>OW679197.1:106409586-106615044 GCA_940337035.1 Agriotes lineatus | reverse complement strand
TTTAATGGAGGGGGAGAAGAGAATAGATTGGGAACAGGTTTTCTAATAAAAAACAATTTAAAAGAAGTGATAGTAGACCATAACGTAGTAAACAGTAGAATTAGCTATTTAAGAATTAAAGGCAAGTATCGAAAAATCTCCCTGATAAACGTACACTCACTAACAGAGGAAACAGAAACAGAAAAGAAAGAGAGATTTTACAAAGAGTTGGATGATGTATTAAGTAAACTTCCAAAATTTGATGTTAAGAACATATTTGGGGATTTAAACGCTAAGATTGGGAGGGAAGAATGGATTATAGCGGTGGCAGGGAATGAAAGTCTACACGAGACAACAAACAAAAATGGCCAATTGTTAGTGGATTTTGCTGCATCAAGGGATATGGTGGTAAAGAGTACAATGCTACAACGGAAGAAGATCCATAAAATTACATGGATAAGTCCAGACTAAAAAACGCAAAACCAAATAGACAATCTGATAGTGAACAAATTACATACCCAATGTATTCACAAAGTAAGGTCGTATAGAGGAGCGGATATCGGCTCTGACCATATACTACTTAAAGAAAAAGTAATGCAAATGATCCCGGACCTAACAAGAAAAAACAAAGTTAAAAATAAAAAATGGGACTTCAAAAGACTACAAAATGAAATAATAAGACAAGAATATGTAGAAAATACCAAAGCAGCAATAAACAACTGTAAAAAAGGTGTAAATATAGAAGAAGAATGGAGAGTACTGAAAGGAGTCAAAAACGAGAGTGCAAACAAAAATGTATCTAAAGAAGATAGCAACAAAAAAAAACGAATGGTTTGATGAACAGTGTAAAAAAATGGTGCAAGAAAGGAAAAAGATAAAACTACTGATGATGAATAAACAAACATAAGAGCTAAAAGAAAAATATAAGAAGATAAAAAACGAAACTAATAACATATGCAGAATAAAGAAAAGAGAAGCGAGGGAAAAATAACGAATATGACAACATTTAAGGAAAAAAATGTTAGAAACTTTTATCACAAAATAAGAACAGAAAAGAAGGGATATACTCAATCGACGAGTCTGAGAGACGAAACAGGAAAATTGCATTTAGAGGAAAAGCAAATGGTAGAAATCTGGGCAAGGTGCTTTAAAAAAGTAGTTTGGGATCAAAGTATAGACAACGAAATACAAGAAGAAAACGTAGTGCACATCAACGAAAAACAACAAAAGTGCAGGATCAGATGAAATCGTAATGGAACTAATAAAATATTCAGACCAAGACGTACTACATAGAATCCACAGGCTAATATTAGAAATATGGGAAAAGAAAGAAATGCCTGAAGAGTGGTATGAAGCACTAATCTGTCCCATTTATAAAAAAGCAATGCACAGCTACCAGGAAATTATAGACCTATATCCCTGCTAAATACAACATACAAAGTTCTTGCACACTTAATTAATAATAAACTGCAATTAAATGTAGAAGGTATGATAGGACAGTATCAGGCAGGGTTTAAAAAAGGTAAATCAGTAATAGACCATACCTTTGTAATCAACCAAATTCATGAAAAATGTGGGAAAAAGAACATACAATTGCACACTATTTTTATCGACTTTAAAAATGCGTATGATAAAATTAGAAGAGAGGAAATTTTCAAAGCAATGAAGGAATTGAAGATATCAGAAGAACTAATAAAGTTAACAAAGATGACACTTACGAGTACATATAATAGAATTAAATACAGAGGACAAAAATCAAACAAATACGAAAGCAACATTGGGCTGAAACAGGGCGATCCACTCTCGACGACGTTGTTCAACATTGTTCTGGAAGTAATTTTTAGAAGAAGTAATGTAAGTAAAAAAACATGGGAGGACTGCATAGAGGAAGACCTAGTGGATTTTAAAATAAGACACTGGCAGGCTGTGGTGCAAGATACGAAAAAGTGGAAAAACATAATTCAAGCTATAGGCCAGCAGGCTTGAAGTGCTGTTTTATATATATATAATAACACTAGCGGGCCCGACAGACGTTGTCCTGCCCGCTGCTTGCTATTAGCGGCCCCGCAGACGTCCTGCCCGGTGCCTGCTATTAGCGGACCCGACAGACGTTGTCCTGCCCGCTGCCTGCTATTAGCGGACCCGACAGACGTTGTCCTGCCCGCTGCCTGCTATTAGCGGGTTCAGCAAACTTTTTTTCGATTTTCGAATTTTCGATTTTTTTTTTCATTTTAAAACATATTGTGGGGTAGTGGGGGGGGGGGTGAAATTTTGGGGTTATATGTTCTGATATGCGAGAAATCTTTTAAAAATTAAAACAAAGAAATTCGTCAAAAATTACAAAAAAATCCTAGAACCCGATTGCAGCGCCACCTACCGAGTCCAATTGTGAATCTAAACCATCCAGGGACCCACTCAAACACACACAAAAAATTTCATAAAAATCGGTCCAGCGGTTTAGGAGGAGTTCAGTCACATACACACGTACAGAAAAATTATATATATAAAGATTATTAGGTTATTACGTATATGGTTGTGAATAAAAACAGTTTTCCAGTATTCATGGTTTCTCATGCACTTTGCAATTTAGATTGGGTAAAATTGCTTGTTGTAAATCTAGGAATATTTCAATATTTGGTAATGTAATAATGTGTTTCTTGTCACTGTTATTTATTATGGACAAGATCTGGAAGTGCGGGGTACAAGACACTCTTATGATTATTTGGTCAAATACGTACTAGTACAACTGCTACTACTACAACTGCTACTACTAATAATAATAATATTTATTTCAATTAAAAACCACAAATAACCACAAATATAGAGTGAGCGGCAGGATTGTTGTACTGTAGTAGTACCTACGTATTTTGAAATTAATACGAAAGATGTGTTTTTTTCCTGTAACCAATCGTATACCAAATATGAACTGAATAAATACATTGCGAGCAAATAAGTTCTCTTACATGAATATTTTCTAGTAAATTTTGCGCACAGCAAAATCCGGAGTGTGTACCAATACGCCATGATTATTTCCTGAATAAATAGATAAAATTTAGTTTTTGAAACATATTTGGTAATGATGTACTCTTGAACTTTTTATATCTATTTAAGTGAAATCATTTAGGTCAAAATTATTCAGAAGTGTTTCTGACACGCGGTTATATTTTGACATTTGAATTTCTATCACAAGCCATGAGTACACAAAAGTCTCTTTTTATCCTGATAAAAGCCGTCCAAATGAGCCCACAGTGACTGGTTATTTTATCTGACAGTATGTAAAGTCAAGTTGCTGAGGGGAAAACCACATTTAGAAAAGTAGAAAAATTATATCCAAATGTTTCGTGCTTTCATAGAGTGGATTTCTGTTCGGTGAACAATGTAGCTTATAGCAGTTGATGAAACATGGGTGTCGCAACACAGATCAGACAGTAACTATTTAATAAATGGCAAGGTCGATAATTTTTACATTTCATTAGTAAGCATTTTGTGTTCTTTACAATTACAGATATCTCTCCCTATGAAGATACAAAAAAAATCTGAGTGATTACACTATGCCCTCTAGAAACAGGAACAATCTACTAGACGTGCTTCTAACTAATAACTAATTTTTAATTAGGTACGGTAGCAATTCCTTCTGACTTTGAAACTCTTCAAAAGGGGTATAGTAATGTTGCAGAAAGTGCAGTTAAATTGTTTGGCTAGAATGAACTTTTACATCCAGAAAAGTGGTAGTCATGTTGCTCATTTACTGTAAATTTATTAACTAAACTAAGAGCTAATCCTATGGAGTGTCATTTAAATTGAAAAAGAACTTTGAAACAGAATACTGGCTTGGTTTTGGATATAGATAAGTTGAGTTAAAGCTTCTAATTTTGCGCGCAGGAAATATGGTTAAGTCACATCCCCATATTTTAGGAACAATCTGAATATTACTATCATATTACTTGGCAGACTTTCTGAAATGGATTGGATTCTAACTATTTTCAACTGGTTATACTGTGGTGGTTGCATATCAGGACTACTGATTTGTTGGTAAAGGTTAATTCCTATATAGAAAAGTAATTGTGGAAATATAAACTACTTAGTTATTAAAAGGTACAAGGGTGAATTTAAGGAGACCAAGAAGAGAATAATTATTCAAAATTTTATTAAGAAATTACATATAAAATTCAAATCACATAATGTATTTAATATTCAGAAATAAGTTTCTAAAATATCAATAAAAAATATGATTCCTTGAATTATATGGATAGTTGTTTGGTGTTATTAGAGAGCAATTCAATTAGTATAAACTATAAGATAATTTGACTTAAGGTGAAAGTTATAAGCAAAGTTAATAGTTTGAAAAAGTCACTTGAATTGTGGAATTAATATGTATTGTAATTTAATATAGGGGTGTTGGTTTAGAAAATTGTATGTAAATATATCGCTATGGCTAAGATTATCATTACATTTAAAAAACGGGTACTTTTTAAAATAAATGGTACATGTAAAATTTTGTAATGAATATAAATATGAAAATAGAACCTTATTAAAACATGAATATTTAATAATAAAACGTATAAAAGGGTATGTGACTCACATAATAATAAAAATACACAGTAAATGGATTATGTAATATATGTGGATAGATTACCGGACAAGGAATTGATTGTTGGAAGCACAGGAAGCGTTGTTCAAATACATCTACACCTGATTTAGTTTTTGAAGAGCTGCTTTTGAACTTATTATTGGTCAGTTATCTCTACATTTGAATTGGATATTGAAATGGAATGTACCGAATTTCTGGTTTGACGTGGACCACATTAGATTTTTCGTTGAAGGTTGGGAGTGTTCTGTAAGAGTTGGCAAAAGGGAATTGCGGTTACTGGTAAATAGTTACATCTGTAGCTGAGTTGGGTTTTTGTAGTCAATTAGCTGCGGCAACAAGTTAGCTGATTTCCGCATATCAAGAGCTTGAGGGCTTGAGGTGCTAGTGTTTACGTTGGAGATACATAAGGACCCGGTGGTGTTGCAAGTGGATATGAAGTAGTACTTGCAGGGGCTTCAGGAATATCAGTGAAAGGAACAGCGTGTGACTGGTTCCACAGAAAGATTGTTTGGAGACTGAAGTATTAAACAGGCATATGTTAAAATATCTATATAAAATAACAAGTATCTAAGAAGTTAGCCCAGTCAAATGTTACATCGGAACTTACATTAAATGGGGTATTAATAATTTTTGGAGGGGTACTTCGGACCATTACTGGGACTACAAATCCAAATTTGCAACCCTCAGAAACCTGTGCTCGCTGAATGGTGGTCGAAAAACAGCGACTTTTTCGGACTTTTCTCGGTTTTTTGACAAGATCTCCTAAACTATGCGTTTGTGAGAAAAAATCTTTCACAGCTTTTTTAAAGTAAATTAAATTTTCTATAAAATAAAATCAAAATAGTTTTGTAAGTTGTATAGTTAATGAGATACGGCTTTTCAAAGATTGACTTTTTTTCAAAAAATGAAAAATTTAAGTTTTCTTCATGTTTCAAGTTGGGATACCGGCAAAATGCCAAGTCCTATAGAAAAGTCGTAAGCATAAAAGTTGTAGGGAATTTAATAAGCTTTAGTTTGAGCTAAGGCTGGTCCTTGTATCCCAGATGGTCTCGTCAGAAATAACAAAAAACGACAAAATGAAAAAAATGCTTTTTTAGTTGAAAGTTAAGTAATATCGTTTCCTTCACCAACACCTTATTTAATGGTTTTTTTCATGACATGTTGGCAGAAAATGTCCTATGTGAGGGGATTTTGCCAGAAAAAATGTTTAAGCAGAATATTTCATAAAAATGTGTTTACATTTTAACCAACAGGTACATTTAAACCAACATTTGTGAGGTTCCGGGTATGCGATGGTATGACATCTGAGGGACCTGGGACAGTGAAGTCCAGCGCGGGGAGATGTCTTCATCCTCACTGGAAGAACTGTCATCCTGGAGTGTGGGCGCATTGCAGCAGGATTTCCCCCTGCAGAAAGTACACAAAACTGAGCATTTCAGCCCAGCTTTGCGGCAGCTGCCTCCCCAAGGCGAGGCACTTCTCCCCAGCTGCAGCTATTTCATCGTGACTCATATCAGGGCGGAGGAAGACTTCTGCTTGCCTGAATAGTGCTGGGTTCTTGAGGAAGGTGTTGACAAATTTGGTTTTCCCCTGCCAGAAAGGGGCAGAGGTCGTGTCGCACCCGCTAAATGCGTGAAGAAACATATTTACCTTAGGAGAGTAATTAGAGGTCCCGGTGGTGAACGATGTAAAAGAATATTGGACGTGTAGCTCCCCACTTCTGCTTTTCAGGAGGTAGTAGGTAGTATTTTTTGGAACTGAAACCGACTAACAACACAAGCAGGTCCACATCTTCCCCGGTGATTGCAACCTTCTCAGAAGATTGAAGATTCAGCTTTGGTGATGGCAGCTCTAACAATGTCAGCATCAGCGTCCTCTTCTGAAACTGTCACCTTAACACCGTGCTGCTCAAATCCAATTTTCAGTAGCTCTATCAGCCTAGGCTTATTAGAGCTTCTCTTGCATGACGTTGATAGTAGTTGAAGCTGATAGGACAATGTCACTGCAGTTGAGGGCGGAGTATCGTCTGAGACGTTCGGCGCTTTTAGTACTTTTTTGAGAGGCGTCCTCCGGGTATCCATGGAATACAATGGTTACATCTGTCCCAAAATGGTTTTTCACAAAATTAATGTAGCCGTCAATGATGGTCTTCACTGATGTGTGTCGGCGCCACACATATTTGTGGAGTAAATAGCCACCATCAAGCACAATGTGGGTATAGGCGTCTCGGGAGATGTTGGTAGTGAGAGATGTGAAACACGAATATAGAGCTGACCTAGTTCCCTTCCTCATTCCAGCTTCGTTGAACAGAGACATTGGGTAAGGGGCCAATTCATACTTGAAGTGGCTTTCAACTCTGCATCGGATTTTTTGGTGATGCTAACTCGCTGAAATATTGTGAGAGGGTCAATTTCAATCTTCTTATTAGTGATTTGTATGGAATTATTGACTTTTGCCAAGGTAACAACTTTGTCTTTACGTTTGAATCCAACTCTCCCAAATGTCTGGTTTTCTATGTTGATCGATATTACACTCGCGGGGGTTGTGCGAATGGTTTGCCAGTGGCTTCTCAACTCAGTGCCAGTGGCGTATCAAAGGTATTAAAATAATTAAATATATTAAATTAAATTTATTTTTAAAATACCACAGCTACCCGAAGCGTTGCCCATACCGTCGCCAAAGAGCTAAAATATGAGCGGAACGAATATAAATTTCTTGTTATATTTATTATTATTGTACACTCACTTATTATAAAATAAACTTTAACGTAGTTTCACGGAGGTTTCAACAACTAAACTATCTTACGAAAAAGACATCTCGCGTTCGGTTGGGCTGGAAGGGGGAACAAAAGATATAAAAACTCCGGCTGACCTTGGGGTGAGGTCCCGTTAGTGGTCTTTCCCTCTCTACCAGTTCCTTTCGTCTGAGCTGCCCCTTTTCAAAAGTTCTTCAATGACTTTTATAAAAACCATTGTAAACTTTCTCAACTTAGTTATACGACATTTTCCGCCAACATGTGATGAAAAAAACATTAATTAACGTGTTGGTGGAGGAAATGATGTTACTTAACTTTTAACCAAAAAAGCATTTTTTTTCATCCTTTGGTTTTTTGTAATTTCTGACGAGACTATCTGAGCTACAGGGGCATTAGCTCAAATTAAAGCATATTAAATTCCCTACAACTTTCATGCTCCTGACTTTTCTGTAGGACGTGTCATTTTGCCGGTATTCCAACTCGAAACATGAAGAAAACTTTCACTTTTTGAAAAAAAGCCAATCTTTAAAAAGCCGTACCTCGGTAACTATATAACTTACAAAAACAATTTTGATCTTATTTTGTAGGAAATTTAATTTACTTTAATAAAGCTGTGTAAGATTGTTTCCACCAAACGCATAGTTTAGGCGATCTTATCAAAAAATCGAATGAAGTCCGAAAAAATCGCTGTTTTTCGACCGCCATTCAGCGAGCACAGGTTTCTGAGGGTTGCAAATCTGGATTTGTAGTCCCAGTAATGGTCCGAAATACCTCTCCAAAAATTATTAATACCTAATTTAATGTTAGTTCATGCATTTTTTGTGCAACATTTGACTGGGCTAAGTGAGCAAATAACATATTTAAAGGAAATAACTGCCTTTGTTGTTGTTTAAAATACGGATAGGATTTTTATTGACTTTTCAATTTTAATAATTTGAGATGCTCGCATTATACTAAGCAACTATCAAGTTTTAAAATTCTGATTAAGACAGAACCTAACCTGATTTGAAAGTCTTTGCTCTATGAGAGCTAGCAAAAGAAACAAAATCAATAATAAATAATTTTTATAAGAACGGCATATATTTTAAGTAAGTTTATTTAAACAGGAATTTATATCAATCTAAAATATAACATACAAGCTTAAATAATCTCTGTTCTACCTGAGCTGGTAAAATTAAACAAACATAAACACCATAGGAGGGTAGGGACATCTCAATACATTAGTCAATAATAACATTGCGCCTATTTTAGCACACTGAAAGTGTTGATACTTGGTTTTTAGGTTAAATGTTAATGTTTATCGCAATACACATTCTGAAAGCGTATTTAAAGTAAAATCTGTTGCAGGCATAATTAGTCAAATTTTATTTATGTGGAATTGGTCATATGTGCCTTATTGAATTGCCAATAGTTTCTGTTACATACAACATCCAGTTACCTAAACGTATTTGCATTATAATGTAATTCTTTATATGCTTGAACAACTATATGAATGACTGTGTACTTCTAGGTTTGAATAGAAGTACATTGGTAATTACTATTTAAAAAATAAATAGTATGAACGCTGAGAGGCTTTAACATTTATTTGAATATATCTTACATTTTGTATCAATTGAAAGTAGTATACATATAGTTATTTATTACCAAATGCAATAGGAATTTTAGATATTAAATAAATAGTTTTGAACAGCTATTAGTACTTCAACAATACCAACCTTGAAACAAAATACGAACTCCAATATGAAAGTCTGAGAAAAAATGTTTTTTTGATAAATTAAACTAAAATGTATCGAAGTACTGCAGTAATAGCAATAATGCAAACAATGAACAATTACTTCTTATTAGAGCTGTAAAGCACAAGTACTAAATCAGCTATCACTTTAAGGTCAATAACGCGACCTAATACATAATAGAACATAAAATCCAGGAAAGTCTACTAACAGATCGCTGAAATTCCCCGTTTCTATACATGCACAAACAGGAAAAATCGTATATTTATGTACCAGCACGTTATCTTATTAAAAAACACTGAACTGTATTAATGATTACTCACGAACGTTTTAATGACATAGACAAATTGTAAACCAGAATGACATTCTTGAGATCCGCGAGTAAAAGGGAAATACCCTTAAATTCGTGGAGGTGGGATGTTAACTTATGATATATATTCGTATATAAAAACCCTCCCTTAGTACAATAGACACAGTTGAGGAACAAAATCAACAAGCTTCGCATTGATTATTAATTGAAGATGGCTTCAAGAATTTTACTACTCGCAACCATCGTGGCCTGCATCTATTCCCAGGCATCAGGACAACTTTTTGGAGGAAAACAGAACTTCCCTGGAGGCGGTTCTTCGCAGCAGATTGGGTACAAGGCAGGGCCGGCTTGGGGTTCCCTTTCGCAAACTCACGACGCCAGAGGCTTTGGCAGCCCCATCACCGTTGGAGCTGGAGCTGATTTCATTTCCAAACAGGGCCATGGAATTAGCGGAAGTTTAGGGGTGCAACCCGGTATTGGCGGCCAAGGTTCATTGCGAGGACAAGTTGGCATCCTTAATACACCCAACCACCAGGTTAGCGCATTTGCTCAGCACGACAGATTTTTAAATCGGGATTTGAAGCCTGTTGGACCTGAAACTAATAGCCTTGGAGTTAACTATTTGAACAAGAACGGAGCGAGCGCATTTGTGAGCGGATCTCAAACTCATGGAAGTCCTGCACGTGGAACAGTTGGTGGATCCATTCCCATCGTAAGAAGTGGTAATGCTGCTATCAGTGCTACTGGACAGACCACTTTTGGACATGGAATGAAACCTGATCACCAGATTGGCCTACAAGGTTCTATTAATTTCTAAAGTAATTCTCATTCTGTGCCTGCCTCTTCATGAGTGTGCCATCATATTTATATTTTGTTATTAGTTTAAAAATATTTATACTTATTGTAGCTAATAAATAAATCGATTGTGGATATATGATTTTATTATTATTATTATTATTATTATTATTATTAGAAGTATCTAATATTGTACACTAGCGCACCTTTTTCTACTTGTAGTGCGATTAGTGAAAAGGTAAGGTGTGAGTTTCTATATGCATTGACGAGCTGGTTCTTAGTTTTATACTTGTTGGTCCTGTGCGAGTCTCATTAGTAAAAATGTAATAAATATTCTATACCTGACGACGTTCTGCTACACCAAGTGCTCTATAAAGATATCTGAAGTCTATTTTCGGATTTTCCATTAAGTGCTAATAATTATTTTTTTAATTTTCGAGTTCTACTTCTTTCTGACAAATTTGTTGCCACTGTACATATTAAAATAATGTTCGTAAGTTTCTCAAACTCGTGTCGTTAAAATGCCCATTATCAAACTTGTATCGTTAATATCTATAATATTACTACAAAGTAATACAATAGTTTCTTGTTTAATTAATGTTCCATTCATTATATAATCGTAACGAATATCACTTGATCATCAAAATTGCGAGTGGACGTATTCCTTAAAAAATCACTCCAGCTGCGCCGTCGTAAAATTTCTCGGAATACGTATCGTTAGTCCGGAAGTAAAATAATCGATTAGTAGCAGTATTATAACAAATTTTTTCCTCTATAATTATAATAGTGATCAAAACTGAACTGTCAAAATTTTACTGCGGTTAAAAATTGCGCCAGAATTTAATCGCTTCTGAATAATTTTGACATCATTATTAAAAAATAATTGCCAACTATCCGGCGTGCATGTAAACTAGCCTGAATACATTTTTACTGTTTTCTGTCAAACTGTTCTACTCTGAAGAAATATATGTCGTAAATTTTCCGCCCCAAAATCCTATGTACTACGCACTCGTGATTTTTGTTGATCGGCAAATTTAGTTGACAAATTCCTTAGTAGAGCATTCTGACAGAAAACGTCAAAATTTAATCGGTGATTTTAATGAACTTGGGATGTTACTGTTGATTAAATAATTAACTGTGACTCAATCGGACTTACAAGTATTGTTTTTTAACGGCTTAGTTCATGTACCTAATTAGATAAGCCTGTTTTTTTGTTCTGTATCCCCATTATGAACCACTACGCTCAACTTTCTGTAAGTGGAACTTGTTTTTATTTTTTTCTTTAATGATTTCTTTATAACTGTAAACTTTATAGTAGTTACCTTCATAAAAGAATAAAGCTTTCTAAAATGTTGGCTTTGTTAATAGTTTTCCAGTGGGATAAGTAACGCATTACGTCACTCATTTGACACTATTTCAGTTAGGTAATGAAGCACATTACACCACTCAGTTATGTAATGGTTTCATTACGCAACTGAGTTGTGTAATGACTTCATTACGTAACTGAAATAGTGTCAAATGAATGACATAATGACATTTGCCTACTAAAATATTTTTGAAAATGACAGATCTGACATTTCTCTTAATGCACTTTTCTCAATTTTAGGCAGGCGTAGATAAAATTTTGTACAATACATGTGTGATAATGCATCATTAATATACTTGTGTGCTTACATAACTCGTGCTACGCACTGGTTTGTAACTTACACACACGTATATTAATGATGCTGTTATCCCACTTGTATAGTAAATAACCATTACCTAATTGAACATATATGTAATTATATATTTGAGTGAACCACATTCAGGTCATATCTCCAAAACAGCAATTTCGTTTTGTTTATTTGTTTGTTTATAATGGACAGGGTCTAGGCACAGAATAATACCCTAAATCAGAATGGCCCCTCTGTGGCGGCGCTTTAGATGTCAGCATACTCAATTTTTGTGACTTTGAACTGATCCTAGTGGTGTGCAGAGGCGGGAAATTCAAAATTATGCGCCTAATTTTTAAATTGAATAGGAATAACCCGTACATTTAAAGTCCACGCAATTTATGTGGAAATGCACAGCACAACACGTGCTACCAAAAGATCTTTTTTATTATACCTGCATCAGTATCGCCGATACAGGCGATTAAAGCACGCCGAGCTTTAAAGGTTGCCAAGGAAACGACTGAATGCAGCAACGGACATGGACGCGACAAAAACGTAAAAAATTCTAGTAACTATAGTAGCAATATTATGCCCTCTCGATTGATCACGACAAAAATTATTTCTAAGTTTTTAGTGCGTAATTTATTTCCAGTATTGCAAGTTGTAATGTTACATGCAGTCTGCATGTCACATTTATTCATATAAAATATATCCAGATAGTTAATTTAAAAAGTTTATGTACAGTCGATGTGTTGTGAATGGTTACGGGTAACCAAAGAGAAGTAAATAAACAGAATGATAAAAAAGTTCAATTTGAAACTAGACTCGAGACGGTCATATTAAAACCGATGGTGGTTCAATTCCAACCAATTGGTATTTTTAATTGAATTTAATTAAAAGATCATTACACAGGAAGTACCTGGTAATGATATAAAATAAATTCAGCAAATCAAACCGTCTATCAAGTCGACATAATTGAAGTGTTGCAATATCATATTAAAGTTATATTACCAAGTAAATAACTTACAATATAATTAACGTAGAGCCAGTGTTTACGTGTGTGTTGAGCATTCAATTGAGAAGTGCTATCTGGGAGATAGCAACACATCCAAAGAGCTTTTTGAGGGGATTGGAGATTTCAACCAGCCAGTTACTGTTAGCTGTCCTGCTTCATTTGCAGAGGAATTCTATACGTTGCTGATCAGGTTACGCTAAAGCGACGTTAAGGTCAGTGTTGTTTCTTAACTTTTGCTAACAACTTTTGGAATACTTCAAGGATATTTAAATTGTGTGTTTAATATTAGTGAACTTGTATTTAGAACTAAGAATTACTATTAATTATCTAAATTCTAATAGTGTTCTGAGTACTCGGCGATTTTAGGTCATTATATTTAGAAATTCTAACCTTTTGATTTAATTTAAGATTGGGGATGTATATTAGGGATTTTGGGTTTTAATATTGATTAAAAGTTATCTTAAACAAACTTGATTATCCTTACGTCATTGACAATTCAATAAACATATCTGAATGTCATTAAGATATTTAGAATATCAGTAAAAGACCTGAAAGTAACTAAAAAATTACTTTATATTAATCAAATAGTTGAACAATCAGTAATACTTGTTATTAAGAAGCACCATTCAGCTGAGGGTAAGGAGTATTTCTTTAGATTTACTGACTAGCCGGAGCAAAATTTAAAATAAATAGAAGAATATACCATGACAATATTTGTATGTCACATATTGACGTTTGTGAGGTAAGTTATTATTTTAATTTATCATATAAATAAGTGATATAACACCGCAGAGAGGAGTACTATTACAAGGTATAATAAAAAATAGCGTAAAGTATTCGTGGATAACTGGTCTTTAAAACACTTCCTCTATTTCGAGCACTCCGGCTACGCCGTCGTGCTCGAAAACTCGCGCATGTTTTAAAGACTTTCTTATCCACTCATACTTTAATATACTATTTTGTGCACTCATATTACATTAATGTTTTAAAACCACTAACTGGGGTAGCGGGTAGGATCTTCATTTGGGTGCAGTCCTACTCAGAGAAATGAATCAACCCTGCCCACCGCAAATTCCAGAGGCTTCCTGGCCCAGGAGGCTAATACTTTCTAAGGGTTCCTTGCCTAGGGTTACGGGTAAAGACCACAACGGCAGTAACGGCGGAGAAGACGATCTTTGGTACGGCGCAACTGCCGGAAATGGTAACCATGCCTTTATGGGTAGTATAAAGGTAGATCTAGGGCTACGAAACTGCTGCCTTGTAGGGAGGTGTTGAATCACTAAAGACTATGGGAAGAACACCCAGATTAAAAATCACTCCTACTAAGATATAGTACTGTTGCCTGTTGGTTCATCAAAGGCTAGAGGAAGGAACCTCGATTACAAACCTGGGGTCCTCCGAAAGGGGGTTAAGTCGTACGGGCCTGCGGCTCTATACTTGTAAAAATACAACCAAGCCTCGGAATTTGGGGGTCCCGGAAAGTTTACCGAAAACACTTTACCGGCGGAAAGTTTACCGACGGAAAGATGACCGAATGGAAAGTTTACCGAAAGGAATGTTTACCGAAAGGAAACTTTGCAGAATGGAATTTTTACCGAAACGAAAGTTTACCGAAACGAATGTTTACCGAAAGGAAATTTGACCGAAATTATAAAATCCTATATATACATAGAGCGTGACACTCATTTTACAATTACAACTATTTCAAGTGCTTTTTATTTTAGATGATCATACCCTTAAAATGACGCAATGTATTCCTTTCTGTTATTTTTAAGCGATCATATACCGGGTGACAATGAGACCAGGGCCATACCTCCATCTCCGTTATTTATGAATGAATTTGGATGAAATTTGATCCACGGATACTAGACATAATTTCGGATTAACATACAAGTATAATCAAAATGGGCGACTTCTGGTTTCACCAATAATAACACTAACTTTGATTTTTTAAATAGATCACCCCATATATTTTCTGTTTTTCGAAGCCTACGACTCAAATTACATACAAAAGTGTTGCCGCATTTGCTTAGGTATTACACATAAATATTTAAAAAATTAATTAATTAATTATTCTTCAATTTTAGATAAAAATAAACTAGTGCATGATGCATATCGTTAGAATGGTAATTAAATTTGCAGTTTAATGGCAAGATGGCCCTTAGTAGGTTCCATTTAGAAAAAGTTACTTTTTCTTAAAAAACGGGTTTAGTAAATTTTGTTATTTTATTAAGGGTTTGTTATTGGCTTCATTGATAAAATAGCTATTATCATTAGTTGCTAGAGTCAATTAGATCATATTTTTTCATGTCACAGCCTTGTATCGTAAAAAATAAAAGTTGGAAAAACCTTTTTATGTTTGAAAAAATCAAAATTTGGTGAGACTAGTATATGTAATTTGACTTGAAGATTCCGAAAGACATAAAATATACTGGATGTTCAAAATTAATTTTCAAATTTTGATTATACTTATATGGTTTTCTTTTGTTTTTGTCTCCTTTTTTTATTAACTCCTATTTTTAATAAAACATCCAGTGTATTATTACATTTTTGAATTCAGCTTAAAATTTTAGAGAAAATTTGTCTCTCTGTGCGGTTTCTATAGAATTTGTAATCATTTCTATTTCGGTTTTTAAATTATTCCCTTCTTTCGCTAGAGTCGTATTTTCGAAGTTAATTTCTAATCCCCATATTTTATACTCTTCCATCAATTTTCTCAACGTGTAGTTGACATCGTCTTCACCCTCTGCAAGTACATCCTGATTGTCGACCAACGTTTTCCAATGCTATACTACCGAATTCAAGTACTCATGGTTTAAAAAAAGTTGGCAATAGGCTACAGCCCTGTTGTAGTCTCTTGTTCACCTGCAATTTGTCTGAATACCGTGATCTTATTTTAACGCAACTGGTGTTAGTTTCGTCATTTTCAGACAACTGAATAAATCGCATAGGCATTACTCTAATCTAGCGGCGAACGGACATAGCAAAATTCGATAACTAGGTTTAATACCTAGATCTTCAAAGAAATTTGATTGGACATTACAGTTAAATACGTATAAACGAACTTAATCTTTATTAAAAAAATTAAACAGCAGACATTGTGTTATTAGTGTAAGACTACTCGTAGTATGAATAATCTGTGCACATAGTACAGTTGCCTTGGCTTCTTATTTTGTAAAATTGGTAGAATTTCAATTTTGTTGGAAAATAATGAATATAAAAAATAGGATTTGGCAATTGAATTTAGATAGCTTTAATAGCTTTGAAATTACAATTAAGTGAGAGATAATACTGGATGCCTGAATGGTGTTTCCACTTACATTCCTTCCGTTTAGATTCCTCTAGGTTAGTTTACCAATTTTATTCCTTTTACACTCCTTCGGTTTTAAACAATATATATTGGATTCCATCTAGGAGTAGACTTCTGGACGGACAACGTCAGTAGTCTCTAATCAGTTTAAGCCGTAATGGTCCACATTCCAGGTAGGTAATGGCAAATTCCTTAGAAATGCATGTGTATTGCAACAAATCTAGTATTAGTAAAAAAAAATATGTTCTAATTGACTCTAGCAACTAATGGTAATAGCTATTTTATCAATGAAGCCACTAACAAACCCTTAATAAAGGAACAAAATTTTTCAAACACGTTTTTTAAGAAAAAGTTGCTTTTTTAACTGGCACCTACTAATGGCCATTAAACTACAAATTTAATTACCAATCTAACGATATGCATCATGCTCTAGTTTATCTTTATCTAAAATTGAAGAATTAATTAATTAATTTTTTTATATTTCTGTGTAATACCTAAGCAATGCAACAACACTGTTGTATGTAATTTGAGTAGTATGCTGCAAAAAACATAAAATATATGCGGTGATCCATTTAAAAAATCAAAGTTAGTGTTATTTCTGGTGAAACCGGAAGTCGCCCATAACAGACCAAATAAACGGTATTAAATACAGAATAGACCTATTACAAGATGAGGGCGTACGAGGACTATATAGAACACGATTAGATGAAAAATTAGGTAACACTAAAACCTAACGTAACTAAAGATCTCTACGAGCACATACTTCAATCACTTGGAAAAGAAGGCACTAATAAAACGAAAAAAAGAAATATCTTATTTTGAAACGACGAACTTGAACAACAAAAAAAAGCTTAAACAAAAACTCTACGAAAAAGGGATCACGTCAAAAGCACAAGAGGACAGGACACAGTATAAGCGGGAGCTAGCAAAGTTAAACGCATGATTTTAGAAGAAAAAAAGCTGGGAAAATAAATGTTTAGAGATAGATATGTATATGGGAGGAACAAGATCATCTGAAGCATGGCAATTCATAAAGAGTATAAAGACGAATGACGTACAAAAGGTTAATCTGCCCTTAATTAGCATGAAAGACTGGGCGGTGCACTATAGGAACGAACTTACAGAACAAAGACAAGAATATATGTCACGGTCTCCAACCACCTATCGGGTAGAAGGATAACCGGTGGTTATTACAAAAGAAATTGTACAGAAAGCAGTATTTTCTATGAAAATTAAAAAAGCATGCGGGCCAGAAGATATCGAATTAATTAAATACGGTTCTGAAAAATTAATACTAAGACTGACAGAACTGTTCGAAAGCTATGCAAACGAAGAACATGTTTCTGACATTTGGAAGATGGGATGGATAACACCGATCTACAAAAAAGGCCAAAGAAATAAGTGTGGAAACTACAGATGCATAACGGTAACAAGCACATTAAGTCGAATCTATAGCAAAACGTTAAACACTTTGTAGAACAAGAATACGGACCCACTGAGATTGAACAGCAGACCGGTTTTAGAGCAGGACTCTCTTGCGTAGATAATTTATTTTGCCTAACACAATTAATTGAAAAGAAGCTAGCTACAGATAGGGAAACTCACATGCTATTCGTCGACTTAACCAAAGCATACAACAGTGTACCAATCAGTAAACTATGGCAAACGCATTAAATTCATTCTTATGGAACAGGCGCATCCTAAAAAATTAAAAAAAAAATTATAACTCCATCTTCAGAAGCGTGACACTATACGGATGCCAAGTGTGGCATATAATTTCAACCGTAGAAAGAAAGTTACGAGCAATTGAAATGGACTCCTGGCGAAGATCAGCAGGTGTATCTCGTTTGGAGAGAGTTCGAAATGAAAGAATAAGAGACTTCATGGGCATCGAAACAACAATCATTGAGGACATACAACAAAAACAACTAGTTTGGTATGGCCATGTACAAAGAATGAGTGACGAAATAATTCCTATACAAATATTCCAGTGGGCCCCTCTAGAACGCCGAAAGAGAGGACGAGCAAAAACAACCTGGCTGAGCGGTATTCAGAAAGCGATGTCTGCTAGAAATTTGGTAGCAGGAGACTGGATGGATCGGAGGGGATGGCAATTGAGAACCGTAGGGCGTAGAAGGTCGCTATAAGCGGATATATATATAATAACACAAAAAACATAACCTTCTTATAAGGGGTCCGCCACAAGTACGCGTGTAAAACATGGAAAACAGCTGACTGCACACCACCAGACTCGCGCATGCGCAAAGAAAAAACTAGCTGAATTTTAAGCCGACAGGCCATTCCGTATTATTCTATGGTCTAGGTATACGAAATTTCAAGTACTTTAGACACCGAGTGCATTTCGTCAAATAAGTATTTCCCGAAAAGTATTTATATGAATTTTATTAATTATGTCTTCTGTCCAGTCAGCGTGTATCAGTGAATTTAAAAAAAACCTGTATTAAGGAAAGAATATCATTAGAGACTGTTTAGAAACCAAAACATAATTTTCCAATCTTGATTATTTAATTGCACGGTTGTACGTATCTCATAAACAGTATTCGCAACATACTTACGTCAAAAAATGCATTATAAGCGGTCAGGGCTTCTTGACTGACCTAATGACTATGCTAAAGTTCTTTGATGCTGCTTTACAGTTTGTTATGAAATGTAACACATTTGATAGAATTGAAGTTTAGATATATTAATGTACAAACAACTTTCAACCTTTCGAGTTTACGTTAACATCTTGGACTGTGTTCACAAACCCCTACCAACGGGTCCAGGTCTTTACTAACCTCCTTATGTGAGACTGCATAAGGCCGTTGGCACACCATATTTGTCCATTCCGTCACACCATAGAATTATCTTGTAACTCTCTTGAGCAACTCAACAAGAAACCTGCAGTCCATTACAAGCTATACCCTGAACAGAGATTATAAAAACATATTTTTTAATAGTTTAGCACGTACATGGATACATCTTGAACATAATACAATATTTATATTGTAATGGTATCAGACCCACGCCCACGGCTGGACTCTGCTAGCAGTGCAACTTGATTAACAATTCAGTAAGCACGGAGTTGGGGTGTTTTATGTGGTTGCAATGATTAGCTTAACGTTCAAACAATGAATGCATTGGTAAAGAGATGTAATAGTAAAGTAATTGAGTAAAAGGAACGCAAGGGGCAAAGCTAGTTTTTCACTGGGGTCGAAGTTGACTTTCAAAAATTAAACAATAGGTTTGTGCAAAATGAATAGCCGAACCGAAAGAAAGTAATAGACACAAAAGCGCTTGCTTTGTGCGTGTAAAAGAGGCGTAGATTTCAATTAAGCTAGTCAGTGAAATTTGTGAAGATTCATAAAAGGTAAAGAAAGCTGGAATAAAATGACAATACATTGCGAAAGAGCAATTTTGAAAAGCAGGCAGCAGGACATGAAAAAGGAATTTGAAAAGCAGGCAGAAGGATATGAAAAAGGAATTTGAAAAGCAAGCAGCAGGACATGGAAGAAGCAAATAAGAAGTAATGAACTCTATAAATAGTCAGTCCATTAAACATTAGTGAAAAGCAGAGCAATTAATAAAACGTGTATATGTGTGGCGCAAAGAAACAATTTAGATTAAGAAAAAGACAATATTTTAGTTTGTAATAAATTTGAAAATGTAAAATTATGTACTCAAGCTTATTTCTAATATGTACCAAGATTCATTAAAACTTATTTTCGTGAGGATTGTAACTATAGCAACGAGATTTGTTTTTAAACAACGGAAAACAAAAAACGAAAGAATAATTATTAAGCTTGAAATTGTGGAACTTGTGCTCCACTTTAACTAAAGTTTTAATATAATAAATGAGCATTTTGAAGCCTGAAAAGTATGTGATTGTGTTGTGCACGTGTCAAAGTTCATGTGGGAATGTTTGTGGAGGTTTCCGCAACATAATTTTTTTTTCGACAGCATCACCGACAACTTCGATAGCAGTTCAGTTCGGGATTCCGATATCCAATTCCGGCCAAGTTAAGGATCCAGAGCCAGGGGTCTTCACTGCTACACATCGGACAGGACTGCAGGAGTGCAACCGCCATCATCAACACCAGAGAAAGCCGTTCCAGAGGCAGATACCAACTGGGGTCATCGTCGAGCATTGCGGCAGCTACCACCGATTAGTAAAGGTAGGAAATTTGCCTAAAATAACTGTGCTAGCGTGCGGAATTCGAGGGACGTACAAGATTAGGCCCTACTGAAGAGGATACCAGCTTGTTCAGGGCTCCACCGAAGGCGCAGTTCGAAAAATAAGCCAGGCGTCCCAAATTTTGAGGTTATGCGAAGGTATCGAAGCGTCCGTTAAAACAATTGCAAAATTTAAGACGGCGTTCATCTGACGTTACGAAATAAATACATACCTGAAACAAAAGATGTTATTTGCCGCCAAAGCGCGAAGATCTGAATAAATACCTTACGAATGTTCATAATTTCGCTCATTTTAACGTAAATACCGCTGACTACACAACACCAACCATTTTGTGGGATTTTTAACAGATTGATAAACATTTAACTACCGCGCACTCGAACTAATTCCGGTGTACAGTACCGCACCAGATAAATTGTGAATTAGGAACTCACGCTGCCATTAAAGAGGTATTGTTCTACTGAGCTAGCGTTTTTCCAAATTAATTGCAGCTAAATAAAATATTGAAAAGGGCATACAACCATTTATTTTGTGGAGTAAATTAGTACGGGTCACATTTTAACCAGCCTAATAAAATGACAGGCAACACAATAATAACATTAAACAGAGGATTGTGCATTTTGTATTTTGCTCTAACTTATATAATAATTAAATTAGTTAATAATAATAGCAAATTATAGTTAGGTGCCCTCAAAGTGGAGCCTTTACAATACAGGGTTATTCTAAATGATGGACCCATTTTTAAAAATTCGTATTTATTAAAGTACAAATCCAAAATGAACAATTTTTATACCAATGAAAAGAGGAAGTCTCAAAGTTTTTTTTTAATACATTATCGTATGAAAAGAGGAAGGCGGGCGGTTATGGTTCCAGAAGCGGCCGGTAGAGTTCGCGCGGCAATAGGCCGCCATTTTTTTTCACTGTAAGTTGTCAGTGAGATGGCTACTGTGGAGCACTAGGTATTAAAAAAAAAACTTTGAAGCTTCCTCTTTTCGTTGGTATAAAGATTGTTCATTTTGGATTTGTACTTTAATAAATACGAATTTTTAAAAATGGGTCCATCATTTAGAATAACCCTGTATACAAAAAATAATAAAATCTAAAAAATAGCTCATTTAGGTAAATGTGGATAAACCTTTAGTTGTCATTACGACTTTCACTATCTGTAATGCACGTTAGCACTCCCTTTAAAACACTTGAATAAAATTTTAAATATCAGTAGACTATGGTTTCATTTGAGCATTGCTAGCTTCAGTGAGGTCTAGTCGTAATTACGGCTGGCCTTCTAGTCAGAAAACTTCTGATCCATATATCCCATACATTATAAGTTACATTAAGACCTGGTGATTCAGATGTGTGATACAAATTTCTTATTATCTTATTTTCGTGGCATTTATAGAAAGTAGTTTTGTTGTTCTTGCAAACTACTGTTGAACTTCGTCTTTTTTCTTGTACTAACTGAGAAAATAAAGTCATTTATTATTATTATTATACGTGAATAGTTGATGACACTGTATAGTGGATAGTTTCGCAAACTTGAATTTCTATCTTATTCGCATATTTACTATTTCTGAAGGCATATGATGCACTGATTTTTTTTCCAAAATAATGAAGAGTACACACTACATAGACATATCCTACACACGTACAATAAATCGGTAACAGCTTAATGACGTAAATATTCAACATACTGTGGAATCTGGACGATAATTTATAATCATTCGGTGCATACATTACTTTTAAAAGCCTGATCGATAGGTTAAAAATTGTGATATAACTGCACTGACAGGCCCATCTAAAAAAAGCATAGCAGTCTGGATTTCGAATTCACAGGAGTAACTTATTAGCCAAAAGTCTCTCTACTGTTGTAATTTTTGAATTTTTCGATTAAGAATTGTAAAAAACCATCTCATTTTTTTAATGGAACTCCACTATTTTATACCGTTCGACTGCTTCTTTACTTCTCCTTAATTTTTAATGAGCATGTTCTGGGTAAAAAGTAGTTTTGAAGATAATCTGTTTGTTTAAATTACCCTCATTTTTTTAAATAAAACCCCTTAGCGGACTTTGTAAAATATAATTTGAGGCTATCGTAGCTGCGTTTATTACTAAACTGTCCTACTGTTAAATAAAGCGAAAATAATGATATTCCAAACTTTTATTGGTTATTACAATAATAAATATTTTTAATACTACTCAATTGTTATAATGGCACATACTTGGTTAGTTAAAGCTATGAACTTTAGCCATATGCTGAAAACTAATTTAAAATTTGATAGTACCTTGCACGCCGACTTGGTGTACAGGTTTCATGCCATGTCCAAAAGTGGTTTGCCCAGTAGCACTTATTGCAGCATTTCCGCTGCTGACGATGGGGATGGATCCTCCAACTGTTCCACGTGCAGGACTTCCATGAGTTTGAGATCCGCTCACAAATGCGCTCGCTCCGTTCTTATTCAAATAGTTAACTCCAAGGCTATTAGTTTCAGGTCCAACTGGCTTCAAATCTCTATTTAGAAACCTATCATGCTGAGCAAAAGCATTGACTTGGTGGTTGGGTGTGTTAAGAATGCCAACTTGCCCTCTCAGCGAACCTTGACCGCCAATACCAGGCTGCACCCCTAAACTTCCACTAATTCCATGTCCCTGTTTCGAAATGAAATCAGCTCCAGCTCCAACGGTGATTGGGCTGCCGAAGCCCCTGGCGTCGTGAGTTTGTGAAAGGGAACCCCAAGCCGGTCCTGCCTTGTAGCCAACCTGCTGGGAGGAGCCGCCGCCAGGGAAGTTCTGCTTTCCTCCGAAAAGCTGTCCCGATGTCTGCGAATAGATGCAGGCCACGATGGTTGCCACCAGTAAAATTTTTGAAGACATCTTCAGCGAATACTAATAAACAATGCGAATCTTTCGAAATAGTTTCTCAACTGTGGCTAATGTGATACCGCAGGATTTTTATATACGAGTTCATATCACGATGCGGGATGTTCCTCGAAGTTAAGGGCCTTCCCCTGGTACGCGCAGATGTCAGGCAGGTCACAATAGTTTGGCTGTAGCAGTATAACATTCGTGAGTAATTGTTAAACTCTTCGGGTATTTTTAATAAGATAATGATCTAACCCAAATGCGATTTTCCTGCTAGGAATGTGTGGGGAATTCAGCAATGTTATTGTATAATTGGTTGCGTTATTGACCTTCGTCATCGGACCGGCGAATCCATCGCGTATTTAGTACTTTCTATACTCAGTAGTATTCTTCACACAAACCTTGATATTGGTGCTGATATTCTATTTTCAAAGCAGTCCTTTTTATAGATTTACGATAACAGAAATAATAATTTCCTGTTGGTTTATGATAACAATGTATTTACAGAAACTTTGACATTTGTGTTGGTATTTTAATTTCAAATCACGATTTTTTTTTGTAAAAAATAATTTCTTACATATTTAGACCAATAGATATTGGTTCTTTAAAAAAAACACACGTATACTATTTTCTAATTGGTAACACAAATGTTAGAAATGTCCAAACCAATTATAACGACTCATCTTTGATTTTTCTTCTAAGGTATGACTTTCAACAGTCCAACCTCCATATTGCTTTTAGTAGTATTCGTAAATATGAAAATAATAATCATAGAAAAAAGAATGCATAAAGTATGCATTATTTACCTAATATTCTAAAAGTGTATGTTAACTAGCTTTTCAGCATTGCAGCCCATCACATAGGTGGCCTTATTTCAATTAAAATAAATTTTGCATTTCTCAAATTAAATTCAAATAGTCACTAACGAATTTCTTAACGTATTTAATACAGAAAGCGCAATGAAAAATTTACATCGTAATTAGTAGGGTTCAATCTTGTGCTGCCAGAGGAAATCCGATTGATAGTCAGACGCTTTACCTGCTCGCCTAGGAATGCCTCGTAACGCATATGCTCATCGTTGTATTATGAAAGACTATAAAAACGACTGGAACGAAGTGTGCCCGAATGGTGACGATGAAAACGTGACACACGACACACCCAGGTAGGCAGGAACGCACGTAGGCACCAAAACAAATTGACAAGGTGTGCATACACAAGGTGTCTTTAAAATATATGCTCATAGCTTAACGGCTTAAAATATAACGATGTAGCTCAACTACATACAAGTATAAGTTATTATCGGTGGACTACTGGTGAATGAAATATGTGTATTACGACATAGATCAGACAGTAGCTCTTTAATGGCAAGGCGTTTAACAATTTTGTTTCAGAAATAAAAAGTAATTTCTTAACTGTTTTCTGTCTGTAGTTGTTCATATCTGTTACGATTTACACAGAAAAAATATATGACGAGAAACAATCGATAAAAAATGTTTATCTAACTTCTCAATCAGGAATAATGTAGAATTTTTGCAGTTCAATCTTTTCCAAAAAATTGCGGTAACATTGAAAATTGTTGCAATTTTGTTTAAGCAACTACTTTTCATTAGTAGTGCTTCCTATAAAGTTGTCTTTTTGCCATTCGTGTCTTAGCATACAGACAATTACATTATATCTAAGGAAAGCGCAATCACTCAGATTTAATTTGCTCAGTTTAAAAGTAACACATATAAGCAATTGCAGAGAATTACTAATGAATGGGTTTTTCTTTAAACAAAAATATGTTTGATACGATCCGAAGTCGCCGCTTAATAAATTTTCGCCTGATTTTGCCGCTGATTCGATAAATTAAAAAGATTCTTACTTTCGCTTAGGAATCTACAAAAGCCTTTGATAGGCATTTTAAGGTAAACGGTTGCTTTTACGGTTATGAATTAAGAGTACATTATTGGTTTTTGATTCCTTTTTAGATAATAACCTCAAATTTAAAAAAAAATGTTACAAATATCAAAGTTAGAGCTAAAAAAAGTTTTCAAAGATAGGTAACGTTCCAGTCAAGTCCAGCTTATGATTTTTTTTGTATTAGTGAAGTACATAATAGTAAGCATGTATGCCAAAGTTTAAGGCCCTATAACTTCTTATTGGGGGACTTTGTACTAAGGTATATTAGGTTTAATCGATTTATCATAACCTAAGAAATCAACTACTAATCGCTGTCTCATTCTTTTTGGGACACCCTGTACATAACATCATTTAGAAAATGTGTCGAATTTGCTTCCTCAAAAATATTATCTACTTGCTGTATTATTGACTGGCTATGAAAGGTTTTCATTTCATCAACTAATTATAGGTTTGTCAAACCGAAGAGAATTGTCTTAAAAACTGAACATCATCAATTCAAGTGAATTTAGAAATATGCTGGCGAATCCACTTAATAACATTTTTCTAAAAATTACTGCATTTAGAATTCTTAATATTTTCAAAGGTGATTTACAAAAACCTATTTTAATTAAGGTGGCTGGTAGAAATATTTTCACCGAATCCATTTAATGCAAACCGAACGCCATTAAAAACAATCAAATTCTCCAGCACCCACATTCCAGCTAGAGAGGTTATCTCACAATTACGTTATTCATTTATTTTCGTATGGCTTGTTTAGCCGCAAGTCCCGGGGCGGCGATCCGAGACGTTCGGTCACCAACATTATGATATGATATCATATCATGTTGAGAGTGTGAATAACCGCGGACGCAATTAAGATGTGGAACGGGACTTCACAGTGATGTTACTTTAAATTAATGATACACTTCAGCTGGTGCTCTTTCGTCTTCACTTTTGTCGACTAAAAATTTGTGTAGACAAGTATATGCGTCACGGTATGCAAAGCGACATTCCACAGAATTCTGGTTAGAATAAAAAGATAATTAGTTACATTTACAACAGCATAATGGTATGAGGTTTAGTAAAGTTACAAGAAGAGAACAATTTATTTCTGTATAGTTGTTTTTTTTTCTTTAACAAACTTGTTTGAATTGTTTTACAGTCTAAGAAATTGGTAAAAATTAAATCTAAGCTAAATGAGAGAGTGCTATAACAGAATAAACATGAATTAATCATTATTAAAAATGGGAGATATGTCAGCTATGGAAGATTTTGTCAAGTTACTGAGCTTATGTTTTTTAGAATGGGCGTTTCATAAAAAATAACCTTTATTAGTCAGTACAATTTCGTTAAAATTTATCTAAAATTTGATAGGTAACGTTCCGATTCGCAGACATTTAGTTCTGCTTCATCAGACTTATAAATTAAAATCAATTAGGTTTAACATGAGTGCATTGGACCTGTAAAAAATTAAAATGGCAAATTAGATTGGCGAAAGAACACAAATCTCACATAATTTTACCTGTTTAAAATCATAAATCTTGAATTACATTTTATATTTTGAGTAAGTTTTCTTGAACATTTTTTGGTTAGTAGTAATAAGTTGTTTGATATTTGTTATAATTTATGAATCATCTGTAAAGAAAAAAATAAATATTATTAATATTATAAATGTTTGTTGAAGAATAATCACTTACTTAGATTGATCTTTTGAAAAAGGCATTAGTAGTTAGCACGAAGCTTTCCTTCATGGTTTTTATTCGGTTCGGGAAACTGATATTCCCATATTAATCTGGTTGAACGAATTTTTTTATTAAAAGTTATATTAACGAAACACTAGACATATAGCTAAAATACTATATATTGATATAATTAACATATTAAGTTTAAGTTAAAAGTTTTAATTTTTACCTGAAAATTTATTGTTCTATCAATTTTTAAGTTACGATATTCTTTAAGATCACTTACTTAGAAGGATGGTTTTGAAATAGATATTAGTAGTAAGCATGGACTTTTCTTCGTAGTTTTATTGGGTTCGGTAAACTCATGTTCCCATATTAATGTTTTAGAAATAATTTTTGTAGTAATATTATATTAAATAATTCTTGAATATATAGCTAAAAAAATTAGATATTATTATGATTAACATATTAAATTTCAAGTGAAATGTTTGAATTTTTTACCTGAAGCGTTTATCGTTCCACCAATTTTAAGTTACGATATTCTCCAAGTAATTTTTGGAAGACGTGTGGTCTAATCGGAAGTAGATGTAGTCGATATAGTTTTCGGAAATGTTAGTATTAGAAGGTGAACGGAGATTTTCTGTTTTGTTAATCTCCAATGAAACATTTGAACGTTTTGTTGGTTACGTGCTTGGATAATTGTAATGGAAAAGTTTTTTTGTAATTATATATGTTAGGGTAGTTTTATTCATGTGTTACCTTATTTGGAATATTTAACCACGTATTGAGTAAAATTTTAACAGCTTCATCTTGGTGTGTTGACCTTGTGCGACTTTTTATGTTAAGAATTATTATTCTGTAAACGCTATAGTATTATTTACTAAATGTACGTTATACTTGAAGAATATATTGGGTATTTTTTACTTGTTCAATTGGTTGACTAATTTGTTGTAATTTTAATATAAAACTATGGCATGTGTTTTGAGTAACCATGTCCTTAACCTTATATAATGTGTAGTTATAATCCATTGGAAAATCACTTTGGTAATACGTCGTGTGACACTATTGGATCAAAATCGATTAATAAAAATTAATTTTTATATAAAATTTACTTACATTTTTAATTATTATAATTGGAGCAAAAATTTTACGTCCATTTGTCTTCCATTTTTGTTGATCGCCACCAGCCAGGAAGTTTATGCGACATCTATGGAAATTTATTTGAATTTAAACCGCGAAATTTAAAATATTGAAAAATTTATAAAAAAGATTCTACAAACAGACGGAGGACTTAAAATCATTAAAAGTAAAATGTATTAAGTTAAAAGTAAATGATGGTAAAATTTAATTATTAATAAGTAAGTTGTCGTAAGTTTTATTTAAGAAGTGTCTGTGTTGTAGTTTATTGCAGTGGGTGACTTTTTAATTCAATGTATTCAAGAAGTAGTCGTTTTTGTAAATTTGATTTAGTGTGAAGTATTTTGAGTTTGTTTATATTAAAACTGTGAAATTGTTTGATTGCGTGGTCTGAGAGGGCTGTGTTAGATTTATTGGGTGAAGCTAATTTTGTTTTTATCGATTGTCCATGTTGCGCCATACGCTTTTTAGGTACTGTTTTGTTTGACCGATATATTGAAATGGTTGTAAGCTCATAATTTGGCTCTGTTTGCAGTGAGAAATATTTAACCAAGTCAATAAAGCACAGAATTAAGATATTTTATGTAATTGCAATTTACACAGTAATAAAAGTATTAAATGCGTTGGTAATAGATGAAAGAAGCTGTAATTAGACGGATAAAGGCACACATAAGCAAAGCATATTTCAGAGGGTTTGAATTTGAAGTTTGAATGAGATAATATAATTAAAGTGGTAGGTTTGTGCATATTGTAAGCCAGACCAAACGAAATTAAGTGACACAAGAGGTTTGTTATGTGCATACTGAACGAGCGTAGTTATTAATAAAAGCAAGGCTAGTGAAAAAGGCAAGCAATCTGAAAGGTAGATGAAAGCAAGATAAAGATAAAATAGAAATTACAAAGAGCAGTCCAGAATTAAGCAACGGAAGAGAAGAAAAGCAAGTGACGTGTAAAAATTGTGGACTAGAATACAAGTGCATTAATAAAAACAAAGTGCAAAAGCAGAGCAGATTTCTAAAACTTGTGTGTAACGAGAAAGAACAATGTTAGCTATAAGCAATAAAGGCAATTTTTAGATTTAAGAAAATGTTAATATTAGGAATCATGTAATCAAACTTTACTCCGTTTATGCGTATTTGTTATCAAAATTAATTTCCATTTAACATTAGCATCGCGGTATCATAGCAACGTGATGCTGTTTTGTTGTTAAATAGAGGAGAACAATTAAATTAATGAAGCTTGGGGCAAAATTTGTGCTCCCTTAAATCTATGTTTTAACTAAATAAAAGTATTTTTACCCAAATAAAAAGTTTACCGTACACGTGTTCAGCCAGCTGTGGGAGTGTTGGTGTAAAGTTCCACGACGAATAATGTACATTTTCCCAAAACCGATTCCGAGGGAATATCGGCAGCCGAGCACTTGGAGTTTCCGATCTTCGACTACAGTTCATGTAAGCTGCGGATCCCAGAGGTCTGCAGTCCACACATTAAGGAAGTATGTAAGAGCATCTAGGAGCAACTTTTGCGACCCGGGGAGCGAGTCCAAGAGAAAAAACCCGTCAGCGTCACCTGAAACCAGATTTTAAAGAGGTAGGATCCAACTGTAATTTGAGTGTAAGAACCTGGGAAAGTTATGAACTACAAGAATAAACCTTGCTGAAGAGACCTATCGCATATCCAAGGGTCCAAATACGGCTGAATCTTCAGAAAATCCACGGCGTCCTTTGAATGTGCAGTTTTTTGCACGAATTCCCAAGGCATCAGAAAAAAATTATTGTTAGCGTGGGTCTACGTCACAGCTATTAACAAATTCGTGGCGGTTTGTTGCAAAACGCAATAATTAAATCAATTTACCTTAGGTTTCCTTGGTTAGTTTCACGAGTTAAACTATTGAAATAAACGCTGGTTTTCATTTACAACGTTCTGTATTAAATGTCAATTTGAGAGGTTGTGTATAATATGAACTAGAATCGCGCATATGAACTACCAATTCATGAACATACTAAAATTCTGAACCTGACCTGAGATTAATAAGCAGTTTTGTGTTTTGCCGAAAGCCAGTCTAGATATTATTCCAGTTCAATAAAGTATAAAGAGGGGCGATTAACCTTTTTATTTAAACATTAATTAATACATTTCATTTTTAATTAACCTAAAAATTACTTACAGGCAAAGGTAGCACAATATAAAATAACCTGAGAATTGTGGTGATTTGCCCTATTATTGATTTCTAATCTAAAAAAACCTTTACAAATCAAGGCATTCATTTCAATATGTGGCATCATAATTGTTGCATTGAACTTGGTAAACTAGGTATGATTTTTTATTTAAATTGATTTTATCTTTCTAATTTTTAAAGGAATTTTTTTGTATGATGTTATGATTCTTAAAGGCAGTTTGAATATTGTTTTTTTTTTATTATTTTTAAACTTTTTCAGATAAGTAAGGAATTGAATATCAGTGAGTTTTTTGGTTCATATTGATCATTGTTAAAATCTTCACTTAAAAAGTTAGGTTGTAAGTTTATTGAATTGTTAATGAGAGTTCGTTTTTTTAGAATTAGTATTATTGCTTTAATGTTTTTGTTTATAAAGCTTATAGGGTAATTATTTTGTAAAAGAATGTTTTTTTTATTATTTTAATATTATTATTCTGGTGTTTTTTACTTGATAGAAGGATAGCACTATCAACAGGTCCTAAGATTACGCTTTATTTTGTATTTGATAGTAGTATTTGAGAAATAGTCTAGATATCTATTTGATTTTGTGGGTTTTCTATACCAGTTTGTATTATCCTCTCTTATCCTTTCGCAGAGTACCAACAAGGGATTTCTTTAGTATCGATACAAACCAATTGTCGGCCGTTATATTGCTGTTGGTAGCATGTATTGGTTATAAAAGTGATTCTGAGTATTAGAATTTAATGAATTTTACTATTCCCATATATAGAGAATCGTATTTACCTTATAAGATGTTTTTGAATCGTTCATTATAAACTCTTTCACCTTGTATTTGCAATTATCGAAATTACTAGCCATGCAGATGGGAAATCTACAGTGGTTTCGAATATTTACCTTCTTCCACTTTCTGATAGGCCTTTGACCCGCTGCTTGATTTATGTAAATCCTTTTAATCTTCTTGGAACAATGAGGTTGATATTAAACTATCGTACCATCGTTTTGGTAGTTTATATCCATGTGGTCGGTTGTTCCTTGCTACTCTGCATAATCTGACTTTATTCATTCTCTGCACGTGCTCCTTCCAGAATTGACTACAATCTAGGGCGTATGTCATTGGTCGTAAGCTCGATGTATATTTCTTTGAATTTGGTAACTGTCATAAACTAATTCCTCCAAGAAAGGTGTTTCATGTGCTGGAGATAGATGCTGCTTCCCTCGTTTTGCGTAACACCCACACTCCTATCGACTAAAAGTTCTCCTTCTGTATCGGCATATGCTGGAACTGGCAGTACTACTTCATTGCGGTTTGTATTAGGTGATTCAGCAATTATTTTTATAATTTTTATAGGGCCAGTGTTTTGCCAGTTTTATCTATCACGCATAGGACGTGCTTGTCCAAACCACACTTACATATTTTAACGAGTCCCTAGTTTCGATCGTAGTTTCTAGCAGTTTCATGCTGTATTTCATCCTGTCGGTGAGCATATCTGCCTTGGTTTTTCCGGGGCCAGCTCTAGGCCCTTGTTTTGAAACCATCTACTGATGTGTTCGAGAGCTACTTTCACATTTTGCATTTTTTTTCTTCCTTCTACACAGTTCTTCTGTTCCACAAGGTCGGCCTAAGTGTCGAACCCTGTGGTACTCTCGCAGTAATATTGTAGTCTCTTCTCAAGTGGCTGTTATCTAGCTGAGATAACTTTATATCATATTTACCATGTAAGGTGTTCTGTGTTTCTTCTAAAATTAAGTTTTATTTTTCCTCCATTGCGCCGATTCGAAGGTCTTCTTTACATCAAGCGTTACTGTTGCACTTAGTTTACCCATTTTTACAGTTTTCTTCATATCACCTTCAACGATTTCCCTTACCATTATGGCTGCTTGTACTGTTGATCTGCCTAAGACAAATACAAATTGATATTCATTATAGCCTTAACATTAAAACTGCCTGCAATCACTATTCTTGTATTGATTTCGCCCATCCTATTTCAGTTCTTTAATAAATCTTGTGGTATGTCTTGCGGCACATTGAAGGACTAGTAACGGCTGTATGTTCTATAGTATACGGCTTACACCCAACAGAACCCGCCCCCTTTTCCTTGGCCCTAGAAATTCCACAGAAAAGTTGGGTACGTACCCAGACTGGAGCATTTTTGATCGTCCTCATTTTGCCTTATTTTTTTCTAAAAATAATCACTACATACGTTAACCAGATATCAGTACAAAATAAATACAACATACTGCTTACAGTGATAACTTTATTCAAGCTTAATTAATCATTTTCCATAATGTGTAAAGTAAAAACAAGGCTAGTCAGGATCGCCGAAATATCTCTTTCCGAAACCCAGACATCTGGCACACGTTAACGGCGTACTGGGTGATGTGGTTAGTATCACGCCTTCGACGACGGCCCTACTTTTCCTACTTCCACAACTGTTGTTCCGGTGCCCAATTTTTAAAGCGGCTGGGTGTGCCGCCCGCGAGTTGCCAGATGTGGGGATTGAATCCGGTACCGTGGCACTGCAGCCTGACACCCTAACAGCTCGGCTACGCTGGCGACTTTCTTTAATGTGTAGATTTATCTTACTTAGCACTGGTGAAATACTGCAATCACATTCATTCGCACTTTTAAAATTCCAGTTTGTACAAATAATTAAGTATTTTACATACGTTCTGATAGAATTTTGAAGAAATTAGGTTAGTTTTCTAAATAATTACAAAAATAACTAGGTAGCCGCCTTGAAATAATATTTTTTAAAGATGGTAAAGCAAAAATGTTTAAGAACTACCTGAAAGGTGCTGAAGTACAAGTACTAATCGACGATCTAAACATAATCATCCATTCCAGTTCATAACTAAAGAAATTGTAGCAAAAAGCAGCGGGAAATATTTGCCCCCCCCCCCCCGGTGATATCTAAGGTTAACTTGCTCATTCATAAATGTGACACAATTTCTACAATTCGCCTTACTTTCGATATTGTTACCAAAAAATTATTCAATTAGGTGCATTTTCCCATTAAATTCTATTTATGTGAATCACACTGTAGCTGTACATTTTCTCCAAACGTAAAGTTCATCTCGACTCCGATTAAATTCAGACATACAACGTACCCTATATCTTTCTTCACGGGCGGGGTATCTTTTTTATATGTTCATTTGTTTTAAAATTAAAATTGACTATTTCCCACATCTCTTATTATCCAATGAAAAGCCATGCTTTTTCAGAATTCAACCAATCGTGTGTTTTTGTAGTGGCAAAAAATCGAAATTTTCCCTTGGGATTTTGTCAGTTCCTTTTGCCACTTGCATCCACGGCAACCACCAAATATGTTGCTTTAATCAAGGTGGTATTTAAGAAACGTCATTTAAACTGTCATTGCGCATCGGTATAAATGTCAAACTGAACCCATATTTGGGAAATAGTCCACAAAATGTATTTCGGGCTCATGATTTTGCTCGGCAAATGTTTTACTCACGATTTGTTGTTTTTTTGGCAATGCCCCTCGACAAACTAACTTTGACAAATTCCCTCGCCTTCGGCTCGGGAATTTGATCAAGTTAGTTTGTCTTGTGACATTGCCAAAACAAAATACTTTCGTAAAACATTTTTACCGGCAAAAGCATTTGCCCTTAATACATTATTACTGATAATTTGGGATTAATAAATATATTTTCCCCCTGCTAATCATGTAAGTCAGTGATACAGCCTTAGTAACAAAACGTGTAAGTCGGTGATTATATTTGTTTGCTGCTTTCCCTTGACAACTTAATATTATTATTAGGTTCCTAGGATACTAAAATTAAGAACGCAAGATGCAGACTTAGACGTTTTGTTTATAATTGCCAGTGTTTATGTGACATGTGACACTCACAGGTAACACGACTGACGAAAATTAATCCTGGTGACAGGTGGCAAACCAAACGAGATAACTCGGAATGTATCGCCTATTAACATTTCCGGCAGGCAACAAGCCGCGGCTTCGCCTTATCTTGTACTTGCCTACCTCAAATGTTAATAGACCCTTACATTCCTTGTTACTTAAATAGCTATTTAGTAATAAATAATGAAAAAGGTTCGACTTTATATCTTGTTTAAAACTGCTTGGCCGCAATGCATCCTTGTGATGGACGAAACACAATGAGTGTGAATTTAGTACGCCACACCTCTAAGCAACGTTCACTAACCAGCTCCGGTTAATTTTCTCACGTCTAGCGATGTGCGAGTGTGTGTAGACAGTGCCCTCGACACGGAATTATTTTTCCCCCTGTTTCCCAAACCTATATTTCCACAGAAGCGGAAATCCTGGTCAGCCCAAGTCTCTTTCGCATCCGCTCCTGAATCCAGCTTCCACCGGCGAAGTACCCAACCCAAAGCCTTAGAGCCTGAGGTTTAGCAAGCTCAGCTTCAACCCAGTAAGCAGTAAGCTGCCGCCAGTACGAAAAAATTGTGTCCAGATTTCTACTACTCGTACAACGAGCTCGTACCCTGAAACCTTTATGAAGACATGAACCTCCCTAGTCGAATCGATATTCGATGGCAAAACCATCCCTTAAAGCGGAACTCCTTTTTCCGTTAAGCCGATATTCAGTAGCGAAACCAACATTACACCTGCACCTTCTCTTTCGTCGCCAAGCAGGTATCCAGGGCCAAGCCGTCCGTGACCCCAGGTCAACGCTCTGAAACGCCCGATCACGATATGATCGCTAAACTTTTGGATTTAGCTGCAGCCATAATTAAACTAAGAACAACCTGTGTGATGAAGAAGCTTTCCTCAGCAGCCAGAAGGCTTCGCCAACAAAATGAAAACTTGACGTCGCAGCAGCCGGCGACAATTTGCAATCACGGCTCGGTTCAGAAATACTTTCGAGTTTCTCTCTCGCAGGATTGAACTAGCCAGCCAGAACTTACTCGCGGCAAACCTCCGTCGTTGGACAGAACTTTCCCATGAGAAATTAATTGACACGAAAACATTTTATTTGTCGGCATCATAACTCACACCGTTGGCAGTCATGAACTAGTTACAGAATAGTCCGCAGAGCCACAGCGCTACTTATTTCGCCCGTGACGTGGATCGCTTGCAGACGTCATCACCCGTGCAATCAATCGCGAAGCTGGGTGATGAAGGAAGAGTTACTGAGTAAGAATTAGAAATACCTGGTTTGTTTATTTGCCTTACATACATTCGTATTTTATATAAAACCTTATTGAGTCTATAAAATGCTTAGATGTATTAGTGGTTAATAAACAAGTTTATCGAGTTCTTTCTTAGTCTAATAAATCAAGCAAATCATCGTACTCTACAGAAATCTGCATTTTCAATTGAATTTGAAAATGTCAATTTAAAGACCCCGTTTCGTTGTATCGTTGTCATAATTCTTCACTTGGTGACCATTGTCTGCACGTTTTAGACAAGACTTGGTTCGATCCGGTTCCTTGAATTGCGCCACCCAGTCGCCGTACTTCCAGTACTTCTAGCACTGATTTATTAAGTTGTTAAGCCATTTTGCAGATTTTAGTATTAGAGTTGATCATTTAAGCTTTCAGTACAGCCTGTCTGTATTTCAAACCCGAGGCCAGCATTTTTAACTTCTCATCACATATTCTAACAATTGTCGAATTCGAACACCCTGTATATTGGCACAGCTGTCGCGTTTTCGTCGTTTTGGGCCACCCTTTATAAAACACGTGCTCGTTAAGCGCGGGCAAAACTGGTTTCGGCCGCCTAAGATTTCACCTCGCCATTGGCTGTCGAGAGTCACATGATGACGCGCTTGCTTCCCGCGAGTTTTTCTAACGGTCGCTTTGTCGCTTAGTTTAAGGAGTAATCCTTCCTTCGCACTGGTTAGGGGATTTCGCTGGCAGGACGTGTAGAGTGCCCTCGATTCTATCGTTGTATTCGTTCTCATGTGCGAGACCCATCCCAATTAATCGCCATTCCAAGGCGGATTCAGGCCCAAAGATGCTTTCGTACCGCCCCCGCTGTCAAACCTAGCCCTTGCCGAAGGCACCGCCAGTGGCTGCCCACGCAACGCTCAGGAGCCGCCCAAAAATACAGGTGTCGTTGCAAATTATTGTGTAACCTAGTAGCCATTTTTCATACGATGCGAACTTATCATCACGTGTGTGTTAACGCTATTGTGCCTAACTCGTTGCGTCCAGAGTGCCTGAACTGTCATGTATGTAGCCCACAACCGGGGCTAATTAATTAAACTACCGCATTTTTGGTCGCAATTGGTGTGACTAATCAATCACTATTTATTTGACTGACATCGTGCCCGCCATTGCTGTAAATTTATGCGTTGCGGCCGTTTGTAAGTCATAGCTAACATTTGCTCCGTGTTTGAGCCACGCTTGCAAGATAGCCGCTGCTAATCCATGTGCTTTGGCCATTCTTGTAGATGTAATTAAAGAGTGGCTCTGGGCACGCCTAAATTAAGCGAGATTGTTGTGAGTTTATGTATTTTGGTCGCTCTTATTTGTAATTAAACATTTGCTTGTGCTTGATCTAAATTAAACATTACAGTGTTGCAAATTTGCGTGTTTCGGCCGCTTTCTCTCATGAGTAAACCTTAGCTTTGTGTATGACCCAGTTAAGCGATACAGTTACTGCCACTTCATGGGCTTCGGCCACAGTTACCTATAATTCAACATTTACTCTGAAGTTGGCCTAACCTAGTGATACGGTCGCTGTACAGTAATGAGCTTCGGCCGTCTCTATTATGCCTAATTAGTCACTAGCTTTCTGCAGTTCGCTTAACGGGCTAACCAAAGCCGGCTGAGTTATGTTGACCATTTATTGTATTTGTGTTCATTAGAAATAACGCGCTGGGGCCCTAATTTAAGGCCTACAATAATTAAGGCGACGTGTCTGTTGCCCGTTTTGTAACGTCAGACAATAGACGAATATCTGAATAAGGGACTTATTATTGTGTTCGACCTCTGCATGCTCTTTCCAGGTTAAACAGCTAGTGTCAAGATCGATGCACGACGAAACTTGAGCGTTGGAGTGTGCAGATAGGTCTGGCGACCCCCCCCCTCCCCCCCGCGGTGGCAGCAAATACCCCAAATAGTAATTCAAGTATTTTTTTTTTCGAACTCGTAGTCCGAACTCGACAGTTCTCGAGTACCTTCCTGACGTAGTACCCTGCGTACTTCTCGTCCCGTCTAACCGTCCGGGTCCGGTTATACAGTTATGTTTAAAGACAGACTTGGTGGCGCCCTATATACTTTTTATGGTTATTTACCGTCCCTCTGGCCGTTGCCTTTAGGTGATCTCGTGAAGGACCCTCCCTTGCTCTACTGATGCTTAGCCGGCATTATCTTTTGCGGCATGGGCAGCGGCCTAGGTGGATCTTCCGTACCGATTTTGTCAAATATCGACCGTGCCGGCCGTTTAGTTGTTGTATGTGCCGGTGCGGTATCGTAAAGACCGTTTAAGGCCGTAACAAAGTACTTGGTCAATCGTTACCAAAGTTTGAGTCATGCGATCGGACAATTACAATAGCTTGGTTTTACGTTTGTCACACTTACCTCAAGATGGCTTCATCGATATCCCCTTTCGTGGTAGATACACCAAGTTCTTTGGAAGTAATTAAGTATTAGAATTAACTTCATGAAAGTTATACTTATTTTTCTGGCGTTTCATTATTTATTTATTTATTTATTTATTTATTTTATTTATTTATTTACCTATTAGGGATATAACAGGACGAACCCAATACAATATCCACTTATACATTAATATAAAACTAAATGTCTTAAACTTTAAATGTGAAAAACTAAAAAAACTGTCCAACTCACAAAATATACATGGTAAAGGCCACAATAAACACATTAATATAGAATTTTATAATTGCTAATTTAGTAATTTAGTTCATCCAGGAAACACCCTGGAATACAGCATTTTTTTAAATTTCAGGAGGGTCAAATAAAAAATATCAATGTCCAAAAACAAATTGTTGTATGTTCTGCACATTCTTAAGATAGGAGAGTTATTGAATGCAAATGTGTTAAAACAGGGGATGTTAAACAATGGCGGTAATCGTAAAGAGCGAGGTGGAGCGTTGAAATTAATGTATTGTAAAATTTGGGGACAATCGATGACTGAGTTTACTATTTTGTAGATAAGCATTACATCGGCTATTTTACGTCTCTCTGCTAAACTTAACATCCCCTGCTGCTGAAGACTACTATTATAATTATTGATGGGTATATTCAGTTTCATATAGAGATGTTTAATAAATCTTTTCTGTACTCCCTCTAATCTATTTATATAAACAGAATATTGTGGATTCCATATAGTAGATGCATAATTGATGATACTATTAATGTAGGAGTAATATAAACACATATGTGTTTTGAGATTTCGAATAGGCTTTGCAGTTCTTATAATAAAACCCAACAACCTATTAGTTTTTTTGGTAATGTAATCTATATGGCTATCATAAATCAGTTTACCATCAAGAATAACACCGAGGTCTTTGATTGTTTCGGTTGTCTTTATGTATACGTTGTCAAGTTTGAATTGAAATTTTATAGGCTTCTTATTTCGTGTAAAACTTATATGGTGGCATTTATCAATATTTAATTTTAATTTATTTTCTGAACAATAATTTTGAAATCTAGTTAAATCGTCTTGGATTTTAGAACAATCTGATACTGATTTAATTGTGTGATAAATTTTGAAGTCATCGGCATACAATGATGTTTCACAAAACTGAAAAATGTTATTAATGTTGTGTAAATAAATGTTAAATAATAAAGGACCAAGGTGAGATCCCTGGGGCACTCCAGACCTAACGTCGATGTATTCCGATGTGTACCCCCTCAGACTAACAGCCTGCGAACGATTCGATATAATATGAAATAAACCAACGAAGCAAGTCGCCATGCACACCAACCTCAGCAAGCCGCCGACCCAAAATCTGATGATTTACTTTATCGAACGCCTTGCTGAAATCGGTGTACACGGCATCCACCTGAATTCGTTCATCCAAAAATCTATGGATATACTCGGTATATTCAATTAGGTTTGTAGTAACTGATCTTCCGCTAAAAAATCCATGCTGTTGAGTTGGCAAATATTTTTTACATGATTGAATAAAGTTTCATCCACAATAGATTCAAAAACTTTTGCGAGTAGTGAAAGCTTAGAGATAGGTCTATAACTCTCCACCTTACAAACATCTCCGGATTTAAAAATTTGCACAACGATAGCTTTTTTCCATTCCGAAGGAAAATTTCCCTCTTTGAGGGATCTGTGAAAGATGATAGATAATGGTGATACCATACTATGTGCACTATTTATAAATAATGAAGCAGGCAAATTGTCGGGACCGCAACCCTTACGTGGATCAAGTTTTATTAATTTATTAAAAATGTCTTCATTTGTAATATGGATAGAATGTATTGAATTACTATTTATTGAATAGCTATTATAATCAACATTAACAGTATCGCCAGTATCATTTGATTTGAATACAGTTAGTACAATAGTTACTAAACAATTCGCACACAGGCTGGCCCCCCCGAGGCTGATACACCACCAAAATCCACCTCGCTAGGAATATTTTGAGCACCTCTCCTATTTTGTGCAAATTTCCATAAATATTTTGGATTATCGCGTACGGTCTGTTCGACCAAATCAGTGTATGCTACGTAATCCTGTTCAATAAGAAATTTTGATCTACCCCGTAAGAGACTGAAAGTTAAATAGTTCAAATGGTTGCCGTATTTTACCCAATTTTTGTGAAATTTCATTTTTCTCTAATTACTTTAATGGTTGATGCCGAAAACCATTCACGAAAATGTCGTTTATTTAAATTTTTTAAAGGAACATACATTGAAATCAGTGATAAGAGCAAAGTATAGAATTCATTTACACATAAGTTTGTACTTTTATTTTGAAATAAGAGTTGCCAGTCGATTCGATTAATCTCATTATTTATGGCTATATAATTAGCATTTTTGAAATCACGAAATTGAATTTTATTAGCGACTAGCGATTTGAAATGAGTAAATTTAAAATTAATATTTAATGTTGGGTGACTTACGTCTTCCGGAACTAACCAAAATGGGCTTCTATTGACACAGATAGCTCCTGTTTCATTACACAATACTAAATCCAAGGTGTTTCCCGTACGATTTTTTAGTGAATTATATTGTAGAAAGCTACAAAAAGAAAAAGTATCTATCACACCAGCCGAACGTTGTGCATAATTGTCAAGAGGTATTAAGTGATCTGTGTCGTATTTAAGCCATTCAACAACTGGTAAATTAAAATCTCCGACAATCAGCACAACATCATCAGGATTATTGTTAACTATAGTTTCCAAGTTGTTTATAAATGACGCCAGCGCTGTATCGTCACCAGGTGGTATGTACACACAACACAAATGAAAGTGTTTAAAACCGACAGACACTGTTACTCACACATCTTCTGCATCACTTTGCCAGGAGGTTCTCATACTTGCATTAAGGCTAGCCTCCACCGCAATTAGAACACCTCCACCTTCGGACTTGGTACTCACAGAGGTACAATGGTCTCTCCTGAAGATACAGTAATTGGAATGAAATAGTTCTGAACTGTAGACACTGGGCTTTAGCCACGTTTCAGTTAAGCAATTGATATTGTGATCGCAGTTTAAAAGGTTTGTTAGAAAAGTATGTGTTTTTGATTTTAATCCTCGTACATTCTGATACAATAGACTAATTTCCGAATTCATTTTCAGAGCCATAACTTAGTTTATATGGTAGTATAGGATGATGAATATTTATATTATTTTTGAAATGTCGTTGGAGTCACGCACAACAATGACTCTGGTTCTATCATCCTGACGACAATAAATAACACCATTTCTGGTCCAGGTGTATTTATAACCCTTAGATCTTGCGATTTTCCTAGCCTCGCCGAAAAGAGACTTATTCTTTAGTGTTAGATGTTCGTTAATAAACAGCCCATTGGACACGGCATCGATCCTTAGTCCAGGTGAAGTAGCTGGATTAGCATTTTTCGCAACCTTCGCTGCTGCCTGTACATCATCCCGCTTCACGCGAGATAGCATAGAAACTATTATATTACGAGGCTTGGTAGATTTCGGATCAAAAGAGGCTACGCGATGGATAGCATTAATATCTGATTTATTAATTGGGACTTTTATATGGTTACCAATTTTTTCCATAATCTGGAAAAGATTTTCATTTTCCTTCTGCGGAACCCCTTGTATTTCCAAGTTACTTAAACGGCTGTGTTGTTCCATATTATCAATTTGACCCTGTAACTGTTTCACCGTTTATGAAAGTTCATGAAAGTTATATAGCGTTTACGTATTTTTAAGTCATTAAAACTGATCGAATGTGTTTTATTTATATAAATGTTATCTGATACATGCTAATTTTAAATTTAAAACCTATATCTACATTTTGATGTGCATTTTGTGTCCTCCCATATGATAGGTAAATAAAATATGTTATGTTATATTCTAGTTGCTATAATTGCTATGAAACAAATTTCTCGTTGCTTTTATTTGTGTAATATATTTTGTAACATATGTGATCCAAGAGTAAGTACATATCTCTAAATAAGATGACCACAACTATTTCAGCAATAATTTCAGAAACTATGATAGGGTGTTTTTATAACATCTTTAAAGAGTTTCCCTATTCATTGATATTCCCGTATTGATTTTATTTGTCTATTGGTTTACATTAAAGGGAAAAGAGTAGCATAATACTGTAGTTTTACACTGTGCTGGGAATAGTATGAACCTCATTAGGTGTGCAATTGCATATAATCTTCATTTTATGCATTTCTCTTTTCTTATACTACGTTATCTGGCCAAGGCGTCTATAACACTGACCTCGAACTAATAAAATTCGTTACGCTAACTTCACTAATTCTGTTAATGTGAGCCCAACTACAGTTATTTTAATAATTATAATAGTAAACACAGCGCATTTTACCACATACTCGCATCTATAAGAACATCCATCCAAAGAGAGTGAACACTACGTGGCCACAGAAAAGAATCAACATATTACTGAAAGCTACTTACTCGAAACAGTTAAAAAATAACTTAGCTCTGAATAGAACTGTTGTTACTGCATAAGAAATAAGGTGTCGTAAGTTAGAAAATTATTGCATTATAACATTATAACATATTACAAAATTAAATTCACTAAATCCCTAAATGCCACTGATCACGTAGTCAATCGTCATCGACGTCTCTAATAAAAGCTTAATACTAGGAAATGTTGACAACCCTTTGCAAAAGCCAATTCTTATTTAGATCTGTGACAAGCATGTTTTTATAGTATTTTTGTTTATCCCAGTGCTTACTTTCGCTGCATTGGAATTACTATCTTCTGTTTTATTGGTTAAGGTCGTATAACAGCGTGTAGCAAGAGTAAGCAGCTTTCATTCCCTGAAATAAATTCTACTGTGTACATAAGCTACTAAAGCACTAAAGTACTACTAGCATAAAAAACTGGAATCGATTAATACAAGTAGGAATGCAGCGACTGCTATAGTTACCTGCAAAAATGTATTAAGTGTTAATGGAGCAAATTTTCCAACTGTGAACCGGATAGGTTTCTGGCTCTCTTGCATTATAAAACGCAGCCCCTTTTGGAACCTTATATCCGTTCCAAGGTAGTCAACCTCAACGCAAGCATCTGCAATAGCTAAATACTCTACGGTTAGCTCGTTACCCCAGAATGATGTCATGAACTGCAGAATCGAGGATCCACAAGCGAGTACCAGCTGTTGTACGCTACGAAAATTTGCCAAAGTCATCTACAAGTGGAGAAATTCGTGACCACACACAAGTAAAGTCTTTCGGAAACCACTTACGGAAGTGCCATAAAACATTGACAGGCAAATTACATTCGACAGTCCGAGGAAGTCGATTAGCGCTACAGTGGAGAATATGTCCTCGAATTCTCTGGTCATCTCTATTATGGTTAGGTGAACGCGAACAATTTCTCCTAGCGTTTGTTTTAAATACTTCCATTTTACATTCAGTGGGGTGTTTTTTTCTGCCCCACAGGTGTGCTACAAAAGGCACTGCTGTTTAATAGTTTAATTTGGCGATATATCAGATACCTGCATCATCTCGACATGACTGTGATGCACAGATGATTTAATGTAGTTTTGCAGAATAACACATTGAGCGCTTAGGAAAGACATTACGGAGGCGAAGAAGAGACTGGACCATCCGCAGGCGGAGCAGGTTAAAAAAGTGAATGTTGTTTGGTAAATGCATGTAATTTCAAACACGGGACTAGGTGTAGTATTAAATAATGAAATATCTCCAAAAGGTAGCTCCACGGAAGTGGAATTGGTGCCTGGAGAGGCATTAGACAACAAAATTGCAACAGTCGCTGTTAGCATGTACATGGCGTTCCATACAACGAAAAAGATTCCCTGGAAAACCAAACATTGGGTTAGTTGTCTACTTGCAGGATGACGGCTGATAGAAATACGTGCCTTCGTCAATGCAATTGTTAATAGATCGATGATAAACTAAACAATATTATGTTAAAGTTATACATCTCTGTTTGTACAGGCTTACTCACGCTGAACAACAATATATTTGGTTTATCAACAAAGATATGTGATAGTTATGTATTATTTTAATGATTTCCCTGCATTTTGATTTTGTTACAAACAATGAAACGCCTATCACTACAGATCGCTGTCTAAAGGAAACATAAATCAAAATACTATGTAAGTAAATAATGTTAAAGTGCACGAAATGGCTAGCTCTAAATTATCGAAGGGTAGAGATGGTTTACATAATTTAATAAATTAATATAAATTCCAAACTATTCTTAGGTGATCCAAGGGCGCCATGTTTGAATGGCGCGAATTAGAAAATCGTACCTCAAAACCAAATACAAGAAGCTATTGAGAGTAAAGTTACTCAAAAAGGTTTTACCTAAACAGGTATATGTAGACAACTGCGGGAAGGGCATACAACATCACTTTAAAAATAGGGTTAATTAAATTTATTGCCTAAGAAAATGCAATATGAGCCTTGAATAGTTGAAACTCTTATAAAGAGAGGGATAGTAATAGTTTCAAGTATGCTTGTGTCTTCAAGTAAACGTACGAGAATCTATGATTGAATTGCGAAAAATCAGATAACCCCAAAATTGCAAGTAACACATCTTATAGGTAAATAATTAATCCAGTGAAGCATCGTAGTTTTAAACGTAATATCGGTCTTGAATCATTCAACGTTTATGCGGTCACACAGTCTGATCAATAATAAATTTCCAAATACGACACTACCGGGTGGCCATAAATATCTAATATCACATTACCTTTGGAATCAATACCGCTTTATTAAGTGATGAATCCAACTAAACTAAATGTCATTAATGCCGTCACAACTAAAATTCCTATCTGTCAAAAATGATTACAGTTTGCAATAAGTATTGAACTTAGAACAGGAGATTTTTATAATCGAGTCGTAGGCTAAACTGCAGAATCCGGGGCACATTCCCCTCCTCTTATTTCATTTTATTACATTTCATACCAATACTAATTGAAATATAATGCTAACCAACATTCATAAGTAGCTAATTCCATAGCTACCGGGATCTCAGATGTTTATGGCCACCCGGTAGATCATATTTGGTGAATATGTTACGCTAGAATCTTGCAAAGTTGACGGTCGGGCACGTTTTGTGCAGTATTCCTTCGAAGACTGCTCCACGTCTACTTGAAATATAATACTGCAGGGAGATCCCGTGGAAAACGATCAGAAGTGACATTCCAGGTTGATGTATCGGCAGTTGATTTTGCTTAGAATAAAGTTCGTGGTTAAAATCAAAATAAAACCTTCAGAAGCTATCTATGACACATACATTCCAGAATCAGCTAAAGGATATCGTCTGTTAGTCAAATCCGTACACGTATAATAGAGCTCTTCTAGCTTCAGCATTTCAGCTGTTTTCAATTTTCAATTACCAAACGAAATAGAGTTGCATTTGCTCGCAGTCAGCGTAGAAAGGAATGTATTAGCACACCAAAGTAAATCTAGCGTCACGGGAATAAAATCTAGCAATCTACCGGCCAAATTACAGAAACACAGTTAACCGTTTTCTGCTTAACGTTTGGAATCCGAGTCTACAAAGTGCGCTACTGATACCTCAAAAATAAAGTAACACGAGTTATAGGTGAACGTAAGATAGCAGTCACGCTAAAGTGGTTCGTAGGTCGCTTACAGTAGGATACGTTTTATATGTTGGATACTGTATCCAAGATCGGAACAAAGCTTGAAATGTACACGGGCCTCCTCTTGTGTTGATTTATTTTCGATTCAAGGATGGAATAGAATCTAATGTGCTTCCAAGAATAGATTATGTGCTTGCATGGTAAGGTTAAACGAAGCCACATAAATTCAACGATTATATTCAACAGCAGCGACGTAGCTTAAGATAGTAATTTAAGAAAATGTTTTTAAGACTGATCCAAAAGGTCGTATGGGAATACTAATATTTAACAGTTGAACTTCAGTTAACTTCAAATTCAACTCAGTGCAGATGTTTGTGGATCAACGCACATGGAAAAAATATTGTAGGCGGAAGTTTCTAGACACAAGAGGATATAGGACGTTTACTATAAGACATATATTATGAAAATCTTTGAAGAATAGAGAAAGGTAGATTTTGACGCGTGCTAAGAAACTTACAATTTTACTATCAACATGTGAAAAGGAAAAAATCTGGAATAAAGTTCGCTCAGAAATTGAAAATTGGGAGTGTGAATTGAGTAGCCTATTCGAAAGGCGCCTATAGTACAACTACAAGTGTAGGAATATTTCCGTGAACAACAAATATGAAACTCGTAAAGTCTAACCAAAGACTTGGTCTATTACCAGTTATAGAAGTAAAAGCATCACATAACATACACAGGAAGTATCGTTTTTGATTCGGAAACACTTGGAACCTTGTCATTAACGATTTAAGGCAGCACAACTATAGCTCTTCATCCGGTCATGGCTCTCCAGCTCCAAGTGCATTAGACTCAAACGAACAGTTGGGATTATTGTGTTTCGCGTTAAATACTATGGCGCTTACTTTTAGCTCCACTTAGAGCAACTTTGATGCAATTTCTTGCAAAATGTTAATTTGTACTGGACTCAGCAAAACAAATTTTTATAGGTATCCTTGCTCACACCCTACTCCACCAACACAGCTCAAAACATAGTATGCTTCTAAGGATTCTAGAACGCAAAAGTATATCTAAAAATTTCTGTTTTGGTTTACAAGATACGAGGCACACGAAGTCCAAATATATTTCGTGTTGATCTACAAAGGTGACTAGGACTAGACAAAATTTGATTTTAATGTCGAGTATAGCGGCGGTTCAAAATTAAATTGCTAATAAATTAGGTTAGATTGGAATTCAGCTTTGTTGTTCAGCAATATATGTAACATTGGTTTTATAATATCTACCTGTCCATTTCCATAGAACATATACGGGGCAAGTACTTTTTCTTCCTGCTTTCGACCCCATTCTGTATTTGAAAAAAACGTTTGCCTTTGCAGGAGTTTTAAGGCACTTGCAATCTTCTTTCGTATTATTAGCACGTACAAATATTTCGCAGACGCTGCAATTAACAAGCCTTAAACTACGGCTTATAGAAAGATAAGTACACACACTTACATACTAAAAATCCAAGAGCGAATAGTATGTTGTTAACGAAGACATCGTGGCGATCAATGTTTGCTACGATTGTGTGTGCAGGAAAAATCGAAAGGGAGAAAGATCCGACAAGCACGACAAGTGCGTAGAATTTCACCCAAAGGCTTTCGGTGTCACCTACTGCGATACCGACCGAAAGTAGTAACTTCTTTTGTATGGCAAAGTGATCTTTTTCGGAGCTTCCTTGCATTTTGAGGGTTTAGTGGACGGAGCTGCAGTGGTCGAACTAAATATGTCCCAGTGCTCTGATTATAAATTTATCCGATACACGATGCATATGCACGTTAAACACGGTGGTAAAGGCAGCCTGGATTCCTTGAAGACTAGGTTTGAAAGTTCGATGCACATTTCCAAGGTAATTACGCTGAAATAGGAGGGCATTGGATATGCAAATCGTCTAATTACCAGAGCATACTAATTACGGTTATATTCTGAGATATTGATCAATTCCGAAAGGAAGCAATAAGAAAAAGTTACATATTGGGAGAGAGGCTGAAGGATTTTAGTGGCAAGAATTATGACCATTATTAGTTTATAGAAAATGTATGCTGCCGAAGGTCAAATCAAACTTAGAAATAAAGCACGGTATGCATTTCAAGTGAACGATTAATAAATACATTTATATTCAAATTCTATAAGCCCTTAAACTTCTTCCAGATATCTTTTTCTAATTTTTGCGGTAAATGCTAACAACTTGACAGCATGTCAGCTAGAATGCATAAAACTTAAATCAGACGTTTCGTGCACCTTCATATTTTGACTATTAATGGGCTCTGTTTGCTTACCTTGCTAGCTCAGTATGCATAAAATTCTTTTAAACACCCAGTCGTGGTTACGAACGATCACTATTTGTCAAAAATAGGAAGCTGCTCTGCAGCTATAGTGTTCTCGGACTGAAATTCTCTTACAATATATACACAAGAAAAGCAAATTTGTTGACACAAATGTATTAACTTTGTTAATGCAACTTCTTTTTACCTTCATTTTCTCTAAATATTTTCAAATATCGCAACGCTACGTGAGTATATTTAAGGGTCCGCCAGCTATACTCAGTGGAGATGTCGTGCAGTTCTTTAAATGATGTAATTGTCAAGTATAAGGCGAGCCAACAGTGTTTTAAATTACAAAAAATACAGTCAGACAGATCACAAAGTTATAAACTCAATTTAATCGCAGCAAGCAATAACATAACATTTGATATTCAGAAGGTAACAGTAACGAAATCAGACAATGAAAAGTATAAATAGTGCAGCAACGCTGCATAAAGTAGTCAGTAAAATAATCCTTAAGGGCGTTACTTAGTCGAAAGGTGCACCCCCAATTAACGGCGACATAGCAATGATTAGCACAATTTAAAACACAATCTTAGATTAAACCAGTGAAATGTAAATTTTCATACTAAGAACAGATACAGTTTAGTTCACAGTGCTTGCGATATAAATATCATTACCGCAGATTATTAAATCATATGCTACTTATCTGAGAGCATCATGCGTCTGATGGGGGGTGAATCAAATAGCCTTCAAACGGACTATTACAGCTGCTGCAGGTGAAGAATGCTGGTAAACGTCACCAGCAAAACACGCAGGCGCTAGACTCCCAGAAGCAGAGGGACTTTTATAAGCAGGCGAGATCGCTGAAGTGTTTACATCACACGTGTGACGCCTGGAGGGAATGAGGCGTCTAAAATAAGCGGAATCGCTTAAGTTTTGCAACTACCAGGTTACACTAGAAATGCCGGACGAAATTCAGCTAATTGCATTACGTTATCATAATCGAAAATGAAGTAATTCACTCACCCTGTAATTACAAGCTATAGTCAGAACGGTCAGCAATCTTGTAATGAATAAACCGTCTTAAAGACGCGAATGTATTTCTTCCACATACGTGTTGTCACCCCTTAATTCAATACAACAATAACTAACATAACTATGACATAATGTCGCCAGTGCTAATACATACTAAATAGGAGTGGCTTGGGAGTACAAGCTCGCGGCCGCTCAGCCGCAGATGAGGTGGGTTCCTAAGAACAAATTACCTGATATTGCAGGTTCCGCAAGGGCGCTACGCCGTTGTGCAGCTTCGGTGATATTACTCTCTGATGAAACTCGTAACGGCGAACCTAAATAGGTCAATAAAGAAAAACAGAGACTCGATGCAGCAGTAAATAAAAAGCCAAAAAAACATTACTTCACATATAATGACAACAGTGGTTAAATAAAATTTAATGCAGCCTATACATAAGGATTAAGAATAAATATGCAATGCAATTAAAAATACAGCCCGATTAAATATAAATACAAAATAAAACGTAGTTATGATTTTTCTTTAATAAGGACCCATGAAGGTATGTGAACATAAGACAGTCAATAAAATTCTCAAACGTCGTGTAATTGCACACGCCAAGTGAATGAGCAACTTGCATTCGCTGTTCTTTTGTTAAGCGCATCCTATATCTGGTTGAGAACCTTATTAGACAGATCTGTTTAAAAGCGGCGCTTCCATTAGCCAATAGGCATGTTAATGAGTCGAACGTGTGACAGGTCTGACTACGTTTAAGTTACAATAGGAACCATACAATTTAAATGATTGAACACAGTACTGACTAAGTTCAAGTTACAATAAGAATGGATCCTTCCATAAAGCCAAATCTAGTTTACATTATAACCCATAAAATTTAAATGAGTAAATTACAATTAAATTGATAGCGTCCTAGGATACTTCAGAGTAAGTTAAATTTTGTTAATAAACATCAAATTTTCACCACTAACAGTTAAATGAAATTTACAAGCAACAGAGTTGCAGTCGAATGGTCTCGACGCTAAAATTAAATGTATAGCGGGACATTATAATCAACGATAAATTCCCAAATGAGTCCCTTGAATTATGCTATTCTGGGACGAGGTGTGCGATGCCAAGAATTCATCTGCACTCTTGAATTCGACCGCAAGGGGCAGCACAAGAAAAGTACATAATATCAATTTTACAGCACCTGAATTCGACGGTACCATGATGCGGTAACGAAGCACTCGAAGCAGCAGCGAGCCTCTTCAGCGGCAGCGACCTGGCAAGTGAATTCCAGCATGAACGTAACCAAGATTTTCGGAAGCAATAGCCGGTAGCCCCTTAAGCGGGCAAGCAAACCCCAGCATGCACCAAGACTTCGACAGGGTGGAAATTAGGACGTGGCCTATTTTAAAATTCCATAACATCCAGCAATCCCTCAGCAATTTGCACGTGCGATGCGGCCATGGAAAACCGGCATGCAGGTCAAAGAATTCGGCGCATCGAGAGCCGAGACCAAATCTCGAATTCGAGAAACCGAATCTCGATAATCTCCTCTTTAGAAATTCACAGCTTAGAAATACATTTAAGGAAACAAAAGTTTACCTACCAGACGCAAGACGTTAAGGAAACTCGATTGCATTTGCCACTAAACAGGGAAACTGCATTATGCCTCAAGATTTTTCACCAAAATGCTAACGAATTCACGAAGCGGACAAAAATGGACGCCAACGGGCCCAAAAAGAAGAATAAATTAGTGACGCTTCATATCAGAGCCACCCAATCTCGATCACCGGTAAAATCGATGACATAAAAATCGCCCAATAAGCGTTGAATATTGAAATATTACAATGCGAGTCAGCCTGCGCCACCTAGACCTCAGATACAAAGCTTGAAGAATTGCGAGCTGCCCACGCCGATGGAGAACTAGGCTAAATAATGGACTTTGAATTGCCTAGTTCCAGGCGCCCGAGGGTTGCTAAAATCGAAATGTAACAGTGTCCAAGCCTAAGATCCGCATTGAGTGAGCATCCACAAAAAATCTTTTCAAAATACCCGAAGGTAAGGGCGAAACTTGGAGCACAAGAAACGGCTGCCACTTGACACCATTTTTTTCAAGAGAAAAATAAACGAACGGCTTGGAACAGCTACTGACGCCTGCTGGTAAAGCCAATTACCACATGACTGCGAGCGGAGAGTAAAGCCCCGTTCGCACGACTACCGCGCGCAATTAAAGGAGCGTTTACACTTAACAATAAAAGTCAATACACAAATAAATATGATTACAACGTAGAGTGGCTCGCCATTCTTAAACCCAAATGTAAAATAAGAATTAAAAATCTACAGGCGATACAGTTTGGAACTACTCGCTTTTACATTTAAATATACACAAAAGAAAATTAAAAATGTGCCCAAATAATTGTATTTAAAAATACAAACGTTGTACCGTCTAAAGCCGGCCCTGTACGCAATTGCACGCATGAAAACTCGTTGCAATACACGTATGAGGGCGCATTTCCTACACAGCTGCAGTGACCGCTTATCGGGGAAGCCACAGTATCCTCTTGTAGGTATTAAGTTACCTGAAATTGGGGCTTCGGGACTGTTGTGTACCCCCGAATTAGGCTAGTCCCTGGCTGCCACTCTGGTGCCGCACTAATGGCTGACGCACGTATCCACAATGGACCTCACAAATATATGTGGCTGCTTTCAATTTGTGTACTCACACGTTACACTTTGACATGCAAACGCTGCACTCAAAACTTATGCAGCAAACTTTAAATAGTTTAAGGAAAGGCTTTCTTCGCAGTAGGTGATTTCGCACAATGCCTCTCACCTCTACAGGTTGTCCCAGAACTGCCTCCCTATAGAAAACAAGCATGTGCCAACAGCAAAAGAGGCTGCACGACAGCAAAAATTAATTTTCTACTACCCCAAATAACTGAGTTATAGAGTTTTCAATTCCACCAATCCTAGAAGCTCGATGCTCAGGTATTACTCAAAATCCAACACATTGTTAGATAGCAAAAATAAATACTGACTTGGCAAAAATTAAAGCACCAACTGTGGTAGACTAGATTTATGGATAGGGTATTTTGATAAAAGGAATAATCGCAAAACTCTAGCAACGCAAAATTGCAGTCATTTTACCTTGATGGTGCTAAGCCCTGATTGGTTAAAACATGTCTTTTCTCGGCTATCGCTTGAGATAGGACTTTTTTTCTTCAAAATACCGATTGCTACATTCGCCCCTGTATGTAGCTTGGGGCAAGGTCCGCTGGCTAATGAACTGTCCCCGGCAAACATATGCTTAACTTGAAATTCTTCGAGTTTCTCGTTTATCATTGTACATACTACATCAAGCTTCGCACTTCGCACGGATCTGAGTCGCCTTCGCGTGGTTTGTGCTGCGCATCAATGATTTGTGCTTTCATTTACATTGTTCTGCTCAACTTATTTATACATTCAGTTTTGGCTGTACATATTATAATTCTTTAGAAGCTTTTTGCTTACTTCAAATTTTGCGTATATGAATTAAAATAATGCACGCGATATCTTCAATTTTAGTATAAATCTGCAGCTTTTTTCGATAAAAAATATACAAGCATTGTCTTATCAAAAGTGATTTTTATAAACATCCTATAATAATTAGGAAATTTACTAGTTAGAATATGTATGTATGTATAATCTGTAACCCCATTTACCTTGCGGCGTAGAGGCTGGTGCTTTATGTATGAGATCAAGAATAAACTTGATCGCGAAAGCTATTGAAAACAATACAACTTGCCTAATCTATAGCATGCTTTTTGTTGACAGATTGTCAATTCCTTTGAAGTTTAAAATTCACATTCAACATCGTGTTTAACTTATTCCAATGTTATTTCTATGTTAGCTCTCAAGTTAATGTATAAATTTGGCTTAAATTACATATTTTTGCATATTGGTTTCGCCTATTAGACTGTGTTAAAGTGACATGAACTAATAATTCATTTAACTGTAGTTCAATTGTACTTGGTTCTATAAAGTGGAGTGTAAATAGTATTTTTTCATGGGCTCCCGTGATCACTTTAATTTTTGATCGCACTGGGCTGTAATTTGTTACTATATCCACATGTACCTAAAAGAAATTATAACATAGTTAATTGTGCTCTAGTCATGTGGTTATAACTTGCCTAAGGATAGCGCAAATCTAAATTATACTTTTCTTCAGAAAAAGGACGACTACAGTAATTGATCGGCGGTACAACATTCAATCGTGTATCGTATTGATAGGTCACAATACAACGGCGAAGATTTAAAATAAATAGTTTCAAAATGATAACAGATGCCACTTTGCAATATTTGTATAACATTATTTGTTTAATAGCTATTTATACGAGTATCTGAAACGCCACTTTTTTTGCACGCTTTGGATAATTTAAAGAATGAACTGAAGAATTAAAAGGAATTAAAAACCGCCAACGCCATTTCAAATTCAAAATTTATTAAAAACCATAATAGGTATGCTTGCATTAATTTAAATTGAAAACTCATCAAATTTAATAAATACTTTTGACAGAAGTGTGCAAGTAAATGACCGGAGTGTTTTGTTTTTGGCTACGCTCTCCAAACCGGTTACTTTGGAGATTGATTGAGTCAGAAAAATGCCATATTGGAGAACTAATACTCAAAGTCGTTATGACAACACTTTAAGGGACTCACTTCATACGGTAATTCAGAAATCTTATAAGAGTAATGACATTTAGTTTTGTGTGTTTATTCATTCATCTTAAATGGCAAATATAAATAAAAATGGTACATGAAAATGAAAATGACAGTCTGTAGCATATTTGAAGTACTCGCCCGAAAAGAAAACATTTTCAGAAATGGATGTTGAAGCTCTTTGAGTAATAAAGGTTCCTTCAGTAACAGTGGTCGACACTGCTGATTTGCCTTGCTTCTGACCGAAGATTAATGTTGACACCTGTCGTTAAAATATTCAGAATTAGAAATGTGAATGCAAAATAATTATTAAAACACCTTTCTTTTTTCTCTAACGAATTTTCGATGTAGCTTTCTGCTACCGCCCTAGACCGCCATTCGCCATCATGTGTCGTTTTAATGTGATTAATTCTGTACCTGCATCAGCAAACAGCATTGAGGACGAGCGTCTAAAACAAGGTACTGTGTAGAGTTCGGGGTTCGGCAGTTTTAAGTACTTAGCTACCATTCCAGGCATTCTTCCAAATGTATGAATTTCCAAATACTGATCTGTGCACTTTTGATTTTGGTATGATATAAAAATAGTTATTTATATAAGAATCATAGAAAGTAGAATTTTCTGCACCGAATGATCGTTTGCAACCCGACCATATGGAGGCTTACAAGAGCAGGAGGTCAGCAAATAATTTTCTATGGGCACTATACACATATTTGAAATTAGAAATAGAACAACTTCTGATGAATAAAAGTTACTTGCAGCTGTCTGTCAGCTGATATATTCATATCATAAAATTTCCAACAAATAAGGATATTCGGCCATATAATAGCATCACAATCCCAATACGCCAATTTCCTTATTTATTGCTGGGTGTAAGCCTCTCCCATGGCACTCAACTCTAATGAAATAGTATTTAACGTAATAATAATCTAAAACAAAGTCGCTAAAGGTAATTTGATAAACATGTGTATGCTTTGCGAGGTCACGAGTCGTATACCAGTCACCAACGAAGTTCAAAGTGAGTGATCGTTTGCAACCCGACCATATGTGGGCTTACAAGAGCAGGAGGTCAGCAAATAATTTTCTATGGGCACTATACACATATTTGAAATTCGAAATAGAACAACTTCTGATGAATAAAAGTTACTTGCAGCTGTCTGTCAGCTGATATATTCATATCATAAAATTTCCAACAAATAAGGATATTCGGCCATATAATAGCATCACAATCCCAATACGCCAATTTCCTTATTTATTGCTGGGTGTAAGCCTCTCCCATGGCACTCAACTCTAATGAAATAGTATTTAACGTAATAATAATCTAAAACAAAGTCGCTAAAGGTAATTTGATAAACATGTGTATGCTTTGCGAGGTCACGAGTCGTATACCAGTCACCAACGAAGTTCAAAGTGAGTGATCGTTTGCAACCCGACCATATGTGGGCTTACAAGAGCAGGAGGTCAGCAAATAATTTTCTATGGGCACTATACACATATTTGAAATTCGAAATAGAACAACTTCTGATGAATAAAAGTTACTTGCAGCTGTCTGTCAGCTGATATATTCATATCATAAAATTTCCAACAAATAAGGATATTCGGCCATATAATAGCATCACAATCCCAATACGCCAATTTCCTTATTTATTGCTGGGTGTAAGCCTCTCTCATGGCACTAAACTCTAATGAAATAGTATTTAACGTAATAATAATCTAAAACAAAGTCGCTAAAGGTAATTTGATAAACATGTGTATGCTTTGCGAGGTCACGAGTCGTATACCAGTCACCAACGAAGTTCAAAGTGAGTGATCGTTTGCAACCCGACCATATGTGGGCTTACAAGAGCAGGAGGTCAGCAAATAATTTTCTATGGGCACTATACACATATTTGAAATTCGAAATAGAACAACTTCTGATGAATAAAAGTTACTTGCAGCTGTCTGTCAGCTGATATATTCATATCATAAAATTTCCAACAAATAAGGATATTCGGCCATATAATAACATCACAATCCCAATACGCCAATTTCCTTATTTATTGCTGGGCGTAAGCCTCTCCCATGGCACTCAACTCTAATAAAATAGTATTTAACGTAATAATAATCTAAAAGAAAGTCGCTAAAGGTAATTTGATAAACATGTGTATGCTTTGCGAGGTCACGAGTCGTATACCAGTCACCAACGAAGTTCAAAGGGAAAAATCACATAACACAACCGCGAGGGTTGCAATATCCTCTACTTGATCTCAGTCCAATCTCCCTTCGTAAAGAGCTCCAAACTTTGAATCAGTCAAAACCCACTCTTCTTTCTAATTTCAGAGAAGCATTCAGAACACGTCTTCTAACCAGCACCCCATTTTACTTATAGTACACTCACTTAAGTGACTAAAAGCTAATCCCGTAGTGTATTAGAGCTGAAAAACTATCGGTCCCATTATCTAGCGATAACAACCGCATTTATTAGTACGGATTACAGATTGATTTCAACCAACAACCTTCATAAAACAATTTAATCATCAAATTAGTTAATACTAACGTTGTAAGAGAGCAATTAAACACAAAATATGCAAATTATGCAATACCTCACTTTGTTTTATTTAATTACTATGCCTCTAACTCACGTTACAACAGTTAATAGTTTACAATCCTGCTGAGTATACTGCAATTACATTCCTACACGAGAAGGCGTTGGGGGTATTTTATAGCGATCCCAAGCCATAATATTGTCCATATAATTAGGAATAGTATAAGGGATATACTATTCGTCCCTCCACGAAAGTGCCATTTTGATTTTTAGTTCGGAATGTAGTTGATGATTATATGATTGAAAAGGCCGCGTATTTTTATTACAATTTCTTGTTTTTAATTACATTTGAAAAATATATCTTTTCAGAGCTTTTGGGTGATGATTTGCTCTGAAAGTGTGACAATTTCATTTTTTGCAACCCATGTGTTAGTGGTTCATTTTGGCTGCTACAATCCAACAAAAGCCAGTGTCCATACCTCACATAACAGCGGCATCAACTTACATACTATAGCCCTGTCCATGTTTCAACAAGTTATCTTTTCTTCTAAACTGGTTATCTCCTGTTTCATACTTGCTTCTTTAATGTTTGCATGAGTATATTTTCTCCAATTCAGTATTTGTTAAATATTATGTCCAGATATTTGTCTGAAAAGGGTTCAGGGTATTTGGAAAAGTCGTGGTGTCCTGAGGATCTCTGCTTTTTCTGTTATGTGAACAGAACCATGTCCATCTTAGACGAGTTTATCGACCGAGTATCATTATTCAGTTAGTTTATAGTCTGTTTATATTAAATTGCACAGCGCTTGTCATACTGGCAAATAAGTAGGATGGTTATGTCATTCGCGTAACCTATGATGTCGAAGCCGGCTGCATTAAGTCGACGGAGAAGGCTGTACCACAATAGTGGTACCAAATGAATACACATACGTAGACTTTTTATTGCATAACTATGTTTCTATCCTTCCTACAAAATGTAGAAAGGATTTGGTAGATCTTCCGGGCATGCAGGCGTATTGGTAGGGATACTGTGGATTACTAATCAGCACATTTTCCAGAAGAAAAATTTTTGTTCAACCATGTTGATGCAAACTGAAATAAAATGTTTATGCTCTTTGAAATCTGTTACAGCAGCGTATGCACAGAAAACATTCAGGTTCTCAACAGGAACTCATTATTAAATTTGTAAGTATTTTTAAGCGCATTGAGGGAATTCTACGGAAAGATAGGTGTATTTATATGTGAAAAATTGTAACAATCTGGACGCAGCCTCCCTACGGTATGGACTTATAGCTTATTACATCTTCACGTGCAAAAATTGTTCAGCGCAATTTATAATTTGCTGAAATAGTAGAACGTGTGTTTTAATGTTAATGGAGCCTTTCTTCTTCCTTTTTCTTATTTCAGGACTTTCATTTAAATCCTGAAAGATACAAAGCACAATTGCTTTAGAAACAATAAAACTTGAAAAATAATGGTACCAATAAAAGTAACAAGCAAATGTATAATATCATTTAAACTGAAGTATTGACTAGCACGGTGTGTAAACACATTTTCCAATAAATTATCTACTTAAACTGCACTTAAATATCCTCACGGAAATTTTGGAAATATAGAAAGAGTAGAATCCCAGTCGGTACTAGAGTTTTAAAAATATTTAATTAAAATGGAAGTAATATTGCAGAAAATAAATTACTTGGATGACTGTCAGTTAGTAGCTACTAACCAGGAGCACATAACTGACAGGCTAAATATTATGATCTAAGTGTACCTTCAAGGAAACATTTAGATAATGGATTAGACATTCAGAAATGACGAAGGGAAAAATTATTTCAAAAACAAGGAAACATTGAACCACAGGCACAATGGGGATACATGTAGATAATATTTAATGAGTTTTGTGGTTTTAGAGTACTTGAAGTCAAAAAGTTATCCCTACAATCAAATCGAAAAATTTTCCAAATTCCTTATACTTCTTCCACATTGAAATGCTCATGCCATAATATTTGAAGATAGAACTAGATCATTTTGAGGAAATGATCAACAACAACGTTTATCCACTAACTAGACTACGATACATTAAAAGATATTTACGCAAAAGATCAAGAAGCCGGGACAGTGAAGAACATTTGGTTTGAATTTTCACACTTTGTAAGGTTAGCTCCTGCACCAAATTCATTTATAGCATAAATATTAGCGTCAACCAGAGCTCCATGTAATCATACTCCAATCCCTCCTAGAAATATCCGAGATAACGGCAGCCGAAAGGATATAAAACCAGAACGCCCGGCTTGCTGAAGGGACTTGAGACTTGGATTCTGACCAGCAGCTCTAACCTGGAGAAGCGCCTCCGCTTAGGTGGGTTGTAGGCTATACGAACCGAGACACTTGAGTCCAACGACTTGTTCAGCACCTTTCACCTGGAAGAGCTTTTCGCTCTATGCCCAGTTGGGTCTAGAAACTAGTCATGCCCGAACCGTAAGACTTGTGTCCCAGGATCTCATCTCTCCTTGATCCCAACCTCCAACCCTTGTAACTGATAAGGGCCGAAGCGACACCCGTTGTATCTGCCCTGAAGCTTGTTGCAGGGCAAAACGGCTTTTACGACATGATACCTAATTTGTTACACGATACATCGGTCGTTATGACAAGTTAGTATTCAACCTCGCCCTAACCGCGTTGCAACAGGTAGTTGACCGACTATTGCCCAGGGAAATGAGAGTGGTTCAAATTCGAAAGACGTTAATTAGAACGAGGTGCTGTCGCATTGAAGGTGGTTATAATTGAGATGACATAGGGAACGTTGGACACACGTTTTGAGAATCAAGGTTGAAACAAAATTTCTCAGAAACCCCCTGTAAAAACTAGAAATACAAGGAGTTGGCGGTACTTCAGCGTTCCTGCGAGACGGTACCAGCTGTTTCGGAACCGGATCACTTTACAAACATCATAACAAAAAGAGCACAACACAGATTTGTCGATATATATATTCAGATATCATAAATGAAACAGTTAAACATTGAAATGCGTCTATTAAAAGTAAGCAGTAAAATATATCTTAAAGAGTAATAAACACAATGTTTTAGTGAGGTTAAATTAACTTAAATGGATAGCCACATGTAACAGTTACAGTTTATTCGGGTTGTCAATGTACAACAGACGTTTAAATGGCGCGGTTGTTTTGAACACGCTACACTGATTTAATATAGACACAACAACACAAACATAGGCAACTGAGACCTAGACTAAATTTGATTAAGGCTACAAGTACGTAACGCCGCACAAAGTCAACAGACGCAGCACTGTATAATTTAGCGATCCACCATATTAAATCTAGTTCACAATACCTGGTCGGCGGGGCCTTTATTGAAGCAGCTGGAGGGTGTCTCGCCAACGAATGGCCACCCGTTAGGGCGTTTATGACAGGGGGTGATTCTTTTGGCTATCGCAAGAACGACAGAGGGATGATTGTTTTGACGATGCGGGTACAGCAAACTAGATCCTGCCGCTCGGCGACTACTGGATGCGGAGTTTCGACGATTACTTATACCGCATTTTATCCAAACTTGGAACTTTAACAAAACCTAACTCATAATGGAATCCGTGATGACGGTAATTGCATTCATCGCTTTGACACCACCGAGTAGGTTGTTGGCACTGTTTATGCTGCCAGCAACTACCAGAAACACATCCCTTGTATTAAGAAAAGGGGTGACAATACAACCACTCGTTGTTTATACGAGTAAGCCCGAAAGGAGAGTCATGGAGGGCACAACAGGCAACAGGTTTGAAAAACACAAACTTAAACTACTTCAACGGTTACACAACCAATCTTAAACTGAAAGAGGATTTAAAAAAACACGACACACACACTTGTATACTTCTCTAAACCTGCTGAATGCGTTCTCCAGATCATAACCTGGCTGAATACCACCAAAAGCACAACGTACCTGCACCAGAAAGATTTTCCGTCCAACGGCGCGGACCTGTTATACCGCCAAAGGCTAGTCTCAGCACTTGCAGGAGCCCAGGCAAGAGACGCAATTCTTGGCCGTTTTTTGCCACACTTGCCTACAATCCCCGCACTTTGGCCGAAGTAAAAATTTTACGTTGCAGCACCCTGGGCGGTACAAAATTAACCCCCATGGAACAGCGAATACCAGCATTAGTTAAGTCACTGCTGCAGATAAACACAACCCCGTATTCATTGACTTTATTTACATTTTCAAGCCTGCGATATGTAAACACCGCCATTTTGACCCGCACATCTAACCTACTATTTTACAAAAACTCTGTTTATTGGAACTACTGCGTGATAGCAGGTTAGTTATATCGAGACCACGGGTCGACCGATCTACCAGGGCATGTACGCTAGGTTGCAGACCTGCTGGGTGCATAGACCCAGGCACCACACCCCTGAATGGTATTTTATTATACCTTTTATTAAAACTTAAGAATTAATTTCTCAATATGTTTTGAACAATATATAATTTACTTCTACGGTGTTATTTCTGTGCCCATACATTTGAGTAAATAATCAAATCCTGCGAAAATTTAAAAATGCAGAGTAAATTTGGTCAAGTTTACAACCTTAACAAACATGCATATATATTGCGGGGAAGAAAAAAGCAAAACGATTTTCTAGAACTCGATAAAGAGCTATCTATACTTTTCAAAAAATCATCAGATGTAATTCTATGGATGAGAGAGAACGCGATCAATTGCTCTGAAGGTGAGAAAAATCATTCTCTTTAACTATGAGATGTTGGTCAACATCCTTAAAGTGAAAATTAAGAGGTTCTAGATCCTAGCATTTAGTGCTTAATTTGAATTGCATTAAAACAAACTACTTGAAATAATGTTAAAAATTAACAACTCAACTAGCATATAGATTAATACAGATCAAGCAAAAATATTCTTATGTAATGACATCGACTTCTGGATTTAGGTTGTGAAGCAGCATATAGCAAGAATAGGCCCCCTTCATGACCTGAAACAAGCCATGCATTATAATTATTGTGAATCTTTTGCAAAAAAGATGGAAACGTATTGTTACAAATCTGTAAACTTACAGCAACGAAAGTTTGGAAAGTTAAAGGAGCGCATTTCCCCACTGTGAAGTAAATGGGCTTTTGAGTTTGCTGCATTACAAGACAAAGTCCTTTTTGGAACCGAATGTCAGTGCCAACGTAGTTCACTTCATTGCATGCGTCTGCTATGGCCAAATACTGCATTGTAAATTCGTTGCCCCAGTATGAAGTCATAAACTGTACGGATGTTGCAGCAAATGCGAGAGTTAGAACTTGAAGGAATCGGAAATTAAAAGCCGACATCTGAAATTAACAATAATAGATGTGCAAAATGTTCATCTGTTAATCCACTTCTTTGTGTGTAAGACTCAATGACATATGTATGAAAAACGATAATAGCGTACGGTCCAAATGAAAACGGAACAAAGGAAGATAAATACAATTTCTTTCAAAAATAGCAGAGTGACATAGATATTAAAAGCAGTAGCATAATGACATTGGGGGATTGGAACGGCAGTTATAAATTCCAACAAGGGAATATGAAGATACTCGTATATAGGAATACAGGGCGAGTAGGTAAGAAGGGATATTGAAGCAATGTATGGAAAGTGAAATATTAACTAATACAAAATATATTCATCGACATTCAAAAATATAACGAAGAAAAACGAAGCAAACAGGAACAGTCGAAAATGTGATGAATGACGTAAAGACAAAATGAGTGAGATGAAAAATAAACAAAATAAGCAACAGCAAAACCTAAAAATGAAGGAAAATACCAAAAGCTCTTAGAAAGTAGATAGAGTATACGCTATACGGGATGCAGCTAAGGCATTTTGTCGAGCAGCGCAAATGGGAAAAACAGATTTAAAGATAATTGTGTATGGGCACCATAAATTGAAAAAAGGAATAACCAACATCATCCTCCTCATCATCAGCCTGTTTCGATCCTCTGCTGGACATAGGCCTCTCTTGCTCCTCTCCACGTATTTCTGTCTGTGCAATTTGTTTCTCAATGTGTTTTTTGATATCGTCTAGCTATGGTCGTTGCGGCCTGCTCGCACTTCTTTTCATTTATCTAGGCTTCCAGTGTACTAATGTTGATAGCCACCTCTTTTGGTCTTCTCCGGCGACATTCCCCACCCATTTCCACTTTAATTTCGCCGCTCTTTCCATAATGTCTGTTGTCTTGATTCCTTCTCGGATATCTTCATTTCTTATTGTATCTCTCGCTTTTATTCCTAAAATTCTACGCTCCATGGCTCTTTGTGTTACTCTGAGACTTTTTGCGCTGTTCTCTGTTACAGTCATAGTCTCCGTAGCAACGGGTAACACAGATGACTCAAATACTTTTTTCTTTAAGCATATGAGTATACCGAAGTTTCTAAAGATATATAACTTAGCCTCCAAAAATCAGCCCATGTTAGACCGATCCCTCTTGTGACCTCCAGTGTTTGGTTTTCCTCTCCGAGTTTCAGGTCATGTCCAAGATGAACATTTGCTATTATTTCCCTAGTTATTTCTATATTATCGTTAGTGTTAATGGGGCTCATCACTTTGGTTTTGTCAATGTTCATTTTTAGTCCGATCTTTTGGAAGCATGATGTAGTTCGGTAATCATTGCATTTAGCTCTGCAGTATTACTGCCAATCAGCACGATGTCATCCGTATAGCGTAGGTGACTCAGTTAGCAACCGTCTATTTTCATACCTTTGTTTCGGTGATAGGGTATCACCTTGTCGAATTTGGATTGTTGCTCTTTTATAGATATTTTTGTTGAGGGCTGAATATCTTGAGTCGATTCTACAGTTATCCAATGCTTTTAGGAGTGCCCATGTTTCAACCACATCAAAGGCCTGCATGTCGATGTTTTTTCCTAGAGAGGAGTTCTACGTTTTGAAGATAATCTGAAGTACTGTACCTTCTTCGAAAACCAGCTTTTTGGGCTGACTGGTACGCAACTTAGATGTCAAACGATTGCATATTATTTTAATTAATAAGTTATAGGCATGAGACAATAAACTTATTAGGCGGTAATTATTAATATTTGTATTATACTCTTTTTAAAGAAAATACAAAATTATCCTATGGCACTTAAGACAGAGAAAGACGACAAAGAATATAAATAATAAACACCCAAACGTACTAAGCAGGATGATCTTATGTAACGGTGAAGGCAGGATTTCTACGAAAGATCAGAGGAAAGCGAAGAAAACGGCGAAAAAGCGGAAAGGGATGTGAAAAATAATGAAATTAAGAAATTCTACCTACACAGAAAGAATAATTTGAGAAAGCAATAAGAAAGTTGAAAACAGGCAGGGTGACGGAATAAATCGAAATAGCTATATGTATATTGTTTATAAGATCATTTCTTGTGCTTGGGTTGTCATTACTGGAATCTAGTTATAAATACAGTTATACTTTGAAATATCATACAGTGTACCCAAAGCATTAATTAATTGTAGGTTATGTAACAGCTTTATAGTATCGCCGTTATTTTGTTGAAACTTGTGTCATATCATTTTTAGAGTACTGTCATTAGAACTACGTAAGTGCCAGTTACAGATCTTATGTCTAAATCGTACCTAGTTCTAGAAAATTTATATTTCAGAATAACAAAGTGACCTTTGTGGCAAATTTTTAGAAAACATCAATATTATGCCACGATGATTTTACTAAATTAATGCAAAACCGTTGACAAACAGAATTTGCACATTTTTCAACTGCTGTTTGATCTTTTGTTAGGTATGTTTATTATAGCTAAAGGGGCCAACTTGATCATTTCAAATCCGAATTTTTATGGTGCATGCCAAATTGTCGATAATGTTTAATTGGAATCAATTTGATGTTGAAGAGGGGTATTCTGCAGACTATTTTCCGAACAAAACTTAACAGTTAACATTGAAAGAAGAAAAACTATGGTAATATCATCAAGTGAGAGCAAGAAGACAAATGAAGGTAAGGAAATGTTGTAGGCGTGGTGTGGTGGTTAGCAAAACAAAAGTAGGAAGTGCAATAGAAGAAGGAAAGCTGTAACGGGAAGGATATTCAATGTAATAAAGATAACTTTTTTATGCCGTAGCGGCAAATCCACCACCACTAGCAGGCCAACGTCTTCGAAAGCTTTACACCCAACTATAAAAGGGCTTAGGATTGCGTTGTAATCCTGTTTAGTATTACCACAAGTAATTAGTCTTCTGTTTCATATACTAGTCATTGGGGCTACAATTATATTCTATTTCTTACCGAAATACCATAAAACATTGACAAGCAGATCACATTTGTCAACCCAAGAAAATCGATAAGGGACGCTATGCAAGAGAGCCTTTCGAATTCAACTGATGTGTCTATTATGGCTTTATGGAATTCAACAATTTCTTTTAGTCTCTCTTGCAAATACCTCCATTCGCTTTGCTGATACGTATTCTGGAAAAATAGCATGGTTAAATGGGCTGACCTTTAACATCAGCTCTTGCCTTATTCCTTTCCACGGAGCTCTTAATAAAATTTTGTAAAATGATGCACTGAGCACTTAGAAAAGCCATCACAGCTGAAAAGAACACGTTAGTAGAGCCATAAGATAAACATGCTAGGAAAGTTGCCACGCTTTGGAAAATGCAAAGGATTTCATAAATGGGGCTAACAGTGGCGTCGAAGAGTGCAATATCGCCGTAAGGTAATATTTTATAATCAGTGTTCCCATAATAAAGCCAGCGAATTGAAGTGCCAAGATTCCCAGTAAGAATATAGAAGGATATTAAAACGACGATAAGGATACCCTGGAATTAATATATATATATATTACGATTTTTTTAATTTGTTGTTTTTTTTACCTGTCCATCAGTATAGAACATATTTAGAGCTATTACTCTTTCTTCTAAATCTCCTCCACGCTTTACATTTGAGAAAAATACACTATGATCCAGATATGGTAGAGCCTTGGCAAATCTTTTTCTACAGGTTATGGTAAAAATTGACTTCGAGACAGCTGAAACACTTCCCACCGTAATATTAAGGTGCACATTTTAAAGTAAAAAGAACTACCTACGAGGAACCCGACACCAAACAGAATGTTTTCTACAAATATAGTCCGATTGCCCGTATTAACTAATATTGTATGCGTCGCAAAAACTGATAAGGTCAAGGAAAGACACATTATTGTAACCGAGTACAGTCTAAACGTAATGGTTTCGTTTTCCTTCATTGATATTCCGAACCATCTTAGCATTCGTATCTGAAAAGCGAAGTGGGTTTTTATCACGCTCGTGTTCATTGTCACTCTATGTGCAAGTTAACCGTGTTTATTAGAAAAAATGAAATACTTGAAGCCGTAGGGTAATGCTTTGACATTATCGACTGAATAAATCTAATATTAAGGTTACTTTTTTTATGTAACATATTTATTTAGTCAATTATTTTATATGCTTAATACCATGTTATTAGGGTTTCTCATAGCTTCGCTCACGTACAAAATATAGACCTTAATAGAAATTCATAGTAATGACCAATTCGTGCGTAATAGCAACGTTAATTTCGCTGATATTTTGTTCCTAACTAATGTCTGAGGGGTATTATCAGAGGAAAAATTGTTATTTAAACGGCTTAAATATTACACATAAGCTAATTTGATGGGGAAATTCTATGCACATTGCAAGTCTAAAATAAAAAAGTAGCAATCCTTTTAACTGCAGTAAAGCACCTGTGGTGTCGATAGCTTCACATTAAAATCTAGGGGTTTCTTTCAGTGCTTACATTTGTCTTATGCAAAAGTGAAAGATGTCATACAACATTTTGAAAGTTAAAAGTGGTAGTTAAAATCTTCCGGGTATTGCGAGACGCCTAAAGTCGGGGTGACTGGCAATCCTTTTAGTTAAAACACACTCGGACACGAAGAAGACCAAAGCTACTGTTGCGAGATTAATAAGAACACTTAAGTACAAATACTTGCATTTATTTTTCTGCCGTTTACAGAACACTTAAGTTTAATACCGTTCTTTCTTAACTTTACGTATTTACATCTTCTTATTAACTAACTAAATTCTAAGTCCATTTTCACCAAGAAAGCTCGGTGGGCGTTTACAAAGTTCCCAATAACCTATCAGAGCTGGTCTAAATTTTGAACTTTTGGCACGTACATACGGACTTGACAGTTCATAATAGTTCTATGAATTTTATAAGTTTGAGGCTTTCCCACGGTGAAATGTGGCCTGCTCGAACCCTTCGTAAATTACCGCTATAAAGGATTACAATTCTACTAAAAGCATTTGGTCCCAGCTGCAAATAATTTTTATGATCGAGTTGCAACCGTTGCTTCTTCTAATCACGTACCGGTCATATACATCACTCAATATTTCGATTTATGAAGTAAACCCTGCATAAACTTACTCTAATCTATTTGTGAGATTGGAATATCTCCAGCTTCCCAAACGAAAGGCACGTTTCTAAACATCCGCTTGTTGTAATTTAAATATATGACATTTTCCTACGAATTTTACCTTAAAATATTATACAGATGGCTTACAGCTAACTAAAGTACAGTATATTTCTACATAGTTCATTTAATTAAAGAATGCAAATCGTAACACGGGTTATACCTTGGTCCTAGATTTGAACTTCACGTTTTGATATGCATGTTATCAGCTTCTGCAGAAGTTTTCTAAAGACAGATGTTGTAATCCCAGGTTTCTCGTTCTGTACCGAGGAGTTTTTTCTGTTGGCTGCCCATTCAAATTTTACCAGTTGTTGTCGTCCTTTTACGAAGCTACCTTTCATGCGTGGCTAAGGCGACAATCGTCTTCTGGATTTAAGCTGCTAGAATTTTTAATAATTCCCGAATAATACGAAAGTAACAGTTTGTAGTCCTAGCTAGTATTTTTACTAATATATGATAATTTCAGTGCCGGTAATTCCTAAGGAGACAGTGCATCAAGATAAAGACCTTCAATCTATTTCAGAGGCTCAAATATTATACATTAACCAATTGGTGTCCGGAGCGATACCCTGTATAACAACAAAGTAAAAATAAAAATGTCGGCTTTTTCTTGGGCAGCAAACTAGTACGGACACTATACATATTGGATGAGTTTTTTCTCCAAACATAGTCATGAGTGCAACAAGGACACCATAATAAGAGATAAATAAGTGATCCAAGAAGAAAAGCGGAACATTTAAGTATCCGTGGTTATTATAAAATATTATAAGGTACCTGCGGCAAATAAATCCCGGCGGCTAATAAGGCCCAGTAGCTAGAATTAAGAACACAATGCACATTCTTAAAATCCGGCAATATCAAGTTCCTTCTGACTACATATCGAGGGTCACCAGCCGTTGCAATATTGCGAAATCTGAATAGTGTTAGCACAATCAGTTGATATCGGGGCGGTATGTGGTGTGGTTCTCCTACTACTACAATTTATTTACTGTATTTTCATAAATAATTCGTTTGTTAAGAAAAATAAATTCCAGTATATGTTGCCCTGTGTTCTACATTGTATGGACTATATTTTGCTATAAATACATGCACATAAAGTTAAGTGACGCGCTAAGATTTTTAATTTTTTACAGCTAAGAAGCATTTTGGGTAATAAAGCCCAGTAATATTCGGCTAAAACGGCCCATTAAAAGGTATTGCTTTCTGTGTAATAAAAACAAACAGTTAGATATGCGGTGCTGTGTGTTTTGTGGCAGTTGGTGCCACGAAATATGTATTGGTTTTACAAAAGGCGATACAGATGACTATATTTGCGTACGTTGTACTTACTTTTTAGTCGTTCATTTTACCAAGAATTTCATTTATGTTATTTTTATAAAAATATATTTTGTGGCTTATTTAGTATCAAAAGTGATGCAAAATAACATAAACTTTACTTTTTAGGACGCAAATATTTTTACTTTTTGCCCTAGATTAATGTATTAGACTTATTTTAGGTGGGCCTTAATAGCCGACAACAATTTATCTCGTGGGCTTTATTAACCGAATGTTCGGGAAATAAAGCCCATTTGTATGTTTTTTTTTAAAGCATGTTCAAAGTTTCACACAAATTTAAAACTGCAAATCTAGCTTTAGTTGCGTTTACGATAGACCGAATTAATATAATCTTGATTTTGTTAATTATTTTTTGCCTTTTTCGGGAATTAAAGCAGTTTTGTTCTTAAGTGGGCCTTATTTGCCGCAGGTACCTTATAACAAATTATATCTACTCTGATGTCACAATATGGTTATTATAACACCGAAATCAGTGCTACAATAGAGTCCATTACAAGACTGTTTTTTGTTTTCATATGAAAAGTATTGAAAGAGCCTACCATGTTTCAGAGAATGTGTTGACATAAAAGAGCTAGCCTGAAGACATTGCTCGTTCCACTTACATAAAAAAGTAAAGGCGAATGCAGGTCACTATCATTGGACTCTCGGATTTGGTAAACTAGCGTACCAGCACGGAATCGTGGTTATAAAGGGTCATAAAGGTCTGGGTAAGAAACTCGAGAGATGGGATCAGATAAAATTCCAAAGTAAATAGTGAAGGTGATGGGTGGGAAAACGATAAAACAAATAACGGAGTCTATCTACAACACAGTATTGACTTTACAAGACTGATTCAAGATCACATTAATTTCGCTACCTAAGAAGCAAAATGTCAAGGAGTGTAACAAGTATCAGACATCAGCCTAATGAGTAATGTGCTGAAGATATGTCTTTTTTCATTTATGAGCGCACCAATAAACAAATCGAAGAACACATCGGAGACCCCAGTTTAGTTTCAGTCAGGTATACCGATGCAGAGACGTGCACCGACTTTTTATACTTAGTAGACTTTTAAAAAGCGTCCAACCATTCTGGGAATCAAAAGGCGAACCTCAGAGAGGCGATCAAGGTTACAGTTGCAAATAAAAGCGGAGTTGAGCAGGGACGTATCGTTTCGCCATTAATATTCAACATACACTCAGAGCATATTTTAAAGAAAGCTTTATTTAACTGCGATGAAGGCATTAAAATAGATGGCTGGCCAATAGGCACTATTCGATAAGCAGAAGACGCCGTCCTCATCGCAGATAGCTAAGAGGGTCCTCATTTTTTAGTAAATGGGATCATATATGTATGCATCTCAAGTTCAATAGAAAGAAGATGAAATACGTAATTGTATGCAAAACTGCTGTAAACGATTATAGCATTGAACATTCAAGCATCTAAAATTGCAAATCAGACAAAGAGGAAAGCTGCAATACAGCAGAATTGAATGTATTAATTAATGTTTAAAACATTGTTACCGTAGGGAAGTTTCCTTTAGCGGGTAGCAACACGGCTGACCCTGGAGCAGAGGAATAAATGTCCACCAAAAAATAATCTAGACAACGATCCCAAGGGCAAATGACGAGTTAAGACTACCAATGGCCAAGGCAGCGGAAGAATCCCTGAAAAAGGGAAGACTGACCTCTGTTAAGTCCTGTAAGATGGCCAGTCCAAGGGAAGAAACCTCTGAAATTTAAATCGCCCGCCCCTTCAAGTTGGGAGTTGAGACGATAGGCCAGCAACTTACTCTTGTGAACTAACTGACAACAATTAAAACGCTAAAAACACTAGCTCAAATCCTACGAACAAAACAACAAAATGTGTTTCATCAACTCTCTCTCTCTTCTCAGACCTTATTCCCCACTGGGAATGTGGTGGTCAGCGTTGCGTGAGCGTCGTCTATTATGCTTTTTTATACTTTCCTGTCGCGCGCCTCATTTGCTAATGTATGGAATGGTTTCTTGGTGATTTTAACCATGTGATCGGTCCAACGAGTTAGTGAGCGACCTCCGGGTCTTTTGCGTTTCCGTGTATTATGAGCTTTTCCATACCTTCTTCTCTTCTCATAACATGTCCAAAGAACCTGAGTGACCGACTCTGAATAGTTGCAGATAGTCTTTGCTCTACATTAAGGTCTCGTAATATGGATACGTTAGTACGATGTGCAGTCCATGGAATCCGAAGCATTCTACGCCAGCAGTACATTTCTGTCGCATCGACTTTCCTCCTCTCACTCATTCTCATAGTCCATGATTCTGATGCGTAGGTTAGAACGGGAGAAACGAGGCAATGAACCAAACGCTTTTTGTTTGCAATGGATATGTGTTTATCTCGCCAGATTTTTGTTAATTTCTTTATTGCAACCTTGGCAAGATCGCATCTACGACGAACCTCACCTTCCGTAGAGCCAGTATTGCTTATCAAAGAACCCAGATACAATATTCATTTACAACCCTAAAACGGCCCATTCTCGTTATTTCAGGCCTGATTGGCCAGCCTATCAATAATCATTATCTTCGTTTTGGAGATATTTAATTCAAGACCAAATATTCTGCTTTCGGTTTCCACTAGTGTTATGAGATCTCTCAGATCCTCCTCGGAGTTTGTCAGAAGTGCTGTATCGTCGGCGAATCGCAGGTTATTAAATATTCGGCCATTAACTGAGACACCTTTTTGCCAGTTTTCTAGTGCTTTCCTCATTACGTATTCTCCGTAGATATTAAATAGATGTAGTGAAAGTATGCATCCTTGACGGACACCACATTGAGGTTGTAAGTCTGCGGATTATATTTGGTCAACTTGAACGTACTCTGTTGTGTTGGAGTATAAGTTGATAATGAGGGATACCAAGTGTAGCGAGACGCCCATTTCATGTAGCACCATCATCAACTAGAAAACTATAAAATAGATATGGGAATATTAGCCGAAACAAATAAAAAAGACCAAAGCAGCAAACTGACAGGTAACTCTATCCAGTACCTAGTTCAAGAATTGCTCCACAATATTGGAAAAAATAAATCAACGGTTTATGCAAATAGAATTAGATATATACAATCACAAAATTTTACTGATAGCGGATTATGCACTTAGTGAGGATGCAAACGTAAATATAAAAGACAAATTTGCAGGAAATTTAGAAGACCTATTACACAAACTAATACCCCAGGATGTACCAGCTTACAGAGGCGCTATATGCCGTACGCATCATATGCTGACAAGAGCATCGGTATTAATCGCTTTAGGAACAACGAGAAGCCAGTAAATCTAGGAACAGGGAGAACAATAAATGAACTCAGACTTGATATAGCAAAACTGAAAGACCACAGTACGCACTTGCTACATAAATTAAGACGGGCAAACAAATGAAAAAAAATCTAACAGGGTAAGCCAAAAAAATATACGAAAAACTTTTATAAATTTAATTAAAGCAGTAAAGAAAGCAGTAGATCAGAAGGGTGTTACGACGAGAAAACAAAATCGTGTGGACCGAGGAAATTGGAAAAAATGTATGATCAAAGATTATTTTCAACTAGTATAGTTATGGAATACTTCCTAATTTATGGATGCAACTATAAGTCACTTATAAATCAAATGTCAAGTGTGACATTTAAGGGTAAACATAGTTGCATTCATAAATTAGGAACTATTCTATAGTCGTACTTGATCAAAATAATTTTTGTTCATACCATATTAGTAGTAAATGAAAAACACAAAAGTTATACTAAATGGCTACAGACAGGAGACCAAGCAGATAGAAAGGTTTATGTAAAAGCTAACTACGAAGTTAAAAAGAATGTAATAGAAGAAACATAGGACGTGGTAAGAACGATGCGCACAGGTAGCAACATAAATAGGTGGTGAAAGATGTAAGAATGCATGGAGACCGATTATACAAACGAGAACAACTAAAAAATAGCACTGGAATTCAACCCATCCAATTGGCACCAAAAATGGATCCAGTAACAACCATCGTACATGCCATAGATAGGAAGAGACGTCAGCGGTATGAACATGTTAGGAGAATGCCGATTGAAATATAGTCAAAAAGAAAATACGAATGGGTCTCTTCCGAAAGACGTAAAAGGTGGGAACCACCACTCAAATGGAAAACACAGGTAGAAAGCATGATCGAAAGTGCAGCATTAGAAGAGGACACCTAGAGAAATAGGAATAAGTGGAGTGAGGGTACAAGATATGGGTTAGACTGTTAAAACTCACTATGTATGTATGTATGTATGAATGTTTGTGTGAATTTGAGAAATTATATACCCTCCGGATATAAATCCTTCTATGTCTTCTGTTATATATTGTTATGGTATTGGTACAGGGGTTTAAAATCAGATTAATAAGGTTAAAATAAAACAGTATTAAAAATTACAAAGATGCATTTAGGTATGAAATGGATATCAAGATTATTAAAATGTATTTTATAAAGAAACGAAATGCAATTAAATGAAGCTAAAGGTTGTTTTTTTAGAGGTGGAGAACTTTAAATTGAAATAAAACACAGAAAAATGTTTTTAATATCCATGAAATTGGTTTTATTTGAAAGATAATTTTATGGCATTTATGTTTGAATATGATTTCGGGCATGTGACTGCCGCGGCTGGCGTGTACATGACGTAATTTGGAGGTCCAATTTTCACACACTTTTCGCAGTAAATCAGTAAATCGCAATAACGCTTCGAATGTTGGCTTCCAAGTGCTCACTTGTTTCCGGTTTATCGACGTAGACATGCGGCTTTACATATCTTCACCTCTTTCGTGCGATTTGACGCCATTAGATTATTTTCTGTGAAGATATGTAAAGTCGCATGTCTACGTCGATAAACCGGAAACAATTGAGCACTTGGAAGCCAACATTCGACGCGTTATTGCCGAAATACAGCCTGATTTACTGCGAAGAGTGTGTGAAAATTGGACCTCCAAATTACGTCATTTACACGCCAACCGCGGCGGTCACATGCCCGAATAATATTCAAACATAAATGCCATAAAATTATCTTTCAAATAAAGCCAATTTCATGGATATTAAAACTTTTTTATGTTTTTTATTTAAATTTAAAGTTCTTCGCCTCTAAAAAAACACCCTTTACATAAGAAACAGTAGGATTTTAACATAATTTAATTTATCTGAAATGAAAAGGGGAATTAATGGCAAATACTTTTTCTAAATATACTATTTAACATAGTGGGTATTAGACAAATATAATAAAGCTTCTATAGTGTGTTGAACTGTAAAATAGATGCTAAACTAGATCACTAAGGAGATATTTATTGATTAGTATGTAATGTAATACAATTTGTAGCGATTGAAATTATAAAAATAACCCTTTATAAAAGTATTAAAAAGCTATTTGGTGTATAAAAAAGTTCAAAATTTAAATGAAATTGGCGTGATGTAAAAATAAAAAGTAAAATGTTAAACGGATAGAAGATGTGCAGACTATATGGATGAAGATAAAGGATGTGGTGAGAATACCAAGGTAATACAGTTATAATCTACAAAAGCAAATTTCTGGAAGGGGATGCTGAACTGAGTTTATTGTCAAATTACATTGCATCATTTGAATTGGAAAACAAGGAATGGTTTTTACTGGAAGTGGTTTACATCGAGATAATTAGCAGAGTCAGCGTTTTATGAGGTGGATGGGAAATTTTCATCTGGAGGAGTTCTGATTCTACAAGCTTGTCATTGAAGTGACATCTTGTGGCTTGTATCTAGTCGAGGTTCGTGATACCAGGTTTGAAGTGACAGGTGACAGACATACGAGTTGTCATAAAAATAGGAAAATCAAATTTCAGAATAGAAACAGTCTAGATTATAAGAATCCGACCTGTGTTTCAGTCAAGTGTTTTCTACGGAAGCTAGCAGTTAATAATCTTGATAATCCATAATTATAATAGGGCAAATGAGTTAATTAAAATTCAATTTTAAAAATAATTGATTAAGAATAAACTAAAGTAAAGTGTAAAATTATAACATAACAAAGACGTTACAAAGTGGTACAGTCATCATTACATAGTTTTTGCAGAATGATGCTCACAAACTAATAATCGACATAATAATTCACATGAAAACACTTTATAAAAGACAGGCACCCAGAATTTATACGTAAATATTTTTAATTTAGCGTGACGTAAACCCATCAATTTGCTTTCCTGCTGGACAGATATAATAATTTAAGTTATTATTAGTATTGATCCAGTTTAGTCTAGCAGTGGTTCTGGGAAGTACTTTCATGGAGCACTGACAGCAGGTATGCCTAAACCCTGTCGTTAATTTGGACGTGTATTATTACCCATATTAATATGTAATGAACAAGTTTTGTTGTACGCCATTGAAATTGTATTTTCACCACATTCCATCAATATGTATAAGCGCGCACAAAGAGACCGTTTTGCCCTGCAAATAAAAATGCTTCGGATAGCTGGAATATCCCTATCGAATAAAGAACACGTTTGGTTTAATCTATACACGTTTGCAGTGTTATTAGGTACCTTCACTCTTTCATTGTTTGCCACACACACAATCTTGTTGAACACCGACCGCAAGGATATATTTGTTGAAAACATATTATTCTGCATCGGCTTCTTAGTAGGTACGTTCATTGTATCATTAGAAACATATGTCACTCCATATTTGTAATTTTCAGCTTTCGTGAAACTTTCCTTTATATTAATATTTAAAAATAAAATTATACTTGCCCTGTCACTGCTCCAAAATCCGTTATTTTTTGCAAATAGCGATCGAGGTGCGCTGGAGGAAGAGATCATTACTCAGCACATGTTCTATGCAAATGGTCAGGTATGATATGCGTGCACTGTGCAAAATGTTAATTACGAAGAAGTTGAGTTTTTGATCTGTTCACTTTTTAGTAGCGCTTATAGTGTTTCATGCTTCTAATTTAATATGTAACGTCTATACCCTTATAACGCACTTGTTAACCAAAAATTTTATTGAGAACAGTAAAAGTTGACTATTATTAGAGCCGTAACTACAAGTTAGCAAATCTAACACTCGTCTATTTCTTCTCAAGACAATCATGATGTATCCAGAGACATAAACACAAACTTTGGCCAATTATACGATTACACGTGCTGTAATGTTATTGCTTTGCTCTTGATAGTCTTCTATTTTTACAGCTTGAGTTCAAAATTTTAAGTAACCTTTTCAAAAGTGTCTGCCAATAGACGTTCCAGAAATAGTTATCTCAGAATTTTCTTGTTTATAGGTGAAGTAACTCTTAACAGTAATTCAGTTAGGTTAGCAATATTCATGGTAAATACACCGGGTGGCATTGTCATTTGGTAACCATCCAATCGTCCCCTACAACTTACTTGCTTTTACTAAGATTATAATCAAAGAAATTGCTCAACAATCTCGAATAGTTCAACGCCAGAAAGCGATTTCAGATATTATTGTAATCTCCAGTCAAAATCACTAAGCTCGCATAATTTTGCGAGATAATTTTGTTCAGAGTTATTCCACGGTAAGGATAAAACAGTAAAGGTAAATAGTTGGGTTGAATGTATACCGCACCTAACAAATGTTTTCTTTTATTAACTCGCACTGTAACTCATGGTTCTTCTCTATTATTGGTAAAAATATCAACCACCAAATAACTTTTCCCCACAGTCACCAAAAAAGTAGTTGTTTACTCTTGTGATTTTTCAGTTTTTTTTCGATTTTTCAAAAACCGCTCTAACGATTTTTTTCAAACTTTACATTTTTAATGTGCATTGATATGAGATAGGTGATTTTCCAGTTGAGAATACTTCTAAAGTGGGTTTCTTTTGTTTTTTTTAATTTTTCTTTATTAAGTCCTATTTTAAATAGAACACCCGGTATATTATTACATTTTTGAATTCAGCTTAAAATTTTAGAGAAAATTTGTCTCTTTAAGTAACGCTCTATTTTGTACCGTTTTTGTAGAATTTGTAATCCTTGAAAATTTTTGTCAAATGCTTAAAAATTCAAAATGAATTTTTTGACAAATTATAAGATCGCTGTAAAAGGAAGTTGTTAGAGTGTGTCACACCAGATTTTTTTTATTTGTTCGGTTTTATACTTTGTGAATTAAACCATAAGTGTCTCCAATATTCTATCTAAATTTCCCCTTCTATTAAATGTAAGTTGACTGCGCTCTTTTCCGCTTTATTTAAGTGAAGTTTTGTTATTCGCGTACATGTTTTTCTTCTTATAAGATGCTCTATATACCGCTCTTTGTTTTCTTCAATTGTAGACGCCGCAGAAAATTTTGCATTATTCTCTTATTGCCGGTTGCACAAAGCTATAATTAATGGATTATTAACTAACTACTCATCATTTCTAACGGTTTGTTAACCACTGCTCGGGTTGCACAAAACAGTTTGATTGTTCGTTAATCATCCGTTTCCTAATTGGCGATTGATGAAAGGTTAGTCTGGCAACAGGGCAAAAATCGTCGTGTTGACAGCTCGCCTGTGGTCGACGAACATGAATGAAATAATGAAAAAGCGCGTGAATTTCACACAGCGCGAAAAGGAAACCCTTATTTCTGTTGTGGAAAAGTGAGTATTCGTTATTATATTTTCCATTTTAATTAGAACAATTGTAATTGTGTGTTGTTAGGTTTTCTTGTGTGACATAACCTAAGATTTCCGTGGAAATTTTGCCTAACTGTTTTAAATCCTTCAATCCTTCCCTTATTTTAGATATAAGCATATAGTAGAAGATAAGTCTACCAAAGCCTTCATGGTAGATAAGAAAATTAAGGTATGGCAGCAGATTGTAAAAGATTTTAACTGTTCAGCTGAAACGGGGACACGAACGCTGAAGCAGTTAAAAGTGCTTTATGAAAACTTGAAGCGGGAGATGAAAAAAACTGTGGCTGAGCAACATGTGAGATTAGAATTGAAATAACGTAAAATTGTAAAAAATTTATTTGTGTTTACCTAATTTATATAGCATGAAAACTACGAAGCCAAATTAAATGAGCAAGAGGCAAAACGAGCTGCGAATAATGATAAGGTAATATTTGAAAATGTTGGCACAGTTTTCTTTTAAGATAATAGACCTGTAGGTTTTTCATTCTTGAAAACTGAATTCATCACGATAAATACCTACCTCTACTGTTTCATGTTTTGGCATTTTATACATTTAACTTTTTTAATACTAGCTATATTCATTTTAAGAGAGAAATATTTAAAACGGGGGGAGGAAGTCCACACCTCGTTTTGAAACCAGATCAGGACATATTATTAGCCACTATTCGGGAGCAAGTTGAGCCGTTGCAAAACGAATTTGATAGCGCAGCTGATTATTTCAGTAATTTAATCAACAAACTAATATATTCTTAAATTAATTTTTATCTGTGTTGACAATAGATGAAATTGAAATTATAAACGTTCCTGAACCTGGCCCCTCCAACATTCCTGAACCTGGCCCCTCCATCATTCCATCTTCTGTATTGATCGCCAACGTGACCCAACTCCAATCCCAAATCCAACCGTCAGCTCACACCCAAGCTTCCAGATTGATCCGAAATAAAAGAAAGAGACCTGCGACAGCTGACGATTTGAGAAAGCAGTACTACAGGGAAAAAATTAAAAATGAAAAAATTCAAACAACAATTTTATATCTTCAAAAAAAAAATTAAAATTAGAAATAAAGAAATTACAAGATTAAAATAGTTATTGGTTTATAGGATTTTCTTTTCGTTAAGCCATTCATTTGATATTAACAAACGCTAGCAAATGCTTATAAGAATTTAAAATTTTATTTTTTTAACGAAAATGAAATATGAGTGAACCCCAGCTAAAGGTGATACTACTTTATCAGTTTTAAACTGAAGATCAACAATAACAATTGACATTACTCCAAATACATCCTATGAGTTTCTTTCTGAAATTAAGTACATATAAGCATCTGCGTACGTTTTATTAATATCACTCATATCTAAAATTTTGATTATAGTGAGCAGAAAGATTGAAAAATTATGTGGTAAACAGGGATATACAAAATGTCTCTAAATTTTAACAAAGGGAAAATCATACAGGCCCAAGTGACTTTTATTTATCTGGCAAAAATCGAGGCAATCAATGCGTTTCGCACTGCATAATTTTCATTATTCTGATTGACCTCTTGGAAAATAAAATTATTAACTTCTTCAGCATCTTCAATTTCGTCAAAATACTCTTCAATGTTATCATTTTGTTCTTTACAGATATTGTGCAACACCCCACAAGCCAAATCACCTTCACAGTAGTGTTCAATTTCAGTCGTAAGCCATTTTTTAAAGAGGGAAATCTTTTCTTAAGAACTCCAAAAAGTCTCTCTACTGTATTTCGAGTGATAATATGAGATCTGTTATAAACTTCTTCGCTAGCATTTCTTGGATTCGCTAGCGGAGTCAACAGATAAGGTTTACATGGATATCCACTATCGCCTAATAAGAAGCCGTTACCATATCTACCCATACGAAACTCAACAGGAAGAGGAGAGTCATTAAATATGGTGCTATCGTGCACTGATCCTGGCCACCGAGCAATTATATGCAGCAACTTTAAATCGCCATCACAAATTGCTTGGACGTTGATGCTAAAGCATCCTTTTCGATTCCTATACAATTCTGCCGTGGGGCCACCAGGGGACTGGATACTTACGTGCGTACAATCAGCGGCACCCACAACCCTTGGGAAACCAGAGATGTTAAAAAATCGCTGTTTGGTTGTGATCAGTTCTTCAGCGCTATACGGCATTTTTATGTATCGACGAGAAAGTTGTGCAATCTGATGTGTAACACGCTGAATTTTTCTACATATGTTCGATTTGTGAATATGCATGTAGCCACCGATCGACTCAAGAAAATCTCCTGTAGCATAAAAGCGTAGTGCAATTAATATTTGGGAACGTGCATCCAGAGATTTGTTTCTATTGCTTGTAGGTTGAATTGCATCCCCGATTGTGTGTACTAAATTCATCACCGTCAGTTTGTTAAGGCGAAATCGTTTTTTAAAATCGGCATCATGTATACGAAACGGATTTTCTCTATCCCGTATGAACCAAATCCGCCGTACCTGTCTTTGTGGGGGTTCTTCATCGTCACTCGAAGAGGATAAATCGGATAGCATAATTTACCTGTATAGTTTAAATTCTTTGTTCAAAAATATAGCAATTGTCATAATTTATTGAGTAAACTTACGTAAGAAGAATATAAAATTGATTTAATTTCTTGTTAATCGCTCAACTACTAGTAATTAAATTAATTGTTCGTTAAGAAGAGTTTAACGACTGATTATTGTTTGTGCAACGCAAAACCCTGTTCATCAGCCGTTAACGACAGATTAACTTTGACATTTATCAAATATTTGACGGACCGTTAACAATGCGTTAACGGTCGATTAATGAAAAATTTAATTTTAATCATCTGTTAACAAGCCGTTAACGGTCAATTAACTTTTGTGCAACCGGCCATTAGTATATTACAATGCCACGAAGTATTTTCATGCCAGGTAGAGTGAATTCCATTCCTTTGTGGCTTAATTTGCAACTTTTCATAGTTTTTCCACGATTAAGGAGGTTTCTAAATTCTTCATTTTAATAGGGAACTTTAGAATTGGCTATTATATTCCCTTTTTTTGATCAGAGGTAATCTTTATAAATATTCTATTTTGCTCGCTGTTAAGACTACGTTTATCACCTGTAACATTGAGACCTACTTCTGTTTAAACGTTGCGCCGCAGTTTACTTAATGTTTTTAAATCAAGCTGCGATCGCTTATCAATGTTTGTAATGAAATATAGCTTTATGTGTAGGCAGCATACGCAACAGCAGACCAGTCCATTAGGTCGCTGAATTATTAAAAGCCGCAAACCACCATAGACATTGAACTTAAGAATATGTAGAATTACATAGTTGAATGCCATTTAATTTAATACAGTAATAACAACGGCTGTTTTCGTTTCATTGTGAGTTAACGTAGGCTACAATGGTTTTAAAAGGAAGGTTTGGCATGGCTCTCTTCGAACACTTCAGTAATTACCAAACATGGTCATAGTTCTCACAGTCAACAATCTCAGTTCTTTGAATTGCTTTCTAAAAAGTGCCATAATTGGGAAGACTTCAGGCACTCGCTTTTCTTCAAACTTCTGTTCCAATTCATTTAGATTTTAGTAGTTTTATCCAACTATTTACACGGTTCAAAATTATTTGAAGGTACGAGTATGATCATAGTCATGGGGTAAAATAAGCTTTCATAGCTTTCGCTTTTTCTATGCTGCTAAATACCATATCTGCAGGTGAACTGTCGTATTCTCTCACTCGATAGGTAGTGTCGACTTCTTTGATATATGCTGGGATAATTTTAGGCAACCAGAAAGTCAGGAGGTGCAAACGGAAGGTATTTCTACATAGACTTCCATTACTGACTGATAAATGATGTATTTTATGGATGTTGTTAAAATCACAAGTTCCTAAGCACACAAAAGTCATTTGAAGCAAATAAGTAATAACTTCGTTGAGTTGGAGTGTTTCGTAGATTTTGCACTTGTGAATCAAAGCAAATATTTAACGTAAAACTGTTTTACTATGACCTTATGAATCATAAATTTATTTTTTGCACTACTAGTCTCAGAACGCACCGTTATTGGCCTATTTTGGGGTTGTGAAGTTGATTTTCTCCACCAAAGGAGAGAAAGTAAAATAAACAATTTTCACCGTGGTAACTAATAAATTGCTAAGTTACCAAATATGACTATTTTAATTTTGACGTTTTAAAGAGCTGTATTGTCAGGTTGACAGTTAAAATATTTTCGAAATTTGTTGGGAATTTAGGTATTAAGCCGTTTGGTAGTGCAAAAAATAGTATATACACCACGGTAGCGAATCGTCTTATAACCTTCGCGCTTTAGATACTTCGCGCTGCGCGCTCAGTATCTAATATGCGCTCAGGTTATAATACTCCGCTTCGCTACCTTGATGTATAATATACTATTATGTCCTACCAGTACATTAATTGAAATTAATGACTCTATTTTAAGGTATCTTAGATACAAAATAACGCTCCAGGGCAATTATTTTCTTCATAAGAACACTAGGGTTATTATGAAAAATTAACAGTATTTGTTTCCATGGATATGCACCACTATCACAATGAAAATTAATGACAGCTTAGCTAATGTCACAAATCTAACTTAGATCAGCTAACTAGATCAATCTTAAATACTATATCATAGTAATTATATGAATTGAATATGAATATGAATTAGGTAAGAAAATTGGTAGGACATAAAACCTTGAAGGCACCACGGGCATTATGAGCTAAGAGCCCGCGATTGTTGTACACACCTCGGGCCAAAGGCCCTCGGTTAGTACACTAACAATCTTGGGCTCTTATTTTACTCATAATGCCCTTAGTACCTTAATAACTATTATAAACTTTGTTTTTTTAACAGTTTCCGTTTCTGCTGTTTTCCAATATTTTGCAATAGCTCCACTGGCCAATAGCGGTGAGGTACAACCCAAATTAAAGCCTCTACACAATAGCTTGTCGGAAAAACTATCTTGAACGATTACTTACATACTTTTGATACTGATAAGAGGGACAAGTGTACAAGGCAGGTAGCTACAGGCTTTTGCGATTCTACTATGGTTAATAATAATAATAATAATAATAATAATGTTTATTTCCAGAAAAAAATAGAAATCTTACATAATACAAAAAAAAATTACAATTTTCCTGGAAATTCGAGGGCAGTCAGATGACCTCCAAAAAACGGAGGACCCTGCTCTTCCCTGCCACCGACAATATGATATAATAGTAATTTGCTTTACAAAGCGGCTTTAATAGATTATAATAGTTTAATGCCTGATCACCCACGAAGAAACAAAGTATTGCCAAGAACAACATAAGATACATAACATTAATAAGAATATGACATAAACGAAGAGTAGATAATGAACACATATATAGATGTGTCTACAGCATTATTCAGTAATTGTGGAATTGTTAAAGAGCCAGTTTTTAATACGATGTTTAACTGAAGTTAGTGGTAAACATTTAAATAAATTAGGTACTGAATTGTAAAATTTTGAAACGGAGTAAGTAAATGATCTCTTAAAAAATTCAGATCTATGCGATTTACAATCTAATAAACCTCTATGTCTTAAATTCAAATTATGTATATCAGTAAGAAATGTAATTTTACAGTAAAGATAAGGAGGAGTTTTTGTCAAAATTACTTTATGATAAAATACCAAGCAATGCAACATACGACGTTTTTCCATGTTGAGCCAATTAGTTTCTACTATTTTGTGGGATATATGTTCTCGGCGTCTAACACCGTGGATAAGTCTCAAACAGGAATTCTGAACAATTTGTATTCTTCTTTTAGTTGATTTATCAATACAGGGTCCGTACACTGTATCACAATAGTTAAACTGTGACAACACGAGAGATTCGCATAGAAGCGTTTTTATTTTATTATTTAAGACTTGTCTATTATTAGAAATTAATTTAAGATTTCCATAAGATCGACGTATACAGTTATTAATATGCTGACGAAATCTAAGCGAACAGTCTAGAGTAAGACCTAAATTTCGGGCACTGTTTTTAATAGGAATTATTGTATTTTGATTTGAATAAGCGGCAGTGCTGCAGATCTAGTATTTCTACCACCAAATAAAATAACCACAGATTTGGCAGCACTAATTTTAAGAGAATGGGAAGCCGCAAATTGTACCAAGTTGTTTAAGTCATCATTACTAAAATTAAAAGCAGCAAGGGTATCATTAGGGTTGAATGAATAATAGAATTGCGTATCATCCGCATACTGATGATACACACAATGTTTTAATATTTTACAGAGGCCAGAAGAATAAATTATATAGAGCAACGTACCTAAAATAGATCCTTGGGGGGCACATCAAATCCAAATTAGTGTAAAATATTTATTAAAATGTTATGGTTTATTGTGTCAAAGGCCTTAGAAAAATCAAGTAGTATTAATGCTGTTAGTTTACCATCATCCGTAGCTCGAATAATATCGTCAGTTACCTTCAAAAGTGCAGACACGGAACTGTGATTAGAACGAAATCCAGACTGTAAATTTGAAAATAGTCGATGCTTATTAAAATATGTTCTAATTTGAAAATCTACCACCTTTTCCAAGACCTTTGATAGCACAGGAAGAATGCTGATAGGCCTAAGATCTTTTAATTCCCTATGCATATTTATTTTAGGTATAGGTATTACATGAGCCATTTTCCACTGGTTCGGAATAACACCCTCCAACAAACAAAAATTAATTAAATGAGTAATAAATGGCACCAAGAAAGGACAACACAGGTGTATCATCAGTATACTAATGCCATCGCTTCCAGAAGCTTTAGAAGTAATTGAATTTATTTGATGAAGGATGGATTCATCGGCAACAGCTTCAAAAGCAAATTTTGTAGTAATATCTGATATAACATTTTCATAACGACTAAGAACATCCGGACTTGGTTGATCAATACCTTCAACCGAGTTAAGAAAGTAATCATTTATTAAGTTAGCATTACCAATAGTGGACGGGATGGTGAAAGGTGCTTTTTTGTTATAAATATCACAATTTTTCAATTCTCTCCAAAAAAATTTAGGATTACTCTGACCGAATTTATAATTTAAGTACGCTCTCTTTTCGTTTCTTACAGATAAGGTTACAAGATTTCGAAGTGATTTATAATAATTCCAATGTTCCGGACGTTTGGACTTTTTAAAACGTTTATAAGCGCCATCTCTTAACTTCATCATAAATCTAATGTTATCCGTAAGCCAAGGAGCCTTTGGTTTACAAAATGTAGCCGTTTTAAACGGAGCGAAAATATCAAAAATATGTAAAATGTGATTATTTAAGAAATTAATTTTGTCATCAATTAATTCAATGTCATATATGCGATGCAACGGTAAAGTTGTTAAATATTCTAGAAAGTGATCGTGATTAAAGTTAGAAAAGTCTCGAAAAGTATGAATTACTGGTTGCAACTTATCCACCGAAATATTAAGATTACAGTATATTAGCTCGTGATCAGAAAAAGTATGCAAATGCTTAAAACCAGAGTTAACTATCAAGTTGGAATTACTGACAAGAATATAATCCAAAAGTGTAGCTGTCGTAGCAGTGATTCTAGTCGGTTCATTTATAAGTTGTTTTAAACCAATGGTGTCGAGCATAGAAGTGTATTCGATAGTTTCAGCAGAGCTAATATCAAATAGATCAATATTTATATCTCCAACGCAAATTATTTCATCATGGGCAAGAAACAAATTACGATAATTTTCCTCAGATGTCTCAATACATTCACGATACTTTCTCCTGTGAGGTAAGTAGATTGCACCAATTGCATATTTACGTTTATTCAGGCGAACTTGTATCCACAATTGTTCAAAATCTACATTATTTTTTACTCTAGTAATAAGCTCAAAAGTTAAAAAAGTTTTTATATATACCGCAACGCCGCCTCCAAAGCTAAGGCGATATTTACGAAGTAATGTGTAACTTTCAATGTAAATAACATTATCACTTATGTTGCTATTAAGAAAAGTTTCAGTGATAAAGATTATATCGTAATTATTAAGTGTAATATGATCCTTAAGAATATGAAAGGCATTCCTGAGTGATCGAGTATTAACGTGGGCAACAGTTAAGCAATTAATAGTTTTTAATTAATAATGTATTTAAAAGTAGAAATATTCTAGGAAATAGATTAAAACTAAAAATATTTTAAAAGAATATAGCAAAACAAATTAATTGCCTTAGACAAAAAAAAACGACGAAAACTGAACACATGAGTCCGACATTAAAAAAATTTAACATCTAATTGCATATATTTTCCAGATCTTTTATGGTTTTAATGCGCACTTTTTTATTGTCTTTATTTACAATAATGACACCGTCTTGGGACCATACGTTCTTGAAGCCAAAATGTTCACATGCATTATTTAGAATATCTGACCTGGTTTTTGCTAGATCCTCCCTTATCACATAGCGGGTATAGTATTCCAACCAGAAATTGGAAAGCTATTAAAAATCAGGCCAGCATTGAGAACAGTAAGTCACTTCGTAATTTAATTCATAAAATTACTGTTTGATTGTCATTCAGTGACACTTCGATAATAACCTTCAAATTTGACAGATGCATTGGGAAGTTTTGAAGACATATACGTTTTTAAACATTTTGTATGCTACTATACGGTTTTAAAAACTCAACTAGCACATACTTAATCATGCACAATGTTACAATGCCTTAAAAAAACAGTTACATGTACAATTTGCAGATGAACTGTCACTACTTGAAAGCTGATTGACATTAGAATATAATTAACTGAGTGTATGAAACCAACTTAGACATGACTTACACTTTTCATGGTGCACTGGATTTTAAATAGCTTTCCAATTTTTGGTTGGAATACTATACCTTTTAGTTTCTTTTTTGATTGAAACACTTGCGCACGAAAACGATAGCTTGTGAATTTTATAATTATGGCTCTGGGTCTTTTAGCTCCAGGTTTAAATGCACCCACCCGGTGACATCGGTCAATATGAGCTTCTTCTATGGAAATTCCTAGCTTATCCCTGAATATATCGGCCACAGCTTGTTCTACACTTTCATATTTATCTTCTCCGACACCAAAAACTCGTAAGGAATTTCGCCTTGAGTACTGCTCCAATTCATCTACAGTATTTATTAATTCTGCATTTTCTTCTTTTAATTGCGAATTGATTTTTTTCAGACTATTACATTTTTCTATTAACTCTTCTAACTTGCCCTCAATTTTCTGCATTATTCGTTCAGATAGTTTGGTCGCTAGTGCTTCCAGAACGTCATCGTTGATAAGACACTCATCAATGGATTTTTTGGCAAGGTCGCGTATATCTCGTTGCTGAGTTTGGGTGAACACCATTTTTGCAATTTAATAATTAAACTGACTTTTACAACTGCTAAATATCACGATCGGAACCACGTGCTCAGGAACACCTACTCACTTCGGCCGCTCATGCCATACGTAGGGCCTCTTTGGTAACGAAATTTAGATTTTCTGTCGTTGGTCGCCTGCTTCGCCACTCGGAATGGAGGGTTTTTTTTTGCTCTAAAAATTTGGTAATTTGTAAAAACTGAAAATAAACCCCTATAAAAATGATTCTACTTACTTATATTATTAATGGAAGAACTGGTCTTCAGTATTCCGGTGTCGGTTATTCTTGTGATTTGTTTGAGGATCACAGTAAACACATCTACAGCTGTGGTTATTTGGACACGGACTGAGGTGAAGGTATAGATTGCTGTTTAAAAAGGCGAGCTGTTTTCTTGTATCCCTGTGAAATCTGGTTTCCTGAGTTCCTGTGTTGATTTGAATCCGAATTCAGGGCATTTTAGCAGTTTGGTTATCGAGTGAAGCCTTCGCCACAGCTTGGAGTGGAGCAGTTCTTGTAATGCAGTGAGTCGGAGAGCTGGATCATCGTTGGAATTACAAATTGGCGCAATTAGTAATCGCTGCCGTTATAAATGGTTGAGATGAACATTTTTCTTACCCGGCGTTCCAGAGCACAGTATAAGTAGCTAACTGGCTGGACCAAGGCATCTAGGTGACGCACTTAAGTGGAAGTCATATCAGGTATAAGTAAATAAACATTAAGAGGTCATAAAAGTGAGGGTATAAGATACTGATAAGAAGAACTTACCACTTAAAGTTTTTAGGTTTACATTGACAATCACAAAGTGTCACTTGGCATAATTCTTATATCACCAAATAATTATGAGGTCTAATTATTTTAAAACTCAATAACACTCAAGACAGTAACAAAGATTAAAAAGGCTAACAATTAATTATTATATAATGCAAATTGAACCTACTCTGATTTGAGAATTAAATGTTCTACCGGAGCTAGTAATACCGTGAATTTATTTTAATGGTTAACATAGCAGTTTCGTTTCTATGCCAGCATTTAATCATACTGGTCACTTCCATAGTTACCAATGAAATTAATAGATTAGAGCGTTTATTTTAAGAGTTAACATACGAATTTGAATTAGGTACTTTGCTAATAAGAAACTTTAATTGTGTTACCAGAATGTAGATATGCAACTAAAAAGTAAATACGTAGGAACAACTTGTGTGTTGTATATTTTCTTTAGGATAAATTTAATTGTCTTTTTGACAAGTAACAATTCCTATGTTAACTCGTAAAATACACGCTCTAATCTATTGGTCTCATTTGTAACTATGGAAATGACCTGTATGATTAAATGGTGGCATAGAAACGATAGGCTTATGTTAACTATTAAAATAAATTCCCTGTATAAAAACACAAATTAATGAATAACTAAAAGGGCATATCATATCATTACAGCAAGTTAATTATTTTATATCAACAACAACAATAGTAGCGCAAAGGATGCTATAGCAATATATATCTAAATTTATAAAATAGTAGACTTGTAGGGTTTAGGAAATTAACTTGTGTAATGTTTAATACGATGTGGATTTAATATTATTTCAGGGCATGCTTTTATTTGCAATGGATATGACATATGTCATATTTGGAAACATAGCGACCCTGATAAGCAAAAGCTCTAGCAGCAGCGATTCCACTTACGGAATATTGCCGTTTGGAGATATTTCGTTCTTCAATGCTACCTACAGTCCAGTGTATGAAATAGTATGCGTGTACCAAAGCGTATGTACCTTTTTGGCCTGTCTTGCTTATGGGTCGACGAATGTGTTCTTCGCGGCGGTTATGGCCTTTTTGAGTGCCCAATGCGTCATTTTGCAGAACGTAATCAAGTCGTCTGTGAAGCACAGCTATGTGAAAATGGTACAGGTACTTCATTATGTAGCCATATTGATTGATATCTAACTCGTCACTTTAGCATAACTCTGGAAAAAAAGGGAAAATTCCTACAACAGCGGAATGGAAACATTTACAAGCTAGACTGAGGCAGATTGTTCGCTATAACATAGCCATAATAGACACGGCTAAGGAATTCGAGAATATTTCTTACATAGCAGCCCTTATTGATTTTTTAGGATTATCCAACGTTATATGCTTATCAATGTTTTACGGCATTGCAGTGAGTATCAACCTACACTGTTTTCGTAATTAAAAATGGAGTGATTTTGTATACCTAATTATAGATGCCTTCATTGAACTTTCGATTCTTACAACTCCTTACGCTCGCCCTCGGCGCAACTGTTGTGCAGTTTATGACGGCATACTGGGGAAATGAGCTAACGATGCAATATTTGGCCATAGGAGACGCTTGCTGCGAAGTCGACTACGTCGGCACTGATATTAGATTTCAAAAAGGCCTGCGCTTCATAATACAACGCACTCAGACACCTATCCAGTTTACTGTTGGAAAATGTGCCCCTTTAACACTTCGCACCTTTCTTGTGGTAAGAGGGTTTGCAATTAAGTTGGAATTTGAAATATTATTCCATTTTATGCAATTTTCTATTTTAGTAACTACTTTCAGATGCTGAAGGCAGCTTATTCTGTTTATATGTTATTACATGATCTTAACCTTCAAGCTGTTCTTAACGATTAGAGGTAGTTAGCATACGTCCACTTCACTTCAGATGAGTGTACTGTATTACAGCCAAGAAAATTGGATCAGCCTCAACATGTCGCCAACTATTCAACTTAGCTCCAAACTAGCGCTCTTCCTGAAGGTGCATAGAATTATCACTTACCATTTTTTTTCGAATACTCAGCTCCATTCTCTTAAAATGGGTAAAATATAATTTACTTCTTAGCGAAAATATGACAACGCTGTTGAAGTAATATACTAGGTATAGCGATGTTGCTATGAAACATGATAAAGTGCAACTGCATTTTTTCGTAATTTTGCAAGATCAATGTTAACGTTTTCTTTGCATTTTTTAAAAAAGAAACTTGAAATGTTTGACATATAAATAGAATACTTTGGTTGCAGGTTAATTAACCAATTATTTTTTGATAGTATTAGTGTTAATCCTGTACTTATTAACTACCTCAAATATATAAAATGTAACGTCAGCTGCTAAATTTGAAGGACAACAACGTTATATTTGAACTGAACATTTTTATTGGTACTTAAATTTGTTATTAGTATATATAATCCACTAGTTTTTTACCACTGTGTATATACCTTACAATTAGATGTAAATAATATGTAATAATTTTAGAAGTAAATACACTTGCTACCTAACTGCAAATCGAAGACGTAACGTGCATTTATTCTCTTTTATCCTTCTTAAACATTGAAACGTGTCTTGAAGGTCGTAGCATATGTTCCTTCAGTTTCTACAGCCAGTTTTTAAGGAACTAATAATTTACTTTGCCTACATTGTAATTTTAGGTTTAGTCTAAATCATTAGTTTTGCAGTTTTTCGAAGCTTGAAGCAAGGACTTGCAACAAGCCTAAAAAGTGGTCTAGCAGCTCAGTGTGATGGGAATGTGTCGTAGTCTTAAAAACAAGAGGGCTCGCTCACGGTAGTAAAATAATTGTACCTAGAATGCTACGGAGCCAAATTCTTGTTATGTTATGGGCGCCACCTGGCGAATATGTCGGATATATAATGGGTAACTTCATCCAAAAACATATTTCTCGGCACAAAATCCCAATTTCTATATAGTGAGTAGCAAAAATCATTTAAATATCAGCCTTACTTTGTCATTTACTGCCAACGTGATTTAGTGTTAACAATTGAGGTGCGAAGTAAAACACTATGTGCGATCGAAATGTTATTTAATAAAAACCAGGCAACTCTAACAACTATTTTAGCTGAATGTTACGTCTAGAGTAACAACACCAAATGGCAGGAAATTTCATGCAGCGCTGCAGAACAGCAACCTAGCACGGATACCGGAAAAACAAAAGCAACCAACATTGTACAGTAAAAACACGGATTGGGAACTGTTTGGAACATTTCTTAATGATAAAATTGAACTGAAGGTGCCACTGAAAACCCCTGAAGATCTTGACATTGCAGTTACCGATAAAAATACAAAATTCAGCCTAGAAAGTAACACCAAATTCTAACCGGTGTACTCTTGAACAAAAATTCCTTATAATAGTTAAAGAAAAATGCAATAAAAAAGAAAGCTTCATAAAATATGGCAGACGACACGAACAGAGAAAGCCAGAAAGATATTTAATAGGGATGCAGAGCAGCTAAAGCAATTGCTAGCCCAAATAAAGAACGAATCCATTCAGGAATATTGGAGCAACCATCGGAAGCAACAGAATGTTCCTTGTGGAAAGCCACAAGAAAACTGAAAAGACCTCAAGTGGATGCCCCATCAATGAAGGATAAAAACAATAAATGGGCTAAAAGCGATAAAGGGAAAGCAATAGTGTTTGCGACTCATCTTGCAAAAGTGTTTGATCCACACAACATGCCTACTCCAGAACGTGAGGAGGAAGCCAGGAGATTCCTTACAGCACCATATCAAATGGATCCTCCAATAAAAAATGTCAGCCTTGCAGAAGTCAGAGATACAATCTTGCAACAAATAAATCGAAGAAACGCACCAGGGTTCGAATTAATCACCAGCAAAGTCTTAAAAGAACTCTCAGAGAACAGATACAAAGCCATACAGCAAATATTTAATGCAGTTTTGAGAATTGGCTATTTAATGGCTCAAATAATTATAATAACCCGGAAAATATTCAAACATCTTCATATCGTTCAATAAGCTTGCTGCCTATTATATCAAAAGCCTTCAAAAAAAATCCTTTAAAACGACTAAAACCCATTATAAAGGACAAAGAACTTATACGGGATCACCAATTCGGGTTTAGAAGTCAGCATGGCACCACCGAAGAAGTGCACGGGCTAGTCAACGTGATCAATAGGACCTTTGAAAATAAACTGTATTGTTCAGCTGCATTTTTGGATATCAGCCAAGGCTTTGACAAGGTTTGTCATGATGGTCTAATATACACATTCCAACAAAGCCTATCATGTAACTTTGTCATTGTGCTTAAGTCCTACCTTTCAGGAAGGCACTTCTTCGTAAAATATTTGGAAGAATATACGGATAATACAAATTAAGTTCGGAGTGTCCCAGGGAAGCCTACTGGGATCTAACATCTATACATTATATACAGCGGACCTTTCCATATCCAACATAACTGTAGTTGCCACTTACGCAGACGATACAGCGTTACTTGCTACACATGTCAAACCAGAAATAGCATCACAGTATCTAGAACTATAATCCTGGATAGACAAATGAAAAATTAAAGCAAATGCATCAAAAGCAGCACATATAATATTCACATTAAACAGAGGCACTTGCCCTACAGTCATACTTAAGGGTCAACGACTTATACAAACAGATGATACCAAATACCTTGGGGTACATATGGATAGACGACTGACCTGGAAGAAGACTATCTTTACCAAGAGGAAACAACTCGACTTAAAATTACGGCAAATGTATTGGCTTATTGGTAGAGCATCTCAGCTAACACTGGAAAATAAGCTCCTGCTGTACAAGGCTATCATCAAGCCCATGTGGACGTACGGGATCCGACTATGGGGAGCGGCAAGCAAGTCAAACCTGAAAATCATACTGCGTTTCCAAAACAAAGTGTTAAGACAAATAGTTAACGCCCCATGGTATATCCCTAACATTCAAACTGCAAAAGATTTGCAAGTTTCATCGGTTAAAGGCGAAATTAAGCTGTTTAGCGAACGGTATGGTGCTAGAACTCAAGTTCATCCTAACGCACTTCTGAGAAGTTTGCACTGGGTGATCAAAACTGATTGAATGTGGCGTACAGGCAGGTATTTCAGCTTGGGCGGGAAATTTAAAAGCTGGTGGTATATTAAAAATAAATATATTATTGCAACGTTTTAAATTATACATAGTGCACGATTTATTACACAAAAAGTTAATACAATTGAACAAGCATACAAGAAGAACTAAAATAACATAAAACCAATTTTAATTATAAAATTGAAAACACAAGAATGTTTCTTATATTAAAACGCACAATCTAACCACAAATATGAGACAAAATGAGCAAAAACTAGAATTCAATAACAGAATACAATGATATTGATACATTGTTTTCAAAACTTACAATCTAGAAACAGAAATAAGAGTTTTTATTCAAAATTTCGTCAAAATTGAATAGAAAAATATATACGCCACGTGAATGAATCATTTATTAACTCAAAGATATGACCTCATTCGCACTACGTGCTCGTGATCTCAGCATCTTTTCATGAATAAATATATGTTTAATTCACTTGGTGCATAATATTTATTAAAACACGTTCTGGGAAATTTGTTTTAAACTGCTGTTTTTACACTAGGATTTAGATATTAAAAAGATGACTTAAAATATGACCAACAAAAAAACATGTGCTCAGTTTTGTGTGTGTTTTTTTTGTGATTAGGAAAATGGAAAGTGATAATGAAGATTTTGTTTCTTGTACACCACTGGAAATTCTCGAAACAGTAGATGCAACTACATTTACTCTACTACCACAAAAGTATTGATAAAGAATATACAAATTTCATGTATTGGCGTATTCAGAAGAAAACAACTTCAAAACTATATGTTCTTTTACCAAAGCCAATCTGGTACCTCAAACGTGGCAGGCATAATTTATTTAAGGTCGTACGGGGGAACCGAGACACATTTTGCCTTTCTCAAAAATAAGCTTTTGATTTTGAAACGGTTTGTACAATTTTAACCTTTTCTAGATAGTCTGCTTGCAAATCCACGCATTTCGGCCACCGATGTTCAACTTTAAAATCCCGTCTTTATATAAATCTACATTTTGCTCCTCCAGCCACTGGTAAACTGCATAGACATTTTCATATTCTTTAAAATGCTTTCTACGTAAATGACTATTTAAGTTGCTAAATAAATAATAATCAAAGGGTGCAAAACAGTTGAATATGGTGGACGTGGCAATATTTGCAAACCAAAACTGCTTTTGAAGTTGCTGCAACGCAAGTGTGGGAGGAAAGAGTGTCATGGTGCAGCAGGACACCGTGGCAGTATTCCTTTGCGTTTCAGTTTAATCACCAGTAATCGTGTGTCTTTTTTTTAAATCTATGAGTATAACACTTCTTGAAACCTAAGAAAACTGAAAGCCTCACCTTCCCTACCGATGGATTGACTCGAAACTTTTTTGAGGGCGACGAATTACTGTGCCGGAACTTGATGTTCGATTGTTTTGTCTCAGAATCAAAGTGATGAACGATTTTGTCAGAAACATTATCAAGGTCAATTACAGAATAATTTAAAAATGTACGACAAATTTCGCTGCCTGACGTATTTGCTTATCTTTGCAGTATATAGGACATGGTGACTACAGAGTCGAGGACGAACGAACTGCGCCCGATGGTTGACAGTCGGTGAGAGACGAAAACACACGGGCACAACACGCGTCTACATTTAGGCATATTTGAAGAAAGTTATTATTTTGTTTAATAAAAGTACACGACTTTGATATATTTACTAAAAATGTCGAATCTCAAATGTCTTTTATACTGGCTTATTAAAAAAAAATATATTTTTAGGTTTAAGATGTTCTGAATGTCAGGTAAAAGGATTTATATAAAAATTTTGCTAAATGAATTTAATAAAGTATTTTGTATTGTTTGTTGTTAAACGGGGTGGCATTCCTAAAAAATGGTGTACTTATTTTCATGGTGTAGTGTTAAGATAAATCAGCTTCCTTTTCTCCTGCACTTCTTAGTATCTCCCTCAAAGTGAAAGTGCTGAAGTTGAAAGTTAACATACTTCGTACTTCCATTGGTATTACACTCAGTGGTCGCTGCGTGGCCGAGCGGTTAAGGATCTCAAACTGCGGTTCAAACACACATCTAGCACCTGGCGGGCGGCCCATGCAGTCGCTTTAAAAAATTGGGTACCGAAACCACAGTTGTGGAAGTAGGGAAAGTAGGACAGTCATCGAAGGCTTGATGCTAACCACATCACCCAGTACGCCGTTAACGGTGTGCTAGATGACTGGGTTAGGGAAAAAGATATTTCGGCGACCCCGACTCACTTTGTCTCAGGCCATGTTCCTACATAGAATGAAGTGCCCGAACTTTACTATTATACTCAGAGACCGTTATCTACAAAGGGTAATGGCATATGAAGGTGCTTATCCTTCTCAGATATTATTTGTGTAATAATTTTTCTATTGTGTTTTATCTTTCTGGTTCCACAGGGATGTTCTAATGAACACTTTCTAATTTTTTCGATATTTACGTCAGTTTTAAATGTTGCTTTCTTTAAAGAATACAAAACCAGATCAGGTAAAACCAAATCTGCCTGAATTCGATTTTTTTCTCTTTTGCAATAACGATGCACCACGCTTATCGAGCAGTAGTGCGGAAGCCGTTATTAACAGAGGAAAATAAGGTCAGAACGCTGGAGTTTGTCAGACGGTACCGACAATGAGACAATGATTATTTGGGAATGGGTTGTTTTCCCATTGAAACAGGTTCCAGTGTTATAGCGTAAACCGCTCTTTAAGACAAAGAAACAATTTGTTACGACGTCAATGCTCTTTAAGACCAAAACCGTCAGTTTGTTACCTTATAAAAAAACTGCATCACGACCCAATCGGGAAAATTACACAGATTCGTTGCCCTAACCCCGTTATGATGAGCTGCAACAAAAGATTCCGGCTGAAAACGCCCAAGGAGAAGGGCTGGTTCTTTACGACCTTAGAATTAGGGCTACGATCCGGTAAACGAGATACACATGTTATATATTGAAGCGCCACAACTTCCTTACTAAATCTGGAAAATCAACACACGTAGGCTCACGCCGAAAGTGGAAAGAAATAAGCCCACCTTTCTGCTTCTAACTTCGCAAAGCTTGAGCGGCAAGCAGCTGGGCTGAACCTACCTTTAATTGCATTTACTTACAGTCGTCTGAATTTCTGTACATCGAAAAAACAATACACAATGTGTGCATGCAAACATCAATTCATTAATGAAAAACACAAAAATAATTAACAAAAAACTCTATTGAGGTAGTAAAATACATAAGTCATAATGAACATTATAAGAATTACTTGTTATGGTTGAAAATATGCGAAAAAGGTTAGTGGGGTTAAGTGCGCAATGTTTAAACTAAAAACAGGTAACAAAAATTACAAAAACCGATATAATTCTTTCAACAATTGTGCCAACTCTAAATCTTCACAAAGAAACTACGTTACAACAATGTTTGACAATAAAAACTAAAAATTCGCTTCAAGGCGGTGAGTTCTGTTCACCGTTTTAATAATTTAAATAACCAATGGCACGGCGGCCAAAGCGACACTTCGAAATCACTTCACTATAAATTTATATGCGTTACAACTGCTATCAACTAACAAATACCTGGTAGAGGGCATTCAGACGTTCTGGTTGCGTTGTTTATCTTAAACTGCAGGTCGAATCTCAGCTATTGCCTTAAAAAGAACGACATCAAACTGCTTAGGGGCGATATTCGAGTGGATGTGATCGGAATTACGACCCCAGGTCGAGTTAACTGAACGAGGCGCGTACAACAAGCAAATTCGGTACGACATTTGGGACTCCGTTCCACTGGCAAGTTTAGTACACAGGTGAGATTTTCACTTAAAATCCGCTTTACGAGTAAATTGGAGTTGCCTAGCTCCACGGTACAGGAGAAACTCTCGGCCAAACATTCACTCGTACGTCACTTATCACAGGATCAACGGTAGCAACAATGCGGCTTCACCACTTTGGACATTCAACTTACGCGGCGAGGCAAACGTCTAGCCGGAACCACCGACCAGCACCTCTTAACGACTGAGCCCACCGAAGCTACGGCCTAAGATGCTAAAACCGAATGAAAATGTGCTACTCAACTTTCCACCTGGTTCCACTTATGGACCGCGTGGAAAAGTCCCATGGTGAAGACATCGTAACTCAAAAATATGTCTGAAAACTTCAGACCGTCAGGCAACGATAACATTCTTAGAATGCGATAAGGCACATTGCGACATTGCATGCAGGAATCGAAGAACGTTAATAAGCTGCGATATGCTAATCTTTCAAACGAACTGAATAAAGTTTAATGTACACCACTAAACTGTTAATGTAGGCTTAAGTTATGCGGGAAAAATACTACAATCTGAGTTACGAATACGGGAAAATGCAGAATAGCGCTAAGTTTCGAAAATTGTCCTCACACAGTCTTTTTTCGATGAACGCGTCCGTGTGTACGAACCCAAAGAAATGCGGTACGATGAGCGGTGCGTCCACAAACTCCAAAAAAGCGGCCGCTCCTCAGTAAACATTTGGGGGTGAATAAGTACTAGAGATCCAGGAGTCTGTACTGTAGTTGAGGAGCGGCAAATGTTCCAGTATGCTGTCGGATCTTGTAGCACAAATCTTGGAGGAGGTCGTGGTACCCTTTGTAGTGCCGGTGTTTGGAAATAACTACACGTTTCAGGAAGTAAGCACTAAAGCAAGTTTTTAATATATTGCGTTACTCTATATTTTATTTTCCATATAGGACAACTGCCCAGTCCACACTGCTCGATTAGTTACACAATATTTGGAATAAAACAACATTGATGTTTTGCCACAGCCTTTACGAAGTCCGGACTTGAAAATCCAAAGCCGCCAGCACTAACAGCTGATGCAGATGATAGTTGAAGCGTGGAGTACAATGACTCTGGAATACACAAGAGTTCTCGTCTACTCGATGCCCAGACGTTGACCAGAAGTTGTAGACCACAATGGTGCTATTAGTATTAGCGTGCTCTTCTGTTTTAAGTATATTAATCGTTTTAATCCGCCAATCGTTATTTATTATTTACCTATTATTATATTTATTAATTTGACTTTCGCTATTTAAATTATTGGTTGTTTAATAAAATTGATTACATAGAATTCATCATTTACTCTTCATTTCATATTTAATATCAGCTTTCTTTAATCCTGATTTAAGCAGTGTCAAACCATAAGATTTGTAAGTAGGGTGCCTAACCTAAGTGTCTCAGTTTATTATACTCGCCAATGTACGTATGTTCCACAAAGAGCGGTGAAGGTTACGGATAGATTTTCATGAAAATTTGCAGATATGTTTAATAAAGATTTGGAACGGATCAGCAGACTTTGGTTTCACTATGTTACAGCGTTCGTTGTAAGGAGGCCCAAATACCACACAAAATTTCGAAAAGTGAAAATATTTTGTCATACAAATTTGCTGTAACGATTTTGATTATATTCAAAATTTCAAGGTGGTAAATATCTGGCGGGGGTTGGGGGGAAGGTGCATACACATTTCACACAAACGAGCAGTTTTCATTGCAACCAGCACTCGACCCTTGGCGTGTGGAAAATTTTCGGTTAGTATGCTCGCCCTTGATATATTACTAATGATAATGCATTTAAAAGGGTGAGCTGCGAAGATGACTACTTACAGCTGTAATAAAAACCATTTACGCGTGTCTATTTGCTTTGAATTTTGATAAATGCTACAGGCAGTTAAGTATATCTTTAATAATTCCGTCCAATTTAAGTTTATTCTATTTAATACATTACAATTCAGTGATTATTATAGTCAACAAACTTATTTCTACACAATAACAAACGAAAGCCGGCCCAAATCAACAACTAAATTAATCGCAAATCTCCCCCGGGCCATCATCAGTCTGCAAGCAGGTGCGACACACTACAGTAGTATTGGAATGTTCTTTGCACACAGGAAGGCTGCACTCATTGCACGTAACTTGAGATTTTCTATCAATGGATCTTGGGCAAATGTGACACCTTTTCCTCTTGCACATTCCTAGTGGATCGTCAACAACTATCTGCTTAAGTACTGTAAAACCGGAATCCTCTATTGCTCTTTTAGTCGATCTGTGCAGGGATTGAGTCGACGCCCGCAGCTGAATTTGGGGATCTGTTAGTTCCACAGCCAACTGTTTTAGAAACGAACGCCTTTGATGCTTGCTGGTACTCCAGTTGGGCCTCAGGAATAACCAGATGATGAAGGCGTTGTAGCAGGCGAGGTCGAGAGTGTTGTAGAATACGACCATGGGCCAACGCTTCGTTTTCCTTTTCGCAGAGTACATTCCCAAGAGCTTATCCAGGTTGTCGACCGCGTCTCTGGTCCGAAAATAGTCCTTCACAATATCTAAGGTACTGTCATTGTGGGCTGTAGACATTAAAAGCAAGGAAGAGTGGCGTTTGGGAATGTGGGAGCAAATTGTTACGTCATTGGTGAAACCGAACAGACAGGAGCCAATCTTCCGCTTTTTCTCCAAAATCATCTCGTCAGGAACTTCCTTATCTTTAGAAACGGTTCCCAATATGTATGTTTCTTTCTTTAATAAATTAAGGGCTAAGTTGTAATTAACTGGTAAACCATCAACGGTAAATCTTCTTCCTTGACCGTAAAGATGGGAGCACATAGAGTCTATTACATTCTTGGTTTGATTTACCTTTACATCTTCCTTTACATTCTCATAATTTCCCTGCTTTACGCTTAAGCAGTGGAGATTGCTGCTTATGCAATAGCTATTCAAAGCATCGGCCACAGTCCAAAACCGAAGCCCAAACTTTCCGGGCTTGGAGGGCAGATAGAATTTCACATAGTCGCTTCGGCCCCTCCACGGATAAAGCTGCTGACCTACTGAGATCTCCGTGCTGGGTATGTAATTCGATTTGCAGCAATGAGAGAATATTTCTATATATTCCGAAACGGGCGCGAGAGGGTCCAACTTCTTCCTCTGCTCTCTCGTTTTGGAGTCATCAAACTTCATACAACGCAAAATGTCCTGGAACCTATTGTAAGATATCGTGGCTCTGAAGCGTGGAATTCCTGTGCTTTCTTCCCACAGCTCCCGAGTATCTTGACCCTTTGATTTCAAAACGCCTGAAACAAAGAGAAAACTTTGCTTATGAATTTTGAAATTCAAAACCGCATTTTGAGTTCAGTAGTTTGTCAGAACCTTCTTACACATGTGCCAAATTGTGCAGAAATTATGGTGGTTTTGTAAATAAGCAAAACATTTATTATTGGGAGAAACACATATAGAAAATGAAAGCAATATTCCAAACTAATCCCTGCTGTGGGATATAGTGATTTGTATACTAGCACAATTAGAAGCAATAATATTATGTAAGATGTTGCTGATCTGGTGTAAAGCGTCTACAGAAAAAATGTATATAACATTTATTTATTTACGAATAGAAATGGAATTATGGTAGTTCGGGCTAGAGCTTACAAAACCGAGATCCCAGACAATTTTTGTCCGGTATTGAGAACCGGTATTGATGTCAAAAATACCGGTATATCGGTATTAACGTATTCCTATAAAAATTACATTTATAAAAATACTTATTACAGTTAAAAATGATATATGTCTTATAATGTGACTAATACGTCAAAATATGTATTCAAAGTATTTTTAGTTAAACAAATTATAGCATAATTAATTTAAACATACGTATTTTAATTATTAGACATACCATAAACCCTTGGAAGTCATGGATACAAAAAACTTGGCTCAGCACAAAAAAGCCAACGATGAAGCTTCCGTTTGAAACCATTTCCTAACAGAAAAAAGTGGGCAATTGGCTAAATGTAAGAAGTGTTCTAAAGAAATAAAATGCGGTGGAAGATCTACTAGTGGCCTTCATACCCATTTAAAAGCAATGCATGGATTAAATCTTAAAAGAATTGTGAACTCTCTAACAGTGATTGCGGAGGCTTTCACGTTCATTGTCATTAAGTAAGAAACTACTTCCGGGATTGGACCATGTCATTATTGAGGTCGAAGAACTCAACGTTTCGCCCACTTTCGTAAGGGGCTTCATCAGGAGGAAAAAGCAAAAAAAGCACGGTAACTCACCGTGTTAACCACACCAGAGGCAAAACTCTTTTGCAACGGAAAGGATAGAAGAGCACGGTAACTCAACGTGTCAACCACGTCAGAGGCGAAACTCGACTAACTATCGGAAGGAGAAAGGCGAGAATTTATAGGCAAGCGCCGTCCCGGTTCAGCAAATGTTGTCGCGGTTCAGTGGCGGTGAACGGGGCTTAGGAATTAGCACTTTCCACATAGAAGGAAGGGGAAAGCCTTCGTGCCGATTGAGATTGTTAGGGTGTTTGTAAATCTCAATGGCTTCGCGAATCTTTCTGCTAAAGAAGAATGGGGATTTGCAGATGATGGAAGTTTAATCAAAAAGGATTTTATGGCCAGTATCACGCTGCTGTTCGGCGATGGCTAATGATGAAACGAGACCCGACTTGAGACAGAGCTGGTGCTCAGAGATGCGAGTTTTCACTGAACGTCCTATTTCACCATTGTATATAGCATTACAAGAGCAAGGGACTCTATATACACCTTTAGAGGACATAGTGTTTAATTTATCTTTAAGTGAAGGAAGAACCTGTGAGACCCCCTCGGGGGTTTGAATACTGTATCTCTAACAGTGACGGACAAGGTGCTTCGAAACATCCGAAACTATTGTTGAGTTATTTTAAAAACAATAAAAATAATAAACTTCCAGAAGTGCTCGCACGCATGACCCCTCGCGATGGCCTGTCTTAATATTTTCATTAATTCTTATGACATAAGAGAAGGTTTGAGCAAGGGGGTTTAAAGATATACCTAAATCTTCACTCACAATATGGTGCTAGGATATAGCAAGATTATTAGAGAAACTTGAAACTTGAAATCTGAAGGTAAACGCTTCAGTATTATCTTTGATGAATGGATATCTATTCGAAGTCGCCGCTCTATAAATATTAACGTGCACTCTGCTGGGGGAACTTTGTGGAATATCGGATTAGTATGTGCAATCGGATCCATGCTAGCAGAAAAGTGCTTAACACTTTTGCAAGAAAAGTTAAATGCTTTTAGTTTAAATATTTCTAGTGACATAGTTGGTGTAGCCACTGACGGTGCATCGGTTATGGTAAAATTAGGGAAACTTATAGATGCTGAACATCAGCAATGCTTGGCACATGGCATAAATTTAGCAATCACGGATGTTCTGTGTAAGTCAACCCCTAGTGTAGATGTTGAGTACAATATGTCGAGGAGGATGATGACGATAACAATGATATGGACGAAGAAGAGATGTTGATGGAGTCATTATAGAATCTGATTTAGTAGGTACTGTAAAGATCTTTAAAAACTCACCTTCTAAAAATTATTTGTTTTACAAAAGTACGTCGAAGAACAATTTGGTAGGAAAATTGCTCTGAAATTAGATTGTCGGACATGCTGGAAAAGTATGTTGTTTGGATAAGTCAAATAATAGATACTAATGTGTTTGAGTTTTCGAAAGTGAATTCGCAAATTTGAAAGTATGGACTCGGATGCCATAAAAAAATATTGTACGAAAGTGTTTTGCAGGTCTTCCCAATCTACTTGGTTCGACCTATTTTGGTCATTTCTAATTGCTTATAGTTTTTAATGGTAGGAATTACTTTATGTAATCAGTAAATCCAAACATGTATATCATGGAAGCGACCCTATCCACGTGAGCGGTGGTTCTCTTCCCCACCTCTGTTGTAAAGAGGGAATCATGTTGTAATCTAAATCCTATGAATAAGGTATTTTATCTACCCCTCATCCCATCTCCTCCCACGGAAGTAACAATCTTTTTTAAAAACCAGGACGCAGCCGGCACCGGTTGGCAGCACCTGTACGGACCTCTTTCTAGGTGATAACCGGCCGAGTAAAATATACCTGGCCCTCCAGGTTGGAGTCGGAGCGGCGGACCTGCACTTGCAATTAAAGCAAAATTCCCCAAAATCGCTTCGTATACGGACGGACTCAATAGAAAACAGATTTTGGCTCGAAAAAGACTATGAAAATTGGTACACGGAATGTTCGAGGTATCGCTACTAACAAAGACGAAATTTTGAAGCAGTTAGAGAAGTATAATGGCACGGAAGAAAAACACGGTACGTATGTACATATATATATAGCGGAGTTCCCAAAAATGAAAGAACTCAAGAGTTGAGTATCCTTAGCAATTAAAAGCAAATACAAAAGATTCATCAAATCGTAGGATCAAGTTACTGACAGAATTCTCCAGGTCCAAATGGAAATGAAAACCCATAATGTTGTTGACGCTGTGGCTACCAAGAAGGATTTGTTTTATAACGAATTAACAATATTACTAGACAGTGTTAGTAATCGCAAATATCATACTAATGGGGGACTTGAATGGCAGAATCGGCAGGAGAATAAATAATGAGGTGGTAGTACGTTATGGTGAAAATAGTGTTAATGATAATCGCGAGGAGTTAACAGAAATTTGTGAACACAACCTCAAAATACTGAATGGTTTATTTAAACATAAGGATATACACAAAGAATCATTGAAAATGAACAGGGCTATACAACCAACATTACAGTAGTTGATTACGTTTTCTGCATTCCCCCAATCTCTAAAGTAGAATCGTGTTGTTCTACCTCTCTACCCATCGTAATAACAAAATAACGTTGCACGCAATTGCAAAAACGTCGGTTAAGTCAATTTGAAATGCATAACCCGTTCATTTTCAATGATAGCTGGTGTACATCGGTACACAAGGACTCAACCAACAATAAAATTAAAATCCATAATCGACTACATCATCGTTAAACAGAATACCCAAATAGAAATAAGAGAAGTGAGAGTAATGAGAGGTCTTGAATGTGGATCTGATCACCGTATGGTGACTTTAAAAATGTACTTTGCCTATAACAGTAAGTCGAACTACTGAACAAAGAAGAAAACACTAGAGAAATAACAAATATACAGTACAATCTTGACAGCCTAAAAGATGACTCTACAAGATTCCTCTATCAAATTCGACTAGCTAACACACTGGCAAATATAGAAGACAACCTCATAAAATTCTTATATGCGTCATAAAAGAATATATTCATGGGGCAGCCTCGGAATCTCTTGAACAGAAATCTTCTCAACAAAAGCAGCAAAAGCGTGAACCATGGTGGGTTGAGGAATTGGAAAATATAGTAAAAGAGAAGAAAACTGCATATATCACAAGTTGTTGTCAAAAAAATCGGACAGAAATAGAGACACATATCCAAACAATGCGAAATGAAGCAGTAATTAAAGTAATAAATAAGGTGTCACTGAAATCCTGTGAAGTGGTTAATAAATGTATCGGTAATATGATGGCAAATAAATCCTGAAAACTTCTTAATGGGTTACGAACAGATAATAAGGACAAAGCAGAAGTAAGTCTAATAAGTATAGAAGAATGAAGAATGTACTACACGAACTTGTTAGCAGAAGATAGACCAGAGTTAATAAATGTAAATTCACAAACATATAGATTGGAAAAAGAAGAAAACGTAATGGGGGTAAATACGATAGAGATTAAGAAAGCCTTAATAATAATGAAGAACAAAAAAGCTCCTGGCCCTGGAAACATAAATATAGAATATCTTAAGGTTGGCCCAGATAAAAATGCTTAAACGGAAACGATGTACAGGAGGAATGGAAAAAATATACAAAATACCTAATACAAAAGACCGAGGTATACCGAGGTGCCGAAAATATAGAGATATTATCGTCATGTGTACAGCAGCAAGACTATGTGCGAGAGTGCTAAAAAACAGAAAAGGGGCAGGACGGTCCTGTATAAACGGTATATTTACACTGAAAAACGTAATTGGAAGAGCGTGTCACCTCACTTTCATTGATCTTCAAAGAGCTTACAACACGGTCTCATTAGGTAAGTTGTGAAACAGCATGAAAAGTAATGAATGTAATAGTGTAGTGAAAGTAGGCAGACGTTTGTCACACGATTTTTCAGTCACTAAAGGACTACGACAGGGCTGTTTACTTGCCCCACTTTTGTTTAAAATCTATCTGAAAGAAGCGCTCTCGCAGTGGAATCGGAAGTGTAGCGTTGTGGGTACACCTGTAGGTGAATAAACGATTTACAGCTTCTTATTCGCGGATAACCAGATAATAATAGCCTCGGAGGAAGGCGACTATAGCTACATGGTAAGACACCTACAAGAAGAGTACCACAAGTGGGGTTTAACTATCAAACCGTCAAAAACGCAATACCTTGTGGTGGAGGAACAAAATTCAGAAGACTTGGAGCTAGGAACAACAAAAATAAAGCATTGCAACTCTTATAAGTATCTAGGAGTAACGATATTACACAAATGTAAAAATGGAGAAGACATAGTCAATAAAATCACTCAAGGTGACAACAAGAACGAAAACGACCACCTATGCTCGATGCTCGAGTGTCGTTGTGTCTAGTTGTGCCAGTGTGCGCTCCGATAATTTCGCTCTAACGCTAAAAACTCCCGATACATTATCCTCAGTCAATTCAAACTGCTGCAAGTTTTATAATCTGGTTTCGTGGTTTGTGTTATCACATTCTATTTCCTGGAAGAAGTTATATAAATTCTTATCAACAATGCCCTTCACTAGAGACCAAGTAGAAGATATCAACCAAATAATCACGAATACTACTACAAAGCTTCTGTCCGACGCTACATTTTTAAATTCCATTAAAAAACTTGTTACGGAAACAATAATGGAACAATTTAATGAAGTTTTAAAACCGCATATCGAAGAAACGACAATGTTAAAGGTCAAAGTCGCTAATCTACAATTGGAAAATGCCAAATGTGTGCAGGAACTCGATAATCTGCAGCAATACTCGAGGAGGAATTCAATACGCATTTTTGGGATACAAGAAGCGGGCAACGAAGATCTGGAAAATAAAGTTTTAGATCTATTTAATAATAAATTAAACGCCAATTTAGATATACATCATGTCGACAGAATGCATCGCATCGGAAAATATAACGCTAGTTCGACCACTCCCAGAGCAGTTATAGTAAAATTTACTTCATTTCGATATCGTCAGAAGGTTTTCCTGCAGAAAAAGCTTCTAAAGGGTACGAGAATCGTCATTAAAGAAGATCTAACAGCTTCCCGAACTAAACTACTAAAATCCTGTGCTGAGAAGTATACATTCAAGAACGTTTGGTCGAAAGATGGAAACATTTTCGTTAAGAATAATGGTGTAATCAAGCAAGTTAAGTCTCCTTCTGATTTAACAGTATAAAATCAAAATTTATATAAATTTTAATAAGTTGAGTTATTAGTGACATATTGAAGTCAAATTTCAGTTATGAAGGGGCGCACACGCATGTTTACTGTGCACAGTTAGCCTTTGGTTAAGCTAAATAACTGTCTGAATAAGTTGCACTGTTAAATTCAATTTATTTAAGGTGTTAATGTTAAGATTTGGAAATTTAAATACGCAATCTATTCTATCAACATTCAATGATTTTAAAACGTATTTTAATGCGAATTTTTTTTATGTTTTAGCTGTAACAGAGTCCTGGCTGTCTTCCAATATTGATAACAATAGCGTTGGTATGGAGGGCTATTACCTTGTGAGAAAAGACCGGGATGGACGAGGCGGAGGAGTTGCTTTATATGTTCGCGGCCATTATCGATACCGAATTATACCTATTGAACATTATGATGATATAGAGCAGCTTTGGATAAGTATTTGTATCAACAAAATTAACATAGCTATTGGAGTTATATATAGATCTCCAAGGTTTAACTTTAAAGGGTTCTTTTCTGCTCTGGAGGACACTCTTTCTGGTATCTGGCCAAAGTTTGATAAAATTGTCTGTTTAGGTGACTTCAATTTAAATTTGTTAAATACTAATGGTAACAATATTCGTATCTTTGACAGTATGTTGGAGACGTATGCTTTAAAACAAATTATTAATGATCCCACACGTATCACATCATTTTCTGAGTCTCTAATCGATCTAATTATTGTATCAAATTCAATAATTGTTGAGAGTACGAATGTTGTTCCCATGCATGGAATCTCTGATCACTGGCTTGCTACTTGTGATTTGAACTTTAAAGTTAACTTGAATCATAATTCCGTACAAACTAAATTATTTAGAAATTATAAACGTATAGATCTAGATCGCTTTTATGCAGATCTTGTTAAGGTGAATTGGGATAATATTTATGAAATTCCCTCTCTAGAAGAAAAGATGGCATTTTTCAACAACAATCTGGTCACTTTAATTAATATTCATGCCCCGTTAGTATCTATTAAATCTTCTAAAAGTCCTGCACCCTGGTTAACGGACAATATTAAATTATTAATGAAACTAAGAGATAAAGCATATGCTAAAGCTAAACGTACCAAATTAATGGCTCATTGGGACTACTATAAAACGTTAAGAAATTTTACAACTGGAGCTATTAAAAGAGAACAAAAAGCTTATCTAGAATTTAAGTTGAGGAGTGCCACTGTCAAATCAACGTGGTCAGAATTAAAAACTTTTAATATTGGCAAAAAACGGGTGCATGAATTACCTCACCATCTACAAAATCCCAATGCAATAAATGATCACTTTATAAATTCGACGCAGTCTTTGCAATCTGCCAACTTTAATAATTTAAGAAGTCATTATGAGTCGAATTTAAAAGCAAATATTACAGAAAAATTAAGTTTTAGTGCAACTAGCGAAATGGAGGTCTTGAATATAATTTCAAAAATAAGAACAAAATCTGTCGGTGTTGATGGTATAGAGATATCTTTAATTGATTTGTGCCTGCCAGTTATTCTGCCACATATTACGCATATTATCAATTTTTGTTTAATAAATAGTGAGTTTCCATCGATTTGGAAGCAAGCGTTAATCACGCCCATTCCTAAGAAATCTGCTCCTACTGATTTCTCGGATTTACGACCTATAAGCATTCTACCAGTTTTGTCTAAAGTTATTGAACGGATTGTTAATCATCAATTGATACGCCATCTTCAAATTTATGAAATCTTACCGGTAATGCAATCTGGATTTAGAACAGGGCATAGCTGCACCACTGCACTTCTTAATATCACCGATGATATTTTTAAATTTATCGATGAAGGAAATATGGTTGTGCTAGTCTTATTGGATTATACAAAAGCATTTGACATGATAAATCACGAGCTTATGATAGCTATACTTCACTACATTGGGGTAGATGATGATGTATTGAAATTTTTTCAAAATTATTTTATGGGTAGGTCACAACAAGTTCAAGTTCTTAACAATATTTCGCATAGTTGCCAGATTTCTAGTGGTGTTCCGCAGGGATCAATTTTAGGCCCTACCTTGTATGCTATTTACACTTTTAATTTTCTCAGCTCTATTAGTCACTGTAAGTATCACTTTTATGCAGATGATACGCAACTTTATTTAAAATTTTCACCTAATAATGTACAACATGCTAATGCTCTTATTAATAACGATTTAAACAACTTAGTTTCTATTTCTAAAGATCACTGTCTCAAGATAAATCCTATTAAATCTTGCTTTTTAATCTTTGGTAAGAGGCATCTTAGGACAACACTGCAAAATCAATTAAATCTAACTGTAGATGGCAACAGAATAACCCCTTTGGAATCAGCTAGAAATCTGGGCTTACATATCGACAATAACCTTCGTTTTAGTGTGCACGTCACGAAACTTATTCAAAAATCTTATTACAATTTAAAAATACTTTATTCCGTCAAACATCTTTTAAATATTAATCTTAAAATTGTGTTATGTAACTCGTTGGTTCTTTCTCATTTTAACTTTTGTAGTGAAGTGTATGGTGACTGCTTAAGTTCTCTTGATAAAAGTCGGATTCAACGAGTACAAAATTCCTGTCTACGCTTCATATATGGTGTAAGAAGGAGGGAGCATATTTCTCATAAGCTGGCGGACGCAAATTGGTTGAATATGGCAAACCGACGGATTCTACAAGCTTCTTGTTTGTATTTTAAAATCATAAACAATAAGACTCCATCTTATCTCTTTGAACGCCTAAGTTTTCGAACAGACGTGCACAATTTAAATTTAAGATTTAAAGGCCGGTTAACACCTCCATTGCACAAAAGTTCTCTCTTTGAGAGATCTTTCTCCTATAGTGTTGCACGGGAATTCAATACTAGGGTATGCAGCATAGAAGCGGCTTCTCCGACTACCTTTAAGGTACGGCTTAGGCGTCTGTTGCAGCTACAACAACAATAACCACCACTTACCTAATTGTTTCTTTTTCACAAATATATAAGATTTAAGTTCGAATTGGCAGTGCTATTTGTTTTTTATTTACCTTTATTTATTTATTTATTTTAATTTTTTTTCATAAGGTTCACATGGAAGAGCAGAACACACTTGTGTTGTTCTGATTGTGAACCCTTTGGTCCCCACTAACGAGTACCTGGAATAATTACTCTTTTTTTTTTGTAAATATCTCATTTTATTTTATTTTATAAGTATTTAATTTTTATAAGTATTGAATTTTTAGATTGTGTTTACTTGTGTACTTGTTAGTAGCCAATAAATATATATTATTATTATTATTATTATTATTATAAAAATATCGTAGAAAGTATCAGTACATACGGCTCAGAAACTTGGGAATTAAATAAACGCAACAAAAAACACGTATCGCGGAACGAACATGTAAGGAACGAATGAGTCAAAGAAATTATGAAGGTAGAAGGAACGATGTAAGATGCAATAGATGCAACACGACTTTTATGGTATGGACACCTGAAACGTATGGACAACATTCGATGGCCAAAGAAACTATAGCAATGATTACCTCCAGAAAGTTGAAAAAAAGGAAGACCTCCCAGGGGCTGGCGAGACGACGTACAAAAAGCCATGGTAGCGGGAGGTCTAGAGGAGGGAGACTGGGCCAATAGAAAGATATGGGAATTGGGAAGCGAGGGACCGTGATAGCCGTAAATAAACTCATATATAGGGTGCTGAAAAATGGTACGTTGTTAAGGGATACTCCCTGAGTATGAGAAAAATAAGAAAAACATTCTTTGTGTTATATTTCTCAAAATGTGGGAGCCCAAAGTTTGATTACTAATTTCTTTAATATTCAGTATTAGGATAGAAAATCATTAACCACTTAATGATAATAGTATGAACGTAAATACTTATAAATAATTTTGTCAATTAACGAACCGAACCTCAAAACATTTTAAAATCCAAAATTAAAAATTATTTAAAAATATAACACAAAGAATGTTTTCCTTATTTTTCTCATACTCAGGGAGTATCCCTTAACAACGTACCATCGAGTTATTACGCCATTTTTTCAGCACCCTGTATATACAACAATTGTGTGCATTTTATTCCTTATAAATTTAAAAATTGCCGCTCGTTGGTTTAGTTGCGCTTCCAACACCAGAGTCGCTGTAAACGTGTACAAAATCTAACATGTGCGTAAGGCATCTATAACAGCATTTGTAAGAACGTCCTCAAATAATTCTACAGAAAATTGAACACACGGACTTGGGTGCATATGGGAATTCCGTGATCGATTGTTGTAAAGTAACCTTAATTGTAAATATTAAGTTGTAGTACTATCATACACACATTACAGTATTTTGTTGTCATTACTAAAAGGGTTTTCCAGGATTACTGTTAGGTAAGATGACAAATACACATATATTGGAAAATGTAGATTTTTGAATAATTAATTACACACCCATAAGTTTTTTGTATTTTCTGCAAAGCCGTGTCCGAAAATCTATATTACTATACTTTGGAGGAATGAAAAATAACTTATTTTTCTTTGTGTCCATACTTTTGAAGCCAACCTACAAAATCACTTCGACTAAAAGTGTGCTCCCAAAAATCAGTGTAAATCTGATGCAACTTATAGATATTGTGCACGCTGTCAGTTTCATATTGGGCTTGTAACGGTAGACCTTGCGTTTCGTGTTTCATTAGTTTCATCAAAAATGTTAAAACTAACTTGGTAGATGATGCAAAGGACACTGATTTAGAAAAATAGGAAGCAGAGTTGGGAAATATACGTAGCGACGAGGTAGGCATAGCTATAATTCCTCCAACTGGAGATGACATTTTTAATTATTTCTTTGATTTAAGGGTTGGTACACACCAAAAAAATCAATTATAAAAGTAAAAATGTTACTAAATAGTAAAATACAAAAGCCACATTTTGGCCCTATTAAGGATTCTGTTTTGAAAAAATAAAATAGTAATTTACGATACAAGTGCGTAAAGCTACTCTTTAGTCACGAGTGGGGCAGAGTCAAAACGCGAGTGAGCGAGAGTTTTAAGCCTCGCGAGTGACTAAAGATGCTTTACTCATGTGTATCGTACAATATTTTATCTACGATAGAATCTAGAAAACACGGTAAATATAAAAAAAAATTAATGTAAATTAGGATTACCAGCAACCGGTTGTAATTTTGCGTGTTTTATAGTAATTAACGTATTTAGAGGGGAAACCCAGTCTTAATATTCCAGCATATTTTTATTAATATAATGTTAAGACAGTTACCCCTCGAAATGCGTTCATTAGTTTATTATTGGGCAATAATTTTGAATCAATAATAATTACTAAAAACTGCTAAATCGAAATCGGACTATCATGAATATGTGTGATGCTGCTATAGTGCATGCATGTTAAATGAGTGGATGCATGTTAAATGTATATTAACATTCGAGGACGCGATCATGTTAAACACTGTTTAACATTTCAATGAACAATAAAACAAATTTCTATAACCGTGTCTAAAGTAGATACTTTAAACACGTTAGTTAGTTTGTAAAGTTCCACTTTTTAAAAAGCAGTGCATAAAAAGTTCTTTACAAACCCTAGTGCATAAAAGTGAAATGTATTTCGGGTTGCCTATTTACATAACCTTATTCTAGATGTTAATCATGTGAAAAACCAGAGAGATGCAATTTATTTAATACAATTTGGTAATTATAGGTACAAAACAATAATAATCGTGAAAAATTAACATAATTAATTAATTAATATTAGTAACACTAATAGTGCATAAAAGGTTCTTTACAAACCCTAGTGCATAAAAAGTGAAATTGATTTTGGGTTGCCTATTTACAAAATTTTACATAATTTTGACAGTTCATCGATCACGATCAGTGGCGCCAACTTAAAACTAATTTCAATCAACCAACCAGTTCCGTACCAAAATAAATAAAGCAATTGATAAAAAATTTGAAATATTCAGTTGTAGAAAAATCTAGTATGCAATACGTGTGTAAAAGGTCTTTTTTTAATCTCGTGCTACCATTTGCGCACTCGGCTGGAGCCTTGTGCGAAAATCTCCGCACTCGATTAATAAGACCTACTTTACACACTAGTTGCATAAATAACTATTAAAACACATTGCTACTGACAACGTGCCTAATGAAATTTTTTAAACACGTTACTACTGACGACGTAAACTAATGAAAACATGTTATTAAACAGTCCTTTTACAAACTTAAAACTGCCAACTAAAAGGCAATTTTACACACTGTCGTAGATAAAAACTGTTTTTGAATAGCTGGACACATGATTGTATTTTATTTCATTAAAATATAAACCTAAATATTGTTTCAGGTCTGATAATTTCAATAAACATAAACAATTATTTAGTGCACAGTATGTATGAAATAAAAGTCACTTTTTGACATTAAAGTATTTTCTTTCAGTTCCGGTTTCAGCGGAAGTGATACCAACTTTTGATTTTGATATCCTATATATTATTAGATTTAATGATACCATCACGAAGTGACATTTTAAGCGTCAACATTTTTAACATTTTAATTTCTAGTTTTTATGTAAGTGTGCCATGACCATTCCGATTTATTCCATTGAACTCATGTTATGCCATAAAAATAAACTTCACCTCGAAAATAGTAAATTATCTGCTACATAACTAAACAACGTTTTTCAAAATGATTTGTGCTACGAAAGTAATATTTTTCAAATGGAACCACATTGGTACAAAGATACCATTGAATAAGAAACCTACCCAAATCTTTTATTTAAATGTGCGACTAATATAATCAAAAACGCCATTTTATTTCAATTCGGGATGATTATTGGGCCTGTTTAGGAATTGATTTTCAAACGGTCAGCTTAAATGTTGGTAGCAGCAAATGCTTCCTTTTGACATTTTATATAAATAATGTATAAATGTATAAATTTGCGACATTTTGGACTACATTAACAATAATTATTTAATTTTTCAAAGCCACCTTAATTACTTATTACCATTTAATTAAAACAAAAGTAAATTGAAATGTTTGATGGGCTGTAATTTCGGCTGTGTTTGTGACAGTGGTACTGTTGAAGGTACCTTGGTACCAATATGATGCCATATGAAAAAAAAATATAGTTACGTCCCAAAAACCATTTTGAAAAACTGTTAGTGTTAAATTGTATAATTATAATAGCGTGAGTAGTCAAAGACACGAGTAGTGATACCACCGCAAAAATATTCTACTTAACTTTGACTAATAATAGTATTCGAGGGAAAATTCAACGAATATAACTGTAAAAATTAATTTTGAAAGCAAATTTTTAAGTGAAATTTGGATTGCTGTGAGTTCGTTTCCATAGGAGCAACCAAAACGAAAAATTATAATAACTGCCATCACATTGAAAATGTCAAACAATTATGTCGCCAGGATCACTAGTAGTTATGTCGACATAATTCTTTTTTATTGGCTGAAAACAGAACAACGCTAGATTGTCATTGGTCTATTTGAATTATTTGTGTTGAATTGTCGAAGTAATTTCCATATCTATTGCATTACATGAGTCGGTTGGAGTAACTCGGAACAGTCATGACTCACTTAAAATTAAAAAAAAAAGTTTGACGCTGGAAATGTCACTTATGAATTGTCATTAGATTCATAATTTATTACCATGATTGTGTTACACCCAGTAGACATTTCTCATCAATTTCAAACCTAATATTAACTATCATAACAACACTAGTTTTACTATGTAGCACCGTCTTTTGCTGGGGTTAATATTTTCTTGATGTATGATTTTTCTTTGAGATTGCCTCACCCAAATTGCACTACCAGATGTATAAATGTGATATGTTCTAATCATGACACGAAATTTTAAATGAATTTTAATCTGTTCGTATTTTATGAATCGATTAACTCTGACGTAACTATCTTTCGAGACAAAAATTATGGGCATCCTGTAGAGTTACTGCATTAAGAAAGGTTGCATGACGTACCTGCCAAAATCAGCAGCCCAACGACAGCGTCGAGCTCCCTGGAATCTACAGTCTTCCATTTGTCTTTATACTGGCTCACCCCATTCTCATTTGTGTGCGTCAGTATGAGGTTCCTCATGCCGATATTGAAAAACAGCTCAAAGGACTCCCTAATACTTTGAGGGTTGACGACACTATTGGGGTAGCCGCCTGTTTGCCCCACAAACGGCGGGCTTTCACTCTTGACCGGTTTGCTCAGCCAAGCAATCGAGCCGTCTTTCGACCGCAGCGTTCGAACGTCTTCATTCCCATCCTCTTCCTGAGCGGTGTCGTCGTCCGAGTGCGGCTCGTCGATCCAGCAAGGCTCCGCGTATTGCACCAGGTCGGCTCCCTCGCTGGCAACGCTGCCGCTGTCGTCGGCACTTTCGCAGTCAGAATCAAGCAGGTCGCCCTGCAGCAGCTTGAGGAACTGGTCCCCGCTGAAGCCGGGTGCCGATTGAGAATGTTCCATCACCTTCACAGGAGGAAACCGTAGCAGATGCCGTCAAAAGCAACGTTCTCGGACTGGAATTTGTTAGGACGCGGGCAGAGAGGTGTGGTGCGTTACGTCAATAATCATCGCGCATGAGTGGGGTCTGCGAGGCCCAAGTAGGGATCATGACGAGTGCCTCGTCCGTCGTTGCGAGCCGGTGAGAGTACACACTAGAGCTGCACGCGGCTTCAACCTTAACCGTGCAGGGAACAGTAGACCGATTTGACCTCAGTACTCATCCATTTTTATATATTGATAGGATTCTGGAATTATACACAATTACAATAAAAACGGAAGAATTAAAATTTAATATAGAGAAATTGTATCTAATTGTTGAAATTTGTACCAATGTGGATTATTTAAAGTAAATTTTTAACCATGTATATTTTGTAACTAACTGGGATGCTGGGAGATAAGTAGGTACTAATACGTAATAAGTCAGATTTTCGTTACTCCTTGAAAATAAGATTCACAGACATTTGGTAGGTATGTAAAGAAACTGATAAGTATGGAATTAATTTAAATTGGATAATTTCTAAATAAAGTACAATTTAAAGTAAATAGAAGTCCTATTTATTACCATATGGAAGACGTTAAATAATACCGAAATAATAGAAGATCTTCACAAGTGTACGAGTAAAGGTCAACATCGTAGGTGAAGACTTTTATGTAACTATTGTTGTGAGTGGATTAGAAGTAAACAGTTGGATGTATCAGAGATATACAGAAGTGCAAAGTTTAACATGGTGGGTCATCATTTGGAAACTACCATTGCTGTGGTAAACAGGCAAAAGGGTATAAGTCAAAAATGATCATTTTACAGGAACATAAAAAAACTATTTTGCTGGAGCTTGATTTGCTATTGATTCTAAAACTATTTATACTAGAAAATAAATAAATACGGAACTTATACCTTATCGCATTTCCTTTTATTCATTTTATGAAATAGCAAAAGGGTATAAGTTGACATATAGCTTTTTGCCATTTCCCGGAATATGTATTTTCTGATAACTAATTACTATGACAAAACAGCATATGTAGACATAAACTAAACAAGAATATGTGGTTTCGAGTTCGAATAATGTGAGGTTATCTGTAAACTTACCGGTTAACTTCTTGTTACAGCCCTTCTGCAAAACCTTGTACGTACGAGAACGTGTGTCTATTTTGCGTTAAACTACACCATAATAACTAATAATAACAGTGGAAAACTGGACCCCTAAAACACGCTATTGCACCTGCATGGAAATGCACTCGTAATATAAGTGTACAAAAGTTATTTGTTTCCAACAAAAACGGAAAGTTATGAAATGGCAAAAGGGTATAAGTTAACATATGCTGTTCTGGCGTTGCAGATAACTTTACGAAAGCTTTGACTCGGGGTATTAGTACACATGAATCTATTTGCCATTGCCTATTTTTGTTTTTTATCAATTTTTAGTGATTTTTCAGGGAATAAGTCTACATATCCGATTTAGAAAACTTGCTGTAACAATGCGGTTATGGTATGTAGACCTATATCCTCTTGTATTTAGTTGCCCGATATTGCTCTGGACACGGGGCATCAATAAAATCAAAAATTAGATAAGTCGACTTATACCCTTATGCCTTTCTGCCACAGACTTGGAGGAGTAAAAAAATCAATGTCTTGGATCATTAGATGTAGGATGCGTTGCTGCAGATAGGTGAAAGTTCATCCGTGGAAGTTGACAGAAATCTACAGGATTGATATGGTTTATTACAAGAAAGCTTTTGCATAAGATCATCGGATTTTTTGAAGTGAAATGTTTGATGAACTGTCGATCTATGTATAATTTAGTTGCAAGACATCTACATGCTTGATTTTAATTTTGAACATAAAATTACTTTGAATTGAGAATAATTACAATGCACTTCTAACTTGAGAATAAGAGTGTCATGTTAAAATTATTTATTAACTGATCTTGTTTCTGGGGAGTTAATTAACCATATGTAGTGGTTGTACCGGGCCCAGAATACATTAAATAGGGTACATAACCAAACATATTTTGAGTTACGTCAATCGGAGTTGTAAAGGAATAAAAGTGTAATATAATTTGAAAGTTATTTTGATAACGAATAACAGTTGTAATTAGTTCATTTATTTAAATATGAAATTATAATCATAAATTGCAATATAAACAAACTATCTACTCGTTATTTACAGATGGTTTGCTGGACTGCTGCAATATTTTAAATTTTAATCGATTAAATTGGTACATACGATTTTTGTAGCACTTATAATTTGTACAACCTTTCGTATAGCTTTTATGCTGAATAAAAAAAATATTGCAATTCCTTTATCAGCCATAGTTTTGTGCGATGAATTCAATGTGTTGCTGATTCATATACGCCATTCGCATTTTATTTAGAGTAGGGTTGGCCATGGTTTTTGGCTTTGTAGAGTACTTTGAAAGGCGTAACTTGGAATCAATTATTGGCCTTATTTTATTGGCGTTTCAAACAGTCATTAAATTAATTCAGAAGTGCCAAAAATTATTCGCGAAGTAAAACTACATATTAAAAGATCGGTAGAAACTTTTCGAAGCAACAGTCCAAATTTATCAGTTAATGATATAATAAAAGTTCTAATAAGGAACATTTAGGATATAACAGTAATCGTACAAATCAATGGGTTACAAATATAAACGCGTTAACGGACACAACATTTTATGTGAACAAAAACATATGGTTGCAGATAAAATTTCATTTTTGAGGACGCGTTTACATTATGAAAATTGCTCTTGCAAGTCCTTTCAAGAGCCAGCTTTTCATGAGTTTATTAAGAATGGACTGCAAGGTAGTGGGTGTGTAATACGTTCATTGCGTAGTTTACCAAATCTCTGTTTGAAAATAACTTTGAGGCTTGTCTTCATCTGCTATTACCATTTTAAAAACTGTATACTGTGAATTTGTAATATACCATTAGAAAAAATCGAATTTTCAGCCATGACAGTATGACGAAATAGTAATAGAAAGAAGTAGCACTGTTCATAGGGATAAATATAATTCAGTTTTAGGCAGACCAGAAGCTGATTATTCTCAAGCAATTTTATATATATATAGTGTGTTATTATTAGTAATCGTAGAAACCATACGAGTTTATTTATGTTTTTTATGGTTGCACCGCGATTCTGCACGTCCAGTTTTGTAAGCCTCTAGAAAACTGTTCTCAAAATTCTGCGAACTTATAATTAAACGTCGCAATTTCTAATTTGCTGCAACATTAGAAATGTAATGAGATACTATCATATTTATAAATTATTCGTTGTCTTCTTTTTTTTTCCTCTTTATAGTAAGGCAACGTCCTCATGGATTTCAGTGGCATTTATTAATTATCACAGTAGATTATGAAATAAAGCAAAGAAAAATTATGTTTCAGATAAAAGAAGGTTAGAGGAAATTAAGGTATTAATAAAAGTAACAAACAATTGTGATTCTATTTTACTAAATTAAATGGTTACAATTAGGTTACAGGATACATAGTACACTACTATGCGAACTCTTCATATATTCGTAATACCCCGTATTGACTAGAAGGATGAAGACGATCTAGCTGAAAACTTTTTGCCAATCAATCGTACAACGCGAAAATAACTTATTGCTACTTATATAGGATTTAATTCTGGCTACGAAAACTAACTAAAGAGGCAATGTGGACAGGATAATAAACTCGGGTGGTGCTCAAGATTGTAGGCTTTTCTATACATTCTAGTAATATTGCACAAGCTAAATTACTTGGATGCTTATTAATCCCCAAATAGCTAATAGCTGGGAGCATTTAAGAAGTAGATTAGAAATTAAGAAATGATGATGGTCAAGTTCTTGAAAACGGTTTTAAACATTGAACTGCTGGTACAAAGTGCGTAGAAATTTTTACATTTTTGGTTGTAGATATGACGTAGAATATATTTCAATCCAAAAGCACCATTTGCAAAACTGAAAATTTCACCAGTTATCAACTATCTTTATAGATTATCTGATTGAGATATTCAAGGATAGAACTAGATCATTTTGAGGGAAATAATCTCCTAAGGAAAAGTTTGACGTTTATCTGTTAACCAGAGGACGATTCACCATAAGATATTTAGAAAATAGCCAAAAGCATAAGATTTAAGTTGCCACACAGTTTGACCACGATTCAAACAACTTGCGCAGAAGAAAAAACAATAATAAGATTTCAACACTTGTGTAAAAAGCTATCTATATTCTTGGATAATATCACCAGATCCAATTCTATCAGTGACAGAGAACGCTATCAATTGTTCTGAGGATTACAATTTCCTTTGATGGAAAACTGGTGGGCAATTTTCTAAAAGCGGTAATTAAGAGGCTATAAACACTAACATCTAGTGCTTAACTTGAGTTGCACTGAAAGAAACTTAAAATAAATTAAATTAATTAAGAAAACTCAGAGTAGTTCATTTATATTCAAAATATTCTTATGTAATAACATCCACCTCCGGATTTAGGTTGTGAAGTAGCATAAAGCAAGAATAAGCCCCTTTCATTACCTGAAACAGATTCGACATTATAATAAGTGTTGAACTTTTTCAAAAAAGAAGATATAAAGGTATAGTTACAACTCTGTAAACTTACAGAGACAAAAGTTTGTAAAGTTAAAGGAGCGCATCTCCCCACTGTGAAATAAATAGGTTTCTGAGTTTGCCGCATCACAAGGCAAAGCCCTTTTTGGAACCTAAAGTCGGTTCCAACATAGTTCACTTCACTGCATGCGTCAGATATGGCCAAATACTGCATTGTAAATTCATTTCCCCAATATGACGTCATAAACTGTACGGATGTTGCAGCAAATGCCAGCGTTAAAACTTGAACGAATCGAAAATTAAAGGACGACATCTGAAATCACACATGGTGGATGTGTAAAATGTCCAGCTGTTAATACACTACTTTGTTTAAGACCTCTATAAATATTCTACATTGTTGACGACTTCATGAAGAGAAGCTATAGATGTTCCTTTATTTTTTCTAATAGGTTTCATGTTTCATACACTAATCATAATCAGTGTGGGCGAGCAATTATATTTCATTGATTACTTACCGAAACACCATAAAACATTGACAAGCAAATCACATTTGTGAGACCAAGAAAATCGATAACCGATGCAATGCAACACAGCTTTTCGAATTCAATTGTGGTATCTATTATAGCTTTGTGAAATTCAACGATTTCCTTCAGTCTATTTCGTAAATACATCCATTCGCCTTGTCGGTATGCGTTCTAGAAAAATAACAGGTTGAAAGGAGCTAACTTTAAATATCACGTCTTGCCTTATTTCTTTCCACGGAGCTCTTAATCAAATTTTGCAAAATGATGCACTGAGCACTTAGAAATGCCATCACAGCTGAAAAGAACACGTTACTGGAGCCATAAGCTAAACATGCTAGGAAAGTTGTCACGCTTTGGTAAATGCAAACGATTTCGTAAATGGGGCTAACATTGGCGTCGAAGAGCGAAATATCCCCGTAAGGTAATATTTTGTAATCCGAATTTCCATAATAAAGCCAGCGTATCGAAGTACCAAGATTCCCAGTAAGAATGAACAAACATATTAAAACGATTACGAGGATACCCTAAAATGCATACAAGGTAAACGACTATGTATATATATAACTAAATTATACAACAGCGAAGAAACAATCCTACGTATATTTCCATTCGAAACGATTTAGCGACTGTTTGGTTTTAAATTTTTCTCACCTGTCCATTCGTATAGAACATATTTTGAGCTATTATTTTTTCTTCCAAATCTCCGCCCCGATTTACGTCTGAGAAAAATACATCATGATCCAAATATGGTAGAGCCTTGGCAAATTTTCTTCTACAAGTTATAGTAAAAATCGACTTGGAGACAGCTGAAACACTTTCCGCCATAATATTATGGTGGACATTCTAAAGGAAAAATGACTACCTACTAAAAACCCGACACCATAAAGGATGTTTTCAACAAAGATTGTCGAATTTCCGGTATTTACCAATATTGTATGCGTTGCAAAAACTGATAAGGACAAAGAAAGGCACATTATCGTAACGGAATACAGTCTAAAAATAACGGTTTCGTTTTCTCTCACTGATATACCGAACCATCTTAACATTCGTATCTGAAAAGCAAAGTGAGTTTTTATCACACTTGTGTTCATAGTCACCGTCTTATTTTCTGTATGCAAGTTGGCGTTGGCTGACTTTCTTATCAGAACAAACAACATGCAGGCTTTCAGGCATAACCCGGAAGACCTCATCATTAACAAATAATCTATTTCCAGCGATAGGACAACAGCTTGACATTATCTAATGAACAAACCTAACATTAAGGTTACTCCCATATGTAACATACCTATTTATTTGATCGATTATCTTACAAGCTTAATACCATATGATTAGGGTTCTTACGGCTTCGCGCACATACGAAATATAGTAGTAATCTACGATACATTCGTAATAGTAACATTAATTTTACCCATAGTTGGCTAATAATTTCTGAGGAGGTATTGCAAGACAAGAAAAAGTGAGCCTTATATTAAATCGATCCTTTTCTTTTCATGTTTACAGATCATATTGTACTAAAATGAAAAGAAATGTAGTCAACAAAATTTTTAAGGTTACAAATGTTAATTTAAAAGTATCAAAGGTTATTAATGATTATCATAAGATCTTTTCTTTAAAAGTTAATGTAATATTAGTGATCGCCTAGTTTAAAATTAATGAACTAAATAAAACTTATAAAGTTTAAATAAATATTCTCTCAAATCAGTTTAGTCATACTAATATAATCATTCAGCAAACTAACTGCACAGAGATTCCAGGAGCTATATCCTGACAAGGACGTAAGTGATATCTACGTGCTTCTTCTTTTTCCTGTGGGCTGTATTTACTACGAGTTCGTGATTCTATGACCCTCTTTGACCCTGCGGTAGGTGGCTATCCTTGTCAGTCGAAAGTGAAGAACAATTCCCATGTTAGAGGTTAACTACTACCATAGATGTAGGCGTGGTGGCAGGAGAGCGTACAATATTTAAAATCCGTGTGTAGTCCTGGGGGATCGAACCCGGTGCGGCCGCCTGAGGCACAAGCATGTTGCTTGCTCGGCATATTCCTGTGCGACAATTAAAAAATAAAGAAACGTACTCTGATCGCATTATAAAAAAGAAATTAACCTAGAGTACTCACTGAAGCTGCACAAAAGTTGAGGTTCATGGACAATTTGCTACACGACTCACCTTATCACTATATCGGGTTTCATGAGTCTGTTAGAAAAGTTTCCAAGTGGAAAAAATGCCATCCTTAAGAACTTGTAGTTATGCAAGGGCTTAGTGAGAAAGATCCAGACGAACGTATACAATTTTGTGAAATTATGACTCATAAAACCACAATTGAACCCCAACTGGTAATATTATATGAAACAGTTGATCTTCTTGGAGAGTTGTGAGTTGGCTATGGAGGTGATAATACCGCTGTTATTTTGCTGTTGTTTGCCGATCAGCAGAAAGAGTGTTTACGAGCTTATCTGGACAGTTACTTAATCTATGAGTTATATTTACAGAACTTGTTTTTTTTTGTATTGTGCTGCGCTTCTATTTGAACTATTCTTTGACGATAACATCAGACTAAAGTGTAACTGGGCATTGTTGTAAACATAGATAAGAAAACCGCATTTCCAAATGGCACAGCTCGCTGATGGAGCTGATAGGCAGTCACAACTGTAGCACGATGTGCATCTGGCTGTAAGCCTACTATTTAATGGAAAATCATTAGTGATAAACGCAGCGCTGCTTTTGAGTACATGAGCAGCGATAATCAAAAAGAAACTCTTACTGCAATTAAAAAAAATAATGATACAAGATCAAAGCATCAATCCCATCAACACCAGAACTTGTTACTAGCCACAGCTGTTCCTAAACCTAGTTTTTTAAAAGGGACTAAGCCATTGTTTTCGATGCGGAAGATAGTCGTAAACTGTTCGATTATGTTACAGCAGTTGGTCATATTATAGGTGCCAAAAATATCCCCTTTTGCATGGCGAATTTCCAAAAAAATGCATTGCATGTATCTGTCGAAAGCCGAATTAATAGATCAACTTCTTAAATGACACCCTATTATCCTTGTAGAAAATACAGCTATAAACATTCGCAGGCTAGTCTTGCCCACAAAACGAATAGTGACCTCGAATATAAGTCCTTCCATAGCCCACGATTTATCTGAAAATGCCTTGAATTGCATCTGCCCACATCTAGCCACTGGGTGTCCTTCCTTCTGCAGGTACCCTTGGCGATGAGTACAGTTATATACTCAGCTTTCGAAAGCAAGTCTATCCCACCTACAGACGTTTTTGAACTGCAAATGTCTTTAGTAATCCAAAATGATCGAACTGAATATAGATTTTTTCTCTCTACGGACAGAATGGGACGTTTTATATGCAATCAGATAGGCCATATTGCAACAATGGGTCGAATCCTCCAATAAGTAATATACCACTACCACAAGATAATTAGGCACAGTGTTCCGCAAGCATGCTGCAGCTAGAGAGCAAAACGAACCTCCTCCAGCGCAACTAACTTTAAAAAGGAGTCTTTCGGGTACCTTAGCATCCAGCGACCAAACTAGTCTCCAAGCGAAAGGACTCTCGTTACTTTACCTGACCCTACTGTAATGGTCCCTTCTAACGACCTTACTAACGCTCAGAAACCTATAAAGCCAGCTAAAGAGAAACACAAAGCAGATGCCTTCCCAGCACCCGTTCTAACTGACATCACAAAATCAACCATCAAAGAAGTATATCAAAAGGCTACTAAAGATTTCATCATCCGGTCGATCATTTTCTTGCTTTCCTGGAAAGCTGACATGGCAAGAGCAACCCCTACTTAGAGGCCTAAACATTCACCACTGATGTCAAAACCCTCCTGTTCAACATGTATACAATATACACCTCTCTAAAAAAAAGGTCAATTAAAAACAGATTCACCAGGTTGAGCAAAACAATTAAAATACAACTCGCTTCTGTAGGACACGAAGTTGAAAGTGCATCCAACATAATGTCCCAGCCTTCAATAGATCTAAGTGACGAAGATATTAACTCTTAAAATTCTCGACAGTCAATAGCATCAACATATTAACATTTTACTCATTTATTTATCTTCACCTACAACATTCACTCTAATACAGTAGAATTGCGATAAATTCTGTCCTGGCTTTAAACGAGTACAACAGCTTATTTTAGATACCCTACCTGATATCATCTGCTTCCAGGAAACAAGGAACCTCATAAGCATAATCTTAAATATTACGTACGAGCCAGCGCTGGAACTTCAATATTCGCAGATGCTTTTGTGTAGACGTGAGAGCTTAAAGTGGTTAGGATCGTTTAAAGATTTGAGTTTTTGCGCTTAACATAGGAAACAAGACTAGCATTTTTAATCCCATTCAGCCAGTTGCGACAATTTCAACGAGCGGGAGGATAAATCTTTAGTTGGTATCTTGTCTTTAAATAGAGAGGGTGGTCATAATCTGGGACTTTTAAAGTTGATTGGGGGCTATTAATCAATGTTTGCGTGATGTGTGTGAGTTGTAAATTGTTTCTGCAGACAGCAGTTTGTTGGTGCCTTATCGTGATGCTCAATCAAATTGCCACAAGATATCGGATCTAATTGGCTAGCAAGAAAGATTCGACAACAGGTACCTATGTTTCCAATTATCGTGGATATTTCATGGGAGCTTTCAGTCGTATTTAAGGAATTATTGACGCCCCCACTACAACCATTTGGTACCATTCCTGCATTCCTAGACAGCCTCTGCAAGACATCTCGTGAGCGTATAAATCGACGCCGTCGGTAGCGGCGCATCTTTGAACGGCCTCCGTCGATTTTTATCGAGGACCGACCGCTTGCTTTGTAAATCTCGCAAATTATTCCTCCAGCTTGGCGGTTAGTGATGTGCCCAAGAGTCTATCTTGCGCTCGCGTTTCGTGGCTATGTAGGAAATTTTCAACCTTGGCCGCCCCCACCTAGCGAAATTTATCATTAGCTTTGTCAATTGTTACAAGCACTTAGCACAGAATTTGACTTAGGTGTGCAACTTGCTACCGATTTTTTAATATGTAGCACCAAGCATACCTGTAAACTAAGCGCTGAATCGTATTCCCAAAGTAACTGCATCTGAGATCTGCCCTAAGTATATCAATACTGTGTTTCCTTATAGAATTGTATATTGGTTAGAAAGCAGCGGATGCGTTTCGCCCGATGTCACTGCGAGCAGCTGTAAAACACTTCTAAAAAATTGAACCCGGTGTTTGTTATGGCCCCTCATTTACATGTTGTATAAATACGTACTAAGGTAGGTTCCAAGTCTGAAGTCGAGTCGCGTCACCTCGAGCGAAAGCTTTTCCGAGTCGGGGCTTCCCCAAACTACCTCAGGACATTTTAATCTACTCGGTGGCGCTGTTACGTTATTTTCCATTTTGTGGCGCACGAGACGCTATTATCTATTGCGAGAGCCTGGTCCATTAATCAGTTCCTGGAAATTCCAAACTCGTGCTGCTTTCAGTTGAAAACAGTTCAAGAAACCAACTGTCAAAACAGCTAACCGCTAGCTGTAGTTAAGAGTTGCAGTCGCAGTTCTAGTCATCAGTCTATCAATTATTCTTAATTTACCTAACCTAAATCAACAAATTTCTGTTGCTGTGTCATATTAATGTAATCAGCATAAATAAATAGTTAGTAAATTAAAGTGTTGCTTCCAAAGTAATTGGTGCGGACCCAGCTAGGTCGTTCTTTGGCTGTTTGACTAAAAATCACATAACAGCGCCCAACAACTAATAATTCGGATTCTAAGGACAAACAACTGCATTTCGAGCCTAATGCCCAGCCCATTTTCCGCTGCAGCGAGCCGTGTGCACTGTTTTCTCCAAACCTTTAAAATGGGCAGCTCAAGCAGTTCGACTGCAAAACAATCAACTACTTAACTATGTCCTCTGCGTGATCAAATGGGACGTAAGCAAAGGTATCAAATAAGTCGCATTTTACTAAGGAGTTAAGTATTACGTATTGGAAAAGAGGAACTTATATTACATTTCAATTTTACTTTTATGAAGCTACGAGCAACTACAGTAACGATAACAGGGTACATACGAGGCATGAAATGGAGGAACAAAGATTTCTAAATGAAAACTTAAGCAACCAGTTATAAATTACTTGGATATTACCATTGACGTAGAGAATTGCTGTATAAGAAAACAAGACAGTGTTTAAGATCAGCCTGAAGGCAATGGAGGGGAAAATTAGAACGGCCAGAATGAAGAACCAAGCAATGCTAATTGGAAATACTGTTTGTCTATTACGAGCAACCTGTGACCTAAACTGCAGAAGTAAAAGAATAATACACGCAGATGATAATAGAAAACGGATGATCGATGCACTAAACTAATTTCAGCTGAAATATACTAGTACAAGGATAATAGACTGATTATATTTCACAGTTAAAATGTTACTTCCTGCTACGTTCTTGAAAGCAAGTTTCAAATAATTAGAATCCTTCGAAACCGTTGCTGCTTTGGAAGCACTCGATAACAGTGCGGCTGTTCAGCAAGTTCTCGTGTTCAGTGTCTTATAAGCAGCTTTGCAGTAACGCTAATTATCCACCCGCTACGCTGAGAACACATAACAATAATATATCATCCAAACTAAATTATAACATCACTCAGGAAACCGCACCGCAGAAACAATACGCCAAACTTCTCCGCTTTCATGCACTATACAATTTCATAAATCAAAATTGAATTCGTAACAGGGTGAGGGTTATTTATTACGCGCAGAGCCGAATCTCCGGCTCACTCGAACTATGGCCTACGTTCACTTTTCAGACAATTAACGAGCTAGCACCTTGTGTATTTGTGAAATGCCCTTCCTGCGTCTCAAAACGTTCCGAGCTCGAAGACGCCGCATAACGAGCATTAATTTGCAATGATCACTAATTAAAGTGGTTTATATTCGGCTACCAAATTATTTCGCTAGCGCTTGTTTGTTGCCACGGGAGCGTAATTGGGGCGAAGTCTAAGTTTGATACAACGATAAATTAGGGCCAACTTGTGTCTGCGAAATTTAATAATCGCTTGCCTGGAAATCGAGGCACCAATCTGTAATAATAGTAATTAAGGTTACTCTATGATTTGGTATAAATCAGTATTAGAGGACAAATCCTTCCGTCGGCAGATATACCGTTAAGAAAAAAACGGATGGGATAGAGAATTTTCTGTTCAGATAAGAACAGTATGAATAAAACTGTTGTCCTTTCTCAGGTTATGGTCCTCTAATAACTGCGCTTCTTGATATTGGATACCATTATATATTTGTAATACGCTTCAGTTCTATTGTTGACACTTAGTACTCCCCGTATAATAGTTACGTAGGAGCAGGGATTGCATGATACCATAAAACTTTTTCGCTCGGCTCTATCAACGAGTTTGGAACTTTGAGTTCAAATAACAGACAGATTCACTGTACCCCCAGTACTATAAGACCCAACACGAGAAAATACTATAATACACGCAATCTTCATGTAGAGCTTAAGGGGTAGAACACATCAAATGTGAAATGCCGACACTAGTGTAGACACAGAAAAAAAATTCAAACATGCAATAAACACATAAAGGCAATTCAATAATTGTGCACAGTAGATATTGCAGGGAAAATCTCGTTTACTACAGGTAATAAGCGTAAAGATGGCCCGAACCAGTCCTTAAGCGAAAGGGTAGGTTGTATGATAAAAACTGGATCTGGCTCCGGTCAACACAACTATGTCAGGAAAGATACGGAGACAAATTCATATCATTTTTGTATTAGACTTTCCGTGTTTCTCTTGTAGTGATTGATTGGGATAATTTGACTAGGGAAACTTCCTTCGGCGACTGGAGATATGACTGCTCTAGGTATAATTTATCTTACTCTAGTGGAAACCTTGTTTTATTTGAAGAAAACGCTGACCAGCACTTCAGTTCATAAATTAAATCTTACAATACATTCACGAAATCTCTTAGATAACAATCGTAAAAACACCATTGAAAGACCAAAACGGCAACACATAATGATAACGAAATAATCCCTAAGAATTCAACGTCACCTCGAGCGGTAAGGAAACCTCCGAATGTGTGATGCAGAGTGCTTAGCGCATTACTTTAAAGGGAATACGCCACAAAGCTTATTTCGAAACTGCAAACTTTACTTATAAAACACATACTAGATTTACGGGAATTTATGCATAAAGACTTTTCTGAAACTTAGACTCGAAAATGCAGGCTGTGGCTTACGTCCGCCTTTATAAAGCCCAAAATTGGTAGCTTCAAGGTAGTTGACAGTCCCAATGTGCATCAATCTACATACCATGTAAGCAGAGGTTCCTTCTTCCCGAGGTACGCCGAGAAAATGGACAACGACAGTTCAAAAGCTGCATACTTGGCATATTATAATACAGCAATCGAGCTAGACTGCATACCACGTGAAAGCGTGAGCCTTTGCCCCGTGTAGACGCTCGAGCCGCGAGTACACTTGGCGATAGTAGATTGCAATGTTAAAATTCTAATACAACTGGAAAATGCGTGGACGTAGCTTATCTTGGAAAAAGTAAATACATTTTCTGAATTTATTCGCTCTATTTTTCTAGAAAGACGGAAAAAGAAGCAGAATGTAGGGGAGTTCACTACGACATATTAACAGAAGCAAGAAGACACTACGGCCGGAACAGCGAAAAACAGAAGTAAAGAGGAAGGAGGGTGCGATCAAGCTTAAAACAGTAGCTGAAAACAAGGACACAGATAAGAACTCAGAAGAAATGGACGAGCTAAAAGAAATTATGAAGGACATATCGAACAAAATGACGAAAAACATAACCGATTTAAATGAAGAGATGAAAGAACTAAGAAATGAGATGAAGAAAAAAGAAGAAAAATGGAAAGTAGAGAAAAGACAGCTTATGAAGAGGGTAGAGGTACTAGAAGAAAGAGCAGAGACGGAAGCAAGAACGAAAAAAAAGAATAACATTATAGTAAAAGGGATAAGAGTCACAGAAGGTACGGAAAGAGAAGGACTGGAAGGTAAAGGTAAAAATAACAAAAGCCTACAAAATTAATAAAGAACAACAATCAACAATGATAATAGCAGAAGTGAACACCTGGGAAAAGAACCGAGAAATAGTGGAAGTCATAAGCAAATTGAAGAACTCAAAAGTATATATAGACCATGATTTAACAGTGGAGAAGAGGAAAATACAGAAGGAAATGAGAAGCATTGCCAGAGAACAAAAAGCGAAAGGAATGAACGTGAAAACGGGATATAAGAAAGTGATAATAAATGGAGAAGGGTACAGGTGCAATAGAGAGGAACACAGAGTAACGATATGGAAGAGCCGAAAACCTCCAGTAAAAAACTATTAGCCCCTCAACAAAAACAGGACAAACAAACAAGACGAAACACGCAAGGGAAAAGGTAACGATGTGGACCAGAAAGGACAAATATTTTTAGCAACATGGAACGTTAGAGGGACTTACGAGGAAGGAGAGATGAAAACATTGATAAAAGAAATAAGAAAGGTAAAGCTGGATATACTAGTGTTACAGGAAACAAAACAAAAAGGAACAGGGGTAGTGGAATGGGAAGATTATATTTTCTTCAATAGTGGAAATGAGAACAGAAAAATTAAAAACAGCAGTTGTAAATTTTAAAGCAGTATCAGAGAAACTATGAATATTAACAATAAAGGTTAAATAACAAAAGATACGTATCCTAAATGTCCATACAACAACGGGGGACGCCGAAATAAACCGGAAGGAAGAATTTTAGGAAAGATTGGAAAGGGACTACGAAAAAATACCGGTTTATAATCTAAAACTATTAATAGGAGACTTCAACGCGTAGGTCGGAAGAGAAGAAACCTTTAGACGAACAATAGGAAAACACAGCAAACATGCAAGAACCAAGGAAAACGGTAGGCTGTTGATTGATTTTGCAAGGGGAAGAAATATGAAAATTAAAAGTACATACTTCGAACACTAGGACATTCATAGAGGTACCTGGGTTTCACCGGATGGCAGAAGTTTAAACCAAATAAATCACATAGTAGTAGAAAACAGGGGAGAACAGACCATTACAAATGTCAGAACATATAGAGGCCTAGATGCAGACACTGATCACCTAATGGTAGGAGCAAAAATGAGGCTTTTAGAACGGAAGGAGAAAATAAAAAGCTCGCAAGAAGGAGGTTGGAGCGATTACAACAAGAAAAGAAACAGCAAAAATATGCAGAAATAATAAAGAAGAACCTAAGGTCAACTGAACAGGGAGGCGGTGTCGAAAAATAATGGAAAATAATAAAAAAGGCAAACGCAGAAAAACAAATAGAGAAAAACAAGATCCAAAACAAAGGATTGGTTTGACGAAGAATGTGAAAGAGGGAGAATCAAAAGAACGGAAAAAAGATTGTAGATGCTAAACGAACCATCTGATAAAAACAAGATTAAATACCATGAACAAAGAAGAAGGTACAAAAAGCTCTGCAGAGAGAAAAAACAAAGACCAAAATTAAAGGTTATTGAGAAAATTGAAGACGACTATAAAAACAAAGAAATTAAAAACTTTTGCCAAGGGCTTGAAGTAACACGAAGAGGTTACCATGCAAACGTAGTGTAGTATAAGAACAAGAAGGGTGCTGGGTTATGGGGGCAAAAAGAAATAAGAGAGCGATGGGCGGAATACTTCGAGGAATTGTTAAATAGAAGTTAAGACGACAAAGACTAGGAACCAGCGGCAGCACCCGCAGATCCAGTAGGACCACAAGAAGAGAAAAACGGCGAAGAACCACCGGAAAAAAGTGACATAATAAGAATAATAAAAAACCTGAAAAAGAACAAAAGCGGGAAGCGACGAGATACAAGCTGAATTGTATAAATCTGGAGGGGAGAAGATGTTTAACAGAGTACACCAGTTAATAGCGGAAATATGGCATAGTGAGGCGATGCCTAAAGAATGGGCCGAAGCTATAGTTTGCCCCATATACAAGAAAGACCCAAAAACAGGATGTGAAAATTACCGAGGGATAGCTATGCTGAATATAGCATATAAGATACTGGCAACCTGCATCAAAGAGCGATTAACAACTAGGACAGAAGACATAATCGGTGAATATCAAAGTGGATTCAGGAAGGCAAGATCAGTAGTGGAACAGATGTTTATGCTAAAAGAAATACAAGCGACAAGCCATGAACACAAACTACAAACACACGACTTGCTTATAGACTTTAGACAAGCCTACGACAACGTATTAACAGGAAAATGCTATTCGAAGCAATGGAAGAACTAGCCATACCCAATAAATTAGAGAGGTCAGTAAGGATGACGTTAGAAATAACTGAGAACAGGATAAGAGGCCAGCTTTCAAGGAAATTTGAAGTCAGAACAGGACTGAGACAGGGGGACCCACTCTCGGCATCACTATTTAACATTGTCTTGGAAAAAATTATTAGGGACAGCAGAACTAACCGATCGGGTCTAATATATCACAAAATGCATCAATGCTTGGCCTTTGCGGATGACTTCACTCTGCTAACCAGGAGCAAAGAAGAGCTGCAACACCTGGTGTCTTGGTTGGAACGGGCAGCTCTAAGAATGGGCCTAGTCATTAATGAAAAGAAGACAAAGTACATGGTATGGGAAGACTAGGAGTTCAAGCAAAAAAACAGACATTTAGAGATAAAGGCCTGGTTAAGTCAAACGCTGCGAGTTTGAAGAGGTGGAACTCTTTACGTACCTAGGTGTAGTAATTTCAAAAACACCAGAAAGCAGTGAGAAAATAGGGGCAAGGCTAATGGCAGCAATTAAGTGTGTATATGCTTTAAATGCGATGTTAAAAAGCAAGCAAGCATCGCGAGTGTCAAAGTTGCGAATATATAAAAAGGTAATAAGACCGGTGGCCGGGTAAACGAGTGAATTCTAGACTTTAGCAAAAGTGGACCAAATGATCTTATGTGTGTGGGAGAGAAAAGTGTTGCGAAAAATTTTGGGCGGCAAGAAGGTAGAAAGGAGATGGAAAAGAAGAACAAACGAAGAAATAAGACATGTTATACGGGGACCCAGGCATAGTGGGAGTAGTAAAAGCGCAGAGGTTAAGGTGGATGGGGAAAGTGTCGAGAATGCAAGAGCATCGGGCATAAGAATAAGTGATGACAAGTGAAATGGGAGGATCGAGAAGAAGGGGAAGGACAAGGAAAAGATGGAAAACTGAAGTCAAGGAGGATCTGAAGAGGTTAAATATCGAGAGATGGAAAGAGAGAGTATAGGAGAGAACAGAATGGCTAAAAGTAGTCAACCAAGTCATGGGCCTGCAAGGTCTCTAGCGCTATCATATATTTTTATAAAATAATTTTATAAAAGGGTTTTTATTTTCAAATTTCTACTTTTTTCAAAAATGCATGTAGATTTTCTTAATCAAAATTTCGTTGTTATTTTTAATAATAATTCACCATAGTAATTGATTTCATCCATCTTTTTACTTCCCTCGTCTGAAACACGAAGGAAGTATTATTGTAATCACGAAAATATCACCTTCCGATATTTCTTCAGATCTTCACGTTTCAGGGTCTCTACATGACGAAAAACAGGTTTTCTCAATTCCGTCTGTCTGTCTGTCTGTCTGTTGGCGATATAACTCAAAAACTATTTGTCTGAGGAAGATGATATTTTGCACACACATTATATTTATACCTGGAATGCAACCGGCAAAATTTCAAACAAATATATACAGGCTGAGCCCGTAAAAAAATAAAATTTTGTTTATTGTTACGTTAATTTTGAAATAGAAGGAAGTAATACTTTTTACATAGGTCAGGCTTTACAACTGCGGAAAATAGGACTTAACAGATACAGGATAATGTCACAAAAGAGTCGAAACGTTTCAACAATAAGACGGTTCCCTTAAATAGAGGCGCCCGCCGCACTTATTTCAATTAAGCTCGATGGCGACTTTTCGATGCAGTTATTTACGATCGCTATGCAAATGCTGCAGGTTCAAACCCCAGCGGGATAATTTTTTAATTTAAAAATGCATTTAATTTATTAGAAACGTAAAGATATTTTTACTCCTAACTTAATTTCATTTTTAAAATTATTAGTGTTACAATGTCGATGAGGAAAGTTCTGGGTAAAGCCTCTTACAGATTTTTTAGATGTAACACTCCTGGATTACATACTAGTACAATTAATTCATTTTGGACATATTGAATGATTTTTTCAAATAAGTTTCCATTATTGGCACTATTTTGTCGTATTAGAGCATTCAATTAAAACAAATGTCACAGCGATAAATAGAACATTACAACCTCAAATATAGAAAAACCAGGAGAATTGGAAAAGTGGAGCGACGTTTAAGAATCGCGTAATTAAATAAGCAAGCAGCCTGAGCGTTGCTTCAGAAAACTAATTACTCCTTAATAATTAAATCTGCTTCTGCGCTACACAATAGCAAATTAAAGTACCCCGAAACAGCATACAGCAGAACCACCTTAGGAGTTACCCCTGCGCCGCCCTTTGTTACGGGAAAAGGTTGATAAATAAACCATTGTTTGGAAGTCAAACTGATTGCGTAATATCGTCCATCGTAATTCAATTCGATTCACCGTTTCGCCTGGGCCTATTTGTTGCAGCGCAGACATGAAATCCTCTTCGAAACGTAGAGTTCTTAGTTCCTGGAAATGACACTTGTGTGTGACATGAAAAGAAAACAAATGTGGGAGATCATTCAGAAGCACTCGACGGGAAAACTGATCTGCCGTCGCAAAAATTTGTTGTAGACAAAAGGGAATACTTATTCCTCATACCGCAAGGCGACCCTTTACTTTATTGATGCCCTTTCAGATGCTTTAGCGTCATCGCCAGTTTTATGGCTTTGTTCTCTGGCTTCGGATTATTGGTGAATTTCCATGCCGGGAAACAATTTCCGCGATAGAAGCTCCTAAACTGTGTGCAATGAAAACTAAACCAACCCAGTTGATTTTTATTACGCTAAGCTGAAAATATTTTTTCAACTATAGCCATTTTTAAATATTTAAATGTGTATAACAATTACCTCAACCTGTGAAAACTGAAACTTATCAAGATAACCCACTACCACTTTGAATACGTAGTTTCTTAGAAAAGCATCCTATATCAGATCTGTGTAAATTAATAAATTCTGGGTAGTGAAGCTAATAAGACGGTTTGCTTCACTGACTCCTGCAACTTAATTTAGTCATGATAACGCGTGGCGTGTAATGGGATGAATTATGGGCAGCTTACGAGCAATAATTTACATAGTTCACCCTGCTTCGTTCGGTAATTGCGGAATCTGCAAGAAAAGCTGTTTAGAGCACGTCTGAGGCTACAAATTATGATCAAAAAGTGCTTTATTAACATGTTAGGTAAGCGCCAGATAAACCTCCCAAATGAGGCAAAATGTCGAAGGGAACTATAAAGCACCGTTACCTTAAAAATAAAAAATAAGAAACTGCCGCTCTAAAGTTCTCAGTCTTTAAGATTAATTTTCTTAATTATTTCGTAGAAACTTTTTTTAACTATAGGTAGGTGGTTTAGTCTAATAACCATTTTTTTTATAATGTGTTTTAAGAAGTTTGGGCAATGAATAGTAACAGGTCTCCTCGCCTCAATACATAAAAAAGTTAGTATTTAGATTCTTAAAAATATTGTCTATTCCTTTATTGGTAAGGTTTGTTACGTTAACTGAGAGGAAACTCAAAAACTGAGAACATAGCACTTTAATCCACTAAATAAAAACAAACTTGTAAAGTGTAAAACAATCTTGAAAGATGGTGCTAATTTAAATTTACAGAGAATAGTTACTTCATTTTGAATAATTGTTTATTACCCTCGTTTATTATTTTATTATAATTAATATTGTAGTAAGAGCATTTCAACACATTACGGATATTGTAGCAACTTAAAGAATGTTATTATCTGAGACTTTAGCAGCAAAAAGCTCGAGGTAATTCCTGGAAAAATGTCGAAATCCGCTACTGCTCATTGCCTGAGAGGTCTGGGAAGCTAGCTGGCTTAGTATTTACCAAATTTCGAAGATACGGACGATGTGAGGCAGTCTATGAAAAGATTTTCGACTTGGACTTTCTATCAATTCTTCAGCACTCGCGTTAGCATTGCTATCGTCGTTTCCAGGGCCGTAACTAGGCCAACTTTTATTGTAGGCATGCCAATGTTTTTGCGCTCCTCAGTACACTAAAGATATATGTGGCAAAAGATACTAATATTACTGTATGACTTCTACATTTATCTCCGGATATATGATGTAACGTATTCAAAACGAATAGGTAGATATTCAAAAATATTCCACGAAATGGACGAGTTAACAGATTCACGAAATGGATCTGTTAACTGGCCACCTCGTTCGTGCGATTTGACGGCATTAGATTATTTTCTTTGGGAATATGTAAAGCCACATGTCTACGCCGATAAACCAGAAACCATTGGAAGCCAAAATTCGACGCGTTATTGCCGAAATACAGTCTGGTTTACTACGAAGAGTGTGTGAAAATTGTACCTCCAGATTACGCCATGTACGCGCCAGCCGCGGCGGTCACATGTCCGAAATTATATTCAAACAGTAAAGCCAAAAAATGATCGTTCAGATAAAGCCAATTTCATGGTTATTAAAAACATGTTTCTGTGTTTTATTTCAATTTAAAGTTCTCCGCCTCTAAAAAACGCCTTTTATAACCGTGTGGTGTAATTGCGTCTCTGTGTCACATTTTCATCGGCACCAATCGGGGGCACATCGCTCATAATCGGAACACCACCGCGTTATTTATAACGCAGAAATAAGCATATGCATTTATCAGTGAACGAAAATTCGAATCCTATGGGCTGCAATGTTTTTTAATTTTCAAATTCATGTAATTCGCATTACTAAGTGTATCGGTATTTTTAGCAGCATTAAGATTACCTATTTTGTAGATAATTTTGAGGACTCTTCAACTATAATTCGATTTAGCAAAAGTTGTTTTTCTTACATCTCGTTTTCTGTATTAGAGACGTTAAAAACATTTACTTTTGTAACGTTTTTACATACAATTCAATTTGAAAAATGCAGAAATTATTTTAATTACCACTCAAAAGCTAATAAAGGCATGCTCATATGTTAAAATAATAGGATATGAACAAATAATTCCATATTATTACGGGTAATAACATATGAAGAGAGAATAAGGTACTACACTCACAGCCACACTGTCACACCGTCTTGTAGTACCTAATTAGTATATTTAAAACGTAAAGCTTTTTCTGTAGGCACCTAGTATGAGCCTTGCATCAGGCCGATTTCGGTAATTATTCTTTTAATAAAAAGCTGCAACCGTGTAGAGTCGCAAAAGTGTCTCAACTTGGACGAATTCTAGCGGGCAAGTGGTTTTAGTGGAACAGGTAAGCTTTAGAAATCGTCCTGCGGTGTTCTGCTGATTGTTCCAATGGGTCACTGTACCAGCGATGAGCTCAAAGCTGTGAATGTATATGTAATATGTGCAATCAGTGGACCTGCTCCAACAGTTGTGTACAATTTAAGTTAGCTTCTCGCCACTGCTGTATTACATTCAGTTTTAAAAATGCAAAAATTATTATAATTAGAATAAGATCACTTATACGGTGGGCTAAAAAGCTAGTAATTCTAATACTGCCATTGATATAGGTGAGTGGTAATAAACTTCTAACATCCCCTTTCGAAATTACACAAGGCAATGTAATGTATCAACCAGATTGGATGAAATTCGCATTATTATACTTAGCATTATTTAGGCTAAAATCATTAATATTACTAATTAATTTGTTTGTAAAAACTCCTACTAGTTTATTTCTATTTTTCATTAGTACGAAATAAATTATTCTTTTCCAGTGCCATTTTGGCGCCCTGTTCCGCTTGCGCCTGTAGGCGGGGGCCTACTCGACCTATACCTAGTTACGGCCCTGGTCGTTTCTACCAGTTAGCACTAGTACACCCTTGGAATATTAAATAAATTTGTAACTTTATTTAGATCGCGTACAGTAAGTATAATCAAAAACGATTATGTTCAGGCCGGTCTAACCTAAAAGGAAATCGTTACCTCTTCAAATTTCAACAAATTTTATTCGTAATACTTGTGTGGCCCTCTTATTTACCTGTATATTTTATGGATAGTGGGACATGAGTGGGGTTTTACTCTGAAAGCGGAGATGATTTCGTGTGAAAATCAGTTTGGCAGATGCGGAAAGTTGTTTTTTAATTACCATCGGATTCTTTACTTTTTTTCTGAAGATGTTCACGACGTGACGCCTCCATCTCGGAAGGTGATGTCCGAGGCGTCATGAGAATTTTTAGTCATATTGCTGAACTAATTCAAATTACTTTCATTTGTTTGGTGCTTCTATAACCTGTAAATTTTATTGCATATTTAACTTACAATAAGGGGGGGGGGGGGGGGGGGAGTTCTCTAATGCGAAATCACGGTGTTACATAAAGTAATGTTTGTACCTAGACTGGCCGCAACCCATACCACGTTCTATGCCGTTTGGCCTTTCTCTAAAGGGAAAACTTAAACCTGGTATTCGTTAGGCGAACAATTACCAGTAAATTATATTTATTGAATACGCAATAGTAATATGGTGTTTTACTAGTTCGTTTTAAACAAGTATACTGTGTTATTACTAGTTGGTTTACATCACGTTACCCTTAACACTGTGGGTTATAATTTCTTGTTAAAAAATTTAGAACTAGGTTTGGTAACATTGGCTACCTTCCAATATCTGGCAAAAAAAAGAAGATGTAAAAATGTATTCCATACCGTGTTTTGTAACAAAAGATTATTTTGGTAGATTATCAGGTAAATAAGTAATGTATTTTTTTGCAGGGGAAAATACAATTAGTGAACATTATTGTCGGTGAACTTCCTGAAATACAAATGAAAAGTTTCATTTCCATAGTTTAAAAACCTGCAACCTTCTTTATTTGAAATTTCATAAACTAAATGTAGACGGTATATTGGTAAACGTATTTTTTCTTCAAACGGCAGTAAAATATGGCATTATACTGCTGGATTGATGATGCTAAATTGTCACTTTATTGCCAAGCGGCAGACAATATTATCTGCCGCTGACGGGATCAAGTAATTTTCTTCGAATTTTGTTCAGAAAGTTGTAAATAATTTGTTATAAAAACGTTTGAAGAAAAACTACTATATGTTATTCGGAGCAAAAGTATCTTTATGTGGCTCGGCTGTACTTATCTGCCTCGCAAGCTCGCCAGATAACCCGTCCAGCCTCGCAACATAAAATATAACTTTTGCTTCTAATAACATAATATACTATTATGTGTTGTTTATACCTATGATGCGAATTATATAAGTCCATAACAACCATGGCGTCACGAACGGGCATATAATTCATAGTCTTCGGGCGACTTAAAAACCCTCGGGCCAGTAACCCTCGAGCTCGTAAGCTTCTCACCCCCGAACGGGTATAAACATCTCCATAATGCCTTTGGTACATAAATAACTATTTAATGTGTGTGGCAATCCACGAGATGTGTGGGTTACTGCTTCATGATGTACCACAAGTTACAAACAGTTTCAAAGAGAAACGTTCTAACATTGGTCAGAGGCAAGTTATTTGCAACTATTTTGTAACGGGAAATTGATCTTGCTCGCCTGAGTGTATTTAAAGTAACATTCTAATATACAGCCAATTTGTACATGTATGCTCTATATATTGCTTCTTAATTTAATAATAAGTTAAGTGGGCAAAGGTAAAATGTACACCACTGTTAGCTTAAGTGCACGCTGATATGTCTGCGCACACCGCATCGTCGAGAATAACGCCTAGGTGTCTGCAGAGATGTAGCCTGCTTTCAACTGGCAGAGTCGGTTAAAAATGACAATACCTACATTTTCTGAGGTATTCCTAGAACGAAGAAGTATCGCTCTAGTGGCTAATACTGCTAACCCCACGGAAAGCTTCGAAACCCTGTCGACGTTGTTTTATTGTTTCAGTTAGCCGACAAAGAACGCGACCACGTTCTTCAATGACGCAATAGTAAAAACATTGCCGGGAATACTTGCGAAGGCAGACACAGATTGTTACGCAACTGGAGTTCTACGATCAGCACCTAAGGTGGGTGATTTCGACCAGAATCTGTTATTGACGGGGAGCCATTGGAGTCGGAGCAAGCACTGTTGCATATCAACGCATAGTAATAAATTAGGCATCAGTTAGAGGACCCAACTATTAATGTGGCTACGTATAAAAGATTCTCACTATGAATGCAATCGACCTTGGTCGCACTGTAATTACAGTGATTGTGAATTATATTGGAAAAAACGTAAAAGTTGTACATGTACATGTTGTAACAGTAGGACATAACCTTAATCTTATTCAATGTAGTTCTTAAATACATCTAATTTTCTTCCAGTTTATATAGTGATAATCTGATAATGAGTTCTAGAGGGTCTCTATCTAAAATAGAACTTCTAGGTATAATCGAAAAGGTTTTAAAATAACGATGGTATTAACATTTGGGAAGATGACTCGGTATCTGAACCAGAACTGAATATATGGAAAGTGCACCATTATGTATGTAGCTGGCTTATAATACAATAATTGCTGCATTTATGTTACGATGTTTCTGAAGTTTCTGTAATAATTTAAATTAAAAAATCATGAATAATATTCTGTTATATTTTGTAACAAAAAATAATGTACAAGTCCCACCGAGGGCGAAGTAAATTACAGTAAACAACTCATATCTCAATAATGACAAGCGCTAGAAAGAATTTTAGAAACACCAAAACATAGTAACTTGTACCATTTGTATATCAACATTTAGATTTTTACTTCAAAGATTACACATCTCCGAGTGCAAGCGCACTACGTATCTTAAAATATCTAGTTTTTAAAGAAGAAATATCTCCAGCTGCACTTCTGCAGCCATTAATCTTGAATTTTCACGTAAAGACCCGTTGCAGGCGTGGGAGTAATTTCCCTCTGGACTCAATTTGAAGTGATGGAAAGATGTATAGGTTCGAGAACTTTTACACTTGTTGCTCATCGGTAAACTCATTAGAAAGGTTCGCGCTCTCGGACAGGTCACGAAATATGCAAATGAAAAGAATATATCTGAAAGGTGAACACAGAACCTCAAAGTACCTAAAAGTAAACACGCACCGGCGCTACGGAATATTAGATGTGCGAATACAGAGAAAGGGGCGCGCGAATTCTTCGGCTTCGAGAGAGTCAATATAATTCTGAATATTTCCACCCTCCACAAGTTGCTGCGTATATCTGCCCTACCCACCCCGTTTCCTGGCGGCGGCGGAAGCTCGGCACGCACCGCAGTCTGGCCGTCTCCATCAGGGGTTTATCATATACATGATTCATGAACCTTTCCCGATTTAACAGCCATTCAATTCGGAAAATAGAAAAAGCACACCTCGCGCGGTAGTCTGCAGACTCATCCATCATAGACGCAACGCTGCTGTAAATACAAAACTGTTGTGGAAGAAAGAGTGGGTTTAACCCATAAAGATCCAGGCCCATTTTATTTTGAAACAAGTAGATAGGAAACACATTTAGCAAGCTCATGATTTTTCACAGACAACTCATAAATAAATTTAAAAATATTTTCAAAATTTGAACCGTATGCTTAGACCTTCTCTGATCTATTTGTTGCACGATCAAATGGGCAGCCTGTACACTAGTAAGGAATTGATCTAACGTTTTATTGTTGTGGTTCTCAATACCACTGCATGCCTCCAGGGAAGACAAATGTGTCCCTTCTTTACTTCTACCAGTACAGGATCATAAGGTTTAGATTGCTTTTAATTCTTAAAAATTTTAAGTGGCTTTTTTTAAAGCTACCTATGTTACAAATGGTTAAGTCTACAAATTCAGCATTTCTAATCTTGTTGGCCAACCAAGCTTCTGTGATAGATATAACGCCATACTGACCGTCAGCATTACTAATGAAAAAATATTGCTGTTGGTTGTGAATACTTCTACTGTTTTGATAAAGTAATGCTACCTCAAGCATATTAAATCTCCAGAATTAATATAGAAATATATATATCAACATATTTACACTTAGAAGTGGCACTAATAGAATTAAATAGTGATTCCAAATGTTGTTAAAAAGTTTACAATAAAAATGGTAAATATAAACATATGCAAACTTAAAATACAAATTGGATTTAATTCAGCATTAATACTAATTTATAACAAAAACGAAAAACACACCAGCTTTCAAGGGCTGAGCTTGCACAAACCCGCTCTAACAGATTTTCTACATCGGTGACGGTTTATTAGAAAATTTTTATGCTCCTGATATCTCACCCAGATTCGTCCATCCAGTGTTCATTTTTTTTCGTGCTTAAATTTATCTTTAGTCAATTTCAGCGCTTCCAGTCTGTTTTTTGTTAAATCTTCAGTTGACACAGAACTGGTTCCCTTAAGTTTCTTCTTGTTGTTTAATTATTGTTACCCGATCGTGATAATTAACGATCTGCAGAATAAGATGTCGTCCTTTCTTTTTTTACCAATTCTATGAGACCGATCAATTGAAGTAGTATCCATTTTAAGACCAAGTTTTACGTTGAAGAAGTTCAAAATCTTGTGATCCGTGTTCTAGCAAATTTTTCTTCGATCCCGAATATTCGAATATTATTGCGACAGGAATATTGTTACAGATTATCGACTTCCATAATTACGATGTTAGTTTCCCTAATTAGCTGCTCATTTTGAATTTCTCTAGTAGAATTTCGTTTTTGCATGTCTCTAACACTTTTATTTTTTGTTTCAAATATTCCCTTTAATCTATATTTGCGCTGTGACGTCAAGCGTTTCAAGTAGGTTCAGAGCAATTTCATGCAGATTCCCTGCGCTTGCAGCTCGCCCACTGTGAATTATGCACCTTTGTGTGTTTAATAGTGGGTGTTTCAATAAGAGGTGACTGTTTTAAATTTGCCACCATTTTGCACAACTGGCTCTTTAGCATTTGTAATTTGGCATATGTAGTCTAGAGGAACGGGAAATTAGTAAGGGCACGCTATACTGTACAACAAGGTATATCAATCGTGAAAATTTATTATCAAAATAATGTTTCGATTGCAATCGCGCAGAGAAAAGTACGTGCTTAAGTGACGGGGCTCATTATTAAGACAATGCTTACTGACTGTGTTAGTGTTATTTCTCGTTGGACTTCTTCCTTTAGATCTTAAATTGAAAATCTGCACTGATAAGCCTGAAACTATTCCTGAGCTCAAATATACTATATGGCGCTTCATGGGCGAAATAGAACTTGATCTATGTGTAAAACTCCTGGAAAATATGACTAAAATAATGGTCGTCTGTCAGCAAAAGTCAAAATCAGTAGGTATGGGGAAAGATACTTTATTACAGGTCAGGCGCTACCGCGATGATGTACAGGTTAAAACCCGATTACTACCTGCAACAGCCTTGAAGGACTGAACACGGCTAGTTAGCGAGGTGGGTGTGGTCTTATTCGTAAACTGACAGAAGCAGTACTTGTTTGCAGAAGTCAAAATTACTAAGTACGGGGAAAGATACTTTATTATAAATCAGATGCTACCGCGATGATATACAGGTTGAAACTGGATTACTACCTGCAACAGGCTTGAAAGATTGAACACGGCTAGCTAGCAAGGTGAGCGTGGTCGTACTCATAAATTGACAGAAGTAGTCCTCGTTTGCAGAAGTAAATATTAGTAGGTACGAAGAAAGATACTTTTATATAGGTCAGGCGCTACCATGATATATCAGCCGGCGATGTAATGCGTTGGTACGGGGAAAGATACTTGATTACAAATCAGACGCTACCGCGATATTCATGTTAAAACTCGATTACTGCCTCTAACAGGCTTGAAAGACTGAACACGGCTAGCTATTGAGGTGGGCATGGTCTTACTCGTATACTGACAGAAGTAGTACACGTTTGCAAAAGTCAAAATCAGTAGGTACGGGGAAAGATACTTTATTACAGGTCAGGCGCTACTGCGATGATGTACAGGTTAAAACCCGATTACTACCTGCAACAGCCTTGAAGGATTGAACACGACTAGTTAGCGAGGTAGGTGTGGTCTTATTCGTAAACTGACAGAAGCAGTACTTGTTTGCAGAAGTCAAAATTAGTAGGTACGGGAAAGATACTTTATTACAAAGCAGACGCTACCGCGATGATATACAGGTTAAAGCTCAATTATTACCTGCAACAGACTTGAAAGATTGATCAGGGCTAGCTAGCGGGTGGGCGTGATCTTACTCGTAAACTGACAAAAGCAGTACTAGTTTTGCAAAAGTCAAATATAGTAGGTATGGAAGAGATACTTTATTATAGGTCAGACGCTACCGCGATGATATACAGGTTGAAACTCTATTACTACTTGCAACAGGCTTGAAAGATTGAACACGGCTAGTTAGCAAGGTGAGCGTGGTCGTACTCATAAACTGACAGAAGTAGTCCTCGTTTGCAGAAGTAAATATTAGTAGGTACGAGGAAAGATACCTTATTATAGGTCAGGCGCTACCATGCTATATCAGCCGGCGATGTAATGAGAATATATCACCATAGAAAACCTTAACACGGATTTCGGAATTCCACGAATAGGATCAAACTTACATAGACTCTATTTTTTCTAAAATAAGACACCTTATTTCCGTGAAAATGGCTACTACCTGTCAGTGTACGAGTCAAACCACGCCAACCTCGCTATCTAGCCGTGTACAATCCTTCAAGCTTGTTGCAGGTGGTAATCGGGTTTTAACCTGTACATCATCGCGGTAGCGCCTGACCTGTAATAAAGTATCTTTCTCCGTACCTACTGAGTTTGACTTTTGCAAACGTGTACTACTTCTGTCAGTATACGAGTAAAACCACGCCAACCTCGCTATCTAGCCGTGTACAATCCTTCATGCCTGTTGCAGGTAGTAATCGGGTTTTAACCTGTACATCATCGCGGTAGCGCCTAACCTGTAATAAAGTATCTTTCCCCGTACCTACTGATTTTGACTTTTGCAAACGTGTACTACTTCTGTCAGTATACGAGTAAAACCACGCCAACCTCGCTATCTAGCCGTGTATAATCCTTCAAGCCTGTTGCAGGTAGTAATCGAGTTTTAACCAGTATATAATCGCCGTAGCGTCTGATTTGTAATAAAGTATCTTTCCCCGTACCAACTAATTTTGACTTCTGCAAACGGGTAGTGCTTCTGTCAGTTTACGAGTAAAACCACGCCAACCTCGCTATCTAGCCGTGTACAATCCTTCAAGCCTGTTGCAGGTGGTAATCGAGTTTTAACCAGTATATAGTCGCGATAGCGTCTGATTTGTAATAAAGTATCTTTCCCCGTACCAACTAATTTTGACTTCTGCAAACGGGTAGTGCTTCTGTCAGTTTACGAGTAAACCCACGATAACCTCGCTATCTAGCCGTGTACAATCCTTCAAGCCTGTTGCAGGTATTAATCGAGTTTTAACCAGTATGTAGTCGCGGTAGCGTCTGATTTGTAATGAAGTATCTTTCCCTGTACCGAATAATTTTGACTTCTGCAAACGAGTACTGCCTCTGTCAGTTTACGAATAAGACCGCGCCCACTTCGCTAGCTAGCCGTGTTCAATCCTTCAAGCCTGTTGCAGGTAGTAATCGAGTTTTAACGTGTATAGCATCGCGGTAGCGCCTGACTTGTAATAAAGTATCTTTCCCTTACCTACTAATTTTGACTCTTGCAAACGAGTACTGCTGCTGTCAGTTTACGAGTAAGTTCAAGCCCACCGCGCTAGCTAGCCGTGTTCAATCTTTCAGGGCTGTTGCAGGTAGTAATCGAGTTTTAACCTCTATATCATCGCGGTATCGTTTGACTTCTAATAAAGTATCCTTCCCCGTACATACTAATTTTGACTTCAGCAAACGAGTACTGCTTCTGTCAGTTTAAGACTAAGATCACACCCACCTCACTAGTTAGCGGTGTTCAATCCTTCAAGCCTGTTGCAAGTAGTAAGCCAGCTTTAACCTGTAACGATGTTTATTTAAGCTAATACATCTTCCCACTGATGATAATCATTTATCATAATCTATTGATTATATACACACATGTATTGTATGACAGAATGACATATCATTAAATCACTTGCTGTCAGGTAATTTATGAGAATTTTTAATCAAACTACAGTAAAAATACATCATATTGTACCCCCTTTCCTATTCTTTGTACCTCCAATCTTATGTCGCATAACTACTATGTGCAGCTCTAATTATTTTTCACCCTTTGAATTATTTGATGGACACATTATATAAGCGGTTAAACCAAAATTATGTAACATACCAGTAAAATGTATAGAAACAACATATGTTATTGTTACTTACATAAAAATAGATATTACATCATATGTACCCCCTTTCCTATTCTTTGTACCTCCAATCTTATATCGTGTACTATGTACAGCTCTAATTATTTTTCACCCTTTGAATTATTTGATGGATACATTATATAAGTGGTTAAACCAAAATTATGTAACATACCAGTAAAATGTATAGAAACAACATATGTTATTGTTACTTACATAAAAATAGATATTACATCATATTGTACCCCCTTTCCTATTCTTTGTACCTCCAATCTTATGTCGTGTACTATGTACAGCTCTAATTATTTTTCACCCTTTGAATTATTTGATGGATACATTATATAAGTGGTTAAACCAAAATTATGTAACATACTAGTAAAATGTATAGAAACAACATATGTTATTGTTACTTACATAAAAATAGATATTACAGAAAGAACTCCTTAGCGAGTATAAAATACACAGGTACTGGGGAATACGATATCGACTCTTTAAACATGCTTTCCAGAGTGAATAAAATAAATGTCTGAAGCTGTGATTTAAAGCAATGTTGGGTAGATTCTATTGACGCCAGGAATTGCAGCAGTATTAATATCAGCAACTAGTTTAACCTCAAAAATACGTTTCGGAATATTGACGGCCCCATTAATACAGATTGACGAAGCAAAAATTCTGTTGCATCACGCCTGAAGCGCGTAAACTCGTTTTTCAGTTTAGTGTGTGTTCCATCTCCGATATTGGGGATAAAAGGGTTTTTATGTTCGTCATGAAAGCCAACAGGCGGGCTAAAAATCAATCGGCCCTCATGCTTTTGCTAAACAGCTTTTTAAATAATGGAAATTAGAGGAGCACTATTTTGTGACGCTAATTATTTCTGCAGATTACATAAAAGCTTTCTTTATAGTAAACGTAAAATTTACTAGAAGAGAAAGCATCTGTTTAACATTAGAAATTTACACGGTCAAATAACCTACCTTATTCGCTCGCAATTTAAGCAACTTCACCGCATCCTAGTCTGCTTACTAAAGAAGTCGAATACTAAAAAGTTCCTTGAAATAGCAAGAATTGGAAGCGAAGAATGATATACCTCTTAAACCAGCAACTAGGGTTAACAATATGTTAGAAAAATTAAATGGCTTTGCTAAGGAGATTATTAGATTAACTTCGCTTTGTACTCAAATTTAAAAAAGTACAGATCGATCGACAATTGTTTATTGAAGATCTAACCAAAATGCTGCAATGGACTTAATTTAAGCTCACATACAATTATAACAGGAATTAATATAACTCAAGTATTGCTAATATTCTGTTAAACATATTCCATAAATGTCATAATTTCAATTTAAAACTCAACGTTTCTCGTGGCGACGTAAATATCGAAAGTCACCCCCATCTATCAGATGGAAGTAATATTTGTGGTTCCACATGTTTCTTCACCAGGCTGTTTAATATATGCCATTAGAAGAATGCCGATGCATCTGCTAAAAGAATTCCTGAGGATGTTAAAGAAATCCATAACATAACTATATGAATGATTATCTGGACAGCTTTTTGAACCATCAGCGAACTATCAAAGTCCGTTAACGAACTGTCGTGTTCACTAAAGTGTTATACAGCAATTGTGCTTTGTCAATATGATTTTGTTTCATATACAGGGTATGCTGCCTACACATAGAAATGTGCCGACAGCAAAAGAGGCTGCAAGAAAGCAAAAAGAAATTTTCTACTACCCCAATAACTGAGTTGCTGGACAGCAAAGATAAATACTGACTTCGCAAAAATCAAGCACCAACTGTGGTAGAAGATTTTATAAAAAGAATAATCGCAAAACCCTGGCAACACAAATTGCGGTCATGCTACATTGATGGTGCTAAGCCCTGATTGGTTAACTTCAACATCTTTTCTTGGTTATCGCTTGAGATAGGACTTTTTTTCTTCAAAATACCGATTGATACATTCGCCCGGATACCCCCATTTCTCTCTGGGTAGACCGTTCTGGACATCCTCTAATTCAAAAAAGTGTTGTACATACAAATATTTTGACAGTATACATATAGGTCTTGCTAGTTAATGATACACAACCACCAATAAACTTATAATTATCTCTGTACAAACATTTTTGAACACGACTGCACATGCAGTTGGTGGTTTCATGATACGAAACTGGATTGCAAATTCGATACGTGTGTTAGAGGAGATTCTTCCTGAACTACGTGCAAAAAATCAAACGTCCCTCAATCTTGACCCATCAATAATTGAAATAGTGGTAGAGCTTCTATGTAATCCTAAAGGTCACCACTCTTAGCTTTCCTATCCGCTTCGCAGATAAATTCGGCGATATACTTAATCTATACTTAAACAGGACGTTTTATGAATTGTTATGTCTATATATGACCCGTGTGGAACGTTGGCCGCTTTTGCAATCAAAGAAGAATCCTGTTCCAAGAAAATTGGATGGAGAAATTTGACTGTAATGAAAAACTGTCTTCAAAATTATTTGGTAAGTGAAAAATGTGAATAGCAGACATGAAGTAGTTAATTGATGTTAAGGTACCTCAATGGTATGGCCTGAGAAACAATACACTTGACGTGGCAACTACACGTTTCTGTGATGATAGCGAGAAAGGGTATGCAGCTGCGACCTATTTTAGGGTGAAAATATGTGAACGAAGTTTTGCGATTCTAGTTATGGCTAAATCTTGGGTAACATCGGTGAAACCGATGACTATACCACGGATTGAATTACAGACTGCAAATTGAGAAAGAACTATTGTAATAGGTCATACAGTTGATATTACTAAAACATGCCTATGGTCCGATTTAAAAATTGTTCTAAGCTAAACAAACTCAAACCCTAAAACATTCAAAAATTTTGCTGCTAACGGAGTTTTCCAAATTCCTGAATTAACTAACTTCTGAAAATTGGTATGGTTATCTACTAACGTAATGTTGCTGACCAGACCACTAGAGGATTATAGAACATGGATAGGTGCGATAAATAGTTCAATGAACCATGACTCTTTCGAGAAAGTGAAGAAAATGGCCAATTAAAAACACTTTGGAGAAATTTGAAGATGTGAAGGAAACACTTTATATTACTGCATTTATTTTTTTTTCAGGATTTCAAACTTTACCAAGTTAATACGTGCAGTTGCATCGTTTTTTTCTGATCAAGTAAAATTTTTAAGAAAAAAATACCCGTCGAACAATTTAAGTTTTACGCACAAGAGCTTCTTGTCAAGGAAATTGAAAAGGCCGAAATAACCCTGTTTAAAAAAGCTCAAAACGAAAGATTTCTTGAAGAAATCAACAGAATTGCAGGACAAATTACTGAAATCAAAGGATAAAGCAAACCCAACCAAACTGGATCCAAGATTGGGCCCAGGCTCTGCCTGTCAAAAGCCAGGATAAAGCGGGGAGTGATGGAGGAGTAACACCTCCTAAAAAGCAACCGGGGTTCAGCTGGCCCGGTTGATAGCATCCTGTAAGAGCCCCTGCCTATGGTTACAGGTGAAGAGGGTCAACGATTTTGATAGCGGAGGAGGATAATTTAATCCCAACGATGGAAAAGGCGGACGATCCACTTCAAACAAAAGGGAAGATATATCTCTACAGCTGGGGACAGCAATATATCAAGGGAATGTACACCCAAAATCAAAGTTCCTGGTCCTCCAGGTTGGGGCTTGGTGCGTTGGACTTGCTCTCCAGTACCCGTAAAACTAGTAATTTGCAAAAAGCCAAACGCGCAGCCTCGGAACTCGGACGGTTTAAATAGAAGACGAATTGAGCTACGTAAAAGGACATTGAATGTAGGAACATGGAATGTGGGAGGCATTGCGAATAAAATAAATTAAGTGATATCAGAAATCAACCAGATTAATATGGACGTAATACGCATTACTGAGACGAAAAAGAAAGGTCAAGGGTGTGAGATTATAGATGATTATGTTCATATCTGGTCAGGAGTTCAAAAGTCGGAAAAAGCTAGCTCAGGTGTATCAATCCTCATTAAAAAAAATTAATAATCGAATAAGGGACATTCAATATATTTCAGAAAGATATATAAAAGTATCTGTGGATGTTTTCAATCAAGAACTAACGATTCTCGAGATGAGATTAAAGACAAGTTTTTCTGGACACTAGATAATCAATTAGACAAAATCAAGAAAGGACAGCCGCTAATAATAGCAGGCGACTTGAATGGAAAAGTAGGATCGAGACAGAACGATGAAGCGGTTGGCCAATATGGAGAAGTAGTGGTTAACGACAGCAGAGAAAGATTAATAAATCTATGTAAACAGTATGAATTAAAAATAACGAATTTTTTCTTAAGTCATAAAAGTATTCATCAATATACATGGGAAAGGCCAAGTATCATTCAGAAGTCAATAATTGATTATGACATTATAACCAAACCGAAATCAACCATCACAGTGATAAATGTAAGAGTAAAACGAGGTTCCAATTGCGATTCTGATCACTATCTAGTGGAGGCTAAAATCCTGGTATGTACCATACAGGGTCACACAGCAGACATGTAACAGCCCATAACATTTTTATTTATTAGAATTGACTTCTGAAATTTGGGTGATGCATTTATCATAGGGGTAACCTTTTGATGACTAAATAAAACTAATTTTTCCACTTCCGGTTTAACCGGAAGTAACCCTAAATTTTAAATTTTAAATAGTACCCTGTATATATTTTTAGCCTACCTGAACCGCTACAAAATTCGCTTTTCAACCGTGTGTCAAAACTTGACATTTGATTTCAAAATGGCTGCCAAAATAAATTTTTCTCCCAAACTTTTAATTGGCCATGACATGACACTTGCTAATTATCAGCATGTAAATGACGTTGAGATGTAAAAATTAAGGTGTAAAAACATTAGTGATTTTGATACTTTTTATCTAATTAATAAGAGTTACGAATAAAGGATCATTTTTAAAATTTTAGAAATGCATTTGTTTAACGCTTAATTTCTCAAAATCCAAAATAGGAAACACCAATTTTTATTTAATGTAACTGTAGAACAAATATTTTCTGTTTCATATAATTTATCAGAACTGGTATGAACAACTTTTTTTATTATTAAAAACGCAAAATTATACATATCTACATTGTTTCCAAAATACGTATATTATTAGTATCAATAACAAGCCAAGTAGGCTGTGTAACATCCTAGCATATTATTGATGTTAAAAACGTTAAACAATTCTAGAGAGCTATGGATAGAATATGGCTGCAAAAGTTATATCATTTGTTTTGTTTACTCTCGTTTAGCTTTATTCTGTCAATTTATTTAAAGTATTTTGGCTTTTAAAAGGATATTCTCGATATTATTTATTATTTTAAATTATGTATTCTAGAGATGAAAAAGTTGATATGCTCTTAATTTACGGTGAGGTGAGAAAAAATAGTAGAGCGGCTGCTCGACTGTATGCGGAAAGATTTCCGGAAAGAAACCAACCTGCAAATAACCATTTTTAGAAACTTGAAGAACAATTTAGACAACAACCAGATTTAGAACAGAATGACCTTATTATCGACGAGCAAACGGAAGTAAATGTACTAGCAATAGTTGAAGTTGATCCAACAGTTTCTGTACGACAGATTCAGGGTCAGATTGGTGTTAATCGAGAAAAGGCTCGAGGTATTTTAAAGCACATGTATAAGTCCTACAAATACCAAATACACCAGCATTTGTGTCAAAATGATTAAGAGTGAATTATTGCAATTGGTTTTTAAATAGGTATGACTTAAACAATAATTTCCATCACTCAATTCTCTTCTCTGGCGAATCTCGGTTTACTAATTTGGGTCTATTCAATCGAAATAATACCCAGTATTGGGCTTAAGAAAATCCAAGGGTTATGAGCAGGGTCGTAACTAGGCAAACTATTATTGTAGGCAAGCCAATATTTTAGCTCCTCTCAGTACAAAAACGATATATGTGACAAAAAAATGTTAATGATACTGTATGACTTCCACATTATATCCGGATATATGATGTAATGTATTCAAACAAACAGGTAGGTATTCAACAATAAATCCAACATTTTTTATTCAAACATTATAAAAATAAACAACTAAATGTTAAAATAAGAAAATTCAACACAAACAAAATGAGAACAGAACACAAGATTAGAAAACACGATTCTAATAAAAAAAGTACATATTATTATGTAGTCAGCGGAACATTTTACAAATCCCTATATATAAACATATGGTGCACCAAAAATCGGAACGCCACTGCGTCGTTTATAGCGCAACAATAAGCATATGCATTTATCAGTAAACACGGGTTCAAATCCCACTGGCTGCAATGTTTTTTTTCTTTCCAAATTCATGTAATTCGCTTTACTAAGTGTTTCTGTATTATTAGCAGCATTAAGGTATTTTTTACCTATTTTCTAGAGAATAATGAAGACTTCAACCATAATTCGATCTAGCAAAATTTGTTTTTCTTGCAGCGCGCTTTCTGTATTAAAGACGTTGAAAACATTTTCTTTTGTAACTTTTCTATTTTGAACATGCAAAAATTATTTTAATTAGAATGAGACCACCTATGTGGTGCGTTCAAAAGCTTTAAAGACATATCAATATGTTAAAATAATACAATATAAACAAATAATTACATATAATTATGCGTAGTAACATGTGAACGTAGAATTAGGTTCTGTATTCGCAACCACACTGTCACACTGTTTTGTAATAATCAATACTAGCAGTTCAGTGAGACAAATGTCTCATTTAAAAAAACAAAAAAGACCGTTTTTCAAATAGAACGCGTATTAAATAAAAACTGTACCCAGACCTGGAAGGTGTCAAAGTGGTTGCCTAACCGATCGACGTTTTAAGGCGCAGAGGGTCGCAGCTCCGTTTGGCTGCTGAAACATTTTTATTTAATACGCGTTCTATTTGAAAAACGGTCTTTTTTGTGATTTCCCGAAAACCGGAAGTGTCACGTGACTGAAATTCGGTTCCTGAGCTGACATGACCATTCCAAACATATAACTTTAATAACTTTTTTCTCTATCTCTTACGGTTTGGCTGCTGAAACAGCGTCCCGGACGGACGGACGGACGGACAAGTCTATTAGATAAAGGATATTTAAAACGCGAAGCTTTTTTTTGTCGACATATGATAATTCTTTTATTTTAAATAAATTTACCATCGTGTAGGGTCGCAGAAGTGTTTTAAATTGAACAAATTCTACCGGGAAAGTGATTGTAGCGAAAAATACCATAGTAGTGGAACAAGTAAGCTCTCAAAATCGGTCTGTGGCATTCTGCTGATTGTTACAATGGACTGCTGTATCAGCTATGAGCCCAAAGCAGTGAATGTATATGTAGTATCAGTGGTCCTGCTCCAGCAGTTGTTAAAAATTTAAGTAAGTTTGTCGCCACTGTTGTATTATATTGTTTTAAAAATGGAAACATTTTTATATTTTGAATAATGCCACTTATGCGGTAGGCTAATAAGCTAATAATTCTAATGTTTTGATTGATATAGGTAAGAACTATAAAATAAATCTGTAGACATATAATATTTCCTTTGCAAATTGTACAAGGCAATGTAATGTATCAACCAGATTGGGCGCAATTCCCACTATTATAATTAGCATTATTTGGACTTAAATCGTCAATATTACAAATTAATTTATTTGCAAAATTGCCCACTTGCTTATTTATTTTTTATTAGTACGAAAGAACTTTTTCAGTGCCATTTTGGCGTCCCTTGCAGCTTGCGCCTATAGGCGGGGGCCTACTCTGCCTATACCTAGTTACGGCCCTGGTTATGAGAGAAGGTGCGTACCAAGAGCGATTTGGTTGCAACGTCTGGTTAGGAGTAATTGGTACAAGAATAACTGAACCAATAATTTTCAATGGCCGTTTAACGTCCGAGAGATATTTGGAATTATTACAAACAGAAGTTGAAGGTTTTCTGCAAGAATTACCTCCTCATGTGGATCAAGTAATTTTTCAGCAAGATGGCGCCCCATCGCATAACGCAATAAATATCGTGAATTATTCAAACGAAAGGTTTAGCGAAAATTGGATTGGTACAAATGGTCCCAATGGGTGGCCTCCAAGATCTCCGGATCTTACCCCACTCGTTTTTTTTTTATATGGAATCACCTTAAGGAAAAGGTTTATAGAACTTCAGCAGTAGATCGAGAAGACTTAGAATTAAGAGTTAGGAAAGCCATTAATAATATAACACACCAGCAACTTGAAAACGTGCTTTTAGCAACGGTTAGGAGAACGCGTCTATGTATAGATAACAACGGACAACATTTTGAACATTTACTGTAATTTTTTTTGTATGATTATTGTTTAGTTCAGCTTTGTGTTATAGTAGGTTAAATTTTTAATCAAATTTCTTTGTGCTGTACCGAAAAATTTACTTTTCATTCCATGGATCTCTAGATATGTTTAACAGTTTTGTTATCCTTATGGTGGGGTATTACTATGCCTACTTGGGGCATTATTGTTATATGTACTTATACCTATTATAAGTATTTACGGATCATTGTAGATATGTGTAATTTTGCGTTTTTAGTCAAAAAGTCAGTTGTTTATACAAACTTTAATAAATTGTATGAAAATGTACATGTTTATTTTACCTTTCTATAAAATAAAAATTATAAGTAGTTTTCTATTCTGTATTTTGAGATATTAAACTTGAAATAAATGCATTTCTAAAGTTTGAAAAATGATCTTTTATTCCCAACTCTTATTAATTAGATAAAAAGTACCAAAATCACAAATGTTTTTACACCTCAATTTTTACATTTCAACGTCCTTTAAATGCTGATAATTTGCAAGTGTGATGTCATGGTCAACCAAGCGTTTGGGAGAAAAATTGATTTTGGCAGCCATTTTGAAATCAAATGCCAAGTTGTGACACATGGCTGAAAAGAGAATTTTATAGCGGTTCAGGTAGGCTAAAAATATATACAGGGTGCTATTTACAATTTAAAATTCAGGGTTACTTCCGGTTAAACCGGAAGTGGAAAAATTGGTTTTATTCAGTCATCAAAGGGTTGCCCTTATGATAAATGCATCACACAAATTTCAGAATTTAATTCTAATAAATAAAAATGTTATGGGCTGTTACATGTTCGCTGTGTCACCCTGTATATGACCAGACCAAAAAAACCAGAGAAAAATGCAACGATGAAAAATCTGGTGTGATACACTCACACAACTTCCTTTTACGGTGATCTTATAATTAGCCAAAAATTTGATTTTACATTTTTAAGCATTTGTCAAAAATTTTCAAAAATTACAAATTCTACAAAAACTACAAAATAGAGCGTTAGGTGAAGAGACAAATTTTCTCTAGAATTTTAAGCTGAATTAAAAAATGTAATCATATACCGGGTGTTCTATTTAAAATAGGAGTTAATAAAAAAATAGAAAAAAAAAACAAAAGAAACCCATTTTAAAAGTATTCAACTGGAAAATCACCTATCTCACATCAATATACATTAAGAATGTAATAAAAATGTGAAGTTTGAAAAAATCGTTAGAGCCGTTTTTGAAAAAATCGAAAAAAACTGAAAAATCACAAGCGTAAACACCTACTTTCGGTTATGCGATTTTCTTCAAAAGCTTGCTGTGGCATCTACGTAGTACACAAAACGTATATATGAAGTTTCAACGTCATACCTCTTTTCGTTTTTGAGTTATTCTGTTCACAGGCAGACACACAGACACACACAGACCCAGACAGACAGACCAATGGAAAAAATATGATTTTGGGTTCAGGGGACTCTAAAACGTGAAGATCTGTTGAAAACTCAATTTCGAATTTTTGGGGTGAATCCAATACTTCCTTTATTGTAAAAGGAAGTAAAAAAGAGGATTCACCTGAATATAGTTAACACGTACTCCAACAAAAAAGAATACGTGACGTCTGACTGTACTTCTTATGAATAAGGATATTAACGAAGATGTGGAAAGGGAACATATGAACATCACTGATGCCATCCATCAAGCTGCAAAGGAAGCTCTGGGCGAAACAACACATAGGAAGAAACCCAATCAGATCTGGTGGAATGCTGACATAGAACTTGCAGTAAAGAAGAAAAAGGAACAGTACAATAAATGGTTAGCCAATCAAACTATTGAACTCTGGCAGTAATATAAAGAACAGAATAGAAAACTAGTCCAGTTACATTAGATGGAAAAACGCAGCATCTGCCGAAAAAATAAAAGTGAGCTGAAATTTTGAATACACCTTTATTTTCACATTACAAATAATGTCTCAAAAGTCCCCATCGATATCGCTCTTGCGTTTTGAGTTATTCAAGGACAAAGGATAGAAATAAGTTTTTCGCAAATATATCGCTTTCTATGGGTCGTATGACTTATTTATTTATTACACAAAATGAAGGCTAGGAAATTCTCTACAAAAAGGATTGTACAGGTTTTTTACGTACAACTAACCATTCAGTAAATATCACGCTGTTAAGTTTTGCAGACGTGTTTTACTTCCTTTTACGATAAAGGAAGTATTGGATTCACCGGAAAAATTAGAAATTGAGTTCTCAACAGATCTTTATGTTTTAGAGTCCCCTGAACCCAAAAAGACATGTTGTGGCTCATTGTTCTGTGTGTCTGCTTGTCTGTGAACAGAATATTTCAAAACCGAAAAGAGCTATGGCGTTGAAACTTCATATATAAGTTTTTATGTACTATCTAAATGCGACAGCAAGCTTTTGAAGAAAATCGCATAACTGGAAGTATGATGTTTACTCTTTTGATTTGACTTTTTTTTCGATTTTTTCAAAAACGGCTCCAACTATTTTTTTCAAACTTTACATTTTTATTACGTTTTTAATGTGTATTGATGTAAGATGGGTGATTTTCCAGTTGAATATCTCTAAAAGGTGTTTATTTTGTTTTTTGATTTTTTTATTTACTTCTATTTTAAATAGAACAAATAGAACATTTTTGAATTCAGCTTAACATTTTAGAGAAAATTTGTCTTCTGAACTAATGCTCTATTTTGCACCGTTTTTGTAGTTTCTATTTTTTTAAAATTTTTGACAAATGCTTAAAAATTAAAAATCAAATTTTTGGCTAATTATAAGATGACTGTAAAAGGAAGTTGTGTGCGTGTATCACACCAGATTTTTTTACATGCTTTCCTCAGTAGGCCTAATCCATGTTTTTCCTTGTTTTAAGTACGTTCTACAGCTCGTCATCGTTCTCATCCTCTCCCTCTCCACATGTTCCTTTCCGTTCTCTTTTCTCTCTTCGTTAACTTCTTCCTCACCATCTTCTTCTGCTTCTGTAATATTTTCAATGTGGAAACAAGACATTTTTGACTACACAGTAATGCTAATTTACACAGTATAATTTTGTGTAACGTTGTTACCTTTAGATTACCTTGGTAAACGACAATTCGGATATATGTGAACCAGAGCTAACCGTACAAGTGTATTTGTGCTTTTACGTATAATAAATTGCATTAAAATCTATGTATAAAAACAGGGCAGCTCAATTTTTCTTTCACTATTTCGAAAACCTAAAATTTTATAGGTAGCGCCTTACTTTTCAGTATGGAAGGAAAGCTTAATGCACTGTCTTAGATATTTAATATGGGGTTTTGTACTGTATGTAAAAACCGCTACATCATTTTATTAAAATTATGATCAATTACTCCGTTAGTGTGCATTCCTGGATTTTTAAACGAATTAATATTTAGCTAATTATATCATTAACATCATTAAACTGTGGAAACTTCTGAAACGTTGGCATATTTTACAGAAAAAATATTTGCTGTAGATTCTGGCCCAACTTTTACTACTAAAATATACATTATTGGATAAAAATATCTGCTAAGCTCAAATTATCAGGAATTATAAATAAAATAAAGAATGATTGGTACTAACCACGCTGTAACTTTTCTGTAAATTTCGCATACCTTTAACAGCAAAGCGGGTTTGTTGTCGAAGAAGCTATTAACAGCGGTTAATGTCATTGACTGACGGACAGAGCGACAGCGACGTGTTGATATTTTAAATACAAAGGCCCGGAGCATCTCTAAGCCAGTAAAAGCTGCGAGGAAATCTTGGCGGGGGCTTCCGGTGTTTGCTAAGAGGCTTACGAGCTTTCGAAAAGAGGTACCGTAAAGTGCTTATTAACAGTCGCCATTTGCAGGATGTCAGCCGCAGCCCACCTTTTTCCTTGTTATCCTCGGCTGAACTCGCAGGATGGGTAGTCTTTCTCGTTCGGCTCCTTAAGTAGGATTACCTTGAAAATTCTGCAAATTACTGCTGGCAAGATGTTTCTCATTAGAAAATGTCGCATTAATTCAGGCGAAAGGGAATGCCAAATTATTTGGGGTTTATAATACTCGTTCAAATTTTTTAAGTAACCTATTAGCAGAATGTGAGAATTCTGAGAACTCTAGCTTCAACTGACACTTCAACCCTAAAAAAGTGGACGTGACTACCTCCCTGGACTTTCCCATACTGGAAACTGTTCATATCGTCTTTATTCAACAGTCTTTACAACATATCAAAATTTCAATTCGATGACTCACGTCTTCACCGTGATAAGCGTTTACACTTTCACGTAAATTGCGGGTAAATATAAAAGAATGTGTAGTTCAAAACGTGACCACCGAGCTTCTGTAGATGGCGCCAAGTGGACAAGCCGCCACTGTGCTAGTTTATTTATGTATTATTTTCCTAAAAACGGCTGTAGCACCGAGGTGAAATTTTCTAAGTAGGCTACCTGGAAATTATATTTTCTAGGGCATACAAAATCGTTTTTTTTATTTTCGCGGAAAAAGATTCTTTGACGCAAAAATATAACAACCGTTAGAATAAAAAAATTATTTTTCAAAAATAGAGGGGGGAGGGGGCCGGTGTGCTTACATATATCAACGAGTGTAATATTTTTTTGCATATTCATATGCTCCATTATGCACTGAGCAATTCAGTGAAAACCCCAGCTACCTATCTTGTTTTGTTTATTAATTAAAGGGGTTTAAATTTTCAAACTTCAAAGCTTCGTAGAGGGCGCCACAGATAATTCATGAGATTTTTAAAAAAACAGATCGATAGCCCTTTTCGGGGTCTATCAGTGTATGAAGTTTAAACAAATTCCTGAGGGCAGTTTTTGAGAAATGATTTTTAGAAAATTTCCAAAATTTTGAAAATTTGTAATTTAGGCCCCTTAATATTTTTCAAAACACTTTTTATATCACCTCATGTTAGCCTTCATATACTATTCAGAAAAAAAAATCAATTGAATCGATTCATCCGTTTTTGAGTAATAGGGCGTTAAACTCAAAATTTTCAAAAAATCATAGCGCCCTTCATTTTAAACCTAGCGAGTTCGGCAAAAAACTAGCAGATTTGCCTTATGACCTTCTATCGTTATCCGGAATAAAATTTTCAAAATTTTAATCACGAAAACAGTGATACCAAAAAAACATGCGTAACTTCCGCTTCCGGTTTCGGATTTTTTTGAAAAGCTTACTTTGTCGATGAATTTTCGATACACCCCCGCATTCCAAAGCGCATCAAAATCGGAGCAATACTTTCGGATGTAGGAGCGTCACCCACCCACACACCTACACACAGACAGACATTTTTTAAAAACCACTTTTTTGGGTTCCTAGAGGCCCAAAACGGATATTTCTGTGAAAATCTCGATTTCCAAAATTTTCATGATTCCAAGACTTCCCTATACCTATGGGTATGGGAAAGTAAAAATACTGAAACAAACTATATTTCAGGTTAATGCGACCATAGAATTATCTTCGATGCTTTTATAATTATTATACAGGGTGTTATGGAAATTAGTGCAAATATTTTAATCCATAATAGAACTCGCTAAACGAAACTTCACCATTTATAATTTTTTTTATAGTTAAAATTCAAAACAGTTTTAGTCTAAGGCTCTGGACACACGTGGATTCCGTATTCGAGACACACCATGCGGGATACAGAATCGCGGTCTGTTCAGACGCGGTGACTGTATCTGGGAAGCTGGCCTTTAGTCACTTGCGAGAACAGTCCAGTGCCGTATTGCTATGAACCTAGAATTTCTGTTCTTTGTTTCTGTCGAATTAGTCTGGATGGGCTGTATTCACAGACAGGAATTGGGTTCTATTAAGCTAATAAGTTTTTCATTGTCAAATACTGCACACTCCATGATCGTTGTATCGTAACGAACTCACCGCTTATTCGATTTAAATAGAAGTTGAGGAAAATCTGCTACGCCTATGATATGATATCGTGTGTTCTGGTCTGCAAAAGTATGCGTGTCTGAACAGTTCTATATGCTCTAAAGGTAAATCGGTGTCCGAGATACAGAATTTGTCGCCGGCTGCCGAAAAGGACAGATACCGAAATTCTGCAGCACGATACTGTACCTGTCGCTGAATGCCGTATGAACCGCTCCATTTGAAAGAATATATTTTCCGTATGTAGGATACCGGTATCTCGCATATAGAATCCACGGTGTGTTTAGGGCCTTTAAATGAATAAAGACTAGGAAAGCAGAGCTCTGGTAAGCGTTTAGTTCCCTTGTAGAATTGTAGCGTAATAATGCTTTTCGTTAGCCATTTTTATGTCGAAGTTTTGAAACCGAGAGTTAAGCGCCTTAATCTGGGTAGCTGCCGTTTTAGCAGTATTGAAGGTATTTTGGGGATCTTTAGATATACATAGTTCTTTGTTCAGTGTCCAGAGCAGTTTGGCTAGAAGGATTTTGGTAACGAAAATTTTCCGGGCTCTACCTAGAGCAAGGCTGTACGCAAAACGTGGCCAGGCTGGAGGTTGGTGGTACCAAGAGAAATATCTCCCAATACGTCTCAGCTTATTGGTTTTGTCTCTTTCCTGCTCTCCACACACTTTCATTTTTAATATAGGCGTCATGTGGTATTTATTTTAGTCATCATTATCATAAGTGGAATATGTTTGTCGATACGAATTCGCAATATACACTTAATTTGCTTTGTTGAGCAGCAGACAAGATTGGCATGCAATAACAGTGAATTCCGAAACAATATTACTTAGGTACATTTGAACATGTTTGTCAAATCGTATCTTAAGGTGCATGTATATAATCGGCTGCATAGATTTGCTTCGACGACTTTCATAAAGCGAAAACTACTTAGCGAACTTTGCTTAGCTCAGATACCGTTAATATTCATGCAATTGCCTACGTTGGGAGCGTTAAAGTTTCCGAACTAATTTGTCGGCCGCTTGATCATGAGAACCTCCCTACAGGTTTGAGGTAATTTCAGTAGTTTACTCGTTCGTGAGAATTTCATCCTGCTCGTTAGCACCGGTCAACTTCGACAATAAATTTACGGAGGCTGCGATCGTCAGGGGGAACGTAGATGTGTAATGAGCAACATTTCGCTACAAATTGCTTAATTCTTGCTGCTGGTAGTTGTGCGCCGTGCTCAACTGCTCAGCCGTCCTATTCTGATTAAAGTCTTAATAAACGAATCTGATTCTTTACTTTTATTCGTAGGAAAATTCAACTACATAAAAATGCAATATGACAACCTTATCAAGCAGCAGTGTACTATACATTTTAAATGTCTTTTACTGTGGATTTCAGTTTATAACGTGCCTTCGCTTAAGTCTAACTTCGCTAGTACTAAGCTGGTTTAACTTATAGTACGTTAATAAGAAGTGATTCGGCTGCCTCTGAGAGGAAGCAGATTTGATAAAAAATTAAAATTTCAGGGCAACAAGAACATAGTAAAATCTGAATGACTATAGGCGGTGTACGCTATTGGTTCAAATAGCGTGCAAAAATCTAAGCAACAATCCAACCAAAAGTAACCGTTTAAAATTTCGATCAAAATTTCAATTAAAAAACATGCAATGATGACCATCGGTTTAGAGAAATAACAAACAAAATACATTTATAATGCAATTTAACCCAACTGAAGTGTGTAAACAGTCATACAGGTTTCAATGCGTCAATGAAAAGAAATAAACCAATCGCTAATAGAAATTCGCAAATAAGCTTATATGAATTGCAAACAATGTAAATGTGTAGAGCACAAAACATACTTCAATTATATAATCCGAATAGGTAAAGAATCACACATTACTATATTCAAAAGGAACTGTAGAACTCCAGAATTAAAATTATTGCAAAATATTCAATGTGGAAATAGTATGCGTGCTTATGCTATTAAGAGAATCATATATATATAAGAGCTCTCGGAATCGATTCGGCAAAGTACAATGCCCTAATTAAAAAAACTTCGATAAGCTTTTAAAAAAACTTTAGACTAAGACGATTTGCAGATACAACCGTCGCTAAAGCCTCACCGAACGCAACTCATGTATAAATCGCAAATAGAAATTAAAACTTAAAATCGCAAAGTAAATGAAATTTGGTCAATAACAGACGCTAAATAAAATTACAATTACTTCAAATTATTCAACAGCTGACGGTTGTTTTCTATTTAACCCTTTCAGGGTCAACACATTTTGCTCGATTTATACCTAATGTGGGAGAGATGCTCAAAATTATGAATTGAAAACGTGTCAACATTAAACAACCATTTATGGTTATCGCAGATATACATTTAATTTCAAAATTATTTAAAGCTAGTTGTGGTATATACCCACGCGCAAATAAAATAGGCAAGATAACAAAAACAGTAATGCTTTTTAAACATCAATAATGGAACGTAAGAAATGCTATCCAGCTCTAACTTTATTGCACCATAAGCAATCCTAAACGAAATTTTACATGATTAACGTTATTGTTGAGCTACTAATGGTAGCTTCATACCTAGAAGCCATAAAAGTTACGAAAACAACGGCTCCTATGCTGCTGCCATTTTCCTTCATGTATAATACGTATTGAAGAATTAAGATGTTTAACATTCATTTATTTTGCGTCGTAAACGATTAGTCACACATTCTATAAAAATAAATAGTAAACACAAAGAAATATCGTCAGATGTAGATTACAAGGTCGCTATTAAAATTCTTGTTAAGTGCTATGATAAGCCACACAGAACAACTAAACAGCATTAATTTGATGCGCTGAAGTTTATTTTTACGGTTAAATATATGTTATCCAATTAATGATAACCCAGTATTGAAATGTTTTTGCTATGGCTCGGTTGATGATGCTACGAGCAAGAAAACACTAAATGTGATAGTTTTGAAATTGTGACGTGGAGTTAGAATGGGAACAACAGTATTTAAAATTGCTATAGTTTGTTTTAGTGGGCTAGCCTTTGGAGGTAAATGTGTCTAGTCTTATTGATAAGTTTATTTTACTGTAAAAAAATCCTATTGAATTCTTTCCCAAACTTAAATTGAACTAATGCACACTGAAGGTAAAGAAATAGATGAATGCGCACTTGTACGTGATCAGAGCCGGATTAAGGATATGTGAGACCCAGGGCTAAATTTTTTTAGAGGCCCCATTCCCATTTATACAATGGGTACAAAGGGATCTAAATGATTAGAAACCGCACTAGATTATAACCTTCGAATCTTTTCGAGGCCCCGAAATTCGGTGGCCCGGAGCTGCAGCCCCCTTAGCCCCCTCCCCTTAATCCGGCTCTGTATGTGATGATTAGTTTAAGACAACTGCAAACTAGCATTCGTGATTCGTGCGATAACGGATATCCATAAGTAATCTCTGTTGTTAACGGCATTGTAACGCTATAAAGCGATGCTTTAACACCGTTATTTTATAGCAATAAATCAGCTTTACAAATGCAGTTCAACCTTTCTGAGCAGAAGGTGAAAGTAGAGAAAACATATTATGTACATGGAATATTTATTATATTGTTTTACTACATCTTTCTCAAGATATTCAAAGCAAGATAAATCTGAGCAAATCTTAGTAAATGAATTACTATCCATCCAGTACTAAATTTGTACTGGGTACTGTAATATAATCTAATGCCTTTCGATTGTCAGTATTTTTCTTCAATACTTACTTCTCTATGGGTTTCCGCAGTATGGTAGCTTTAGTTATAGTTAGACTAGAAATATCTCCGGCGTCAGTGCGATTGGTTGCAATTGTTTATTACTAGTAGTTGCTAATCTGCGTCAACACTAATTGCAAAAATATTCTTATCATTATCAATAAAACTACTATTATCAGTTCTAGCAAATGTTTCAATTCAACCTGTTTTATACCGTTTTACTTCTGGATATTTGCGCATATCCAATAAAGGTCATAGAGGTTAACATTCTATCCGGCAAACGTTTAAAATATAATTCCAGTTATCCACTTCTGGCAGTGATAATGAAACTTTTGTTTCCTCAAAAAAATATACTGCAAATTAACAAATATAGGTCTTATTCGTTATTAAATTATTTTAGCAAAATTAGTAGTTTCCCATACACATCGTTTGCACCGTGTGTGGATAGAATACTAAGTGCTAAGTATAATTTTTAATTTCGTCGTAAGGAACTGAATACTGCGAATTTAATCTCTTGAAAGCTCAGGCAAATATTAAAGTTCTTAAAATATTATACTGATACAAATACAATGGAAATTTACAAGAATTATGTTGGAAACTCTCAGACGCTCGCCTGTCTTGGATAATAATAATAATAATCATAATATCATGGCAATATTATAAACATACACTTTAATATGTGGTATCAGTTTGAGCTCCAAGAAAATAATTCGTCGCTTACAACACGAAATTAAATTCATTTTTTAAGGTATGTGGAACGAATAATAAAGATTGTTCTAGTAAAATAAACAAAAATTAAATACTAAGTAATGATTAGCGAGTGTCTTGTTTTTACCCAGCAAAAGGATATGCGCAACATCGACGCCGAAATCTAATTCAATTTAAACGTTACAAGTAACGACCTCATAGGGCGACAGATTCTACGGCTTATCGTTACACACCCGGCAGAACCATCCGGGGTAGTTGAGATACGACGTAAGATAAGTTGAAAAGGAATAATATGTATGCAAATAAAGAGCGACCACTAGTACCGAACATAAACAATGTATTTATCTAATTACGGGCCTTAATACACCGAAAAATGTATGTAGCCCCCAAATAAGGGCTTCGGTGAATACCAAAATGGAACTACTAATTGAAACTCAGATTGATAATACCATTTTTGGAAAATTAGTTGAGGTTAAACAAATAAGCTTTGTTGTATTCAAAACGATTCCAGAGTTCAGATAAACAATTTGTATCCAATAATATTATTATAGTAATATGTATTGTCATTGTTAATGAACGAACAGCAAGCGGGATTTTATTGCATATACAAGAGAATTGGATTAAGTACAGGCGCTTGGTACAAATTTAGACATAGTATAAAGGCTGAAAGTGAGTGTTATTTAGTATTCAAAAGCAATTAAATAGAATGGACTGCGAATTGCGTTGGACAACAAACCCTTATCAAATCGCAGCAATCATCACACAACAGGTGCTCTTTACCTTATTGACTACCAAATAAATAATCCTGTTAGTGAAACCTAACCCGTTTAATATTTTATAACAAAATGTTGTTTCCTAATTACTATATAACAGAAGACATATGACGGTTATTAGCTTCCATTGAGATCCAGAAGCGATTAAGTAGCGCACGAAATACAATAAAACATATCTAACCTTTCTTCAGCAGTCTTTTTACCAGTTTAGCACTAATTATTGCTATTCGTGGTAGTGTTCAATAAAGTTTGTCACTATATACCGCACTATAAAGGACCAATAGGCCTCTATCACTAGTTTTTATTGTTACACTGGTTTATATTTGCACTTATGTTTATGGAGTACTATTTACACGAAAGTGTTCGGTAAGGTGGATTTCCATTATTCGCTATCGCTGGATAAGAGATACCTGGGTAGCTTTCTTTTTAGCCTGGTATGTATTGATCTAGTACCTAGCATCTGTCGAATTATGGTTGTGGAAAGTAATGTACCACATTTGATTTTAAGTGTAGACTTTTTGTTGAGAATGGGGTATAACATTTCTAGTCGCGCGTAGGATTGTGACAGCTCTTGATTAATGTAGTAGCTCCAGTTTAGTTTACGATCCAAATAAATTCCAAGGTATCGGATGGCTCTATCTTTAGGGTTCCATTCAACTTGTATGTTTTTAATCCTTATTCTTGCTGGGTCTGCTGTCTACGAAGGGTAAAAATCTTGGATTCGCATTTATTGGGGTTTAGTTTTATGCACCACTTTTTAAACCAATTATTTAGTTGATCTACCCCTTCTTGTAGTTTATGTGCTCCTCGGTGGATGTCACTATCCTGCGTAATAATGGCCGTATCATTGGCGTACAAGGATAGGTGTACTTTAGGTATGGTTGGGATGTCATACATAAATATATTGAAGAAAATTTGACCCAATATTGATCTCTGTGGCACACCCGCGTGAGCTTGTTTGATTGTTGAGGTGAATGAACTTATTCTCACCTGGAATGTTTGGTAAAGGTATGTTGGAATTTGCATCCTTAGCATTTTGTAGAGAAGTCAATTAACTCGATCAAAAGCTTGTGCTACATCGACGAATGTGATGAGTGTATGTGTCTTGTTTTCAAAGTGAGCCCTTTTAAAACCAAACTGTAATGGAGGTATTAAATTCTTGTCTTCTATAAATTTGGTTAGGCTGTGGTGAATATTTAAATTGTTCCAGCAGTTTGGAAAGAGTTGAAAGTAGACTTACCGGTCGGTATGCGGACGGATCACTGTGTTTTTTTCCCGGGTTTGGGGAACATTAGAATTAGAGATTGTCTCCAGGCCTCTGGAAAGTAGCCTTAATTTCTGTAGATCAAGTTGGGTCTGTGAGAATTATATTGTTATTGGAGTTGTTTTTGACTTCTGTGGCGATCTGTTGGGTTTGTTCTATATTATGGTCTACGCTTGTAGTTACAACTTCTTCTAGTTGGTTGGCAAATACTTCGCTTTTGTCTTTGTCTTCTAAAAATACTTGATCATTCACTCGAAGGGTAAGGATTATTAGTGGAATGCTGGAATCATCATGGTTTAAATTTTCTACATATTTAATGTATGATTCAAATGTGTGTTTCTCCAATTTTTCTTTGATCTCTCCGATTAGTTGATTTAGCCGTACTTTAGTTAGTGGATCACAGGTTCTTTGCCATAATCTTCGTACTCTGTGTTTTTTTTAAATTAAATTGAATATGGCTGTTGGTGGATGGAGATAATTTTGGGGCCTACGTTGCCGGTATATGGTAGGTGCGTTATGTACTGCTTGGTTGAGTGCGTGTTTGAAGGTTTCTATTGCATTATTAATATCCATTTGCGAGATGAGATTTACTGGGAAGGACAGCAGATTGTTCATTGATTTTTTTAATTGATCCCAATTTATTGGTCCATTTATTAGCCTAGGATTTTAAGGTAATTTTAGGCAGCGTTGTGAAAGGTCACAGTTACCGGTAAGTGATCTGAATCCAGTTGTGTCACAACTGTTTGGGTAATTGGTGAAGTTAGGTTTTTATGAAGAGTGATATCTAAAATGTCAAGCATGTGGTCAGCTCTCTAAGGAACGTATGTGTATTCTGTTGGTGCCGAGATATGTAATGCAAGTTGGGAGGCGAAATCGTTAAGTTTGATACCGTTGGGATTGGTTTTTCTGCAGCCCCAGTTTGTATGTTTGCAATAGTAGTGTTGGTTCTGGGGTGCTAAAGATGTTTTCTAGTTCTTCACGGGTGAGTTGTCTGTTATGTGATTTGTATTCGCTAACAAGTTTTAGTGTGCTATTATTTTTTAAGCTAATTTTTACTGTGGTAGCTTCTATTTTGTGGGTATTATTAATATCTATGGGTAGAAACCGGCTGAAAGAGTAAGAAGAAGAAGACCTGTAATGCGTTCTTTCCATCTTGTAATCATACTATTTCTAATCCGAATTTTCTTCTTCTTGTTATCAGCGTCTCCGTTGGAGATTGCTGATCATTATGACTATTTTGACTTTCGATATTGCCGGCTGACTACACACAAAATTCTTGTAGTTTCGTACCACGATACTCAACGTCGTTTAATGCTACGGTTTCCTTGGATTATGAATTGTAAAAATTCACATTTGTTGGTCCGTGATATATGGCCCAGATATTGGAGTGTTTGTTTTTGTATAGTGAAGGTGATTTCAATATCTTGTCAATTTTGTAAGCGCTTCAAGGAGATGAGTAACATCAGTTTATACACTCACATTTCTAAGGCTTCCGTCGCTAGCTTTTTCTGCTCTATAGAGCAGCACAGAAAAAACAGTTTCAATTTTCCAGTACCTATATTTACTATATTTCTTTTGTTCTTTGTTGCCTACATTATATCTCTATCGTCTGAGCAAAAAGAAAGTTCATTAAGGGTGCCTTTGGAATTTTGAAGTCATGTGTATTTTAACACCGGAGAATATGGAGCTGTAATTTGACATTTGTGACAAAGCGAGGTTACGACCTTGTTCTTCGTCTTCTTCTGCAGACTTGGTAATATTTCCGTTGCGTTTATTACGTAAAGTCTTGATCAATATTGTCATTACGTTGCCATATTTTCATTGTCCACAAAATGTTAATGAGAAGGATTAGGTGCAATTTTCTGGTGTTATAATCTTCGTGACTTCAAAATTCCAAAGGCATCTTTAAAGAACTTTACTTTTTCCGATACTATATTTTCTTCATCAAGCTTGCGCGTACGCGTGCGTCATCAAATCGTCCTCTGTGGTTCTGTTATGCCCACACCTTCTTAGGAAGTTTTATACTCGTTTACAGGCTACGCCGTTTTAATACATATCATTTCCTCGGCCCTGTGGCTGTTTTTATAGTTTTATTGTCTAATATGCCGATACGTTTCTATTATTATTTGATATTATATGCTGTGCAAGTTGCTCTTTACCTTTGTGGTTACAATTTTAATATTCTTTATCTTGATCTTATTCTTACAAGAACTTTAATTGACTTGTATGTTCACTACTAGATATTCAAATGTAGAAAGGTAGGAGTACTTGTGTCTAGCACCTTAGATAATGCAAAATTTCTAACCTTTAGTATGTTATTGCTTTCGTAGTATAACCACAATTGTGCATTAAACAATGGATTCACATTAGCAGATATAGGCACTTACTATTATTATTATTAGTTTTAATTTTCTGGCCCTGTCTCCGATGCACTACGACCTAGAAGATCTATTGTCTTCCCAGGTATTATTCGGCCTCACAGAGAAATCCCAAAACCTTCAAAGAAGGTTTATATTGTCTCCATAGCGGTGTTCTTGTGGAGTTTGGATGTTAGTTCATCTTCCTGAAAGTGCTTAATTAAGAGAGTGTTTAATCTACCGCATTCTTAGAAGCATTAACTTGTAACTTGGTTCACAATTTCACAAACCTTGCTGATGCACAGTGGTTTGTTCTTTGATGTGTTCATGAAGCAATTTGTAATGCGGTTTATTTAGCCATATACTCTACTATATTATTAATTTATATTGCCCATTGTTTACGGGTTTAAACAGCCGTAGACACATAAAACTCGATTTTACTCTCAGAATGACTAAGGGGAAGTCAATAGTTTACATAATAAGGTATATAATCTGTAAGAGAAATACGAATACAGGAAATTACATTAAGATGAAACACAATGCATACAGTTTACGCGTTCAACAACGTAAACTTATTATCAATATCTACGTGCTAAAGCTGTTTCTACTCGCATGATGTATCTATTAAATATACAAATAGAAACCGCGTGGATATGTTTTAAGTCTGAAACGCAAATTCCTTGAGCCGGACCTGGTTGATTTCACACCGCACGTTTAGCTAATTGCTGATGCATACGTTTTAGCGAGCACTAAGAATGCTTGATTCAGCAGTGACGCCAAGCTGTATTCACTTCGCGCGTTTTCCCAGATGTCGCAAGATTGCGTCATTCGCTGTTAAGCTTCCGGTTTCCTCAATTTTACTGGTTCGTATAGTAAATGGAGGTAGTTAATTATAGTAACTAACCTGGCTTTAGTATTTCTGCCAGATGAGCCCGAGGTTACCGCTGTGTGCTCCTTTGAAGCCAAAATCGCAGCTTCTAGCTGTGCCGACTGGAAAACCCCAGGGTGGCTTCCAAGGTGATTGGCTCGATAGCTGTGCTTCAGCTTGAGATGCACTAGGTGTAGCCTGCTGTTAGCGCAGATCTATACAGGCACTTTATAACACATTTAATGGTTTGTCGTGACGTCCTTGGTCATTGGACTTCGCACGCTGTTGACTGCTTGAGAGCGACTGTCTCCCGGTGTCCTTCACGACATAGTTGCAGTTATTCATGCAACGTTGCCATGAGCTGACTTGGAACATTTACTTGCACACGGGAAATTTACAATGCATTTTAAGCTAATTGATACACAATGAGGAATACGGTTCAGATTTATTACTAGCATGATAATGGTTAAATACCAATGTTCTCAAACGTATAGGGTGACACGAATCGGCTCATTACAAATTGCCCATGTGGATTGTCGTTATCTGCGATATTTTATCTCTTCCGCGTTTGAGTAACTTTTCGGTTGCACTGTTTAATGAATCTACCAAGAACATCTACGATGGTTTTGCACTGGGATATTCCATCCATGCAATGTTGATCTTTGTTTCAGATACTTATTGGCGTGTCCTTTAGTAGTTGCATACTTGATGCCGCATGTGGAGTCTGGTCCTGTTCCCTGTTTTAAGCTGCCTGATTTAGTGAGTTCCTCAATTGTTTAGTTGCAATTGTTCCCCAGTGTCCTAGTACCCAAATCAGTTTAAACCTGTTGCGTTCACCGAGGTGCATAAATTATTTTGTGACATTCTAAAATCAGCTTAGTGGTAAACAGGTGCTTCCTGGCAAACCAAATTTCACCGTTCAGTGTGTTGATGTCAATCCCGTTGTTCTAGTCTTCTGATTATGGAATTAAATCTCAGTTTACTGAAATCATAGGAAATCATGTTATTTGAATTCTTTTGCAATATGAAGTACTTGGTTAGGTATTTAAAGACATTAGTGTGACAACCTGCATATCCAAAATAATCACCAGAGCCATGTGTTTGCAGACGATAAATCCTTATTCCTGTCATAGCTTCTACTCCTAGGTGCAAGGCAGGGAATGGTAAGGCTTATAATGTGGCTGTGGGAGACGTTATATCTACGCAGGCCATTCGTCGAATGTTAGAAACCTCTTTCCATTATCAGCATTTTTAGCCTCAGTCTATCATGCTAAGGCAGCTTAAGTTATAGTGCCTATAATTTTGTACAGAGCCAATTTATTATCTCGTATTTTAGCCCTGACGTTCTTCTTAACATCATTCTGCATAACGAAAAGGATCTACTTCCCTTGTTTGTCATATAACGTAATAGTGCCAGTATAACGTAATAGTGCCAGGAAACGCATTCGTTTAGTAACTCATCACTATAATTAAATTAAGCTCTGATGTATCGTATTAGGATAACTTCAAGGGCGCAATTTTAACCAATTAACGTTACAGCAATGTCTTAAGGAGTTATAAAAAAAAACTTTAAAATTACGATCGCTCATTTTTTTTCGAATTGGACTGCGGTTTCACCTGTTTTTGCTTAATTCACTTCTAAAGTTCAATGGATTCCTGCTCGAGTACCGCGCATATGATACCGCTGTTCTGCTAATTACAACAAATTTAGTAATTTCTATGTAATTTTACCTTGCAGCATTTTGCGATGATACGAGGGTGGAAGAGCTACCAGCCGGAGTAGCATCACAGCTGCTAAGCATGATAACACAGAAAACGTTGCACGCTACGGGGAGTTGTTCTGTTGAAAAGGAAGCAATAGTAGACGGAGTTAGTTTGCTTCTGTACACACGAAACAGCTCCAGCAATCCTACGAAGTTAAATGTAACCAATCCCACAATAAATGCAAGCAAAAAAGTTGTTGTGCTGATACACGGATGGATCTCTGGTCCTAATGCTTATGGCATACCCGCATTGAAAGATGCATACTTAGACCGTTATGACAGCAACATCGTAATGGTAGATTGGTCTCCATTAGCTTGGAAACCCTACACCGTCTCCGTCTGCGTATTGCCCAGAATCGCCGAGATGGTAGCAGACGTTTTATGCCTCTTCGACAGAAACCTGAGCATCGCTGCAGATTCGGTCCATCTAGTGGGGCACTCGCTTGGAGGCCAAATGTCCGGTTTGATTGGGCAAGATATGATAGATAAATGTGGAAAACAGGTGGGCAGAATAACCGCGTTAGATCCAGCTGGGCCCCTCTTTCAGAACCTTCCGGAAAACCAGCGCCTGGATAGTGCGGACGCTGAGTTCGTTGATGTGATACATACTAACGAGGGTGCTCTTGGTTACTGGGGCAACTGCGGGGATGTCGACTTCCACGTTAACTGCGGCGTTATTCAGTTGGGATGTCCAGAGGTCAATTTCGACTTTAATGTCGAGAAACTGCAGAAAACGTCTCTGGATATAGGTAAGGTAGTCGATTGGATGGTTTCACACCCTAGTGTTTTTTAATTGTAACTGTTTTAGTTGCTTGCCATCATCTACGCAGCATAGACTACATGGCCGAAAGCACGGTTTCCAAGAGGTTTAGAGCAAGGATTTGCACGGATTGTCCACTTCCATGCATTCCCAATCTGCTGAAGACCGTTGAAATAGTGATGGGAGAAGATTGCCCTGCAAATTCTAAAAATGGGGGATACGTGTTGGCTACAAATTTTCAGTCACCATACGCACTGGGCACAACCGGAATTTTAAGCTCGTTATCTAACTTTCTGTAGTGTACCACTTTTACTAGTATTATTTCCCAGGTATACACATTAATAGAAAAGAGTAGTGTTGTATATTAAATTAAAAAATTTAAAGGTGTAGAAGTACAACCCATATTAAGTATTTTGCAGTTAGGGAAGGTTCCCGACAATATAAGTTTTAATTTACTAGCTTAATTTAGTTAGTTATTGTTTTGAAGAACTTATTTTCCATAATTTGAGGCGCAGATTAGAAAGTAGGAATGCTAATGCAGGCGACAATGTGCACTAATTATTCTTTTTGGTGTTAACTTTCAAAATATTTATTGTATACGATTTTAGCTAACATATTTTCAAGACGCCTTGAGAACTAATTCCCGTCATTCGAGGAATAGCAAAAAAAATGTGTATCAACATCAACTCATGTGACAGTGTGACAACAGACAAGCGGGCAAGGAAATCATTTCTTCACTCGAAACGGCATACTCAGAAGATACGGAATTATGTCTGCTTTTCATATTGTTCAAAATTCAGAGAATTATGTATAATAGCAATGCGGGCTATTACTTAATAATTAATGTGGCAGCTGGTTTTTGTATAAATAAACTGATTCCAAGAATTAGTAGATATAACTAATAAATTTAGATTTTTCGACATTGCTAATGGGTCAATAGTGTGAAGATTAATCTGTTTGTGTTTGAATTCCCGCAAAGGACTTTGACAGACCTCAAAGCTTTATATAAAATTATTTGTCATCTTAAATTTTTAAAAAAGAAAGAGTTATATTGTTTTGAAAAATTATATATCATCTAAACCACGATGATAAGATTTCTTTAAATAATTTCCTCCTTCTGAAAGCATAGCTCTTCAATCAAGTGTAAGCAGTACGAACTGATTTTCCAATGCATTAATGGAGATAGCGAAATATTCCAAAAACTGGCAAAAACGTGATAGTAGATCAAGAAAATATCCTAGATAAGTAAGACTACCAACTCTGTAAGCCAAGCTCATCAAATTGAATTTTATAAAATCATGATGAACATAGTCGTTATGACCTAGCATACCAAAACGATTTTTTCAAAAGTAGGTGTATAGAGCAGATTAACATTTATATTCCTAAAAATAAAATTTGAGATCTTGAAGGATTTGCAGAAAAGAAACTCATCAATTAAAATTTTGTGAGATACATATCAATACAAATTTTCAATTTTAAAGTAATAAATCATTAATAACACTCACCTACTGCCGTTTAGAGCACTATCCCTCTTCGGCTTGTTCATTGCTTTTGGGATAAAAAATCTATTTATTAAGATATTAATTGAACTTAAGGTATTGCATGCCATAAAAAGAAAACAGAAAAATTAATTCAATACCCGTATATAACACTTAGGGCCGGTTGCAGAAAGCAATGTTAAATCTGGTGTTAGCTGACGTCGCGTCAAAGTGAACAAAATCACATAAAATTTTGTTTACTAATGTATTAGTTACCATAAACATTTGATATTTGATTCGTTTTTGTTCACTTTGACGTCGCGTTAGCTAACACCAGACTTAACGTTGCTTTCTGCAACCGGCCCTTAAGGAAGTAACAGCGGTTATAGGTGGACGTGCAAAGTGTAATTTTCATAAACGTCTTAGAATTCAAAAATCCTCAGTTTTACATTTCCAGGGCCGAATTTAAGACGACCCTTAGTCGCTATTGTTTGTTAAGCAAGAAAATTTACATTGTCAAAATGAAAATTCGTTTTTGACAATATAGAATCTTTATTGTGATTTGATGGGATAATAAAGCTGTGCTAATGATAAATCAAAATATCACTGGGTGTGTTTCTATATAAAGCATTCCTAAGTCCCTAGACCTCGTACCTGTAGACCTCCTAAGCGACCTAAGCGAACCAACTTATGGCCCAGTGTACTATACAATAGAGATGGTATAAAAATACTAGACCTGTTATTCAGTAACACGTATCCTTAATAGTCCAGTCGTTGAAGGTTTTCCGCTCCGAATTCTTTGAACCTTGACCGATTGACGTGAAATTTGGCTCAAGGAGCAAAAGTGACATAGCGCCGATGTGCGCTTTTACCCTGAGAGTGGATGCAACCCCTTCTCGGGGGTGGAAATTGTTCACTCAAAATAACCCCGGAAATGGATAGAGCGACAAATTCTAAGTAAAAAATGTTCTATATAGTTTTTTCGATAGATCGATATTTTTCGAGCTATTCGCGATTGAAAACTTAGATTTTTCGTGATAAAAATGCATGTTTTTGAACGGTTTTTCGCGAATAAGTCGAAAACTTCGCGTTCTATCAAATAAGTTGCAAAAACCAAAAATGAAGCTTAGGAAAGAGCAAAGAGATTGGTTGTTGTATGAATGCTCTAGGTCCAAAATAAAAGAAGTTATGGCTCGTTGAAGAAGATTTTTTTTTGCAACAACTTTGTTCGAAGTAATCAACGTTATTTAACGAAAAACAGATGCATTTTTCGGGAAAAACTTTTTGTAGAGATTGAAAAGATTGAAAGAAAATGAGCACAGTTAGAAGTCGATTGCATGGTCAATATCAATTCTGGTAGAATGGCTGGGGTTTTAGCGCTCATTTTTTTTTCAAAAATTTGAGTGGCCCACCGTTTTTGCATCGTAACTCGCTTAGTTATAATGCAATCGACTTCTAACTGTGCTCATTTTCTTTCAATCTTTTCAATCTCTACAAAAAATGTTCTATAAGTTTTTCCCGAAAAATGCATCTGTTTTTCGTTAAATAACGTTGATTACTTCGAACAAAGTTGTTGCAAAAAAAAATCTTCTTCGACGAGCCATAACTTCTTTTATTTTGGACCTAGAGCATTCATAAAACAACCAATCTCTTTGCTCTTTCCTAATCTTTAGTTTTGGTTATTGCAACTTATTTGATAGAACCCGAAGTTTTCGACTTATTCGCGAAAAACCGTCCAAAAACATGCATTTTTATCACGAAAAATCTAAGTCTTCAATCGCAAATTGCTCGAAAAATATCGATCTATCGAAAAAACTATATAGAACATTTTTTACTTAGAATTTGTCCCTCTATCTATTTCCGGGGTTATTTCGAGTAAACAATTTCCACCCCGAGAAGGGGTGGCATCCACTCTCAGGGTAAAAGCGCACATCGGCGCTATGTCACTTTTGCTCCTTGAGCCATCCCCTAACCACTCACCAAATTTCACGTCAATCGGTCAAGGTTCAAAGAATTCTGAGGTAATAGCATATTTTTACCTTCAACGACTGGACTATAAACTGATCCACAGAACAGGTATCAGTTTTGTCAGATAACATATACCTAATACCTATCTTGGTTAGCACAATACTAACTTCGCGCTCGCACGGACGATCGGCGAACCAGTATCAGACTAGCAGTACACTGAACACTGCTACTGATATCTGTACTTGTTCTACTTCTCTCTTCCCTAGCTCGTTCCTGTTGCCTTCCTCGTGTTTATTGTTTGATGCTCGCGCTCGATACGATTGATCTGCACTGCACAAGCGTTTTAAACCACATTGAAATTTGAAATTTTCATTCAATTTGAAATTTGAATGAGGAAATGGTTGGTTATGATTATGAATAGAAAATAGAAATTACTAGATGTTATAATTGTTATTTATTAAGAAGAACATAAAAATCTTTCGGAAGTAAAAATAAAAATAATAAAACAATGTAAATTCGTAAAATATTTAGAAATGAATAACAGTACTCTGAGAAATACAATGAACAAAACCTATTCTAATTGGCGTATTTTGCATTTATGTTTAAAAATAGTAGTTGCTTAATTTTATTAGAACTTAACCGAGTTCGGCGATCGTTTAGAATATTCCCCCCTTTAGAAAATATTCTTTCGCAAGGTACAGAAGTACCTAGGCAGCAGCCAAATCTTTTTACCAATTTCCTGAGGTGAGGATACATATGGCTTGTCTTATTCCACCATTCTAGAGGATCATTTTTTCTAATTAATAAGTCATCTTCAACGTAACGTTGTACTTCCATTATCGCCCGTGCACGTGGGTTTATGCTGGGGGCTCGTTTAGCATACATTTGATCTAATGAGTTCCATATGGAAAGTTCAGAATATGTTGTTGCATCACTCGATGAATTTTCTTTTGAAACCATCACGTGCTCTACATTGTCTCTATTCATTGTGCCACTATTAGCAATTATGTTTGTTACTTCATTCGTTATGAAATTTCTAACTCTCTCGGCAGCATCCTTATTTTTAAAAACACATACCTTAAACCTAGAATCTAAAAATGTACATACAGCAAGTGTGTTGCTGTTAAAATTTTTGTAACCTTTCCGAAAGGCCCCTTCGTAAAGCTTCTATCACGTTTCGCGAAATGTTAGAAAATTCATTCTTTATAAGATTGTCGCACACGTCCAAAAGACCCCCCGTTAAAACTATTACCAATGAAGCCGACATGTAATTCTCTCCACTAACTACACTAGTAGCGTTTTCAAAGATTTTTAATATTTTACACAGGTCTTTTAAACATTCCCAATCACCTGGAGATAACTGTGGTAAAGATACGTTCAACATGGCAACAGTCGATCTCACAGCATCTTCTAACTCCACAAATCGCTCCAACATATAGTACGTGGAATTCCACCTCTTAACTACGTCCTGTAATAATTTTTTTGGTGTGCGACACCCGGCATTTGTTTGAAAATTCATTATTTTGTACGTTGCTGTTGCACTTTGTTTGAAGTGAGAAACTATAGTTTTTACACTGCCTATAAGTTTACCAACTAATTTAAGAGCATTCCCGACAATTCAATTTAGTGTATGAGCATAACATCCAAAAAATTTCCAAGGCGTTCCATTTTTAATTGCACTTTTTATATTTGCGGCGTTATCAGAGATAGCAAGAACTATTCTGTCTTCAATTCTCCAATCTTTAGCAACTGTCATTAACTCCTTTGCCAAATTGTCACTCGAATGGCTTTTATCAAATACGCTACAACTTAGCAACACTGACTGCATTTTAAAATTATCATCCAAAAAATGTATTGTCACAGACATAAAACTATCATTATTGGTCGATGTCCAACAGTCCGTCGTTAAGCAAGCATGTGAAATTTTACTAACAACATCCTGTCAGGTCATTTTGTATTTTAATTAGCCACCTAGGCTTTAGGGCAGCGTGCCCGTATGTTAAACCCTTTTAGTTACTTATTTGGCGTCATCGCCTAATTCCATAATAATGATTTTGCACATATTTGGCCTCAAGCGCAGTATTTCTCGTCATCCGGGGCACCCCTTTGTTGGTACTTTGACAGTCGGGTGTTAACGCTCGCAGGATTTCCGAACCTTCTAGAATTTACGCTGTTGGTGTGACTGCGAGGCCTCGCGCTGTCTTTATCACCGGAACTTATTTGTTTTATTGGGCGCATCGCCATTGGCTGTCGAGAGTCACGTGGTAACGCCGTTTTGGCTCACGCCACTTTCGGGCGTCCTAACGCTGCTTGCTTGGGGATTCAGCCGAGAGCCGTCGATCTAAGAGGTCGGATAGTGTGTGTGTTGGTGCGGCGCTTCCGCCCTTGGCGGGGGCGTCAGCTTTTCCCGTCTCGTGCTGCTTCAGCAAGTATTTGATAAACTGTTTCGCCTTAAGGGACAGTTCAACTCAGGCCATTGAACAAGGGAGGTGTGTGTGTGTCGTTAGCGGCGATCTTATTACGCCAAGGCGTAGGTGTGATGGAATTCCATGCCCGGTTCTACGTCGTCACGTAAGGGAGTGTTCCCTTTAGCTCGTTGTGCGAGGATTCCGTTGAGGTAGGACATCACTTGGGCTAGTTTGGCCGTCGTAGCGGCGTTTGTTGAAGCGCCAGCCTTTGTCGCCATTTTGGGCGCATCCAGACCCTTCACACGTCGGCCGTTTTAGCGGCGAATTAATTGCCACAGGCAACCTGTTTCCCGCCAGCTGGACCGCATGCCGATCTCTTGGGCCGTCACCAATAAAATTAAGGTATTTGTAACCATTGAATCATACTAACTTCCCGTGCGCGAGCTGTGCGCTTAATCATGTGAATAATTGCTGAACTCTTGGCATACGTGCTGTAAGGCGGCAACGCCAGTTTGGTCGCGGTAAAATTGCATGTGCGCGAACTTGATGTGAAATCTTGTGCACCGTTAAAAACGTACCCTTCGCATCTTAAATTGTTGTCGCTAAGTGGCGTCGCTCGCTCATTTTTGATCTAATCACTTCCCCCACTTGGGCTTTGCTGTGTTTGCCCAAATTATCATGTGAGCATTTTTATGAACAAACGTTCCCTTTGTGGGACTCATATGTCAAACTGCTTTTGATTTTGTACAGTTATGGGTGTTGTTTAGTAACAGTAGTGCGCCCATCAGCTGATGCTTATCTATAAGAATTAACGCAATGTTTGCGGCACGCTTTGGCGCCCCAATGTAAGAATCGAATAATAGACGCTTATCTAATTAAGAGACGCTTTATTCTTGGTCGCTTTGTGCATGTTCTGTTTCAGCGTGCGCCCATCATTGAGGAGATAAATGTACGGTGGAGCCAGTGAGATCAGAGCGTGCAGGTAAGCTTGGTGGTGACATTGTCGTGGCTGAAAAAGCCCCCACTTCATGATCTAAGTATTTTTGCCATCACGAAATCGTTGTGTGAGTTTATAATTCACGAGTACTCCTATCGACGGAGTGTCTTGAATACTTCGCCCCCGTCTAACCGCCCAGGTCCGGTTATTCGGGTTAAGACAGGCTTGGTGGCCCCCTCTTTATTTTACCGTTATTTACCGACCCTCTGGCCGTTACCCTTAGATAATCTCGTTAAGAACCCGCCCAACTCCACTGAAAGTCTAGCCGGCCTATCTTGTTGCGGCTGGGTAGCGGCCTAGGAGAACTTTCGTCCCGATTTCGTCCATTACGGCACGCGCCGGCCGTTTCGTTTATGTATGAGCCGGTGCGGTGTCGTAAAGTCAGTTCAAGACCGTAACTAGCTTTTGGCTATCCCAACGTGTGGCCTTGTTTCTTTCTCATTTTGGTCTTCTCGTTAAGCCCCTCCGTTGTGCGTCTTAGCTTTTGACGCCCAATTCGTGGGGCTTTAGGCTTTGTCGGCCTCATTGTGGCCTTGTTGTGTGTTGTAATTTATATTGATGTCACAAATGTTTTCTTTTCGTCATTTCGAAGTGGTATGGACTGGTAAACCGTTTTTTTCCTAGTAGAATATTTTACCGAGCTTCTTTTCTTGTTTTCTATGCTTTTTCTTGTCTTTTCTTATTTTCTATTTGTACTTTTGTGTTTTCTTGTCGTTTATCGCCTTTTTGAGTTTTTTTTTTGTGTTTTTCCATGTCTTTTCATATTTTGGGTATCTTTTTCGTCATTTTTTTTACCGTCGTTTCTTGTTTTTCTTAGCCAGTTCATACTACCGAGATGTTTCGTTGCACTTGTTGCAGATTTTTGTCCCGTATTAGTCGGATTTAGTACCAGATGTCGTTGATTGAAAGCACCGACCTTGTTTTTTAAGTCTTTTCGAAGGCTTAGTGGGAGTTTCGATCCCCTGTCGTTTACATTGCTTAGCTTTGGGCTAAGTTGACACTTTTTGTTCTACCGTACCGAACTGACGTTCACGTTAGCGAGGTTTATCGATTTTGACGATGATGATAACCGATTTTGACGTTTTTTTTTGTCGTTGTGTGGCGTTGTGCCGCGTTAATTTTTGGTGAGCAGGTTGGAATTCTTTTTCACCTTCCTTACTGCGTTTTGGTTTGTTGATCAGTTACGGTGTGTTGTTGGTGTGCTTGGGGAGATTCGCTCGTGCGGTTATTACGTCCCTCAGGCCATCTTCTTAGTTGGTTTGACGTAGTTATTTTCGTTGGACTTTTATTTCATTTTCATTATTAGCATGTACCGCCCAACTTTGTTTACCGACTTCTTCGTAGACACCCCTAACATTTTTATCGCAGTGTCTTGCACACTTACCGTTAGCATTTAACGAGTCTTTACCGCTGGTCGGAATGTTTCGTACTTGTTGACATTTTGTTGTCATTTATCGTACCGTTTTTGTCTGATGACGTCATGTTGTCAAGTATCATGTTCTTTTGAACAGTTTTGTTGAAGCTTTTGAGCTTTGTGTGGCAGTAATGGCCTGCTGTCCGCATGAGGTTTCTTAAGTGTATAGTGTTTGAGTGTTTAACTATTTTTGACTCTTTTTGCGTAGAGATGCCCTGTTGTTTTCGTCGCCTAGCGCTCTTTTACCGTACCGTTGGCCGTCGCTATTTTCAACCACCTGTGTGGGATTACATAAAGAGAGCGTGTTTCTGGCCATTTAGTTTCGTGCGGACCCTGTCGTAGTAAGGTAGTCCCTTTGGGCCGCATGGAGTTCTGAAAAGGATTTATTGGGCATGCGTCATCGAACGCCTACACCCTTGGAGACTTGGTTCTTCGTGATTTTCTTTTGGTGTTCGGTGTTGGAGTCACTTTCGAGCTCGCGCTTTGCGGTTTAATAGTCGACTTGGCTCTGACATTGGCATCGATTGAGGGTTTCGGTGGACTAAGTTTTCCTAATTGCTACTGATTATGACTATTTTTGACAGCTTCTGTCACAACCATTTCCCTTGTTGGTTGTTCATCCTCTTCCCTTGGGTATTCATACCAGTTGTGGGATTCACACAATGCGCCGATCTCGTGACGCGCAGCGTGCCCTCTTCAGGTAACCCTTGGGTGGGACTTTGGACTTTCATTTCTATACCCCCCCTCCCTGTGTTCTTTTGGAACAGTTGGTCGGTAGTGTCCACAGGTGTAAGACATGTTTGTACCCGATTTCGACACAAAAATTTACGTATTTTCTACTGGCGTATCCAGTCTTTCTTCTTCCTCTTCTCTCTTCCCACCTTTGCACCCTATCTGGTGGCCAGTGTGCGTAATCCCTTTGGGGGTGCACTCTATCGTATCGAATGTTGTTTTTTTTTGTGTTTTTCGTTTGAGTTCTCGTTACGTTGTCGCAAAGTGCCCCGTTGATTTTAAGAGACTTCGGGGAACTCTCTTTCAAGTAAGGGGAGTGTCAGGTCATTTTGTATTTTAATTAGCCACCTAGGCTTTAGGGCAGCGTGCCCGTATGTTAAACGCTTTTAGTTACTTATTTGGCTTTATCGCCTGTTTCCATAATAATGATTTTGCACATATTTGGCCTCAAGCGCAGTATTTCTCGTCATCCGGGGCACCCCTTTGTTGGTACTTTGACAGTCGGGTGTTAACGCTCGCAGGATTTCCGAACCTTCTAGAATTTACGCTGTTGGTGTGACTGCGAGGCCTCGCGCTGTCTTTGTCACCGGAACTTATTTGTTTTATTGGGCGCATCGCCATTGGCTGTCGAGAGTCACGTGGTAACACCGTTTTGGCTCACGCCACTTTCGGGCGTCCTAACGCTGCTTGCTTGGTGATTCAGCCGAGAGCCGTCGATCTAAAAGGTCGGATAGTGTGTGTGTTGGTGCGGCGCTTCCGCCCTTGGCGGGGGCGTCAGCTTTTCCCGTCTCGTGCTGCTTCAGCAAGTATTTGATAAACTGTTTCGCCTTAAGGGGCAGTTCAACTCAGGCCATTGAACAAGGGAGGTGTGTGTGTGTCGTTAGCGGCGATCTTATTACGCCAAGGCGTAGGTGTGATGGAATTCCATGCCCGGTTCTACGTCGTCACGTAAGGGAGTGTTCCCTTTAGCTCGTTGTGCGAGGATTCCGTTGAGGTAGCACATCACTTGGGCTAGTTTGGCCGTCATAGCGGCGTTTGTTGAAGCGCCAGCCTTTGTCGCCATTTTGGACGCATCCAGACCATTCACACGTCGGCCGTTTTAGCGGCGAATGAATTGCCACAGGCAACCTGTTTCCCGCCAGCTGGACCGCATGCCGATCTCTTGGGCCGTCACCAATAAAATTAAGGTATTTGTAACCATTGAATCATACTAACTTCTCGTGCGCGAGCTGTGCGCTTAATCATGTGAATAATTGCTGAACTCTTGGCATACGTGCTGTAAGGCGGCAACGCCAGTTTGGTCGCGGTAAAATTGCATGTGCGCGAACTTGATGTGAAATCTTGTGCACCGTTAAAAACGTACCCTTCGCATCTTAAATTGTTGTCGCGAAGTGGCGTCGCTCGCTCATTTTTGATCTAATCACTTTCCCCACTTGGGCTTTGCTGTGTTTGCCCAAATTATCATGTGAGCATTTTTATGAACAAACGTTCCCTTTGTGGGACTCATATGTCAAACTGATTTTGATTTTGTACAGTTATGGGTGTTGTTTAGTAACAGTAGTGCGCCCATCAGCTGATGCTTATCTATAAGAATTAACGCAATGTTTGCGGCACGCTTTGGCGCCCCAATGTAAGAATCGAATAATAGATGCTTATCTAATTAAGAGACGCTTTATTCTTGGTCGCTTTGTGCATGTTCTGTTTCAGCGTGCGCCCATCATTGAGGAGATAAATGTACGGTGGAGCCAGTGAGATCAGAGCGTGCAGGTAAGCTTGGTGGTGACATTGTCGTGGCTGAAAAAGCCTCCACTTCATGATCTAAGTATTTTTGCCATCACGAAATCGTTGTATGAGTTTATAATTCACGAGTACTCCTATCGACGGAGTGTCTTGAATACTTCGCCCCCGTCTAACCGCCCAGGTCCGGTTATTCGGGTTAAGACAGGCTTGGTGGCCCCCTCTTTATTTTACCGTTATTTACCGACCCTCTGGCCGTTACCCTTAGATAATCTCGTTAAGAACCCGCCCAACTCCACTGAAAGTCTAGCCGGCCTATCTTGTTGCGGCTGGGTAGCGGCCTAGGAGAACTTTCGTCCCGATTTCGTCCATTACGGCACGCGCCGGCCGTTTCGTTTATGTATGAGCCGGTGCGGTGTCGTAAAGTCAGTTCAAGACCGTAACTAGCTTTTGGCTATCCCAACGTGTGGCCTTGTTTCTTTCTCATTTTGGTCTTCTCGTTAAGCCCCTCCGTTGTGCGTCTTAGCTTTTGACGCCCAATTCGTGGGGCTTTAGGCTTTGTCGGCCTCATTGTGGCCTTGTTGTGTGTTGTAATTTATATTGATGTCACAAATGTTTTCTTTTCGTCATTTCAAAGTGGTATGGACTGGTAAACCGTTTTTTTCCTAGTAGAATATTTTACCGAGCTTCTTTTCTTGTTTTCTATGTTTTTTCTTGTCTTTTCTTATTTTCTATTTGTACTTTTGTGTTTTCTTGTCGTTTATCGCCTTTTTGAGTTTTTTTTTGTGTTTTTCCATGTCTTTTCATATTTTGGGTATCTTTTTCGTCATTTTTTTTACCGTCGTTTCTTGTTTTTCTTAGCCAGTTCATACTACCGAGATGTTTCGTTGCACTTGTTGCAGATTTTTGTCCCGTATTAGTCGGATTTAGTACCAGATGTCGTTGATTGAAAGCACCGACCTTGTTTTTTAAGTCTTTTCGAAGGCTTAGTGGGAGTTTCGATCCCCTGTCGTTTACATTGTTTAGCTTTGGGCTAAGTTGACACTTTTTGTTCTACCGTACCGAACTGACGTTCACGTTAGCGAGGTTTATCGATTTTGACGATGATGATAACCGATTTTGACGTTTTTTTTTGTCGTTGTGTGGCGTTGTGCCGCGTTAATTTTTGGTGATCAGGTTGGAATTCTTTTTCACCTTCCTTACTGCGTTTTGGTTTGTTGATCAGTTACGGTGTGTTGTTGGTGTGCTTGGGGAGATTCGCTCGTGCGGTTATTACGTCCCTCAGGCCATCTTCTTAGTTGGTTTGACGTAGTTATTTTCGTTGGACTTTTATTTCATTTTCATTATTAGCATGTACCGCCCAACTTTGTTTACCGACTTCTTCGTGGACACCCCTAACATTTTTATCGCAGTGTCTTGCACACTTACCGTTAGCATTTAACGAGTCTTTACCGCTGGTCGGAATGTTTCGTACTTGTTGACATTTTGTTGTCATTTATCGTACCCTTTTTGTCTGATGACGTCATGTTGTCAAGTATCGTGTTCTTTGTGAACAGTTTCGTTGAAGCTTTTGAGCTTTGTGTGGCAGTAATGGCCTGCTGTCCGCATGAGGTTTCTTAAGTGTATAGTGTTTGAGTGTTTAACTATTTTTGACTCTTTTTGCGTAGAGATGCCCTGTTGTTTTCGTAGCCTAGCGCTCTTTTACCGTACCGTTGGCCGTCGCCATTTTCAACCACCTGTGTGGGATTACATAAAGAGAGCGTGTTTCTGGCCATTTAGTTTCGTGCGGACCCTGTCGTAGTAAGGTAGTCCCTTTGGGCCGCATGGAGTTCTGAAAAGGATTTATTGGGCATGCGTCATCGAACGCCTACACCCTTGGAGACTTGGTTCTTCGTGATTTTCTTTTGGTGTTCGGTGTTGGAGTCACTTTCGAGCTCGCGCTTTGCGGTTTAATAGTCGACTTGGCTCTGGCATTGGCATCGATTGAGGGTTTCGGTGGACTAAGTTTTCCTAATTGCTACTGATTATGACTATTTTTGACAGCTTTTGTCACAATCATTTCCCTTGTTGGTTGTTCATCCTCTTCCCTTGGGTATTCATACCAGTTGTGGGATTCACACAATGCGCCGATCTCGTGACGCGCAGCGTGCCCTCTTCAGGTAACCCTTGGGTGGGACTTTGGACTTCCATTTCTGTACCCCCCCTCCCTGTGTTCTTTTGGAACGGTTGGTCGGAAGTGTCCACAGGTGTAAGACATGTTTGTACCCGATTTCGACACAAAAATTTACGTATTTTCTACTGGCGTATCCAGTCTTTCTTCTTCCTCTTCTCTCTTCCCACCTTTACACCCTATCTGGTGGCCAGTGTGCGTAATCCCTTTGGGGGTGCACTCTATCGTATCGAATGTTGTTTTTTTTGTGTTTTTCGTTGTTGCGTTTTCGTTTGAGTTCTCGTTACGTTGTCGCAAAGTGCCCCGTTGATTTTAAGAGACTTCGGGGAACTCTCTTTCAAGTAAGGGGAGTGTCAGGTCATTTTGTATTTTAATTAGCCACCTAGGCTTTAGGGCAGCGTGCCCGTATGTTAAACGCTTTTAGTTACTTATTTGGCTTCAGCGCCTAATTCCATAATAATGATTTTGCACATATTTGGCCTCAAGCGCAGTATTTCTCGTCATCCGGGGCACCCCTTTGTTGGTACTTTGACAGTCGGGTGTTAACGCTCGCAGGATTTCCGAACCTTCTAGAATTTACGCGGTTGGTGTGACTGCGAGGCCTCGCGCTGTCTTTGTCACCGGAACTTATTTGTTTTATTGGGCGCATCGCCATTGGCTGTCGAGAGTCACGTGGTAACACCGTTTTGGCTCACGCCACTTTCGGGCGTCCTAACGCTGCTTGCTTGGTGATTCAGCCGAGAGCCGTCGATCTAAGAGGTCGGATAGTGTGTGTGTTGGTGCGGCGCTTCCGCCCTTGGCGGGGGCGTCAGCTTTTCCCGTCTCGTGCTGCTTCAGCAAGTATTTGATAAACTGTTTCGCCTTAAGGGGCAGTTCAACTCAGGCCATTGAACAAGGGAGGTGTGTGTGTGTCGTTAGCGGCGATCTTATTACGCCAAGGCGTAGGTGTGATGGAATTCCATGCCCGGTTCTACGTCGTCACGTAAGGGAGTGTTCCCTTTAGCTCGTTGTGCGAGGATTCCGTTGAGGTAGCACATCACTTGGGCTAGTTTGGCCGTCATAGCGGCGTTTGTTGAAGCGCCAGCCTTTGTCGCCATTTTGGGCGCATCCAGACCATTCACACGTCGGCCGTTTTAGCGGCGAATGAATTGCCACAGGCATCCTGTTTCCCGCCAGCTGGACCGCATGCCGATCTCTTGGGCCGTCACCAATAAAATTAAGGTATTTGTAACCATTGAATCATACTAACTTCTCGTGCGCGAGCTGTGCGCTTAATCATGTGAATAATTGCTGAACTCTTGGCATACGTGCTGTAAGGCGGCAACGCCAGTTTGGTCGCGATAAAATTGCATGTGCGCCAACTTGATGTGAAATCTTGTGCACCGTTAAAAACGTACCCTTCGCATCTTAAATTGTTGTCGCGAAGTGGCGTCGCACGCTCATTTTTGATCTAATCACTTCCCCCACTTGGGCTTTGCTGTGTTTGCCCAAATTATCATGTGAGCATTTTTATGAACAAACGTTCCCTTTGTGGGACTCATATGTCAAACTGCTTTTGATTTTGTACAGTTATGGGTGTTGTTTAGTAACAGTAGTGCGCCCATCAGCTGATGCTTATCTATAAGAATTAACGCAATGTTTGCGGCACGCTTTGGCGCCCTAATGTAAGAATCGAATAATAGACGCTTATCTAATTAAGAGACGCTTTATTCTTGGTCGCCTTGTGCATGTTCTGTTTCAGCGTGCGCCCATCATTGAGGAGATAAATGTACGGTGGAGCCAGTGAGATCAGAGCGTGCAGGTAAGCTTGGTGGTGACATTGTCGTGGCTGAAAAAGCCCCCACTTCATGATCTAAGTATTTTTGCCATCACGAAATCGTTGTGTGAGTTTATAATTCACGAGTACCCCTATCGACGGAGTGTCTTGAATACTTCGCCCCCGTCTAACCGCCCAGGCCCGGTTATTCGGGTTAAGACAGGCTTGGTGGCGCCCTCTTTATTTTACCGTTATTTACCGACCCTCTGGCCGTTACCCTTAGATAATCTCGTTAAGAACCCGCCCAACTCCACTGAAAGTCTAGCCGGCCTATCTTGTTGCGACTGGGTAGCGGCCTAGGAGAACTTTCGTCCCGATTTCGTCCATTACGGCACGCGCCGGCCGTTTCGTTTATGTATGAGCCGGTGCGGTGTCGTAAAGTCAGTTCAATACCGTAACAATCCTTAGTATTAATTGAATAACTTTCATATACAGCGGGTGTTAAAGATCGGGAAATTGTTTGGCGATTCGGAAGTTCATACGATGGATTTGACGAATTGACGAAATCCACGATCTTCAACAACGCTAAATGGTTGGAAGCTCTTACTATAAGTAAGTAACTAAGTATGTTTATTTATCATAATATACTAGTACATAGAATCAATATTATATTATATCTTAACTTATTTATCATTAATAACATGAATATTAATAGTATTGTTTCACAAAGCTGCTTAATAGCTATTTAAATATCAAGGGAGCAAAGTGTATAATTTCCTCCCGCGGGCAAAGTTTGCGGCCCGACGCAAAGCGGAGGGCCGTAATTGCACGAGGGAGGAAATTCACTTTGCTCCCATGATATATATACAGGGTGACTGGTTCATAAACGTATATATTGGAGGACATGTTAATAGAGGTCATTTGCAGTTGTTTTAGCCAAACATGCCTTATACGAATGTGAATAGTTGTTGAGATATTCTAATTTTTGTGTTTTCTTAGAAATCCGCCATATAGTCGTACTAATTTAAAAATTAAAGCAAATACAACCTTTTTTTCTGCAATATTTCAGTTTCCCTCATTAGATTACACATTGGCAGACATTCTCTATCAAAAATTATGTTAAATACTCCGATCTAATAAAAATACGAAACCTAAAACCTCCACTTGTAAAAGAAAACTTCGAACAACTTGTACATTCACACGTAGTGATTTCAAAATTTTCATGATACATTAAGCGTACAAATAACTGTAAAAACTTCCTTGTTCTATTGGCTTTCGAAAGAGGTATAAAGGTTTATTATTTACTTTTCTAATCTATTAACAAAACAACGAAATTGGGCATAGTACCAAAGACGCTAATAAGGGTCAATTTTGAATTTCATGAACACTGCAGTAACAGTAGGCTATGTTTCGTTGTTTTTCTTTGACAGTTTTCCATAATTGCAAATCTTTGCAAATGCGTATGTCGTTTTTGAGTTGTGTGTGTGTAATCAGACTGTTTTTCGTTAAGTATCTACTATTATTGTAGATGGCAACATTCACGAATGCCGAGTATGCCGATATTTTGTTTATTTATGGTTTTTGTAATGGAAATGCATTAAGAGCTCAGCGAGAATATGAACATCGCTACCCAAATAGACGTGTTCCTCACGTGACTGTATTTGCTGCAACCTATCGCCGCCTGTCTGAGACTGGCACAGTTAAAAAAGCTGTACGTGCAGGACCTGTTGGACATAATCCTGCTATTACTGACGAAATTTTGCAAAGGTTCGAAGATGACCCAACCATTAGCACGAGGAGAGTAGCTGCTGATCTGGGTGTATCTCAGTGGAAGGTTTGGTCCACTTGTCATGAAATGGATCTACATCCGTTCCATTATACACCCGTCCAAAGGCTGGAAGAAGGAGATCCTGCACGTAGAGTAGAATTTTGTCGCTTTATTTTAAATGCTGACATAGACGATCCATCGTTTTTGAGGAGAGTTTTATGGACCGATGAGTCTCAATTTACTAGAGAAGGGATAACAAATTTCCACAACTTACATTATTGGGCGGAAGAAAATCCACATCAAAGCAGAGTGGTTAGCGTGCAACATAGATTTAGTGTAAATGTGTGGATGGGAGTCATTGGCGATAATTTAATTGGTCCTCATTTTTTGCCGGGTGTTTTAAATGGAGTAGCCTATGAGGAATTTATACGGAATAATTTGTTGGACCTTTTGGAAGATGTACCTCTAGCAAATAGACATAATATGGTCTTCCAACATGATGGTTGTCCTGCGCACTATCGCCGAACTATTCGAGATTTGTTGGACGAATCGTTTCCAAATCGATGGATTGGAAGGAGAGGACCAATTCCATGGCCGGCCAGGAGCCCCGATCTAACACCCCTAGATTTTTACGTATGGGGGCACATGAAAGAAATCGTTTATGCCTCTGAAATAAATACGCGCGATGAATTAATTAATAAAATTCAAGCAGCAGCAGCAACTATACGTAATAATCTAACAAATCGAATCACAAGAACAGAGATTAGGAAACGGGCACGTGCTTGTATTAGAAGTAGAGGAACTATTTTTGAACCTAATTTGTAATTTATTACTATTTATTAAATAAAATACGCAATACGTAATAAAAAGTATTGACTTTTATTTAATGACGTACATTGTCTCTAATAAAGTTCAAGCCTGCACATTTACCCAGTGGAAGCATAAGTAGTAAACCTTTATACCTCTTTCGAAAGCCAATAGAACAAGGAAGTTTTTACAGTTATTTGTACGCTTAATGTATCATGAAAATTTTGAAATCACTACGTGTGAATGTACAAGTTGTTCGAAGTTTTCTTTTACAAGTGGAGGTTTTAGGTTTCGTATTTTTATTAGATCGGAGTATTTAACATAATTTTTGATAGAGAATGTCTGCCAATGTGTAATCTAATGAGGGAAACTGAAATATTGCAGAAAAAAAGGTTGTATTTGCTTTAATTTTTAAATTAGTACGACTATATGGCGGATTTCTAAGAAAACACAAAAATTAGAATATCTCAACAACTATTCACATTCGTATAAGGCATGTTTGGCTAAAACAACTGCAAATGACCTCTATTAACATGTCCTCCAATATATACGTTTATGAACCAGTCACCCTGTATATATGATTTTTTCGCCTGGCTAAAGAATGCGACACGCTATTTTTTAATTAAAGAATATCAAAATACGTGTGGCATTTTGGGTATATTGCTAATCAGGTCGTCTATGTGATGCGATCAACAAACAACGATTTTTTGTGAGTGAAAACAAACAAACCGACGAAACATATTTTGCAGTAGATGTATTATAAAAATGTGTAGCAGCGGTGACGACGCTTCAGATTTGCCCCCTGCTATTGCAGAAGAGGCAAATGCTGCAACATTGGATTGGTTACCGGAAAAGTCAAAGGAAAAGTAGCGGTGCAGGAAAATATTGACATAAAAAATCCAAAATTGATTGCATTACTGAAGAGTCAGGCTGCAGGTTACAGGCCAAAGAAACCCGAAACTTTCAGGCGAGGAGATCTCAACTAATTTTAATTGGAAGCTCCAGATGAGTACCTACTGATGAAGGTATTAAATACAAAATTGTTATAAACAAGAGTGCCCTGTTTTAAAATAATTTTTATCCGTTACCGCTTGTCCTGGTCATAGGTATCTCAGGTGCCCGTCGGTGTGACGAACTCACCAAATTGAATATCAGCGATATTGGAGCAAACGACGAAATTTTAATTATTCAAATCCCACATTCGAAAACAACAAATGCGAGCGCCTTTACTGGTCATTGTCTAAGGAGGATTCAGCTACACCTTTAGTGGATGCTTGAGCAAACATTTCAAGCATCAAACGTCACGGGGGATGGAAGTCCACGTCTGTCGCTGAAATTTATGTGGCTTGAGTCAGTTGCACGTAAAGTGCAAGCCTCGAATCAATTATAGGAGAAACATTCTTAGAATACTGTGAAATAAAGTTTTTTAAAATGCAATTTGACATTTTTCAAACTTACTGTCAATTTTAATTTATTAAATTTAATCATTAACAGCTACAGTTTCTACGGGAATTACTTTACCTCCCGTGGGAAATTTTGTTTACTTTACCTCCCGTGTGAGGTAAAGACATCCTTTGCTCCCTCAAGTTAGGGAGAAAAAGATCATTTTCTATAAAGCGAGGCGAAAAATATTTTTTTAAACTATAAATGTTTGTCATGTTTTTACATCTTGAGGAAGCGAATTATAGACTTTTAGTCCCTTGTAATACAGAGAATTTTGTGTACCCGCTTTATTTAATTTAGGCAGCCTAAAATCAAATCGATTTCTTGTTTTATATTGATGTATGATAGTATCAAATGATCCGACATATAATTTGGTAATAAATTATTAACAGCTTTGTAAATCAAAACCACTGTATTAAAATAAATACGTTGTTTGATACTTAGCCATTGTAACGTATTTAGCATTAACTTAATATTCGTATATTTAGAACATCGTAACATATTTCGCATCGCTCTGTTTTGTTGTTTTTGCAACCTTTGTAAATCCGATACGTATCAAAGAAAGAGGATACTTGCACAGTAATCAAAGTGTGGCGCAATAATGGTTTTATAGACTAGAATTCTAGCATTAATACTTAGTTTACTAGCTATTCTTCCCAAAAATCCGATTTTTTAGCAACTTTCTTAATGATAAAATTTATATAACTACGAAAAGTAAGTCTATTATCTATAATAACTCCCAGATATTTAATTTCAGGCACTTGTTCTATTTCTAGACCGTCTATTTTTACTTTAACAGTTATATTTTCACTATTAATTTTATTTGACACGATTATGCACTTTGTTTTGGCAATATTTAATTTTAGTTTATTGATCTGTAACCACTGTGATATTATCTCAAGATCTGTATTTATTTTGTTGAAGGCATCAGTAGTATTTTCCGCAGTTACCCAAACTAATGTGTCGTCAGCAAACAAATTTAGCGAGCAGTGTTTGATATTTATTTCCAGATCATTGATGTACAGTAGAAATAGCAATGGACCTAATACGGATCCCTGAAGAACCCCCAATGTCGATTCCTCTTCATTATACACAGTTGTTTGGGTTCGCGAAGATAGATAACTCTCGAACCATTGTTTCTCGATTCCCTGTATTCCATATTTGTCCAGTTTTGTAATTATTTTTTTCCTATCGATTGTTTCAAAAGCACGCTTATAATCTAGAAACACTCCCACTACACTGTTCTGTTGATCAAGTTTACTTTTCCAATTCGCTAAAACTTGATTTAATGCCGTTTCACACGAATATTTGCTTCTGAATCCTGATTTTTTGCCACTTATAATCCTATTTGCTTCGATAAACTCCTGCAATTGGTCTTTGACAATTTTTTCTAACATTTGTTCGTACACCCGCAAAGTATTAATTATTGGTCTAAATTCTTCACAATTCTTTGTACCCACAATTTTTCCGATAGGAATTACTTTGGATTTCTTCCAGGAATCTGGGAAACTCTTTAACGACTCATTTATTAGTTTTACCAGCGGATTTCCTATAATTGGCAATGCATCTCTTAGAACCTGAACAGAAATGCCATCTGTGCTACCCTTTCTTTTTATGCTCGTTATTGTTTTCTCAAGATCGATTACAGAAATCTCCTTAAATTTAAAGATGTTAACAGGATCAGGTATGAATGCCTCTTCAAAATCGGTGTTTAGTATATTACGATTTATGTCGACAATACTATTTATGAAGTATTGGTTAAAATTTTCAGCTATCTCTTTGGAATCGGTTACTTCTACTCCTTGGAATACAATGTTTTTCGGTGTACATTCTGGTTCCGGCTTTTTAATGATATGTTTAATAACTTTCCACATATTTTTTTGAATCGGCTTGACTTTCTTTAATTTTATTTTCACATTAGCGATTTCACTTATCTTTAATCAAATTGCTATATTTGTTTCTGATTTCTTTATAATGTTTCCAATCATTTGCATTTGCCTATAATCTAGCCTTTTTGTATAACGTATCCCGATATTTCTGTAATTGTTGTAAATCTGTGGAAAACCATGTGCAAGAATTCTTTACCTTGCTAATGCTGTACGCAATCAGGTCAGATAAACAATTATGCAAAGACTGCACAATGCCTACAGCTGCACTGTGTACATTTTTACTCATATCGTAATTATAATTAGCCAATTTATTCAATAGCGCGGTTTGTGAATAGTCATCAAAGAATTTCCTACGCACCGTTTTGAACTCGCTGGTTATGCATTGTTTACGAAATCTGACCTCTATACCGGAATGGTCAGTGATTTTCGGTGAATCTAGGACATCAACATTTAAATTCGAAATGCTAGTTATTACCAAATCTGTTAATGTGTTCGAGGTTTTAGTCACCCTTGTATAATCGCGAACTAATTGTTTCATGCCTAGATGTTGAATTAGATTTGTTAAACGTTTTGCATAGAAACTGTCCTTGGACATGTCAATATTAAAATCACCTATAATTAAATGTTTGCTCCGGTCTGATACATATTCGTCACACCATTTTTCAAATTTCATTAAAAATTCACCATCGCTTGAGCGCGGAGAATGGTACACTACCGTGTACATACCTTTATGAAACCCTTTTGTTATACAGATTGAAAGTAGCAATAAGTTCTTGTTATATGTGATCTTCGATATTACCCTAAATTCGATATTGTTTTTCAACACTATAACTACGGCCCCCGGTCTTTCGACTTTCGGAATTACACCTTATTGTAGTATACCCTGGAAAATGTATTTCACAGTCCTGTATCTCATCTGTAATGCGAGGTTCACTTAAGAATAGCAACGCTGGGCGCCTCCATAAGATTAAAATTTCCAATTCTTCTATATGTTTTAACATACTTTGAGAATTAAAATATATGATTTCAGAACTTCTTTCGCCTACTCTAAGAAATAAATTTTGCTTCTAGATTGTTCCAATTTACGTTTAAAAACTGCACAATCGGTACTCCAAGCTGGATGATTTATGTCTAATTCCATTCTCAATTTTTCCACTGCATGTGTACAGTTTACACATTTTAGGTCATTATCTGTCGCTCGACATTCACTCAATAGATGTGACCCTGAACATTTTGGGCAAGCTTTGTTTGACCTGCATTCGCTGGCTTTGTGATTAAATCTACTGCACGAAAAACACCTGGTGACCTCTACAGCATCGTAAATTCTGCATCTATCCCAACTAATGTTTATTTTTTCTTCTCTCATCATTAACATGTACGGCATCGCATTAACTTCTGCATACCCCGTATAATATCTTCTTCCAGCTTGACTTTTATTTTCTTTAATATGTACTACTTTAAAGTCAGCTTCTTGCACATCTAAATAATTATTTTTACTTGTTATTTTATCTTCTATGGCTTCAAATGCCAATTTTTCGCTTAGTTCAACTATTTTGATCCTGGGTAATCTTTTTTTCGGAATGGTTATACCAAAGAAAATCCTGCATAAATAAAGACGTCTTTCTGGAGAAGCGATAATGCCACTTTCCGTTATGTAAAAGTCGTTCAGTCATGGTTTTTTAGCAATATTGTAGGAGGAATGAACTGTCAGGCTATAACCCATTACATCAGCGTAATAGAATATTGAAGGTAACGCATATCTAACCTAAATTTTAGATGATTGCCATAGACTACATACAGGAGTGAGTTGTATCTACTCGTACACTCATGATATGACTTTGATAGTAGAATTAGATAACTTGATATGTTCTAAAAATATACTTTGAAAGCTCATGGACTTTTTCATATCACTGTACAGTATACAGGGCAATATACCAGAACTGTTTTATGCTAAAGCTAGGGACGAATATATAAATAGAAGAAAATATAACTTTATCATTGAAGAAATTTAAATCCTGAGAACAGAAAGAGAAGCCCCACTGATCGAAAAATAGAATATATCAGAGAAAGGTGGAATTCAAAGGAGGCAAAATCAGTAAAATGATGAAACAGTTATTATTATTCTTCGTCTTTCTCTTATTATAGGCTAGTAGCCTGTTTTAACCACAAACTGGATCTATGAGCCCCCTTTGCCCTTAGGCCGGGTAGGTGGCTAGAGTTGCCCGTCGAAACTGAGAAAGAGTTCCCTTGTTAAGGGGTTAACGGCTACAACAGGTGTTAGCTTGGTAACCGCAGAGCGTACGATTTTTAATACCCTTTCTAGAGTCCGCCGGGATTCGAACCAGGTCCAGCCGTCTGACAGGCGAGCGTTTGCTGTCTAGGCCATGTCCTCAGAGTCATTATTATTATTTTTCAAAAAATACGGAGTAGACGGCCAGTGCCCGATTGGACTCGTATAAGTAGATAACACAAACATTGGCAATATAAAGATACATAAATTTTGACAAAGATACGGATTAGAGTTCATGTAGATCATATAAGTTAAGTAATTTGATATGTGCCCGTCCAACAAGCTTTTAAAGACGTTGATATTTACGAAAGCGAGGATGTGCGGCGGTAAGTCCTTCCATGATCATACAATACAAACTGGTGTCTAGGTAGTCTGGTACAACTCTCATTCACTAGCTTATACTTCTGGCTTATGGCCTCTACGATTGGTGTTTTGGGTGAAGTGAGATATGGTACCCCGGTTGCAGCTATAATGGCCAGTAATGATTTTATACGTTTCGAGTAGGTTACCTCTTTGACGCCTGATAATTAAAGTGGGCAACCCCAGGGTTTTCAGGATATGGAAGCTGACGTAGTATAAAAGAAAGTTTTGTTAATCTTCTTGGGAGTTTTTCTAATGGGTCAATGTCTTTAGAAAAGTATGGGTTACATGTCACATCACCGTAGTCTAGGATTCAACTCTTTTATTTTCTTAGTCGGAGCACTGTTTTACTTTGGAATTTTGTATTGGTACCATTTTATTATTAATAATTCATTTTTTTTTTTACTTTCCTTGTCCTGTTTATGTAGCTATTTTAACATTAACCTTCTGGATTGTTTTGTATTTATTGAACCCAGCATCATGTGTGTATTATCCTTAATTTAGAACGTTATATGGCACCTTTAATCTTTATTTTATTCATTTCTATGTACCTGTACATGTTAAATTCATTTTAGTTTTGGTTAATTTTACTTCTTAGGCCAGTCACCGTAAACACAAAAATCGCGTTAGGTCGCACAAAATTGCACAGTTCTGCTTTTTGGGATGTTGTTAGGATATATACCAATAGTGTAAAACCAAGTTTGCAGCTTTGAAAGACCTGCGCTAACTGCGTGGTGCCCAAAAAACCTTTTCTTTTTCGGACTTTTTTCAGTTTTTGGCTTATTACTGCTAAAAGGTGCGTCCTACGGAAAAAGTCGCCCTGAATACTTTTAAAGTAGATAAAATTTTCTAAATAAGTAAAAATCACTTGGTATATATGATAGGGGCTGAATATGTGTTTATACAAGCACAAATTATTGACATAAAGAGTTTTTTTGAAAAATCTAAAATAAAAAACTTTCTCATATTATTACGACTTTTTGGCGTACACTGTATATAAGAAAAATAAAATTTATAAATGTAATGTCATTTTTATAACATTCTTTAGGTACTGTGCAATATTAATAACAGAAGTTACATTTCTTGAAAAATCCGATTTCCTTAATTTTTTTGTTTTTTCCTGATAACAAGGGAACTATTAGTCCTATAAGATTCCGTTTATACTGAAATTAAAGCTAAGTAACTACTCTACAACTTCATTTTCCATGACTTTCCTCATAGGATGACTATTTTAACCGATATTCTGCTCGGAAGGCGGCTAAAACTACAATTTCGAACTTTTTGGGAAAAATACCCAATCTTTGAAGCGCTCTATCTCGGGAGATATTGCACCTACGAAGCTATTATTACACTAAAATTATAGAATATTTTGTCTACTTTAAAAGTGTACAAAGTGACTTTTTCCGTAGGACGCAGCTTTTGAAACAATAAAGAAGCCGACCTGCGATTAAGCAATAAAATTAAGCAATGGTAGTAAAAATCGCAGATCAACCCCACTACAGTTTATACACCACGGCAGCTCTGAAAACTCTTTACTCACCGCGATGGCCCTAGCTAACTCAAATTTCGGCGGCCTTGGATCGTAGGTTCAAATCATCAGCTGTGTGCCCTGGAATGTCTTAAAAAAAGGAAAGGAAATGGGCGCCAGAAATCAGAAGATTTCAAATAATAAGAGGAAATAAACTGCAAGTGACTAGCGTTTAATTAATAGATAATAAAAAGTCTTGAAGTGTCAGTAATAAATTATCAGAGCGATTAGAATGCAAATAATGTTATAACAAAACTGTGTACGTAAAGTGAAGGTTGAGACACGCATAAAATTAAAAACCCCTTTCGGGTTATTTTAATAACTTTACCAAAAAACATTCGTGGAATAAGCTTATCACAGTCATTAAATAAATCCTTCTGTTTAGGCTATTGAAAATAAAAAAGCGTGACTGTACCTTTTACAGAGGGTCAATACACATCCAAATTGCAGCTTTAAATACTGAACATAATTAATTATAAGCATAAAAATTTAAATGTATAAAGCAAGAGCATGTATGAAATTGAACAATACATGTTAATAATGGCAAAACGTATGAATTTAAATTTCAAATAATTACTGGTTTAAAATGTATAAAAGTAACATCGAGGTATTAAAGATAATTTGAGATTTAATCCCGGAGAAGCACTAACTAACCTCGAAACATAAACTGGACGTGAACGGCACATAATGGACGAAGTCGCCGTGGATGCAAATTATAGCAAAGGCACCCTCGAACAGCAGCAACTAAGCAGAGCGCCAGCAGGTGTCGAAAATGCGATAAGGCTAGCTGCTTGGCCTCCGAGAAAAACTCGTGGTTGGAACTGGTAATAAAGAGCTAAGAAAAAATGTAATTACTATGCAAATAACAAAACAAAAAAGCGCCATCGTACCTGATCATAATCAGCCCTTAGGAAACACAATGCTCATAAAAATTGGTTGAGCGCACGTAATTTGACTTAATTAAAATCAAGCCTTAGCCGCGCCGATGACGGCGGGCTTAGGTTAAGACAGCAAGTGCGAGGTACGAACAATTCGATCCCAAAGCAAGGCTTGCACTCTGATAAGAGATAGCGCGGGTCGAGAGTTCATCGCGCGAAAGAAAGAACTCGAACCAGGTACAAAATGCGCTGGTTTGGAAAATTTAAGAATTTGAAATGCAAAGGATTTATAATTCAACTAAAAATATACAGGTTAAGCCTGAAATAATTGGGTAACTGGCGAAACAATTAGGCGAAGCCAAAAAATTGTTTCACTTTTAGAAGTAATAAGCTAAAAACTGAAATAAGTCCGAAAAAGAAACGTTTTTCGAGCACCAAGCAGTTAGCACTGGTCTGTCGAAGCTGCAAACTTGGTTTTACACTACTGGTAGCTATCCTAACAACATCCCAAAAAATCAGAACTGTGCAATTTTTTGCGACCTACGACATTTTAAATGACAGGCCTATTCTGATAATTTCTTTCACACGATCTACTAATACCTGCTCTTTTTCTAGATCAGATTTGTGTAACATAGAAGCTTTAACGGTAAGTAAAGTTATAGACAATTATATTGAGATTATTGGTGTCACTGAAGGCAACTGGCGCCCATGTAATTTGTATTTAGTAGCTATAAGGACCAGTTTCTTCGTAATCCTTACTTACAACGATATAATCTACCCGAATTCTAGTTACATTGGGTAGGAAATCTTTTAAATTTATATATATACATATAGACATTTAAAAATGTCACTCTAAAATTCCCATTTGTTTATCTGCAGTAACTTTTTTTGTTGATTCTTTGTAACACTATCACACAACAAATAATAAAGAGCAGAAATTGTAACTGTCCAATGAAATCCCGTGTCCAATGTATCCCCGGTCTCCCTTAGGTGTAGCGACGCTATAGTCAAAATTGTTTCCATTCGGAGTCACGTAACTTTTGTCTGTCACTGTTCATCTTTACTAAAATAGATGAAATGGAAGAAAACGGAAAAAAGGTGTTACGAATAAACAAACATTTGAAATTTGAAGTTTCTAATGTATCAGATAATATTTTTTATGTAAATTATTGAGATAAGGGTAGTAAAACATAAATTAAACGTAAATTAGTTGAGCAGAATACTGAATATAAAAAGAAACCATCGGACACGCGGTATAACGAGCAGTCACAACAATTAATTTTGAATGTCATGTGTTTTTTGGTGAAGATTACGACAATATTAAAAATGGCAAACCAAAAGTTTCACACTCCAACGTTGTTTGCCGTGCTTCTCTTACGTTATATATCTCGGAGATGAAGCAGTCAAGAACCCCATCACGGACATAACGGAGTTTTCCTAGCCACTCTGTATATAAAATGTATGCAGTTAACCATGAAACGCCTAAATAAACTCCTGTGAGTAGAAGCCCATGTGTTAATTTCTGTATAGATAACAACTACCTATCGAGTCAAGTTCAGGTGAAAATTTAATATTTTAAGTAATAGTTCTTGTTCTAAATCTGAATAAGGTTTAGTAGTTTATTTATATTGCACTTATTAAGAAGATAACAAAATATGCACGAACATAAATTGACAAATTGACGTAAACTTTGATATAGGCAACGTGTTTTTAATGTAAAAAGTCGACATATCTTTATTATATTTACATATTACGACACGCTATGTTTGCTTTAATGTGTAAAGTTAGTTTAATTTTATATAAGAGAGCAAAATCCGTAGAAACCTTATTTTAGAAATTGGCAGATGTTATCATAACCTAAAAACGAAATGTCATTTATTGCCGTAAATTGCATTTTTAAGGATGGAAATACGTCACTAGATTATCACGTGACTCCCAATGACTATAACATAATTTGTGATGTAGTAATAGTTATCTATGTTACAAGGATTATAGAGCATATTATTATGGTATTAGCTGTGAAGATTGTGTGCATGTACCGTAATCATTAGTTAGCATCCGAATCGCACACATTTTATCTGCTCTTAAAAATTAATATAGTAATTGAAAATAAAAATAAACAAACACTGTTAAAACTAAAACAGGGAATATGTTTTGCCAGCCAATTTGCTACTAAAGAAATTTTTAGAGTACAATAATTCTTTAAGTACTATACTGATGACTATAACGAGACCATTACAGCAATCGGTTTCATAAACTACGTATCAGACACTCAAACTGCCGCTCATAAGGTTACTATTATGGCAGGCTATCAGAAAACACTTTTACATATTTAAAATTCTATATTGTATACAATGAGAGGGACGACGCAAATAAACTGGCCTTCTGGAGCGCCGATATTCGATACCACAGGAAATTCCTCATGCCCTCCAGCCACAAACCCACCTACAAATCCGTAAGTACGCCCTGTAAGGGTTGACCACAACAGGGCTTATTGCCGCCTGCTAAACGCATTCAAAGCCAAGCTATCAAGGCAACTAATTAAAGGCACAACTTACATGGGACGCAATACCTTCCTGACCACCGACAACGTCCTACGACGTCGTCAGGCGAAACTACAGCTCCAGCAGAGAGGCAGAAGGTGGCTGCAAACTCAAAGCAGGCGCCTCAGCCAAAATCTTCGAGAGCGACCAGACCTCTCCAAAGGTAAAACTTGGCCTAGTATGTTGATCTCCGATCCATTCAAATTGGCTCCATATGCACTATAGCACTCTTACTACGCTCTCCATACATGGTTAGTTGTCCATCTGCTGTACGTCTTTGCCCCAAATGTAAACAAATCGACCTGCGTTGACATTTAATATTTTAGTTGCAGAAGCAGTCCCAACGAAGTACCGCCATCTCCGAGGTTCCCCGACCGAAGAACCAACGCCAGACGTTGCTATCCTGGTTGTAGCTTCCCCAAAGCGCTGATCAGCGGTCAATAACTGGCTGGCCCTCCATAAAATTACTTTGTAATACTCGGCTTGCACCGGATCAAATGATGCCTCATATTTGTCTGTTGCGGAAGGTCAAAACAAAGGAAAACTTCTACAAATTCGCTTTATTTAATATTTACTTGTACATACTTTTAATACCTACAGTTTACTTACCAAAATGACGTGTGATATAAAGAATAATATACTTAACCTCTCTAACGCGTTCTAAATCTAATCAATCGATACGATCGACGAACCTTGGCTTACTGAGCTATCGAATAGGGTACTAATATATGAAAAAATAAACTACAAGTATAAAATAAAATGATAACCCAGTAGAGAATTCTTCCCAAATACAACTCGAACTTATGGAAATATGGCAATTGATGGAAAGGAAAATAAAGCTGATATTAAATTAAATGGGAAATAATTATTATATATTTATAAAGCATGTTCCACGTTTACTGTTTGTGAATTGACGCGAATTAACGAATTTTAAAGAAATTCTTTAAAGTTCAACTAAATCACAAATTAAATACTTCAATCACCCTACTGTGAAATAAACTGCTCAAGGACAGGTCTACAGAGTAGCTTCAGAATGTGTAGTTCAAAACGTGACCACCGAGCTTCTGTAGATGGCGCCAAGTGGACAAACCGCCACTGTGCTACAATGCTTGGAAATTTTGCAAAGTGGAAAGCCAAAACTAAATAGCGCATGAAGGTGCTCGGGACCTTAGCAACAACTTTGCCCCCTTTCACAATTTCGATATCTGTAGCCGTTCGAAAGTTACAGGCGATCCAGACAGACAGACAGACAGACGGACAAAACGTTCGCATAAGTACGCTGAAGCTACTAATAAAAACGCTGCGGGAAACGGTTAAATGTTACATAGCTAGACCTTGCCGAAGAGAAAAGCTAAGCAGATAAAATGCTAAATGTATGTACGGCATTCATAAATAATTGTTTAAACTTGTAAAAAGCGTTACAACATGTTTGGTATTTTTATTTTTTTATGTTACAAGGCATATCATTATTTACATTGCTATAGTTCTGTATTATCTCTACGAATTTATTCTCCTTGTCCACACACACAACTGTAAATTACAGGAATATAAAGGCCCAAACAGTTAAGTAATTTCAATAATTACTGCTCCATTGAGCAATTTAATTTCACCATAATGCAAATTGTTAATTTTTAACTTTGTAAACACATAAACCTAGGCAACCAACTGTAACAAAGATTCATATCAGCAATGCTGCAACAACTGACCGACTGCATGACTGGACTAGTATATATATTTCAGTATATTTACGACAGAATGACGTTGACGAAGAACATATTTTGAGATTTAAAAGCTTCGACAAAGGTTTAAAATAGGTAATAACAAAATCGGTATTTGGATCTGTTAAATTTCTATTTCATTTTCTGATAGACTATTAGACCCTCAAAAATTTTCTGAATCTCAGATAAAAGTGTTTCTCTTTAACATTATATACATTTTTTCGTGGATTAGCAACAACTAAACCGTTTGAGAAAACAAACTAATATATCATCGGTAAGAGATGTCACGTTTACATGTATTAAATACACGCAATTGAATAGAATTACCATTTTTTCTTTTAGAGGCTTCATTGCTCTAATTTAAAAACAAAAAACTTTCCTACGTGATGACACTCACTTCCAGTTGCAATTGAAAGATAGGTCTTTGCCTTTAGGGTGGGAATAATGTTTTAAATTTGGAATAGAATACTATTAGAAAAAAAGGGCCACTTTATTATTATATTAATGCTTAACTAGCTTCTGGCTTTTGAAGTGGAAATGGTAGTTGCGATCTTTTATACAACTAACGACTGTTTTATTCCAAATTTCATTGGTGTCAACATAATATATATGAAGCCATTCAAGTAAAACTTATAGCGGACCATTTCATATTTATTACCGCAGGAGCGCGACCTTGATGGTTATCACAAACGCGAGGTTATTATGTTGCTCATATTAGATTTTGTTAGTGTCTAAACCTCTCTGATATTACGAGTAGTGAATCCTGTCCTGTAGAATTAAATTTTGATACTATTTTACAAGGCATTCGAAATGAAGAAGAAATAAAAACGAGAGGTAGATTATAATCTTCTGTTCATAGGTAACGTGTGTAATTAAAATTTTTGTATTTTCTGCAGATGTACTTGCTGATTAGCGATTATAAATGAAGATATTTATATGACAGAAATATGAAGTCAACTGGTACCAAGTTGTTTGTCTTAGCCGAACTATTTACAATGGGTAATTATAATAATAGAACAGCATGAAGGGCAAGGGTGATATGAATTATCGTAATTAAGCATTCGAGGTGGTAATTCCTAGTTCCTAGAATTGTAGTTGTAAAAAGTGACATATTTTCACATCGTTTGGCAACGTTTTGTCGTAATAATAGCTTAACTATGTTTTAAATTGTACCTAAGTGTTTAAAGATCACCTTATATACTCAAAGTAACCATGGTGACTGAAAAATAAGATAATATATGAACTAAGTTTATTTTAACGCTCAATAGAATCTATTACCTTTTAATAAACTTCATGTCCAGCCTGGATAAAATGGATAGTAAGCTATGATGTCAATTTTGAAATGTAGCTATGATTTTACAGCTCTTTGTGGCGACGGAACCGTGGGCCAATTTCCCCCTGGGCTGATTTCCGACGTAGTCGGAAATGCAACCAACTTAACGATGGACAACGTGGGCGCCTGTGGGGACCCAAAGAAATCCGACTACAAGTTGCTGTTGTATACCAGGGCAAACCCTTTCACCCCAATCACCTTAACGGACAGAAACCTAAACCGCATCAACCCGCGCAAGACCAAGACAGTGATCGCCATTCATGGGTACTTCTCGAGTCCGAAGAGCTTCGGCTTCCCGGAAATCAAGGATGGTTATTTGATTCGCCACGACTGCAACGTGATAATGCTCGACTGGTCGAGCCTGGCATGGCCACGGCTTACCACAGCGATCTGCTACCTGCCTAAGCTGGCACCCCTTTTGGCAGAAACCTTGTGCCGCTCGAAGCTACCTCTACAAAAGTTCCACTTAGTAGGCCACTCGCTTGGGGCGCAGATGTCGGGGTTAATCGGGTCCAATACCGCGGATGTGTGTGGGCAACGGATTGGACGGATAACTGCAATGGATCCTGGTGGACCTCTGTATCCCGAGTTTCCGGAATCTCAGCGCCTGGATAAATCGGATGCCCTATTTGTTGACGTGATTCACACCAACGCTGGTGGTATTGGGTTTTGGGGAAACACTGGACATGCAGATTTTTACGTCAATTGCGGTTCGCTTCAACCAGGCTGCCCAACATTTGATCGCGAGCATATGATGGATCATCCGCCAGCGTTGCGTAAGTTAGATTTAAAACATTATTTTTCGATGTCTAGCTTCCACATTCTGTATGCTACCAATGTGCTTTCTTAAAATTACGTTTATTCGCCGGTTTTTTCATCCCTATCTTTCTTATTTTTCTTTGGTTATTCATTTCATACTACATAACATATAAGTTTTCCTTCCATATCTTTTATAACTGTATGGTGTATACCAATTTTTCGTCAAATATCCTCATTTCGTGCTTTGTCCCTTCGTGAAATTCCTGTGGAACATCTGGGCACACCCATCTCTATTGATTCTTTTTGTTCCTTCAGCCAAGTCCATAATATACTACTCTTGATCCAATTCTGTTTTCCCTTTTGAAATCTCTTTTTCTGCCAATTTTCTTTTTCTTCTTATTTCTCGTACAAAACCTTATCTGTGCTTCTGCTATATCATTGACTTGAATCAAAACTCGAGGAAAAAAGAAACACATCGATCAATAAATAATAAACTGTGTCAATAGCCAATCGGAAGAACATAAGGAAATACAAAAACGGAAAAATTACAGAGATAACACCAAATAGAGAAGAAGTATCGCACCTATTAGAAGAGTTTTATATAAAAAACAATTCACTTCAGATGTAGAACAACATGGCACATTTAAAATTATAAATGTATTATCTAAAATCGCATAAACCGTTATTTACAACCACTTAACAAACTGAAAAATAATAAAACTGCATAGAAAGATGGAATTGTCATAGAGGTCAAAAAACTTAGGAGACCCTGAACTGATTAGGATAATGAAACAATTATTCAACTTGTGTCTACAAAACCAAGACAGTCCTTCAAGTTGCAACAACTCCATAATGATACTTCTTCACAAAAAAGGGAATAAAACAAATTTGGGAGACCAAGCCTTATTAACCCTCTAAACCATTTGAACCAACTACTTACACCTGCAGATTAGAAAAGAAACTGGATTTGTGTCAACTAAGAGATCAGGCTCGATCCTGCTCTGGCTGGAGAACTAATGACCATTGCGATGTATTAAAATTCAGATTAAAAAACAATGGAATATAACACGCCTTTAATCTTGTTATTCGTATACTCCAGAATCCATCATCGATATCCCAGCATTGATGACAAAATGTACAAAAATGCCACAAGAAGTATAGATCTCCCTACAACCACCGACAAAATAAAAATCAACAAAGAAATTTGGCCAGGGGACTCCCTATCTCCAGAATTACTTATTACAGAACTCGAACATACGACGAAAATAACTGAAAGGAAAAATATGCGAGTTACTATTTATGGAAAAAAGCTAAGTCATCTCCGTTTTGCAAATGACAAATAACGGAGAACTATAAAAAACCAGTGAATTACTATGGGAGTTTCAGCAAGGGATAGAGAAAGTTGGTTTGAAAAGCGATTACAATATAACCATGATGATGACTAACCCAGGAAAAATTGAAACATTTGAAATATACACAAAATAGAAATCAGTAGAGCCAACCAAACGTGTGAGTTGTGATGAAGATTAAGATGTTAGACTACGCATAACAACTTAAACACGGATTGCTGCAGATGATAAATGACATTGAAGCACGAATATGCAGACGCCAGAGGTTCTCAACGTTGAATCAGAGACATTTGCGCTGGTAGATGGGTTCATGATGCGGTTGTCTGCATACCATGTAAATAGTATTGACCCCCACCCTTACCGCCTTTCAATTAGTCACGCTCTCTTTCTGACGTGCTAGTTTTTATCCACAGATTATGGAAAGTAAGCAGCTTTTTTGAATATATATTTACCAAGTGTCTTTCTCTAACTATCGCGCATAAAGAGAAGATGGGATATAGGTGCAATCACCATCGATCATTCCACAAACATCCTGGTTTACGAAATATCTTTAAGACAGATATTTCAGCCAGTTTAAAAAGAAAATCTTTCACTCCATGCGTTCTTCCAGTTCTAGCGTATGGAGCAAAACCGTTATCTCCCACTAAAGCATCAGTAAAGAAACTGCAAATCCCATAACGTCGAATACAAGTGTCTATACTTGTTTTAGCACCGAGGAACAGCGTCAGAAACAAGAAAATACGAATAACGTTCGGTGAGGACATTGCAGTCTGCACTATAAAGCAAAAAATGGAACCGGGCGGGTCACATAACAAAATTAGAAGACGGTAAATGGATGACCAACTGATTGCGACTGAGCAGAAAATGAGAACTTGAAAGCAGCATGTGGAGGCCCATTTACAGCAGGGTGCCAAAAAGGCTGGTTGATGATGATCTAATATTATTTTATCATCTCTGCCACTTTCTTCAGTTATTACTGCTTAGTACTTGTACTCCGGACACGCTTCATTTTTATTTGTATCATCTAAATGCAAATTGTCTTATATACTTATTTGTCTTTGTCCTTGTATGTTTTTTTTAAATTTTAATCGTGTACTCGAGACCTTCCTTAGCTTCAGCGAACAGGCTGATCGTCGGAAAACTGTAGTTTATAAATAGTCATAATGTATTTTTGAAAAGGCATGCAAAATATACAGCAATTCAATCATAACCTCTTAGTAACGATAAAAAGTTACATTGCTTTACAATTTTTATACTAGATGATATATTAGTATATAGATTGTGTATGGTTTTAATTAATGTGTAATTTATATTTGACAGGATCTGTCTGCTTTAAAACCATGTTGTTCCTCTTCATCGTAACACTCAATCTCTAACGAATGTCTCAGTATCCCTTTCTGGGGCCAAACAAAAATGTCATTTGGAATAACATTGCACTCAATGCTATCGCTTTAAAAAATGTTGGCATTTAAAAGCGTTACTCAATAATTATTTAATGGCATCGAAATAGTGCTATAAAATTTTCGCCGTTAACAACATACCAAATCGCTTCCTATGAAAGATGCGTTTATCTATATTTCTTTCATCAAAAAGATCACTTTATATAGCGAAAATACTGCCATCATAAATGTTCTCAGCCCTTGATAAATGCTGCTGTTAGTAATGCATGCGACCAAAAATGTGACTTTGAAAGACGATAAGGTCACCCGTAAGCTACTGTTCTCCACACAATATCGTTCATCAAGAATCCTACCTTTAATAATCGTTCTTTCACAACAAAACCAAGCAAATATGTAGCCGTAAGGAATGATTTTCTCGAAAAATGTATGTACTCTTAAAGAGTTGTATGCGACGACATATTACAAGACGATGGTATTGAAGATGATCTTTTTAAGCTGACTTTTCTGAGTAGCATCTTCGCTAGGCTGCAATATGGAGAACAACAATTTTAATGGTGATATTGTTAAAGGTAACATTATAGCTGCATTCAATCTTTAATGGAGCTATTCTTACCTTTGCTGTTGTTGTTAAGTGGCATTTTTAAAGTGGCTG
>OW679197.1:106312183-106409486 GCA_940337035.1 Agriotes lineatus | reverse complement strand
ACAAAGTATACTTTTGGACAGCAAAGAGTTCAGACGTGTTAAAATTCGTGAGTGATAACCCAGTCAAAGTTCAGGCGCGGTATCGGGCCCGTACCGCATTATCTTCTGGTTCCAGTTGAAATTCTGGTAAATTTAAAAATCTATTAAATTTATAACAAAACAGATATTATTATGTACAACAATAATACCGGTTATCTGGCAAATCCAAATACCTACTATTCGCAACAGCCAACAAATAACAACACTCCTACGATGTACAACTCGCAGCCTCAAATGCAATGGCAAATTCAAGCTCACCCACCACAAGTAATGCAGTGGCAAAATTCTCAACAGTCTTTTATACCCCAATGGAATACACCACAAAGCAACCAACCTTATTATTTACCCATGTGGGAATCAAACTCTATTCAACAAAGCTCAACAAACAGTGTAGCTCCGACAACCACCGGTTATTTAAATTCGCAGTCGCTGTCACTAGCAGATCACGTTTCAAACACATCACAACAATTAACAAAAAACTCAATCCCCAACGATGACACTATGTCAATTGCTAGTGATAAATCAGGAGTAATAATTCTAAATGATTTTCAAGAAATAAGACCACGCAACAAAAAAAGGAAGAGCAGCTATCCTTCCTCACAAAAAAGCAAACAGACAAACTCTGAAATATCTATCGTAAATAGGTTCGAGGCTCTGACAAAACACGACGAAACGGAGCAAACTTCCAGCCAACCAACTACTACAGAAAAAGCTATTCAAGTTCCTCCATTCATAATTCACTATGTTACAGCACTAAACTCTCTAATAGGCTTAGTAAATAGTCACATAGATAAAAACGATTACTACTATCAATTAATGCAGGGCATGTTGGAGACAAGCCCTGGATGACCGATGATATTCGGAAACAGCTGAAGAAAAAGCGTATCCTCTGGGACGTGTATAAGAAATCTCGACTCCAGGTAGACTATCGAGTTTTTCGCATGCGTTGCAACATTGTTTCGGCTCTGATTAGGTCAGCCCGCACCAACTATGAAAACAGCATTGTACTAGGAAGCGCAAAAATTTTTTACAAATATATTAGAAGCAATTTGTCCTCTCGCATAACAACTCTGACACTTCGTGATGATAACAACTCCGTGTGTACAGACCCTAATAAGATTGCTAACCTATTTGCCAAACAATTTTCACGATCGTTTTTGGAGGAACCCCTGGGAAAAATACCAGTACTTGATCCAACCACTCGCTGTTCAAATAGTTTGACCACAGTCAACTTCGATACGGACCAAGTTTTTCAAGTCCTGTCACAACTTAAGTCCGATTCTAGCCCAGGACTCGATGACATCCATCCCCTTGTGTTAAAGAATTGTACAGAATCACTTCGTATGCCTCTCTCTAACTTAATGAATGGGTCTTTACAACATGGTGCGCTTCCCAGTTCTTGGAAGCGCGCCATTGTTATTCCAATACATAAGAAAGGAGACAAACTTGACCCTGTAAACTACAGGCCTATCAGTCTAACGTCGACCATTTGTAAGTGTATGGAAAGAATAATAGCGAAGCATCTGACAACGTTTCTCCTGAACAACCACATCATCCCGCAGACTCAACATGGATTCCTACCTGGACGATCAACCGTCACCATCTTACTTACAAATCTAAATGAATGGACTAAATCCCTTGACCAAGGTGAGCCTCTTGATGTGTTGTACTTTGATTACTCTAAAGCATTTGACCAAGTCGCTATCGAACGTCTGCTACTAAAGCTTGAGCATATCGGTATAAGAGGCGATTTGTTGAGATGGATTTCCGACTTTACGAGAGGAAGAACGTTTTGTGTGAGGGTCGCCGATACTTACTCAGAATATTATCCCGTACTGAGTGGTGTGCCGCAAGGTTCCGTTTTAGGACCTATTCTTTTCCTAGCATATACAAGTGACTTAACGCGCAATATCTCATCAAATATAACACTAATTGCCGACGATACCAAATTTTTCGGGAACCCAATCACGGATGGTTTCTCCATAGACGACGACCTTAAGCGACTACAAGACTGGTCAGCGAAGTGGCTATTGACGCTTAATGCCTCGAAGTGTAGTGTCCTGCACTTAGGTCATAATAACCCTAAGAGGGAATATATTGTAAATGGCATGATTTTGAAGAGCGTGGAAACCCAAGTAGACTTAGGAGTCTCTGTCTCGAGTGATCTAAAATGGAGTGCGCACATTATTAGTGTAGTGAAAAAAGCAAACAGTCTAATATACTTCGTTAAATGTGTGTTTAAAAACCCGTCACCCTCCCTAGTGCTAAAAATTTATAAAACTTACATTCGCCCCCTGTTAGAATATGCTGCTCCGGTGTGGTGCCCGTATCTTGTAAAAGACATTGAACTATTAGAGAAGGTACAAAGGCGAGTGACTAAAATTCCAGTTAGTTTGCGAAATCTTAGTTATCCCGAAAGATTGTCAAGGTTACAGTTAACTAGCCTTAGACTTAGACGTTTGCGAGGCGATCTTATTGAAGTCTTCAAAATATTAAATAATTCTTACAAGTGCAATTTAGATTTTTTCAGACGCAACTCCAATATCCATCTCCGAGGTCACAATTTAAAACTGAGCCGTGATCGCTTCCATGGGAACGCCCGCAAATTCTTTTTGTCAAACAGGGTTGTGGAACACTGGAATGCATTACCTAGTGCTGTTGTAAATGCAAGGAATATAAATGTTTTTAAAAATATGCTTGATGAACACTTGAATGCAGCTCCATATGTTAGTTAAACTTTTTGTAGAGTAAGCCTTAGTTAACTCGAAATGTACAATGTTCTGTATACTTTTATCATTTGTAAGGGTCATTATCGGCTTTGCCGCTTACCCTTTTATTCTTTAATAATAATAATAATAATAATAATAATAATAAAGTTAAGCTGCAAGTGAAAAAAGTAGAAGATTATAAAAAGTTAAGGGAGGTTCTGGATAAAAACAAAATAACTAGACATACATATAGCCTTGAAGAAGAAAAAACTTTCAGAGTTGTGTTAAAGCATATGCACCATTCCACCGATGTTGAACTAATTAAGGAAGTACTACTAAAGCAAGGACATAAAGTAGTAAATATCATGAATGTTATAAATCGTGAAACTAAACAAAAGAAAAATCTCTTCTTCACTGACATCAAGCGACATACAAATAACAAAGACATCTTTAAAATAAAAAACATTGAAAATGCAATTGTGGAATTTGAGGAACCCATAAAAAAACGCAGATACCGCAGTGCAAAAATTGCCAATGTTATGGCCACACGAGGAACAGGTGCACTAGACCAGCTCGATGTGTCAAATGTGCAGAATTACACGACTATCGCACGTGCACAAAAAACCGTAATGACGGTAAACCAGCAAAATGTGTGTTATGCAATGGTGCGCATCCAGCAAATTATAAAGGCTGTAAGGTCTATTTAGACATTCTATGCAGAAGAAACCCGGGTCAAGCTGGCAAAATATCCACTATCCAAAATCAACAACAGTCTTTTCAGTCAACAGCGAAATCCCAAATGGTACATAACCAACCTTTTCCACAACAACAAACTTCTTACCCTAGTCAAACCTTAACCAATTTACAAAATCAAACCCATACACCCCAAAATACACAACAGCCAAAAAAATTCCTTTCCTATGCTCAGGCTACAACAAGCTTTCACTCTAACTAAACAAATAGCCAACTCCTAGGTCAACAAACAGGCGACCTAACTTCTGTTATAATCTCAATGCAACAAACGATATCAGCACAACAGCAAACTATAAATGAGTTAACAATGCAGATCAGGCTCCTGAGAGAGGAAATGTCAAAGAAATAAAAAATGGCTCCATTGTATAAAATTGCTCTCTGGAATGCCAATGGACTCTCAAAGCACAAACAAGAAGTTGAAATTTTCCTAATACAACACAATTTAGATATTCTACTAGTCTCAGAAACTCATTTCACCAGCACAAGTCACTTCAAAATACAAAATTATCATGTCTACTCTACAGAGCATCCTGATGCTGATAGACAAGCTAGGGGTGGAACTGCAATATTGATCAGAAGAGGTATTAAACATCACGAGCTACCTAATTTCAAGAAAGACTTTCTACAAGCTACCAGTGTTGAAATAGAAGACTGGCATGGTCCGCTCACTCTTTCTGCAGCGTACTGTCCGCCAAATTACCCTACCAACAAAAAAGGATTCGGAGATTATTTTCGATCCCTTGGGAATAGATTCATGGCTGGTGGAGACTACAATGCCAAAAATACAATTTGGGGTTCTCGTATCTCTCCACCAGGAAGAGGCAGAGTATTGTACAAGATCATACAAGAATTACACTTAAATTACTTATCTACCTATGAACCCACGTACTGGCCTACGGACGTGAATAAAATCCCAGATCTGCTGGACTTTTTTGTTACAAAGGGTTTTTCGCCAGGGTATCAATATATTGCATCGTGCTTAGATCTCTCCTCGGATCATACTCCGGTTATAGCCGTAGTTAGTGCTACAATTATTAAAAGAGAAAAACCAGCTAAATTGTTTAATAACAAAACAGACTGGAATTACTTTAGATATTTAGTGGAAAATAAATTAAATATGAAAATACCACTAAATACCATCGAAGATCTAGAATCAGCGGCGATGAATCTAACCCAAACGATTCAAGAGTCGGCATGGGAGGCTACACCTGAAATTCCACCAAAAAGGATGCAAGAATGCTGTCCAACAGAAATAAAGAAAAAAATTGCTGAAAAAAGGAGGATTAGGAGAATCTGGCAAAATACTAGATATCCATCTTATAAAACACAATACAATCAAGCTTCCGCTGAACTGAAATCTTTAATCAAAGAACTAAAAAACAAAAGTTTTCAGGAATACCTTGAAGGTTTAAGCCCAACTGAAAACACAAACTATGATTTATGGAAAGCCACTAGAAGAATCAAATGTCAAAATCAACAAATCCCTCCTTTGCGTAAAGAAGATAATAGCTGGGCACTTACGAATTTGGATAAAGCAGAAGTATTCGCTCAACATTTAGAAAATGTGTTCCAACCTTTGCCTTCGTCCATAACAGCAGAAGAAGAGTCTGAAATAAAAAACTACCTAGAAGCCCCATATCAGATGTCACCGCTACCAGACTTGATCACCGTCAAGGAAGTTGAACATATGATCAAAACAAACTTACACCCCAAAAAGGCTCCTGGTTTCGATTTAATAACAGGTCAGGTAATTAAAGAACTTCCTAGAAAAGGCATAGTCCTCCTTACAACTCTCTATAATGCAGTCTTGAAGCTAGGGTATTTCCCTGTGCAATGGAAGGTTGCCCAAGTAGTTATGATCCTTAAGCCAGGAAAACCACCAAACAATGCTGCCTCGTATAGACCAATCAGTCTATTACCCATTATAGGCAAACTACTTGAAAAACTACTTGTCAAGAAGCTCATGCCCATTATAGAAGATATGAATCTAGTTCCAGCACATCAGTTTGGTTTTAGAAAAGAACACTCGCCCATACAGCAGGTTCATCGTTTAGTCGACTATATAAATCAATCCTTCGAGGAGAAACTTTACTGTACGGCAGTTTTCCTTGATGAAAGCCAGGCATTTGATAAAGTATGGCACGCTGGCCTTCTTTACAAATTAAAGAACTTCTTGCCTCATTCATATTACATCATCCTAAAAACCTACCTAGAAAATAGATTTTTTCAGGTAAAATATGATCAACTGCAAACAGAACTTCACCCAATCAGCTCTGGTGTACCGCAGGGCAGTGTCCTGGGGCCCCTTTTATACCTCCTCTTTACAGGTGATATGCCCACCAACGAACAGTCTTTCACAGCCACCTTCGCTGATGACAAAGCCATAATGGTTAAACATAAAGATCCAATTATAGCTGCTAGTATGTTGCAAAACAATCTAACAGACATCGAAAAATGGACTAAAAAGTGGAGGATAAAAATTAATGAAACAAAGTCCCTTCACATCACCTTCACTAAGTGCAGAGGTAACACACCGCAAGTTGTAATAAATAATGTACCATTACCACAAGTGATGGAAGTGAAATACCTCGGCATGCACCTGGATAAGGGTCTAACGTGGGGGAAGCATATCTGGTATAAAAGGAAACAACTAGGCATCAAATTCAGTCAACATTACTGGCTACTCGGTAGAAAATCAAAACTCTCGCTACGAAATAAGCTCCTAGTATACAACGTAGCCTTCAAATCCATCTGGACGTATGGCATTCAGCTATGGGGAGCAGCAGCAAACACCAGCATTCAAATCATCGAACGATTTCAGACAAAAGTGTTACGAGCTATGTGCGATGCGCCCTATTTTTTAAGAAATGTGGACATATTGAGTGACCTGAAAGTAGATACAGTGAAAGAAACAATAGCTAAATACAGTGAAAAATATTTAAATAGACTAGAAAATCATAATAACTCTCTTGCAATAAACCTACTAGATAATAGTGAAAATATTCAAAGATTACACAGATTTAAGCCACTGGATTTACCACATAGATTTACGTTTTAGATTGTGTTAATTTCGTATTTAGTGTTCAAATTTATATTGTATAAGTAAACTTAGAGTTATGGTTATTGGACTATAACTCACCTGTATAATCATGTCGTATCTCTAAATTCCTAGTATTTGCTTATTGTATTTCTATACAGATTGTAAATAGTAAATAAATATATTAAAAAAAAAGAAGTAGAACAAAAAAAATCGGAATAATACAAAAAACTGGTATTTTCCAAGGCTAGATACTTAGTATCGCTATTTTTGGAATCGCTATAAATGATATCGCAATCTGCATCACCGCTCGCCTCCAATACCTCTTGTTCTCAGCTGGCGTTACAATTTACATTGCAAATTAGGATGTTAATCTACTCACAGCATCAACTGCAAGGTACGATAAACAACGTACTTGCTTGGAGCATGGAAAACGGACTTGGTTTCTCACAAAAAACAATCTACAGGGTGTTTCAGAATAGCTGTTCCTAATTCTCAGAATTGAGAGAGGGCATGTTATTCAACACTTTTAATAATAAACTAGTGTTCGGAAATATTTCCGTTTCGAGATAATACGACATTAAGGAATTGAGTCTTTCAACATGATGGTGCGCCAGCGCATTTCGGTTTAAATGTTCGAGATTATTTAAATGCACAATTTCGAAACGGATGGATTGGAATACAAGGTCCTATTATTTGGCCTGCACGTTCGCCAGATATGACTCCAATTGATTTTTGTATTTGGGGTCATATTAAATCACTCGTCTATGCGACACCTGTGGACACAGCAGAGGAGTTAGTGGCTCTAATTATTCTTGCTTTTGATGACATTCGTGATCGTCCGCAGAAATTTCGAAGAATTCGTTGGTCAATCACACATCGTTATACCTTGTGTGTCGACAATGGCGGCCATAATTTTGAACAATTCTTATAATTTTTGTGTAATACCATTTTTTAAATATTAATAAAAATTGCAACCGCTGGAAATCAATAAAATCGTTACTTTTCACATTGAGATTATTTCAAGTACTCAATTAGTTAATTTCGTATTATCTCGAAACGGAAGTATTTCCGAACACTAGTTTATCATTAAAAAGTGTTGAATAACATGCCCTCTCTGAATTCTGAGAATTAGGAACAGTTATTCTCAAACACCCTGTATATCTATATCAAAACCAACCATACTACTGGACGGTACAGATATAGCATTATGTAAACGAAATGCCTTAGCTTTGAACAATAATCGGCACTCTCGCATTTAACACCTAATGAATGATTGTCAAAAGTTTTTAGACATTATAAAAGTAATTCAGCATTAGACCTTGTCATGGGGGGGAGGGGGGGGGCAATGAAGAAACTATAATGACTATACTTTAGGTTCTATTCAAACTAGATTACGCTAGCTTTATTTAATCATTATGCAACCAAGCAACAGAGCTCAAAAGTATCTATTCTCTATTTAATATAGGTCTTAGAGTAGTTACTGGTGTACACAGTATTAACATCATATTTATTTAAGTACCCGGGTGGTATAGCTTGAACAAGCGTCCACGTTCGATCAGTAGAGTTAAGCAACGTTCTTTCTGGTCAGAACTTGGATGGGACTTCCATGGCTGCTTCTCTCGCCGCCTCGTAATACGGCTGTCATGGAAATAGTTGGTCCCGGATGTGATAATATCATCATGACAGTCGTTAGTGGGGTTGGAAGTCCCCATAAAATGTACAGCGACGCCTATAATTGGCCTAACGGTTGTTGGCTGAGTACCAAAAAAAAAATAAAATAAAAATATTATATGCCATGTCAGGCGAGATTCCATTTCCACTTAGACGTGGTCGACAGTTACTCAACTATGCTGCCACCTTAACCGTTACGAGCTTGTTAACGTTTTTTTTAAGAAAATACCCCGTGTGAAGTTGCTAGTCCCTCATCGGGAGCCTCCATAGGTGGCGGATAGGGGAATGCCTTCTAAATATGGGTGGTACCGATGCCTCACCTACCTGGGATACTCAATAAATGATCAATGAAAGCAGAGTATTAGTCGATTTTCTAAACGCTAAAAATTAGCCAAAGTTCTAACTTCGTTGACTCAAAACCGATTTTGAACATTTTTTTTTTATTATTTCGGTAAAAGTTTATAGAAAAGTTCCCCATAGGTGAGAAGGTGTGCTTTTTATTTTTTCAATTGTTATTAACAAATAAGTGCTTTTTAATATATTCTTAATTAAAAAATTTCTAACTATTTGATTTATTTAAACAATTGCTTGAAATTTGATAACATAACATACAACATCATGACAGTCGTTATTGGGGTTGGAAGTCCTCATAACTGCACAGCGACGCCTATAATTGGCCTAACGGCTGTTGGCTGAGTGCGAAATAAATAAATAAATAAATAAGGTTTTTGGGGTCGCAGATTACGAACCTGGCGTCAAAATGAGTCTAAAAACAAAATGGAGACGAAGGTCTAATACGTCTATATTACGTACTACGACTATGTTTTTATTTGATGCGTTGAGAGCGGTTGTAACTATTAACCGATCAGCATCACTTTCAGCTTGAGAGCAGGGATATTATTTGCAGCTAAAGTTTTTTTTTTAAATCAATAAAACGACATGAAAGACATTTGCCAGAATGTTTTCTTCATACAACTTTGAAAACCTGTCTCTTTCAATCGAATATCTGGTGCAGTTTTCGTTTTTAGACATCGGTCTCTTTCAGCAGATTTTATTCGATGTTTCTGATAATCGACAAAAACACTTGCTTTTTTCCATAATTACGTACAATAAAATTAAAATATCTAAAATTGCACCATACTGTTGAACAAGTTGCATTTTGTTTTTATGTAATAACATTCCTCCGTCGGTCACAAACAGAAAAATCTTTTAATTCAGAAATATCATTTGGAAATTGTACAAAGAGGTCGTAGAAAACACACTCAACTATTATTATTTATTTATATCACTCTTAAACACTAACGATGTATTTCTATTTATCTGGTCATCTATTTATTTATTTCACGCGTTTTATTTATCTGGGAGCTCGCCGCTCTGATGCTGAATACGAACTGAACTCCAGGTCTGAAGGCCGCGCATTTATATTTCACTGGGGAGATTCCAGAATCCTCGCGAATGCATTCCGGCATTCGCAGGTGTTGTTCTCGTAAGCGAGCGTGAGTCATTCAGTACACCTGGTTCTAGATCGATCCGGAAGCCTCAAACGCGGTGACGTGTCCCTTCAGGGTCGCTCTAGCATCGACTGGAAAAAGGATTCACCCGCGCACATCTGCTTTCAAGGCTGTCTCGGTTGCTGATGCGTTCGGATTCGTTACATTATATTTAAATGTATTTCATCTTTTTAAATTTAAACTCTTGTAAAAGGTAAAAAATTCTCTATTTAAATTTTCATTTGTTGGGGTCCAGCCCTGCTTGGTTAAAGGCGAATTTCTAACAGCATTTCAGTTTCGAAAAATCAAGTATGCCTTGGAAGTTTTCAAAAAACCTATTTTACTGTAGAGTAGCGTGCCTTTTATGTAGCAAATATGACCAAAAGTTATTGAGAAAAGTTGATTAGAATCAACATCTAGGCTCCTATACCATATTTCAAAATCCTCGGCCAACTTTGATCTCTCACATTTTCTTTTATGTTTAGGTCCCATATCAAAGAATTTTACTTTTAACAAAGATTACCATGGAAAAACAAATATTTAAAAAAAAAATTATTTCATAATAAAAAAACTTTGTTAAAAATTAAATTATTTGATTTGGGAAATAAACATTAAAGAAATATTTGTCACATAAAAGGCACTTTACTTAGAAAATGGCGTTTTTCGAAATTGTGTAAATCCAAAAAGTGCTATTTTTCGGAAATTAAGCAATATTTCAATACGATTTTTTATTGTGTGTTAGTTTTAGCTGACAACAGTCTCAAGGGCAAAACAATTTTTTTCGTAAAATGCGTCTCTATCCTGACTAGTAAATGCATGTTTCGTAAGTCACGTGACAACTTTTGTTTGGCCCATTTGTAATCACTTTGCAACCACCTCTAGTCGTGAGTGTTTGATTTTTCAAGAAATTCTAAATATTTGTTTTCTTTTGATGCCAGCTTTTTGGCGATCACTTTATTTATTATTTGTATATAATAATTTTCTTACGTAGTGCACACTGTAGTTTGCGAATTTGAATTCGGCGCCGAGCTGGTCCCGCGCCGAGATGGCGGAACCGAAATGGCGGCGCCGAGATGACGGCGCCGAGATGACGGCGCCGAGATGTCCTAGACCCGTGCGAAAGACGTAAACTGTTGTAGAAGGCAAAGCCTTATGTACATGTACGCCTACGAATGTTAAAAGACAATGCCGATAAATACTCTAAACAAATAAATCGAACTTTAAAAGAATTACCACATACTCGAGGCCGTACTATAAACGAAGCAAACAAAATAATTACTAACACTGTAATATATCCAGTCTTAGCGGTAACTAAATCGACATAATTAAATAAGTAACAGATAGGATACAGGAAGCGATGTACAAAAAGGAAAGTTGTAGAAGAGGGGAAGGGAGGAAGGATTGAGTATGTAGAGATAAATAAGAAAATGAACACAGACAACAGTAAATTCTATAAAAAATTGTAGAGAACAACATGAAGGTTCTAAAGAAGAACATATCTCAAGGTAAATAACAAATAATAAAGACCAAATATAGGAACGATACCATTACAGTTCAAAATGATATGCTTTGAAGAATATAGATATTTCATGTAGAATCACTCTAATCGCGAAGAAACAAACCAGTTATAGAACGAAACATGCTGCATGCCAGAATTAATAGCTTGAAAGTTAATGTAAATTCACAAGATATTCAGAAATAGGTACCATAAAGTTAAAACATGGTATAAAACAGGGTAACATTTAAATATCAATACTTTTGACTCTGCTATTGGAGGACGTGGTTAAACAGCAAGAATGGAAGAATTCTGTATAAACATAGAATTGGAATAAATGAATAATAATAGAGTTGCTGATGATGTTGTACCTACTACTCGTTTTTGTACTATTTGCTTTATGGAGCAGCTTCAAATGATGATAAAAATGATATACATAAATAGAAAATTCAAAGTTATTAAACCAAAAGCACGGTAAACGGAAACATAACAGATAGACAATGGATAGAAATAGACAACCAAGTACTAAAAGAAATTGACACAACTATAAATCTGCGCCAAAGAATAAGCATGGGAAATGATGTTCAATTATTAGAAGCAGAAAGAAGAATAAAGCTAGGCTAGTCAGCTTTTGGAAGATTTCGGCGCATGCTCAAAGATAACATTCCAATCTGTTTAAAAAGTAGAGTTTTTAACGCACCTAGACAACCAATGGCTTTGAAGCTTTCAAGGTAGTGTGGAAAGGGCAATGCTGGACATTCAATTAAAACAGAAGAAGGGAAATATGTACGTGAATACGAAAACAAACCAAAACCTACAACGTAATGAAAATTATTCTAATAGAGGTGGAATGGACACATATCGCGAGTAACAGACAGTCGATTGACAAAGAGAGTGCTCAAATGGAGACCCACAATTCGTAAAACGTGGGAAGCCCGCTGATCAGTTAGAGAGACGATATAGTGAAGGCAGCAGTAAAAGAGTGGTTGCAGAAAGTACAAGAAAGCATAGTGGATGAAAGAGCCACTATGTTAAATACATTAATTTACTATTATAGTATAAACTGTTGTTTGTAAATTTTTGTAGGGCACTAAGGGCCCATAGTTGTTGAAGCGCAAAAAATATATAACCCTTGAGGTTATTTTCCGTCTAGTCTAAACAATCTAAAAGCCAGTTTACGCAAATGTTCTTTGAATTACATATGTTTACTGTTTGCATTCAACGGTGTACCACTTTGCGCCAAGTGATTTTTAAATAATCAATTAGAAAGAAGCTTAATTTATGAGTGCTCTTCTGTTAATTGTTAGTAGCAGGCCATAGGTGCAATAGAAACAGAAACATATGCATCAATATTGGAAGCTTGCTCATTTGTCAGATCCCAGTTTGAACTTTGAGAGTTTAGAATATACAGAATAAAACAATTTACTTATGTAAGTTTTTGTGGTCCAATAGACATAAAAGTGCCGCTAAACGACCATATAGTCACCAAAATTTAATGACCTCTTTTGGCTACCATACTCTTCTGTTATCTACAGTTAGGTACCGCTTCTGTGAGTTTAAACGTGGATGGTGTACGTTAAAAGATGCACCGAGACGTGGACGACTTCCAATAGGTGTTCGTGCTGAAAACATTAGTGCTTACAAAAAATCGGAATATAACTCATTAAGACATTCAACAAGAAGTTGATATACAATCATTTGTAGCAGATAACAACTGATGGGTACTCCACATCTGTTAACCGAAGAACAAAAACAAGCACGGGTAGATTGGTGCAGATGTAGGTTAGATACGAGGTTGGATAAGTTAGATGCAGCATCGCCAAACACGTGCTTAATATTATTATGGGCGATGAGTTTTGGATCTATAATTAATTTCGACCATGCACTAAACAACAATTAAGTGTTTGGATTTTTGAAAATGATGCTGTGCCACTGAAAGTTATTCGCGACGCACGCAAACATAAACAAAATGATTGCTCCTTTCTTTAAACGCAGTGGTCAAATTGCACTTATCTTCTTGACTATAGTTATACAGAAGTTTGCCTTCTTCAAGTCTTTGCTTCATGTGGCATTTTGTTAAACAATGATAATGCAACTTCGCATGCGGCTGAATGAACATTAGATTTTTACAGAAATCTGGAGACCAGCTGGCCACTCAACCTCAATAAAGCCCAGATATTGCTCCTAGCGATTTTGTTTGTTCCCAGATTTAAAAAATTATCTACTGAAAGCTGACTTTTCTGCCTGTTTCAAGAAGTGGTTTCAAGGAATGAACAAAAGGAGCTATTTTGAAAAACAATGAAGTTATTGGCGTCTAAAGTCCGCATTTCTCCTACAATTACAATTGATAGAACAACCCCTGTGTATTGTACCGTTTTATATAAAGTTGCATTACCACTTCATATTCATGTTTCTTTTATCTATAAAAGAATGGGTGGATTGCGCGGGAATAGGTAAAAATAACCACCAGACGTTTCATCCCCCCCCCCCCCGCAGTAATCAGGCTGAATTCAACACTGGTTCAGTTCCAAAAAAAGCAATACTAATAAAATTTCACTCCCCGCCTCTGTCCAGAAGCATGAATAGTACAGACACATACATTTGCAAATAAACAACTTCACAATAGCCGGAACCTAGACGTCGCGTCGAAAGAAAACAGATTCTGGATAAGGACGTTGCTATCTCTATAAGAAAAAAGACAGAAGAACGCCAGGTCTGGCCTGTTACCTTTTTCAAATAAATACATTAAAAGGCAATGATAATTAGATGCTAAAAACGTTTTGTATGGGTGTATATGAATTTTGCACATAGTTTCCGTAATCATAGTCTTAAAAAGTTCTGCTAAACGCAAGTTTAAATGTTTGGAATTAAGATAATTTGGTTTCCATGTTCGTGCATTTTGTTTCTATTTGTAATACCTTATCACCGACAGTTCTGTTAAGCAACGATAATCAACTGTGCCTAACTTAACTTGCATTCGGATTTTTATGCATGACATTACCTATAATAAAGTTATCAATGTGCAACAACAATGAGATAGTAGATATGCAGGAATTTATTACATATGACCTTACCCAAAGCACCTCATGGCCTTAGTACGCCAAGACGACATACAACGTACGTTTCGTGCAAGATAACCAAAGACAGTAGTTAGTGATCAAGTCTTACTTACGTTATGGTGGCACTGAAAATCAGTAGCTGCTGTAATCTAGCACCACAACACAAAGCTTAATAAATTAGTAAAAACTTACTCGCCGCAAAAACAACTTGAAAAATTGCAAATGCCAGAACAAGCATCATGATCACGGTATGCCGCAGTAACGACACCATTCACTCATTCATCCGCAATTACGTTTACTAGTCTACGTTCCCGATCACTCCACAAAGGTGCTTTTCACGAGACTGGTGATGCAGCAAGAATTCGAGACGTGCAGACGTTTTTTCCAGTTGGCCGACGAGTTTCTTTCCCAGCTAGAAGACGCGTCACGGAACATGTCGTCGCTTGGGGCTTTGTTTTTATTTAACTTTAAAACTTGCAAACTAGTGATTTATAAACAGGTCTTTATATACTGCCTATATAAATTATATAATTAGGTAGCATGGGACGAATTGAGTATTATTTGCCATGAATTTAACATCACCATTAGAACAATGTTTTTTATGCGACTATTGTTTTCGTAACTATATTTATTGTCAATGTAATTGCTCCCAATCTTCCAAAAGAAATCCATCAATTAGTGGTATGGCTATTATTATTGAGCGGAAGTTGTACTGGAGGCCACAACCAACTTTGTTGACGCACGTGGAATTTCTGTTCAGCATCGAAATGGAAACAAATATGCAGCTGCTCGTTGAAATGGTAAATATAATGTCATTCTTATTTAAAAATAAATGCGAATGACGTTTACAGTCGGATTAATTTTTTTATGTAACGATGCAATCTAATTAACATTTCTTATCCTTTCATATTTTTAAACAGAAGGTAACGTAACAAATTTACACACAATTAAGATTATTCTAGGAACCGCATATTCGATTCATTTTTAAAACTTGATAACACCTTAAAATAATTTCACATAAGTAGATGGTTAGTTGTATTTGAATTTTAATATAACTCACCAAAACCTGCACCCGTGCAAAACAACAACTAGGTGGCTATTATTTTTTTCTTTTTCTCCTTGGTCCTTGGCCTGCCCCCTCTTTCCACACGGCTTCACTTCGGTTTTCCATACCTTCTTAGCAAATCTTTTTCCTAAGTGTTTGTTTAATTCGAAACCTTCTGGGAGATGTAAAACTGATTACAATTTGCATTTTTACACTATTGAATGTAGTTAAAATTATCATTACAATGCCAGCCAAATGTAAAGCAGTTCTAAACAGTATATTTGAACGTATTTAAATCGCAAACTACTGTTCCAAATAAAGTATTAATTTGGCTTCCATACAACGTATACCAGCATACATAAATCAACCTAGTAGAGACACCCACTGTCGGCTCCTTTGATGTCAAAATACCGATTTGGATGAACTTGAACGGCTCCTGGGGGTACTTTCCGATAGTACTAGCAGATGGCGCCACTACTTTATCACATCACGGCCAACTACATTACTATGGCCTGCACATAGGGAACCATTAGGGAACACCTCCTGTAGCCACCTATTGTGGGAATTTAAAACCATTTAGTGTGTTTCTTAGCTCAAATGTCAAAATCTGACGTTTAACTTTAAAAGGTTAGTTGCACCATGAAATCTCAGTTTATTGTTTTTGTTGAAATTTAACACAATTTCTAATAAATTAATACATAAAGTAAGTTTATTTGTGGAAGTTTTAATCCACGGTCTTGCAGATAAATTAAACATAGCAAGGGTCCTGGCACAGTAGTTGACAATAATGGGGAGATGCAATTATCACAGGTAATCTTTTGTTGTATTTTTAATATACAAATGCTATGGATGCTGAATAAATGTTGGTTTCAGGCATATCATTGATTTCTAAACTTTGGATTTTCAACCGTAGTTCTACTGATAATAACAATTCTTCGCTATTGATGGATGCTGTTTGGAGAGATGACAGTTGGGCAATACTACTAATAAAACTAAAATATTCTGCGCTATTTGAACTGGCAGATGATTTAACTATTCCACAGAGCAAAATTTGCCTTAGTGCAAATTCTGCTGTTCGGGCATCTGTAGCTTCATTGAGAGAAAGTTGATTAAACTGCATCAGAACTGAATACTCGTGTTAATACATAATAGAAGCCAGCTTGCTCAAGAAGAAATTCTATCCATAAATAAGTAGTACTTTCTGAAGGGAATTCTAGAGCGTGTGCGGTTTCCTTTGTCAATCCTGGTAATCCCGTACTACATGAACGTAAGGTGCAATGCTGCTATCCAAGGAACAAATGTATTGACTTTTGTTTGAAACGTGTGTTTGGAAAAAATATAAGTATTCCCCATGTATGTTACTGTAGTATTAACGTTAAGAAAATTATTGTCACCGGATTCTTTCAAAAATTTAAATGAACTAGTCACTGTAGGAGCAAATATTGGGATAGCTCGCAGAACATTCACAAATTTCTGCCAATTTTAAAGCACGACAATAATCGAATAACAAAAATAGTGGTAGTGGCGAAAGAAAAGGATGCTCAATGTAATTTCTAATTGATCCCCAACTTAACATTTTAAAAAGTGCGACATTAGATGAAAAATTGTACGTTACCAGTCGTAACACAACAAAACTACAATCAGTTAAAAGTTGCAGAAATTACCACTGTTAACAAGCTGCTGTGGTTCGAAATGATTTTTTTCTACGGTCACCTTTAAAACTGACTATTAAGCGCTCACTGTCAATGCGAAAAGTTAGCGATTCACACATTTTTTCCCTAGTAACCATTTTAGCATCGCAACCACGTAAACAATGTCTTAATGAAATAATCGCGTCACTTCATTTTACTTTACGCATCGCCATGGCTAATCTGATTATTAATTTAATTCGTCATTTTTCTAGAACTGGCTAAATTCGTGACAATTGCATCACGGTAAGTCCATCATCACGCAACAGATTTATTGAGTTTGTGAGTTTTTGTGAAGTTGAAGATGGAATCTGAAGGTAATTGCACCCGGCCTGAAGTATTTGAAACGATCCAGACAGCAACCAACGAGTGTTGTTCCCGGCCAAATCGCGCGGCCTTTATGAACGGCGGTACAGCGACTTCATCAAATGGTGTGTATCGAAATTTCAATTATTTAACAATTTTGTTATTTATTTAGGACCGTAGAAAAAATTTTGTATGTATTTCGAGTGTAAATAGCCATTTTGGTATTCGGTTGCTTTTTCGCGCCTCGCTACCGCTCGGCACGAAACTCGCATCCTCATACCAAAATGGCTCTCTTTACACACTAAATACATAAATATCTATTACATAAGGCTGTATAGTCTGTAATTTTAGAGATGTGTGCAATAAAAATGTAATTAACATGCAACATGTAGTTTTTTTACAGTTTATTAATACCACAAAATTCTTGTAAAATTCAACCCATTGCTGCCGAACACACAATTCACTAGGCGGTTGGCACTAACCATTTTAAAATTTAGTAGAATATTTTCACAACTAAGGATGTACACAGAGCTGGACTGAGTGTGGAGTGAAAGTTAAAAAGTTTTTCGGCGATAACGAGAAGACCTGAACTGTTACGATAGTGATAACCTTATGGGTGCCAATGGTTAACTGCACAGCTTATTTAACCTTTATCAGCAGAAACTCGCAAGGAGTTTGTTCGGAAGGCTTCAAACAACAATACCATGCTTCTTATATGGCAAAAAACGACGATATTATGATACCGGGGCTACTATAGAAATTCTACCAATGTGCAAATAATTGTCTGGTGCTTGATATTGCAGGTGTTCAAAGCCTGGTTGAGATAAAACTGTTTTGTAATTGGGTATTTATACTGTAAAACAGGTTAAAATAAAATAAATAAAATTATATTCAATACTTTTAACAAGCCCGGTACTAATAAGTGCTATAACTATTTTGATTGTTAGAATAACATTTAAGTTGTCAATACATTTTCAAAGGTGACTTAATCTATTCATATGTCAATTTTCGACATTGGAAAAATAAGCATTTCTATAGAAACAGCATATGCTATCGTATTCCATATGTCAAATATTTAAATTTGCCGCCATACATAAAATCCGTTTCAGTATTAATTACTAGATGTCTCTAGGTGGTGTTCCCTATGTGCAGGCCATAGTATTTAATTTAGTCGGCCATGATCACATATGGTTGGTAGTAGAGCCAATAACTAACTCTGCTACAGAGTATCGCCATTCTTTGATCCGTGAAAATGCCACCATCGCCGCCATTTTTGTTCCCATCAGCAACAACTGATTTGAGTTATGTCTAAATTTGTACTTGAAATTGGCAAGTCTATGTCAAATTCGAGGTTAGCAGGTTATGTTTTGCGTCAGTTTGTGTCAGAACTGACCCAAATCCTCACCTGCTAACATCGGATTTGACACAGCCTTACAGTCTTACCAATTTTAATAAAGTTCTGGATTGCCAACAAACGTCACGTTGCCGGAATTGTGTTACAAACCTCAAAGTGACGCATATGTCAGAGGAATAAACATAGCGGACGTGGCGGTACTCTCCTACATCTACTGGCTCTGATTGAAAGAACTTTGTGCTGCCATCTGATAGTATAGTCAAACTTAGAAATACCCCCCGAGTTACTGCTCCAGGCACTCTAGACAGGTTTCAACATTTGGCATGAGTGTCTACTTGTTTGATTTATGTAGGCTGCTTATACGTTCTTTTTCTGCAGTAATGTATTAGCAGCGCATTCAAACAGTTTTGCAGAGTTAAAATTTTAAATTAATTGTACGAACTACTGTATGTAGCCCTCTCATTGTATTGGGGTTATATGAAAAATGTTCTATACATCACAGATTTACTAATTATCGAAATACAGACACCCAAAAAAGCTAAGGATATTTTTTACTTGAAAGTTTGCAATATTTTTCGCAAAATGAGGGAATAAAAGTGAAAAAACCCTTTTTTATGATTATTGAGTTGACAAATAAAGTGAACGACGTCAGTAAAAAAAAAATTTTCGCAAATCTGAAGATACAATTTTAACATTTAACATTTCTTTGTTTATTCAAATAATAACTAACTTTTAGTACATTGTCTGTCCTCCTCGATTATTAACAAGTGCCCTACACCGTCTCTACATACTTAAAATTAAATTATTAAGTTCTTCTTGAGGAATGTCCTCCCAAGCTTGCTGAAGAGCAGCGAACAATTCCCTTTTATTATTGTGGACAGCACCATGCCGCAGAGTTCCTCTTTGAAGCATGTCCCATGCGTCCGCAATGAGATTCATGTCAGGGCTCTGAGCAGGCCAGGGTAAAACCGTTATATTGTGCCATTGGACAAAATTTCTAACAAGTCCGGCCGTATGGTGACGGGCGATGTCCTGTTGGAGGATGAAGTTTTCTCCCGCTTCGGCTGCAGACGGAAGGACAAACTTTTCCAGAATCTGATCGCTATGTTGAAATGCACCTCAAACTCATCCACCAAAATGAGAGGCGTTCTTCTCCCAATTGCAATGCCACCCCATACCATAAGAGTTCCCCCCTTGGAACTATGGACCTCCTGGACATCTTGAGTCGATGGTTTCGACCAGGTGCCCTCCACACGAAGTCTCCTGGAACCCGAATGGGTTCCGAAACGAGACTCGTCTGAGAAGAGCACCTGGTTCCATTGTTCATTTTGCCACCTGACGTGTTGCTGGGGCAGGTGTAGTCTTACAGTGCGATTGCCCCGGGATCTCAAGCGGTTTATGACGGTTTGCGATAAAACCCCGAACCCATGGACCTCTTGAAGGCGATTTCTCAATTCAACTACAGTCAGAGAAGCTGTCCTTCGTGCGGTAAAATTAAAATACCGGTCTTGAGCTGCGGTTGTTTTCCGGTGTCTCCCTTGCAGTGGCGGTGATATACATAAGCGGGAATAAGCGTTGCTTAGGGGCCCGGGCCCTTAGAGGGCCCTTTGGGGGGCCCGGTAAGTTCTGTATTCGCTTATTAAATATCTCCATATCTTCTACTTCATTTGGGTATAGATTGATAGCCTGCAACCTCAGTCCTCACTCTCAGTTGTCATTAGTGATCAGACTCGATTTGAGTGCTTTGAATAACTAACAAAGATTTTTGAATTTTTAGAACCGAAAAACGTTTTAAAAATGCGAGAAGCTGAACGGATCCGATGTGATTTGCTTCAGAAAAAGTATTCTGATGTCTCCAATAATAATCTCGCCATTCAGTTTGTGAACGCAAATTTTTTACTAAAAGAGGATTTAAATGACAGCATGAGTGTTCCAGATTTGACAAGTTTATTCCTACAGAAATATAGTGTTGTCGAAAGCAATTTTGGCGAGATTATTACTGCATTGGTTTTATTCGTGACTCTCCTGTAGCATTAACCACAATAGAAAGATCATTTAGCAAGTGGAAAGCAATAAAACATTATTTAAGAAATTCTACGAGCCAAGATAGGCAACATGACCGTTCGGTTTTGTCAATTGAGCAAAAAGCATCGTCTACAATAGGGATCTTGTAAAAATCTTGTGGAACATTTGCTGTCGATAAGGCTAGAAAGATACATTTTTCATTTCTGATCAATTTATTTTTACGAAGTTTTACATATATTAATGATACAAATAAATACTAAGTAGGTATTTGTTACCTATTTCTTAGGATTTTACCTGAATATTATTTTATTTTACTATAGGGTTACCTAGGTAGATATTTCCATCCATCAGTTTTCTTTGTATTTGTACCTATACCAACTTGAAGATTATATTTACTTTAATATATTTTTAATTAATATTTTGTCAGATATGTTAGTTATAAAATGTGTTAAATGTTAGGCATTTACTACTCTATTTCTGTTGATTATAACATGATGTTCCTTAATTTTTTATTAAACGTTTACTTTGTATACTATAATTATAAATATACAGTTCATTAAGTATATAAAGGTTTTTATAAGGAGGGGGGGGGGGTCATGTAAATATTTGCTTAGGGGCCCAAGGTGCTCTTCCACTGCCACTGCTCCCTTGGTGTCTTTCGTCCACTTGTCCCGTTATCCCAAACCGGGACCAGAGTCTCGATATAACCCCTTGCGTGGTTCCCAGCGCCCCTGGCACGTCGACTTGCCTTTACCCAACTTCCAACGTTCCCACCGCCCTCAACATTTCGCCTTTGCCCAAATGCCGTCTCGCTATACATTAATACTGTACTTGTCACTCACACTTTATTCCTCCAACTTAAACTCAGTTTTAGCTCGCCAATTGACAAATTTCAGGACCTTCAAATTTATGTCAGGTATAACTATTATTAATTTCTATTTCATTTTTGTCGTCAGGGATACTTTCAACATTTTACTACTGTGAGGCTAGATATTAAAGAGCCTAATCACTCATTTCGAAGGGAAAAAATTTAAAATTATTGCGAAATTTCACGTAAAAAATATCCTTAAGACTTTTTGGGTGTGTGTATTTTATTATTGGTATATGATTTTATACCCTACTGGAAAAGAGGGCATACCCATCGTGATAAAACAACTGCACACATTTTTATAACCTTGCCGGTTAAACTTACTTAGTACACGGAAATTAGTCACATTTATGTGGAACAGAAGAAAAAAATTATAATAAGCTGAAATTTCTAGGATAGTTAGCCTATGTGTGTAGCAATACATATCAAAAAAGTTCCCACCCCCAAGGGGTAAGCTTCTTCACTCTCTCACCCCCTTTAGGGACACCGCAATGGTTTTTTTACAATATCTTTTAAACACTTTATCTTAGGGAAAAAACATGAGTATAGAAAAATGTTTGTCACAAAATTCTCCACAAGAGAGGTTCTACGGTATGTATCGATATTTGTATTACTTTGTATGTTATTAAATCGTAAACTGTATGGTTAAACAGAAATGAAAGTCTCATTATATTTTGAGCTTATTTCAATAACCATGCACTTCATTCAGGCAGAACGTATGCGAAACTGGGATTTCCATTTGGATTGCATCAGAGCCATATAACCGATCTTTCATGCCAGTGGATACTGTTTTTATGCAAAATCATGTCAACTTTATCTGCAAGACATGATAGCCCTTCAAGATGAGATGACTGAAAACGAATTCGAAAACTTTACAAAAAACAGCTTCTTCACCATCCGTTGTTCGGAAAAACACTGGTGTGGTGTGTGGTCAGACATGACCATCGACCAGACGCTTATGAAAAACATGAAGAGGGTTGGTGGTATAACACATGGACGCGGTTTTACTGATAGCGTTCTCAAGAAATGGATTTTAGGTTTGCCGATTGCTCATCATGTGAGCGAAAGTCTGAAAAGCTTTTGTGACATGCAAACAAAAACTAGTAATCAACATGTCGAGTTGCGAGATTCGCGAGTTAATTGTGACGAAAAAGATCGTGAAATATTTGTAAATTGGTTGAAGTAACGCTTCGTTACATCCAATAATTTGATATCCTTGTCAAGTGGTATCGTTGGTAGGGACAATATTAATTGTTACAAAGCAAGAGAAATCGGGAAGCAATCTATGGATAAACTCATAAAAGAAGGAGGCAGGTTTAGAACATTTAAGTTAAAGCGTAATAACATGGTTAAACTATTAGCATTTATAAATCCCGTATCAAAAACCACACGCGAAGCCCTCGAGTCACATAGCACTGAAGCAAAATAGCAGTCTCTCAGAATTGCATATACTATTTTTTCACGTCGCAGGAAGATTCAGAACTACAAACCTGGTTTTTTGAAACGTAATATATTGAAATTTTTAAATTTTAAAGTTGGTGGTACTGTAAGTCTATGTCAAATTCGAGGTTATCAGGTTCGGTTTTGCATCAGTTTTGACACAGACTGACGCAAAATCTAACCTGCTAACCTCGAATTTGATATAATTGTTGTGTCAGTCATAATGAAAAATCCTTACGTAAATTTCTCTCCTCTAGGGAATAATTCATTATTTCTGTCACGATTTTGGTATCGTAGAAACCGTGTTTTTTCCCAGACGTGAAAAAAAGCGTTTTTGTTACCTACCCCTAAGTTTGCGGTCGATTAACGTAAAACCCTTAATAATCTACAAATGACCTATAGGACATGTTTTATAGAAAATTTATTTCTGAATATTTTTCAATACCTCTATTTTTGTCGTAGAACATCACATTTACAAGATATTATAGAAAACCAGCGCGGTGTCATTATACGGATGAAAAAGGGATGAAGCTTACCAGTTAGGGATTGGAACTTTTCGATTCTGTATTGCTACTCCCATTAACTGTCGAACCAGAAAATATCAGCTTATTATAAATTTTTTCTTCTAATTTTGCTAATTTCCGTGTACTAACTGTGTTACGGTTCTTTTAGCTGTGTTAATTTTTTCAAAATACCTAAAAAAATATCAGAACGGATTTTACTACAAACATTGGCGCTCAGGGCCGGCTTAGCCGCTGAATTATTTAAACCAGAAAACTAGGACCATGGAACCTCGCTTACGACAGTTGTAAAAACGACGCGCTGACGACAGCACTCAAGCAGAGTGCTTACCCTGTATTTGTTAGGTCCAAAATATGCCCTTTCTTGTCAAGGGTAAAAGCCAGAGCTAGATATAAAGTATTACTTTTATTCAGTTTATAGTTCTCGAGTTAAAGCATAAACTGAAAGAGTTTTGTTTTTTTGAGGTGCTCACCTTGTATATATTTGACAGAAATTCTCTTGGCTTGGAGCCAGGTACGCATATAATCCGCATGCAAGATATCATATTCGGCCAACAAGTAGCTTCTGCGTTACACTGCAACAGGAGGACAGACGAACAGACAGACGGACAGACAGGTAGACGAAATTTGAAAAAAAGTTTTTAGCCATCTACCCTAAACCGTGAAGATCTGAAGACATTTCGGAAGGCGACTGAATCATGATTGCAACAAAATTGAAGTTATAAAACACGCGCGACTGCAGATAGCGGCCGTTCTTAAGTTTTAAAGGAATTCGCAATTTGAGCAGAGGTTTGAGCGATTACATTTAAGTGTACACATAGACAAAAAGACGAAAACAAAGTAACATGGACGACGGGAACACGTAAGGAAGAAAAATCTGTAAATGCGTTTACACGGAACTTCACTCGCGTGAACTACATCAATCTGGAAACAATTTAGTCCACTGAGATTCAAACCCCTCGCTCCCAGGCGCATAAGATTAATATTTCGAGCCCATTTTCTAGTCCGCCTCTCGGGTCTGCCGCTTGCGGCCTGTTGACAACTGCGCCATTGTTCGAATTGTACTGCTGCGTTATAAAGACACCATATTCTGACCCATTTGTAATGTTTACCCTGTATCTTTTAGCTTTCATTTTCGCCAATGGTAAAGTATGAGCGCTATGTGAGAAAATTATTACTTTCATATACTTTTTGGTCAAAAGTAAAGGTAAATCAAAATAATTTTTCTAAGTTGGTCACCCTGTATGTATGTCTCCGATATTTTCTCGGCTTTATGCCTGGTAGACATATAATCTGCATGCAAAATGTCTTCTTCCTCCAACAAACAGTGTTTGAGCCTGTACCACCAATGGACAGGACATAGAAACAGGCAGACAGACGGAATTGAGAAACCTTATTTTTTCGGCATCTAGGGACCCTCAAACGTGAAGGTCTAAAGAAATCTCGAAACGCATGTTTTTCGTGATAGCAACAGGAAGTGTTGTCTTTTAGACGAGGAAGAAAAAATGAAGATATAACCAGAAGAAGTAAAACCGGTCTAGACGAGTAAGATCTATCAAGGAAAACACACAAAAATCCGAGCATATGGAAGAAACCACTAAAAACAATGCAGACAACGTATAATACATAAATTGTTACGTGAATAAGAACAAAGCAAATGGGATCCAAGAATTTGACAAAATAGAGAAAGAAAACCGTAACGAAACAAGATGCGATAGTGAACATGGCAGAATAGATATCTCAGAAACAAAAATAATGAGATGGTCAAAAATCTATAAAGGTCTTTACTCGGAAGTTTCCCTCAGAAGTGAAAGTTTTCAAACAAAAACTTTTGAAAATACCAAAGGATTTTTTTAAGGTGTATCTGTTGTGTGCAAAATAGCTTATTTCGTCTAGTGTAAAAACCTGGCGTAGGCGTAAAAATATTACCTTTGTAACTAACAGTTCTTGAATGAAAGCAAAAAAATCTAGGGTCCGACAGGGAGATATGATCTTTTTTTAAAATCAATAAATAATTTTTTTATACGAAATTTAATTGAATTTTTTTTTCAAAGATTATTTACATAATGCCATTTTGTTATTACTTAAAAAAAAACAAAGAAATTTGAGTTAAGAGCAAAAATAACATCATTTAAGTGGTGACCGTTCTTTTTGCAAGCACTGCCGCAAACGAGTTGAAAAGTTGTCCATACAACTGTCTAACATTTCGGCTGGAATCGCTTGCGAAAGGTCCTCAAGAGTGCGAGGCTCTTCAATAAAAACTTTCGCTTTGAAGTCCCCATAAGAAGTAATCGCAGGGCAACCTGCACGAAATCTGCGTTGTGTGGCAACCACGGTACGACCGGTTTCAATAAATGTGTCATAAGCAAACACACGATATCCTGCTTTTCACGGCTACATGGCAACTGAAATGGGGAAAATGGCATCTACCACCGAGTACATACCACCCGTTCCCAAAACATTAGTCCCCCCCCCCCCCCCTGCTTCGCTATACTCATTTCAAAAACGTCATACCTCCCTGCCGGACCTTGTATAACATTTTATTTTTTACGGTGCTCACTGTATATTTTTGATTGCAAGTATGTTCAGTTTCTACCCAGGTAGATATATGTATAATATGCATGAAAAATATCGTCTTCCCCTAACAAATATTTTTTGAGCTATACCGCCAACAGACATACGGATAGACAACGGACAGGCAGACACATGCACAAAGCGAAAGACGGAATTGAGAAAACTTATTTTGCGTCATCTTAGAACCGTGAGACGTGAAGATCGGAAGATCTCACAATACTGCCTTAATCTTTTAGACGAGAAAAAGAAAAATTACAAAGTTGGAAAAGGAAATGGAAGAGTGCAAAAACCTGTGAAGTAAAAGGTATAGCTGTGAACAAAACGATAAAGTGGTGAAAGTTAAAATTAAAATTAATGTGGTGAAAATAGATACGATAAAGCTGGTTACCCTTTTTTAAAACAACCTGCATTTAGAACAATTCATTTACGCAGATAATGTAACATGTGAGCAAACAAAACGAAATCAAGCTTGGCTTTGAAATAATTGTTGTATGAATAATATGATGGTGACACTGTAAGTCTATGTTAAATTCGAGGTTAGCAGGTTAGATTTTCCGTCAGTTTTGACACAGACTGACGCAAAACCTAACCTGATAACCTGGAATCGACTGCCACATGCATATTCTCTTTGCTTTTGGAATGGTCCTAGTAGCCTGCCGCATTCTGTATAGAAGGCAACATACCTTTACTGCAATACTATATAACTAAATAATCATAATCCAAAATGAGGCAAATAATAAAATTAAAATGGTATACTGTGGTGCGCTGTTTATTTATTTAATAAAATAGTATAGTATTTACAATATTTATTCCACAAATTAACAGTATTAGCCATACGATGTTAAGCTTGTGTGTGGAGTAAGATAATAATGTTAAAATTAAGATTAGTATTATAAAACCAAATGGGTGGGTACTTGCAGAAATCACCCACATACCTACCATCTCCCATGCATCTAACACACGCTTCGTTATCCATTGACTGCATACATTACACTGCATCAGTAACATTCTTCAACTCTGTCTGACTCCAGCTTTACTATTGAATTTTGTCGAGTATGTTTTCTCTATTCGCGCTCTGGGTTTGGTATAAAGATTTTATGAGGTTTATCAGATGTTAAGGGGTTCCCATTTCTTTTAGTGTCTACCATAGTAGGTTCCACTTAATTTTGTCGGAAGTCTTAGAGTAATCGACAAAGTATAGGTATGTTCTCTGGCTTTCTAACACACGTCGATAAAGTAATTGTATATTACGTACCGAGATGGAAAATGTTTCATTACAGCTGAGAGCTAAGATAGTTTACAGAGCGCAAGGCTGTAGTGAAAAGTAAAAAAGTAAAACCTCTTACAAATATAAAGTACTCCGTTGAAACAATATACAATACATGGAACTTTCCTCACCAATAGAAGTTTTAAAGAGAGAAAACATGTTTTTCGTCATCTAGGGACCCTGAAGCGTGAAGATGGGAAGATATTTCGGAGCGATTTTTCCGAAGGAAGTAAAAACTAAGCGCGCAAGCAAGGATCATCATCAAAGTTTGTAAAAAAAGAATCGTCGGAAAATTATATGGGCGCAATGAAATACACCCCGCGATAGGAGAATTTTGGTAAAAAGTCCAAAATAGTTAAAGGTGGAACATCGCCATTTGATACTCCAAGATTAAAAATAAAACAGGAAACAGAATTTTAACAATCTCAGTAAACGATGTCAAGGTGCACAGAAATTAGATTCAAATGGAAAAATACACACGAGAAACGAAAAACAATCACTTTACGCGTACTACTTACAACAGTAATGTATATAATTCCAATTACAACATAAGAGTAACAGAGGGCGATCAGTAATTCTGGAGATACTTGCTCTGTCCCCGATGACGTCCATTACAAAATGTTAAAAAATCTTCCGGGCACATTCATATTCTCACATATTCTCTGGATTACATAGTCAATCACATACGTACGAACGGCGTCTGCTCAGAGTAACGGAAAATTTGGTAACAATTTTGAATTTAAAATCCAATAAAGATAAAACCAATTCTTGGAATTGTCGTCCAGTTGCACTGTAGTAAACTATGCAAGATCCGGGAACGCATGATGACATAACGATTGGTGCACTACCTAGAAAGTACAATCAACTTCTTGACGTCTCTCAGGGCGGATTCAGAAGAAGGCGATTAACAACAGGTAATATTGCAAAATTAAAAATATAAATTACGAACAGACAGCCCTTGATATTATCAGCACAAAGAAGATAATTACAACGCTTAACAAATGCAACGCCAAAAAAATCATTGGTTTTATTTAAACAGATTTTTAGAAAACAGAAACTTTACAGTAGAAGTAGGACAAAAAAATTCGGAATAATACAAAAAGCTGGTATTTTCCAAGGATAGATACTTAGTATCGCTATTTTTGGAATCGCTATAAATGATATCGCAATCTGCATCACCGCTCGCCTCCAATACCTCTTGTTCTCAGCTGACGTTACAATTTACATTGCAAATTACGATGTTAATCTACTCACAGCATCAACTGCAAAGTACGATAAACAACGTACTTGCTTGGAGCATGGAAAACGGACTTGGTTTCTCACGAAAAACAATCTATATCTATATCAAAACCAACCATACTACTGGACGGTACAAATATAGCATTATGTAAACGAAATGCCTTAGCTTTGAACAAATCGGAACTCTCCCATTTAACACCTAATGAATGATTGTCAAAAGTTTTTAAACATTATAAAAGTAATTCAGCATCAGACCTTGTCATGGGAAGGGGGGGGGGGGAGGCAATAAAGAAACTATAATGTCTATACTTTAGTTCAAATTCAAACTAGATTACGCTAGCTTTATTTAATCATTATGCAACCAGGCAACAGAGCTCAAACGTATCGATTCTCTATTTAATATAGGTCTTAGAGTAGTTACTGGTGTACACAGTATTAACATATCATATTTATTTAAGGTCCCGGGTGGTGTAGCTTGAACAAGCGTCCACGTTCGATCAGTAGAGTTAAGCAACGCTCTTTCTGGTCAGAACTTGGATGGGAGTTCCACGGCTGCTTCTCTCGGCGCCTCGTGATACGGCTGTCACGGAAATAGTTGGTCCCGGATGTCATAATGACATCATGACAGTCGTTAGTGGAAGTCCCCATAAAATGTACAGCGACGCCTATAATTGGCCTAACGGCTGTTCGCTGAATACCACGATAAAAAAAATAAAATAAAATAAAAATATTATATGCCATGTCAGGCGAGATTCCATTTCCACTTAGTCGTGGTCGACGGTTACTCAACTATGCTGCCACCTTAACCATTACGAGCTTGTTAACATTTTTTAAAGACAATACCCCGTATAAATTTGCTAGTCCCTCATCGCGAGCCTCCATAGGTGGCGGATAGGGGAATGCCTTCTAAATATGGGTGGTACCGATGCCTCGCCTACCTGGAATACTCAATAAATGAAACCGGAGTATACCCCAAATCTAAATTTTCGAGTTCAAAGCAGGGCCTGATTTGAAATGATTTTTTCGTAATACTGTGCAGTTATCGTATTTTAACTGAACTAAATAAACACCTCAAAAGTAATTGTGAACAGCAGCCGGCCGTTAAGAAATACATATTAAAAAAACTGCAATTATAACGGCCGCCGGCCATTAAGGATTATAACGCCCACCGGCCGTTAAGGATCACGTGATTTTTATATTATGTTCAATGAATTGTTTTTAAAATGTATACAAGAATATTCTGAAAAATCTGGAAAGACTCACAGCCGATACACAAATAACGGACTTGGTTGGTTATAAATCTCGGCTATCACTCCAGATTACAAAATTCAACTGTGTCCGTTATTTGCTATATATCGACATAATGACGTTACTAACTATTTCATAACACCTACTTTTTATATGTCAATAACAGAACTGTCAACCTGACTGAAAAGTTCCCCATACCAGCCATCGCTGTTATGCATTTAACAGCCTATGTCGTTAAGAAATAACAGAACAGTAACATTTTAACATTGGCAATACTGAAATGTATAGTTGGTGACACTGTAAGTCTATCTCAAATTCGAGGTTAGCAGATTAGGTTTTTCGTCAGTCTGTGTCAAAACTGACGCAAAAACTAACCTACTAACATCGAATTTGACATAGACTTACACTATCACCAATACATTACAGTATTGCCAAATGTTTTTTTTCCATAGGCGACTCTGATAAGACGAGTTTTCTAACACTTGTTACTAATACTATTTAACCTTTTCATTTAAATTGCTCTAAAATTTAAATTTTTGTAGGTGTTACGAAAAATAATCAAGGACATACGGCGGTTATCGCATCTAACTAACACGGATAAATACATTAGCTTCGGCCTAACGGCCTCAGCCACAAATTTATCTTCGTTTGTTAGATGCTTACTAACGGCCTGATGTTAATAACTATTAATTGCACTATTTCTTAATTTTGCTTTTCCAAATGTGTACATATAACATGTTTGTTATCATATTCTCATTTTGTACTTTTTAATTTGTCACTCCTTAGCATAGCTGTTAACATTTTCGTTATACGAATTGCAATTACGGTTTTGGCATTAATCAATATTCAATTACAACCTGGCTATCTGACTTCAGCGTTTAGTATTAATCTGTCTTTTTGACGTTAGCAATTTTTAATATCTAAGTGTTACCTGTAGTACGTTTTGTAGTACATTGGTAAAATTAGTCAACAGCATGGCCTACTATGAATCCTAAAATTTAGATTTCAAGTAAAGAGAGATAGAAATAAAAAAAAGGAAAATTATTGAGCAACTGTTACGAGGAGAAGAGCAATACACCGCAGCGAATTAATCCTGACCTATAGAAATGAATACGCCGCCTAAATTAAGTAGAAAGTCTGTAACATACTCTTGTTGAAAACAATAATGCGCAGCGCTTCAAATTTCAGAACAAAAGATAAATGCTATACTATGTAAATCTAAGCAATTTCGCAATGGAGCCTATAACCCCTAAAGGTCGCAAACTCAGTTTGATCATCCGAACTACAAGAAGTATCTGTGAAGAGGAGGGATAAACGAAATTTTGGCAGCAGAAGAATCTCTACTAAAGATCAACGGTGGCGGAAGAAGGCCTGCCTGGTGAGGAGGGATTACCTCGTGGAACATGTTCTTGGGAGGGTGAAGAAAAGACGTAAAATTCTTGCCAAATTCTTAATGGACCGATATAAATAGACTTGGATAAACCCAAATAAAGTAACTAAAACCACATAATAGACAAGATGTGTAGTATTAAGTAGCTTCAATACAGGTAGCGGCCAGAAACTCATCCGCGCCAATGTACATATAAATACTAAGTGCGAAAGACGTAAACTATTGTAGAAGGCAAAGCCTTATGTACATGTACGCCTACGAATGTTAAATGACAATGCAGATAAATACTGTAAACAAATCAATCGAACTTTCAACTAAATACCACATACTCGAGGCCGTACTGTAAACGAAGCAAACAAAATTTACTAACAGTGTAATATATCCAGTCGTAGCGGTAACTAAATCGACATAATTAAATAAGTAACAGATAGGATACAGGAAGCGATGTACAAAAAAGGAAAGTTGTAGAAGAAGGGAAGGGAGGAAGGATTGAGTATGTAGAGATAAATAAGAAAATGAACACAGACAACAGTAAATTCTATGAAAAATTATAGAGAACAACATGAAGGTTCTAAAAAAGAACATATCTCAAGGTAAATAACAAATAATAAAGGCCAAATATAGAAACGATACCATTACAGATCAAAATGATATGCTTTGAAGAATATAGAGATTTCATGTAGAATCACACTAATCGCGAAGAAACAAACCAGTTATAGAACGAAACATGCTGAATGCCAGAGTTAATAGCTTGAAAGTAAATGTAAATTCAGAAGATATTCCAGAAATACCATAAAGGTAAAACATGGTATAAAACCGCGTAACATTTAAATATCAATACTTTTGACTCTGCTATTGAAGGACGTGGTTAAACAGCAAGAATGGAAGAATTCTGTATAAACATAGAATTGGAATACCTGAATAAAATAGAGTTGCTGACGATTTTGTACCTACTACTCGTATTTGTACTATTTGCTTTATGGAGCAGCTTCAAATGATGATAAAAATTATATAAATAGAAAATTCAAAGGTATTAAATCAAAATCACGGTAAACGGAAACATAACAGATAGACAACGGACAGAAATAGACAACCAAGTACTAAAAGAAATTGACACAACTGTATATCTGCGCCAAAGAATAAGCATGGGAAATGATGTTCAATTATTATTAGAAGCAAGTTACACATTTATTTATCCCACAAAGACTATTTACCATTATTAAATGATTTTATTCTTCTTCATACCATTTGTTACTTTATTTATTCAGTCTGTTTATTAAAGTTCGTTTATTCTCCGTTTCTTTAATTTTAGTTTATCACATCTTTTAATACACCATCCAGAAAGTAAATACCATTATAATAAGGGGTTTTTATTATTCAAATTTGCTTTTACTCAAAATATAGGTTACAAATACAGAAAAAAATTGTTATTTTAAAAATATCATTTTCTCTGGCAATAATAATTTATACCAAATTTCTATATGATACATTTTATTATAACATTTCATAATCGACTTTTTAGATAATTATTTGAGTTTGGCTTTCACTTTAGTTATTCCGATTGTCAGTTAATACAAGTTAAAATCTAAGCTCTGATGTTACCAAACAACTATCCCAACTAAATCAACTTATATGCTCGAACCTTTTAATAAATTATTCACAATTTAATAGCAACTGTATCTAATATATCATTCATTAAACAATTCTCAAATATTTATGTTGTACTTTTAATGTTCCCCGTTGTACATTTTAATAGCAAATTAATTTCTTCTTTCAAAATAATAGGACTAGGTACTTTTATAGATAATTATCAGTCCCAAGAAGCTACCACTACAATATCTTTCTGTTTGTTCGCTTAAAGAATGAAGATTTCTAGAGGGCGCTGAGTATTTTTTTTCTGAAACGGGGGCGGTAAGCCAAATAAGTTTGGGAACAACTAAGTTATAGAGACGATATAGTGAAGGCAGCAGTAAAAGAGTGGTTGTAGAAAGTACAAGAAAGCACAGTGGATGAAAGAGCCACTATGTTAAATACATTAATTTACTATTATAGTATAAACCGTTGTTTGTAAATATTTGTAGGGCACCAATGGCCCATAGTAGTTGAAGCGCAAAAAATATATAACCCCTGAGGTTATTTTCCGTTTAGTCTAAACAATCTGCAAGCCAGTTTACGCAAATGTTTTTTGAATTACATATGTTTACTGTTTACATTCAACGATGTACCAATTTGCGCCAAGCGATTTTTAAATTATCAATTATAAAGAAGCTTAATTTATGAGGGCTCTTCTGTTAATTGTTAGTAGCAGGCCATAGGTGCAATAGAAACAGAAACATATGCATCAATATTAGAAGCTTGTTCTTTTGACAGTTCCCAGTTTGAACTTTGAGAGTTGAGAATATACCGAACAAAACAATTTACTTATGTCAGTTGTTGTGGTCCAATAGACGTGAAAGTGCCGCTAAACGACCATATAGTCACCAAAATTTAATGACATCTTTTGGCTACCATACTCTTCTGTTATCTACAGTTAGGTACCGCTTCTATGAATTTAAACGTGGATGGTGTACGTTAAAAGATGCACCGAGACGTGGACGACTTCCAGTAGGTGTTCGTGCTTACAAAAAATCGGAATATAACTCATAAAGGCATTCAACAAGAAGCTGATATACAATCATTTGCAGCAGATAACATCGGATGGGTACTCCACATCTGTTAACCGAAGAATAAAAACAAGCACGGGTAGATTGGTGCAGATGTAGGTTGGATAAGTTAGATTCAGTATCGCCAAACACGTGTTTAATATTATTATGGGCGATGAGTTCTGGATCTATAATTAACTTCGATCATGCACTAAACAACAATAAGTGTTTGGATTTTTGAAAATGATGCTGTGCCACTGAAAGTATTTGCTTCATGTGGCATTTTATTAAACAATAATAATGCAACTTCGCATGTGGCTGAATGAACATTAGATTTTTACACAAACCTGAAGACCAGCTGGCCACTCAACTTTAATAGAGCCCAGATCTTGCTCCTAGCGATTTTGTTTGTTCCCAGATTTAAAAAATTATCTACCGAAAGCGGACTTTTCTGCCTGTTTCAAGAAGTGGTTTCAAGGAATGAACAAAAGGAACTATTTTGAAAAACAATGAAGTTACTGCCGTCTAAAGTCCGCATTTTTCCTACAATTACAATTGATAGATCAGCCCCTGTGTATTGTACCGTTTTATATAAAGTTGCAATCTTCCCAGCAAAAGTTGAATATTTATTTTCCCATTGTACCAGTAAACATTTGTAAAATAAGTATCATTCTGTTGAGAAAATCATATAATTTTATAATCCCCCCCCCCCTCGGGCAGTAAAAAATTCCCACGGAAACATTACCACTTCATATTCATGTTTCTTTTATCTATAAAAGAATGGGTGGATTGCGCGGGATTAGGTAAAAATACCCACCAGACGTTTCACTTTCCCCCCCGGAGTAATTAGGCTGAATTCAACACTGGTTCAGTTCCAAAAAAAGCAATACTAATAAAATTTCACTCCCCGCCTCTGTGTAGAAGCATGAATAGTACAGACACATACATTTGCAAATAAACAACTTCACAATAGCCGGAACCAAGACGTCGCGTCGAATGAAAACAGGTTCTAGACAAGGACGTTGCTATCTCTATAATAAAAAAGACAGAAAATCACGCCAGGTCTGGCCTGTTACCTTTTTCAAATAAATACATTAAAAGGCAACGATAATTAGATGCTAACAACGTTTTGTATGGGTGTATATGAATTTTGCCCATAGTTACTTAAAAAGTTCTGCTAAACGCCAGTTTTGGTTTCCATCTTCGTGCATTTTGTTTCTATTTGTAATACCTTATCACCGACAATTCTGTTAAGCAACGATAATTAACTCTGCCTAACTTAACTTGCATTAGGATTTTTATGCATGCAATTACCTATAATAAAGTTATCAATGTGCAACAACAATGCGATAGTAGATATGCAGGTATTTATTACATATGACCTTACCCAAAGCACCTCATGGCCTTAATACGACAAGACGACATACACCGTACGTTTCGTACAAGATAACCAAAGACAGTAGTTAGTGATCAAGTTTTACTTACGTTATGGTGGCATTGAAAATCATTAGCTGCTGTAATCTAGCACCACAACACAAAGCTTAATAAATTAGTAAAAACTTACTCGCCGCAAAAACAACTTGAAAAATTGCAAATGCCAGAACAAGCATCATGATCACGGTATACCGCAGTAACGACACCATTCACTCATTCATCCCGCAATTACGATTACTAGTCTACGTTTCTGATCACTCCAGAAAGGTGCTTTTCACGAGACTGGTGATGCAGCAAGAAATCGAGACGTGCAGACGTTTTTTCCAGTTGGCCGACGAGTTTCTTTCCCAGCTAGAAGACGTGTCATGGAACATGTTGTCCCTTGGGGCTTTGTTTTTATTTAACTTTAAAACTTGCAAACTAGTGATTTATAAACAGGTCTTTATATACTGCCTATGTAAGTTACATAATTAGGTAGCATGGGACGAATTGCGTATTATTTGCCATGAATTTAACATCACCATTAGAACCATGTTTTTTTATGCGACTATTGTTTTCGTACCTATATTTATTGTCAATGTAATTGCTCCCAATCTTCCAAAAGAAATCCATCAATTAGATGATTATTATTGAGCGGAAGTTGTACTGGAGGCCACAACGAACTTTGATGACGCACGCGGAATTTCTGTTCAGTATCGAAATGGAAACCAATATGCAGCTGCTCGTTGAAATGGTAAATATAATGTCATTCTTATTTAAAAATAAATGTGAATGACGTTTACAGTCCGATTAATTTTTTTATGTAACGATGCAATCTAATTAACATTTCTTATCCGTTCCTATTTTTAAACTGAAGGTAACGTAGCAAATTTACACACAATTAAGATTATTCTAGGAACCGCATATTCGATTCATTTTAAAACTCGATAACACCTTAAAATTATTTCACAGAATTAGATGGTTAGTTGTATTTGAATTTTAATATAACTCACCAAAACCTGTACCTGTGCAAAACAACAACTAGGTGGCTATTACTTTTTTCTTTTTCTCCTTGGTCCTTGGCCTGACCCCTCTTTCCACACGGCTTCACTTCGGTTTTCCATACCTTCTTAGCAAATCTTACTTCCGAGATGTTATTAACTATTTAATATACTTCTGATTCTGTCTCTCTTTAAGATTCCCAAAATTCTACTCAAACGATTTCCTTTCCCAAACTCTACATACATCTTTGTCTTACCGTCAGTACCTACGACTCACACCCACATATTAATACTGATACGAACACTGTCTTGCATATATTTATTATTGTTGTTCTTGTCATTTCTACCTTGTCAATAAGTGTCTTATTAAGTGACTAATATAGTCGGTTGGTTTGTGTTACTCTATTGTTGATTTTTTTCTTCCATATTGCCATCTCCTGCAATTGTGGTTCATAATTAATTTTTTCTTCAAACGGCAGTAAAATATGGCATTATACTGCTGGATTGATGATGCTAAACGGTCACTTTATAGCCAAGCGGCAGATAAAGTTATTATCTGCCGCTGACGACTTTATCTGCCGCTCGTCAGCGGCAGATAAAGTTATTATCTGCCGCTGACAACTTTATCTGCCGCTCGTCAGCGGCAGATAATATTATTTTTTATTTGGATGCTAGCACACAACCTTCGACTTGGCTTGGGTTGGGCGCGTTCCCTTTTCTTGTTTACAATCTTTGCTTAGTAACATACTACATTCTATTATTTGTGAGTACACATTTTTGATCTTATAAATGAAATGTTTGTTTTATCGACTTGTTGAAACAATAAGAAAGCCGACCTGCGATTAATTAATAAAATAAGCAATGGTAGTAAAAATCGCAGATCAACCCCCCTACCATTTATACACCACGGCAGCTCTGAAAAACTGTTACTACTCACCGCGATGGCCGACTAGCTCAAATATCGGCGGCCTTAGATCGTAGGTTCAGATCATCAGCTATGTACCCTGGAATGTCTTCAAAAAAAAGGAAAGGAAAATGGAAATGGGCGCCAGAAATCAAAAGATTTCAAATAACAAGAAGAAAAATAAACTACAAGTGACTAGCGTTTAATTAATCATTAATAAAAGTTTTGAAGAGTCAGTAACCAATAATCAGGATAATTAAAATGTAAATAATGTAATAACACAATTGTGTATCTTAACTGAAGGTTGCGACACGCATAAAATTAAGAACCCCTTTCGGGTTATTTTAATAACTTTAACAAAAACACTCGTGGGATAAGCTTATCACAGTCATCTAATAAAACCTTTTGTTAGGCTATTGAAAATAAATAGCGTGACTGTACCTTTTACATAGGGTCGAAACACACATCAAAAATAGCAAAATTTATAACTGTGCATAATTAACTATAAGCATGAAAATTTAATGTAAAAAGCAAGAGCATGTATCAAATTGAACATTACATTTTAATAATTGCAAAACGTATGAATTTACGTTTTAAATATTGACGGGTTTAAAATGTATAAATGGAGAAACCAGTTATCAAAAACACGATAAATCTCGGAACAGCACAACTAACCTCGCAAAATAAGCTGGACGTGAACGGCTACAACCCTTGTTGGAATCGCCAAGGATGCGCAGAAAATTGCTGCTAAAGCATCCCAAAAAGGCAGCAAAAGCATCTTCAAAAGGCCGCAAAACGCCGAACCCAGCAGGTGTCGAAAGTGCGATAAGGCTTGGCCTCCGAGATAAACTCGTTGTTGAAACGGAACTGGTAATTAAGAGCTAACAAAAAATTTAATTACTATGGGAATAATAAGACAGAAAAGCGCAATCGTACCTGATAATAATCAGCCCTTAGAAAACACATTGCTCATTGAAATTGGTTGAGCGCACGTAATTTAATATAATTAACATAAAATCTCGGCCACGCGAAATGCGCTGCCCGAGGCGAAAAGAATGAGTGCCCCGGACGACAATTTCGTTTCCTCGAGGAAGGCTCGCACTCTGATAAGAGATAGCGCGGGTCAGAGAGGGCATTGCGCAAACGATAAGAACTTGATGCAGGTACAAAATGCGTTGGTTTGGAAAATTTACGAATTCGAAATGCAAAAGGAATTATAATTTAACTAAAAATATACAGGTTAAGCCTGAAATAATTGGATAAATGGCGAAACAATTAGGCAAAGCCAAAAAATTGTTTCATTGTCAAGTATTGTTGCGCCAACCTCACATTTGTTTTAATTCATATAATTTTCATGTTTAGTTTTATTAAGCACTGTCACTCTTAAATTGCGACGTTACAGGTTGCTTTACGCGCTTAGGCATGTTAAATAATTTATTCAGGGTATCATTACCCGTAACTGCATTCACCACCAGCCAAGCATGTCGCTGGGAATACAAACTAATTGCACTTTCTTTTTGTGACGTTTCGCCACCATTTTTACTAACACAATCTGATTAGCATGTCTTACATTACTTCAAATATCTGAGCATTTACCAAAATTATAGTAGCACTTATCCTATTAAATCATAATAGTGAATTAAGTTAAACGAAACCCTGCCGATATCGTTTCTCGGAACCTATTTTGTATTCTTATTCTAATTAAATTATAAATTACTTATTAATTACGGTTTATAAATGTATTAATGTTTAATCCTGATAATATTTGTATATGTAGCGATTAATAAAGTATCATCCAATTCTGTTCATGTTTGATTTCCATTTAATTAATATTTAGTTAATAATAATAAAGGAGCGAGAGGTAGCATACCATATCAATACATATTAGCTTGTAAACAACCTATTAATGGTATTACTTATTTTAAAAAAATATCTACTCCAGTGGGATAAGTAACTCATTACGTCACTCATTTGACACTATTTCCGTTAGGCAATGAAGCTCATTACACCACTCACTTATGTAATGGCTTCATTACCTAACTGAAATAGTGTCAAATGAATGACATAATGACATTTGCCTACTAAAATATTTTAGAAAATGACAGATCTGACATTTCTCTTAATGCGCCTTTTTCAATTTAAGGCAGTTGTAGATAACATTTTGTACAATACATGTGTGATAATGCATCATTAATATACTTGTGTGCTTACATAACTCGTGCTACGCACTCATTTGTAACTTACACACACATATATTAATGATGCACTTATTCCACTTGTATAGTAAATAACTAAATAATTATTCAATTCTACTACTTATTTATATAATTAATTGTAGGTAATGGAAATCATCTTATATGCCACACCTGAATAAAGAGATTTTATCCATTCGGGGAAGTTATCTCCCTCTGCTTTGCCTCGCTAACTAAAGTACTTTCTTTACGGATAAAATGCATATTTATTCATTTGTGCCATACATAACTAATTTCCAAAGTTGCCTTGTAAAAAATCCAAGATCCTCCTATAAAAAAGTAGTTTCCGGCCCAAAAATTGTACAGTATGGATGATTTTCAGGACGGGTGCTTGAAATAGTATACTACATAACAAGTCCGAAAGTTCCTGTTTTTCTTTTGGACGAGTAGACAAGGCTAGCCCAAAAAATAGTTTCCGCGCGTACACTATTTCTTTCTTTTTTTTTTTTTTATTTGTTACACACACTTTGTATGTTTATAAGGGTTATATTGTTGGGGTTAGAAATTCAGCTATCTTATTGGCAGTTTTCCGGTACGTGTTGATTGTTTTCATTTGATGCTTTTTGAATGATCTGAGCAATATTGACTTTATTCGTGATTACGTTTTCCATGTAACCTTTGGCGACACTCGTAGAATTACAGCCCCTGTGTCTCTTCAAAATTGTAATGTTACCACCATTATCAAGAACGTCGCCGAAGTACGGCGAAGGCAGTATAATCTTAGGATTGGGCCGCTTTAAAAATTCGGTAATCCTTGTTCTTAAATTTCCAAAACTGTGGATACGCACAGTTTGAATTGAGCATTTCCCTTTCCTGTAATTTCGAACCTATCTTCTGTGTGGGGTATTTGTTGGCCGCAAATATAAATATTGCCGATACAATACAAAATTTTCCTGCTACAACAAACGTTGCCTCAATGTGTGTTTTACAATCTGGTATTTTTACGATTAAAATGTCGTGCTTGTCTTCTTAATGATAGCTACATATGTTCGTTAGTTCTTCCAGCCTGCACGCAACGGATAACCCAATAAGCTTGTTGATCTGTTCCCTGCTGAAGATAGCAGATTTGTTTGCCCTCTTCTTTTTAGGAAAATGCGATAACCTTAGGACACTTGGCTATGTTTACATTTTTTTAAATAAAATGGTACTTTTCAGTATAGAGTACGTGTTCCACATGCTCGAGGGCTTCACAATTGTTGATTTTTCTGCTAAATAGGCCAAAATTACGTCTTCCGAAACAATTTTCACCTTCTTTGATTCCACCCACTAGGTAAATATATAACATTTTAGTACCTAGATTTTGATTTTTCAGGCAGTAACTGTTCTGTAGCAGCATTGCATTGCAGCATTGCTATTTTCATTAGGCCCATATTCTACTCCATCTTAGGTGCTACTTCATTTAACACAACAATCCTGACTAAAACTGTACAAACGGTACAAACCAATAAAAAGCAAACGTTAACTAAATGCCAGACTGGCGCGTCGTTACTTTGTTGCAATTGTAATATTCAAGTATAACTTTCCAAAACATATGTTGTTTTTATGTTAATATTGGAATTATTGTTGGTTATTTAGTCCGGAAGTACGTTCCAACCGGAATAGGGCGGGAAAAATCTACTTTCTCAAAAAAACGGTGTCCGAGGAGTGGGTACTTTCCAGACGGTAGGTAGCGAAGTAGATAAATAAGGCTAGCCTAAAAGTCCAATTGAGTTACATACATAATTTAAAGTTCCACTGCTTGGAAGCGTTTTTTCTTATTCTTATTCTTAATCGAGGAAGTCGAGGAGCGAGGAGGTCATGATCATACAAAAAAATTACACAGTGTACATTTTTATATCGTCGAGAGAAACAGGGAGTTAGTTTTTGTTGCTACATATATATTACTGCTGAAAAGGAAAAGATGCTAGTACGAAAGAGTGGGTATTTTCGGTGGTTAAACACTGCCGAAATTAATAGCTTTTCGATGCAGTAGAACAAATAACATGTTAAAGTACTGTGTTCCGTTTATTTCGTTGTTAAACAATCGCGCTAAGCAAGGGATTCAATTATTATATTAACATTTAAATGAACAATACATTAACATTAACATTAATATTAATGGTACGATCCTTGTGTTCTCCAATGTAAATTAAAGCAATAGCGAACCGTCAAACTAGTTTCAGAAATTCATGTCAATTGTTGCAGTATAGATTTGGTTTTTATCTTCTTGTGTCATACGAGCTACTCTCGCCTTTTTTTTTTAGATGGAATCCTAGATGTACGTTTTAACAACCAAAGAAATGTTCCGCCCCCCGTGCCTTTTTAAAACTGACATATCGGCCCCAGTATCATCAAGAAAAGTGGGTGATGTAACGCGAAAGCAGTAACCCAAATACTTCTCGGGATTTTCCAAATGGAGAAACTAAGCAATTTTTATTCATTCCTGGAATAGTGTGAATGCTACCGGTATACAGTTACCTTGTCGCAGGCGCGTGCTGGGACTCTGCAGAGGGCCTGGGCATTGAAATTTTGGGAAAGCCCCTAAAAATACCTGTGACAAAAATTTTAGTTTTTTCATGGTTATACGATCTAAACCATATAACTTTAAGTCGCGAAATATATTTTAAATAGTTTTTGGTTTCGTAGAATTAGACCACAGAGTTACAAAACTCAAAACATGGTAAGTAAAATGTATTCAAAAATAATAGTTATTTATTTTGTAAGTGTGGAACGTAGCATGTTAGTCACTAAAGAAACAGTTTAACCACGACGCCCATAGAAATAGTGAAAACAACCTTTTGTCCAACACCTCTTTTAAATCTCTTCAACTCATTTTTTTCTGATGATCTTTTTACAGTAACATGACATTTGATATGCTATTAACAGAATTTAAAAATTACAAAGAAGCCTTCGAGTCCGCGACTTTACTATTTTTCTCCGACTAGTGACTGTCTAATGATGAACTTTCTTTATTTGAAATAGCTATAGTTTGTAGTAATATGCTTAGTTTGAGAAGGTGTTGGATAATAGCTATTTATATAGCAAATATATAATTTGACGAGTATATTTTATGGCCGAGCTAGTTTGGTGAGCAACGTCAATAATAGTTATTAATGTATTAAGGGCATAACGAATAGATTAATTATAGCCGAGGAAATGTTCAAAGAGCGACGCGAAGCGGAAAGCTTTAAATTTCTCGGAGGCTATAAATAACCGTGATTATGCAAGTGGTACATACAACATTTTATTTTAATTTGGTTCTCAAAATGGACAAAATTGAAAGATTCAGTATTTTGGCTACAGCCAATTATGTCATCGTTGTGCTGGCGCTGTAAATTTTTGATGTACTATGATTTATATGCAGGTTTTTGGTGTTGCTATATTACATTGTTAGTGCTTGTTATACTGCTTAGCAACTTTATAGGTCCTAGGGCCTTAACAGCCATATTACGCCCGCTACTGAGGATCAATAAACACGATTATATAAAGTCAAGTTATGTACTAGTACAAAGCTTTATGTTCGACTGCTAAAATCGAGTTTATACATTTGACGTCTATACTGTAACAGTAAGAATTTTGACAATAGAGTGGCTTGGTGGATCTTGACAAGCAGCGCAGAGCTACCAAATGTTCTTACTAGTTTAGAAAATTAACTTTCACGAGATATTTGATAGGCAGGATTGTGAGAACAAAATTCTATAGATTAGACGCAGATTCTGAATTATGTAGCTAAATTGCGTAAAACTTAAATTCACTCAATTGCCGTTTTAATTGCTCAGTTGCAGTATTGGCCAAATTCATTTTGGTAATTTGCAGAATTTGGCATCTGAATCTATCAAACACATCGAATATCGTAGAATATAAATTATACTAGCATAAAACCACAAATACCTACAATACACAACTAATGCACTTCAGATTGTGAAAACAGCGTCTACTATGATAGCTATGAGCGGGGACTGGGTTTGCCGAGGGAATTTCATCTTTAATGCTAGTGTCAAGACTTTTTTCACATTCTTGTTCTGGTTCATCTTGATCATAGTCTTTAGCTTTAGCTGACTCATAAACGTTTTCACATTTTTTTCTTTTTTCTTGGTAACTAAGGCCACAGTTTGGGAAAGGGCATTAACTTTTTCATATTTTTTTCTTTTTAGAGGGCTGGAATAATTTGGTCCATCACGACATTATTAATGTGGTCAAACGAAAGTGATCTTCATTTTGATACTTTATATTTTTAAACAGACTATTGTGAGAATAGTCCCAGGACCCGGCAACTCAGAGCCTACCGGGAAATGCCCGGTAGCCCGGCGGGCCAGCACGCGCCTGCGCTTGTCGATATATTATAAACAACTTCTTGCAGGCCAGTTTCTTGGGTAGTAATCCAATATCTATAAGAGTTATAGCAGGTAGAAACTGGTACCAAATGGAACAAAATCGGCTAAAATGGAAAATAATTCAAGTGGAGGCCTATGTTCAGGAGTGGACAGTAAAAGACCGCTAACGAAGAAGCAGAACCCAATATACCTTTTAAATAACTTTGAAAAGTTTATCCTGTCCTCCCTCAATTAGTACATAATACAGTGAACTCCCATCTCTGGTTGGTTTTCGTATATGGAATCGTAACTACCAGTTGCGAACCAGAACCTTGTAAATCTTCAACAGACATATGCAATAAAGCACAATATTCAGTAGAACATATTTTTCTACATAGGTACCTAATTATGTAATCTTGTATTACTAGGGTTCGGACTCCGGACAGACGTAATGATGAATATTTTCATGTAAACACTCAGTGGCGCAAGTTAAATATTTTTTAAAAGTTCAAAGTTTATTAAAGATTGTCGTCACTAACATCAAGTGTCCTTTGACTTTTCAATGTCTAGAGTGATTGTAATAAATACGTACGCCTTATTACTTTATCTAAAAGGCTTGAAGTGTTTTTTCAACACAATTATTTGCACCAAGTTAATAGTAAACCAGTAATTGAATAATTATTCTTCTCGCACTGTACTGTAATTTATACAGTTTGCCTAAAAGAGTAACCGAAATAGAAAATGAGTTATTTACTTGGGTAGCTAGGAAACAAGTAGGTACCTACCATAGTTACTTGTTACGTAGCTACCAAAGTAAGTATTGCATTTTCTGTTTCGGTTACTCTTATGGAAAATAGTATTTGAACATTTTCCAAACCATGGAATTGCCATGTTCCGTAAATTAGTGAGTAAATAGTGAGTCCACTACGGATAATAAAACCCCACTCGCACGCCTGTATTTAAAAAGTCGGCACAACTGCATGTGGTGCAGCTAATCAAGCATGGCATGGTTGCTCTAATGGTATGCAATTACAGTCACGCCTTACCTGATCAACAGCACAGGTGCAAATGTTTTCGTAAATTCCAGTTATCTCTAGGGATATCGAAATTTTATAAAAATCTGGTAAGTTTAGATATGTCATATACCTTTAATTCAAAGTTTGGTTTGGACAACCATTGTAGCTTTGTGAATTTATTGTGTTATGATTAAATCTGTCCGGACGCTAATTATTACGTTTTTTAGAAGGTATTTCCCATCGAGCGCTTCTTTCATGGATAGGTTGATTTCTTGCCTTATATGACTTCTGTCTAGGGTGACCACTTTTCAATTTATACAAACCCTGAGATCCTTAGTAAGTAAAAAAGGGTTTTCTTTAATGAGAAATACAGAATGTTTATAGAAAACGATAAGCAAGCAAATAAAAACCATGATTTTATTCATTTCTGTTAATGGTTAGCAAATATAATGCAAGGTGTAAGTGAAATACTTCTTCATAGCATACGTCGCCGTCGTACTAAACACTGATTGTTTTTGTTTGTTCTGCATGTATTCAAAATAAATCATCAACACAGACGGGTTTCATTCATATCGAAGTGCCAACAGTCGATGACGCAGCTAAAGAGATTATAAAACAGTGCAAGAAGGTACAGATCATGCAAGGAGCATATAAGAAGCGACCTGAGAATTGCTGAAGATTACAAGAAGTTGCTGCTGGCGTGTTAATCAGTGTTTATTAACTAAAAGTGAAATGTACGACCAATTGTGAGGTTATAGTTTCCTGAATGAAATTTACAAAAACAATAAAAAATTAAGATCAAATAATGTACACTTACAGATAAACTATTGCAAATCATATTGCTATGATGACCGAGAAAATCGCTTGTATTTTGTATGTTAGGGTAGCTAAGCCGAAAGCTTGAGTGTTGTCTGGCTACCCTATTTTGATAAATTTTGTTGATAAAAGTAAATATGTTGTGCCCAGTTGTGCGTTTTATTTATTTACCTGTGTGCGGAGGCCAGCTGTGGTTAAATTGGAAGTCTTCCGGAGTGCAGTTCCAGAATAAATTGGACCTCGAGGGTAGCTTGTTTGGATCGTCTTCGGAGCTGAGATTCTGCAAGAGCTGCCGCAAGCAGAAAGCAAAGGGCAGCAACTAGGGGAGGCCTTATTCGTGGTCTATAGGCAGGTAGCAGCACCAGGGAACTTTCCAGGAAGCAAATACAAGCTGGGCGTCCTTTGCGGAAGCCGGAAACGAAATCGGCGTTCTTTAAAGAAATAACAAATGCGAGTTAGCGTCCTTTTGCACTTGAAAAACAAATTCCAAGTAAGCCAAACTACCTGATTTTTATAAAGGCATTGTTATAATTTACTTGAGGTGAACTGATTGATTGTTGGTTAATTTTTTGTCAAGATACGCTGATTTTTTTGTGTTTGGAACACCTTTGTTTGGGGTTAAATATGTTATGAATATCTTTCATTCGTTAGAATCGATCATTTGCCATACAATGGGTAAATTCATTAACAGTGTAATAATCCAACCCTGCAGACAGGAGCCTCAAATTTTTACCCTACACAAAAGCTTTTATAAGTTGCAAATGGATAGAATATAGAAAGAGCAACATACCTTTATTACAATGAAGAATAATTAACTAATCATGTTTTTAATTAGCTAGAGAGGAAATTAAATTCAAACTAAGCTTTATGTAGTGAATCAATGTTATTTATTTATTGTGTTACAAATAATATTAAAGTATAGAGTTAATATAAAAGTAAATCATTACAATATTATACCTTTGATTACAATAAATTCAAAGATTACACGCTCCGGCCGCGCGCGAGAGTTTTTGTAGCGATTTTATTTTTATTCATATAACCAACTTACGGTGAAGTTAATGTTAGACATTATTACAAAATTAGAGTAACCCTGAGAGGTGGTCACTGGTCGCCTTACTTCTGTCGCAAATTTTAGGCGAATATGTTTTACATTATTTTGAAATTTATTACGATTTTCGGTTTTCTTTACTATTAGTTAGGTTTTTTTTTCTGTACTTTAATTTTAGAAAACTCATTATGATTTCTATATAAGTGTTTTTGCTGTTTTAGAATAATTACTTTTAATATTATATAGTTGATTTTGTGACAATATGATTTTTTAATTCTATTACTTTTGTTTTGAATGATATATCAATTGTAATATAAAAGTAACGGTGGCCTTAACTAGTTTCCAATCTTGGCCGTAGTATAAATTCTCTGAAATGAATAATAATATATTAGATTATTAGGAGTAAAAGTGAAACTTTGTGTGGCGAGACCGGACACGTTTCACTAAGGGGCGTAAGCGAATCAGAAAAGTCCAAGCGAGGCTATTATCAGCCAACATAGGTGCAAATAGATTGCCATAGATAGTTCGTACAGCTTCTTTGTATTAGATCTTATTACTAAGCAGTTGTCAGGTTTGCATTAGTTAATGCTGTCATGCTGATATCTTCATGTTACAGGTGTTATTAAAATAAATCATTTATAAAATCAGCTTTAAAGTATATTAAGACTAAAATAAATAAAATAAAGAGTGCAAATATCTCTAAGAACGTATTAAAGACGGGAAGTCCCTCGCAACTAACATGAATCACACGAAACCTGTTTCAAGATCATTCCACACACGCTACTTGTGGCTGTATAAATTTGTCTACTTTCACACACTCGATAGCGAGAAGTTTCTTATCGCTCACGTTGATGTATTCATACCGTACGCTGAGCACAGTGTTGTTATGGATGTTTGTAGTTCAAGGCCACGCGAGTAAGTTGCACTAGATACTGTTGATTTGTTAAATCTGCTAATATTTGCGATGGTGGGACAAGTACAGTCCAATGATTTTGTAATGTCATCGACATTTTGAAAAATTTTGCTCTTTTAAAATAAGAAATCCTCGAATTGTTCACTTAAACTAGTCATAATACCGTATCATGATACATGTCTCAGTTGTACGTGTCATTAGATAACTAAACGTTTACTTTCAAAGATGCGGCATCACAAGAGGACGGATGCCTCAAAACATTCAATAGCCCCAAGTGGTTGGCATCCATTCAAGCAGCAGACTTTGGAAATCAAACTATTTTCGACAGATGTGTTGGAACGCTGATTAACTTCAGATACGTCGTCACAGCAGCCCAGTGCATAGCGGATATTAGAAACGAAGGCTTTGTGTAAGCATAAATTCCAATTAGTGGTGATATTTATTTCAGATTTTTAGTCCAGCGGTTCGAGTTGGAGAAACGCTTGCAGCTAGCTGCTACGTTTGGCCTCCGTATGGGCAACACTGCCTCTACTATGGTGTGGAGGCGGAAATTGTGCACCCTCGGTATAACAATCACACTGGTGTACACGATCTAGCTTTACTAAGGCTAAATTCGACAGTTCCACCTCGATGTAAGTGTTTATAACTAACAAATATCGTTTCTTAAATGCTACATTTTTTAGCTAACATTGAACCGCTAAGCATTCACTCCCAGTCATTTTCTGAATTTGGGCACAAGTTAACAGTAGTTGATTCGACAAAAACGTGTACTGTTCGCTTAATATCTGCAAACGAGTGCAATGACTTGTTTGAAATAGCGAATGCGACTAATTCAATAACAGAAAACTACATCTGCACCACGGATTGGCAAAACGACACTATCGATAAGGATGCAGAGGATGACTACAGCATCGGAGCTGGCGCTGCTGCTACCATTCGCAGTGAGGGTGAACAGTTAACAGCTATAATCAATTCACGATATATTAGCTCTAACAGAGGTTTACCTAGAGTGTATACGGCATTACCAAATTATTTGTCCTGGATAGAAGAAAACATGCGGCCTTGGTTACCTTTTGGATACACAGGTAACTAATTTCTCATTTAAGTAGTTCTTGGACTTACAGTAATATACTGCAGTGGTCTAATAGCTTTTATTTCATTTTATTTAATTTTAATCTTATTCTCAGGGTTTTATTTTAAAATTTTGATTTCAATCTTACCTTTTGTCCACAGTCTTTAGCATGTAATTGTAATAACCTTAGTTATCCGACTCTATCTCAGGGTTACTATTAAAATCAGATTAAGACATAAACTATGAATAACTATAATGCAACATATAGGACAATTGTATTTATTAAGTAATTAATAACTGACTTTATCATACGTTTAACACCTTTAATAATGATATTTGATAATACTTAATATCAGTTAAATCAATTTTATCTACTCCAGTGGGATAAGTAACGCATTACGTCACTCATTTGACACTATTTCAGTTAGGTAATGAAGCTCGTTACACCACTCAGTTATGTAATGGTTTCATTACGCAACTGAGTTGTGTAATGACTTTATTACGTAACTGAAATGGTTTGCCTACTAAAATATATTTGAAAATGACAGATTTGATATTTCTCTTAATGCACTTTTCTCAATTTTAGGCAGTCGTAGATAAAATTTTGTACAATACATGTGTGATAATGCATCATTAAAATACTTGTGTGCTTACATAACTCGTGCTACGCACTCATTTGTAACTTACACACATGTATATTAATGATGCTGTTATCCCACTTGTATAGTAAATAACTATTAGATTAATTTTACTGTTTGTTTACAAATTTTATTATTATCTAATTTATGATTCAATTGAATTCAATTTTAATAACTCTGTACGTAGCAGATATATTTTATATTACTACTCTCCTTTAATATGTGTGTTATTTTAAGTTGACGGTTAATAGACTCACTTTGTAAGTTTCTATCTTCGAGTTTTTTATCTTCTATAGTCTTCTATTCACCAGATCTCTGCTACAGCTATGCTCGTTGTGGTTGACAGCAAATCCTTGTGTAGTAGTTGATCGATGCACTCGCTAAGATTTTGATTTCGCACTAATTTTTGTCTATCACACTATTTAGGTGTACGATAATATAAGCGCGTAAATACCAGTACATTAACGTCTAAAACTGATTCTTAAATGCGTTTTTAAATGGGTCTTATGTCAATCCAATTTATAATTTTATACAATCCATTTGTTCTGCCTATTTCTTAAACTACCCGCCAAAAGCAATGGTTATCAAACAAATGATAATACAGTTTTCTTTTATTACCGGTTATGACATTTCTAATTGTCATAAATCATATCTTTAGGTTAACAATTTTACATTGTGTATGTTTTCAACTACATGACCAAATATGTAACAAACTTTTATATTACATTTTATTATAATAATTACTTCTTTCTGATAAGACTTGACTAATTTGTATGACAATTGCACTATTTACTATTTACACACGAATTGCAAATACCGTTGTTACAAACCGCAATTCCAATGATAAAACGAAACCATCACTCCGTTTAGGAACATTATTTTAAGCTGCTTTATTATTGTGTAGTTATTGAATGCTTTATCATTTAATGATCATATCAATACATACCTATTGTTATTGCTTCTGTATTTTAACAGTTATTGTATTTTCGTCCGTTTTTTTCAAAACTGTCACTCTTGATGGCAACGCTTTGGTTCATAAGAATATTATTGCGTCTTGTAAATGTGTCTTTTACAGTCTCAGCTAGTTAGTTACATATAGTTAAGTACTAATGCAAGGAAGCTTGATCAGACACTGATATCTATGACTTTTATTGGTTATGTATTGATGACTTGATAAAGACGGCTCATCATATTAGTCCAGTTACATTAGGATCCTCCAGCCGAAAAAATCCAAGTGAGCTGAAATTTTGCATACACCTTTATTTTGACATTACAAATAATGTCTCAAAAGTCCCTATCGATATCGCGCTTGCGTTGTGAGTTATTCAAGGTCAAAGATCACAGAAATAAGTTTTTCGAAAAAATCTCGCTTTCTATGGGTCGTATGACCTTTTTAGTTATTACAAAACATTAGGGCTAGCAAATTCTCTACAAAAAAAAATATACAGGTTTTTTACGTACAACTAACCATTTAGTAAATAACACACTGTTAAGTTTTGCAGACGGGTTTTACTTCCTTTTACGATAAAGGAAGTATTGGATTCACCCCCAAAATGCGAAATTGAGTTTTCAACAGGTCTTCCCGTTTTAGAGTCCCCTGAACCCAAAAAACATGTTTTTGCTCATTGGGGACATACTGTATATACCTAGTTCATATAAGTTTATTATAATAAATAGATTAATTAAAATGTCTTTCATTTTTCTAACTGCATTCCGATCGCTGCACTCGTTTTTCAACATCCTGTAATGTAGGAGACAAATTGAGCTCGCTCGGGAACGAAGTTTCCGGGTACGAGATGTGGGGAGACGAACTATCCCGGGAACGAAATGTGGGGTACGAAATGTGGGGAACGAAATGTGGGGAACAACCTTTCCGCAAACCAGGATATTCTAGTGTGTGCTGGAAATCCCCTAAAATGTTTCAAAGCATAAATTGACGTCGACATGCAGATCTTTTGTCAACTGTACTGCTTCTCTTTGTGATAACTGGAGTTGTCTCATGAATGACCTACAGTGGATCTAAAATCTGAGGTCCTGCAAGCGTTGTGTCTACCCACGTTGCTTCTTTGTGAATCGATGTTGTTCTGTCCTCCAGAAAACCACCTAGCAATAGATTCGTTAAGGCAATAGCTCTATTTTACAATTGTATATTTAATTATGAATTGTGGGTAAGATGCTACTTCTTTTTTAAGGCAGCCAGCGAAAGGCGGTTGAACAGTATTTTTTTAGTATACACTATATTTTATCTTTCGAAGACCTATCGATAAACTTGGGTTCTATTTCTCAAGTTAGAGATTAGGTTTTTTGTCAGCGCCTAAAAGGCCGTATGTGAGATAGGATAAATTTTTTGCTGCGCAGTTCTAGTACTGTATTATGATTATGACCTTGATACTATTATTAAACGCGCAATTCCCTTCACCCCAGCGTAGTACCTGTGATATTTATTAACTGGGTGGTTTAGCATTCAACGACCCAATTGAACGTTTAAGTGCTACTTAAGTATAAACAAATTGTAATATTCGTCCACGTTCTTTGAAATAGACGAGCCTGGTTTAACTTGTATGCTAGTTATTTTGATATTCATATTACATTGAACTGCATTCAAGCAGCTTGTTACGTTCAATTTGTAGTTTCGCATACATTAGTGAAAATTAATCAGTTGTATTTTATTATTAAGCATTTTGTTACGTTTAATTTGTAGTTTCCCAGGCAAACATTTCAAATAATTAATTAGATTCTACTATTCGCATTTATTCCCAAAAATCCAGTACATTTTTACCTATTCTCTTCTGGTGATAACAAATTTTCAGCCTAAGCTATAGTTATGCATATCAAATGAGAACACTCCACATTCCAGTAGCTTTTCTGTGGATCCCCTTTTCAAATTTTGGGACTTTTTGATAACTTGAGTTGAATGGCATGTACCTGAATTTCTTGGTATTTTCCACTCCAGTATTCGTCCAATTAAGTTGTGAGCCCCTCGGCCTAGTGCTTCCGAAGCCAAGTGGTTTGGCTAGCTTCATTGTATGGCGAAGGGTCTAGAAGCACAAAAGCCCTTTGGACGTTCGAGTAATTAGTTACTGTTAGAATCCTTACGTCTGACGCTTCGCTGTGTCCAGCCAGGTGCGGAAGTAGTCACCTGCAACCCCGAGCCTCTGGCACGTGCAACCCAAGTTTATCAGGATTATATGTATTTGAAATTAGATGTGTAGATCCTAGGACGTTTCGAACGGATCTGCTCGACTTTGTAATTAGTAACATATGCTTAATAGCTGCATCGCTCTGCTTATTAGATTACTGCATGGCCCCTTTGTTTTGTCAATAGCTACGTTAGCTGGTTAACTGTACGATAGATTATAGCTTGGCCCCTCTGTTGTGTTGATAGCTACGTTTCACGTAGGGCACTAGCTGTGATTATAATGTTTGCCCTTTGTGAAAATGCGGCATTCGCTTGGAATACTAGCCGCGAGCTTATGAATTAATTTACTTATCCCAGCTGCGTGGCAGTCCGAAGGTAGTTTGTGGGTTTGGGTCTTGCAATGTATTAGGGGTCTCGGTTATTCCATTAAGCTATAGTAGGACCTTGGACTCACCTGTGATAGCTTTAGCTGTGTTTTTCGGCGGGAACCGTTGTGTTTTGGCACTTATGCACGAGATCATTATTTGTAGGTTACTTGCTAAATCAATTCGCTGCGTCAGAATTATTGGTTGTGGTTACTGTACCACCCGCGGTTGCTTAACTACCAAAATCTAAGTAATTCATATCCGAAATTATTACTTTGTTAGGAGCGCATACAAACTGTTTACTTGAAATGTGATCAAAAGCATAATGAGTTTCCTGTAGAAATCTTTTTGGCCCCTGTATGGTCATACAATTTGAAGGATTGCGACCCTTCAAAATCTTGAGTACTGTCATAGCGTCAGATGGAGCTAACGATCGGTGCTTATGTTAGCCTGTTGCTTGCATCGCTCTGTCCCTGCCTGCACAGGGTGTGTGCTAATTTTATACATGCGAATTGACTGTTATTTGCTTGCCGGAATTATTCCGACGTGTTCTGTGTTGTTTGAACCTCCGTCTCAGGGAGCTTCCTCTTTTTTTGTTCATATCCCTTAGTGGGCAACCTTAAGATTAGGTATTGTTTTAAGACTAATTTTACTTATGCAGCTCGCCCCTTTTATAAATGTGTATGCAGCGCCTTTTTAATGTGTCGTGCGTTACTACCCTACCTATATTTATGCCATTTGTCAGGTTGTCGTTATTTATTTATGCCTATATATATATTGAGATGGTGTGAAGCCCATGACTTGGCTCTATTTGCAGTGCAAGATAATTGACCGATTCAATAAGCATATAGTTGGGATGCTTCATCTAATTGCAAAATTTTAAAACTAAAGCAAAACCGTAAATGCATTGATAATGAGATGCGAAAAAGATTAAATTCGTTGGAGAAAGGTACGCAAAGGCAAAGCAATTTTCAAAGAGTTTAGATTGGCTTGTGACTAAATTAATATAATTCAAATAAGGTTTGTGCACAAGTAGAGCCACACCAATTTATAAAATGCATTTGACACAAAACGTTGGCTACATTATAAAAGTTGCGTAGTTTGTTAAGTCAAAAGCAAAATATAGTGAAATCGGTAAGCAAAGCAGAAAGGTAAATTAAGCAGGATAATTAATATAATAGAAATATTGCAAAAGAGCAATTCTAGAAGGCAACAGAAGAGAAAAGATAATGACGCGAACATGGTGAACACAAAAATCAGTGCATTTAAAAAAAATAAAGTGTAACAGTGCAAAGCAGAGCAATGAAATAATAAAAATAAAAACGTTTGTGTCCACAGTGCTACCGAACGATTTAGTTATAAGATTAAAGACAATAATCTAGTTTTAAGAAAATTGTAAATATAATTTAAGTACTCAAATCAACTGCCATTTGTAACCTATCTTTACCAAAATTAATTTCCTTTAACATAAGAGAATCATAGTAACCTAGCAACGTGATGCTGTTTTGTTGAAAAAACAAGGAGAACAATTGAATTAATTTTTGTATGAAGTTTGTTACATTTGTGCTCCACTTCTAAACACATTTTTATAACATTAAACGAGCATATTACGGGAAAAAAAGAATTGCCTTTTATTGTGCCCATCTTAGAGTACATGTGACAGTGTTTGTGAAGGTTTCCGCAGCACTAAAATATAAAATTCTCCAATTGCTTCTCCAAGAACATCGGCTGCCGTTCAGCTGGGGTTTTCGATAATCGTTTCCGGAAAAAGTAAGAATCGAGAGCCTGCACTGCATTACGTAGGTGAGGACTGCAAGAACGTCACGGACAGCATCTGCAGCGAGGAGACCGTCTCCAGCAGAATATCGGAGCAGCATTCACAACGGGCAGCTTAGAAGTCTGTAAATGAGTAGGATAAAGCCTGCAAATTTAAGTGTAGAGTGTCGGAAACGCATTAAAATCCGAGGTCAGATCATTCCGAAGTGGCTTAGCGTTTTCCCGAGAGCCCATTTGCTTCGGTTTATCCAAAATCGAGTAGCGTCGGTGGATTGTGCGAATTCGGCTGAGAACCCAAGCGAAGAAAAACAAATCCACGTTTTGGAGTCTCTTGTACGTCACAAAACAAGCAAGGTGAGGTGTATCTAGGTCATCACTGAAACAAAACAGTGCTAATTGTTGCAAGCGCGAAAATTTGAATAATTATCTGACGCCTTTCTTACAGTAATTTCATTTTAAAACATTCAAATACGCTGTCACCACTAACGACATTTTGTGTCGTTTGTAAAATCAAGAATTTTTTGATCTACCAAGAACCGCGCATTATAACTACTAAGTTCACAAATAAAATAAAGTCGGTTTATGATCCCAACTTAATAAGATTTGAGTTTCATGCTTGCCTTGTAGTTAGCCAAATCAGTTTTGCAGATTAGATATAATATAAAAGGGGCATACACCCATTTATTTGTGTAATTATTTATTACATTTCGCTTTTCACCAGCCACAATTTAACTTATTGAACTTTATTGAAAATTCACAAACGAGCAATCATGACATCTATTGGCCCGCAACAAAGAGCTTATAGATCCATTTATTACATTTATTGGCCCAAAACGTGGAGCTATAGAACCATTTTATCACAATATACAGGGTGACACATGGAACCGGATGTTTCTTAGATGGACTGTATTCGGCCGTGGTAGAGGAGTGGTAAAGGGGAGGGAGAGTTGTCATTCTGCACGTCATAGCATACCATTTCAGTAGTGTTGTAGTTATGGAGCAGTGGACGGTGCAACACCGCGTGTTTGCACATGAAACCTATGTGCTAAATGGCAATATGTGCTAAATGGCAAGTCTATTGTCACAACACAGCGGATCTTTCGTCGCCATTTCAATATCGGTCGGAATGGCTCAGCTCCAAGCAGGAATACGATGCTGAGATGGATTAAACAGTACAGGGCAACAGGAAACATAATGAAAAGCAAACCTCCACGCCCTGCACGAACTGTGAGGACGCCTGAGAACATCGGCAGAGTGAGAGCTGCACTAACTCGGAGCCACCTGAGTGACAATTTTTCATTCGTGAATAAAATGGTAGATGTTATTCTTTACTTTGATAAAAATAAAATCAGTTTTCCTTGAATATCAACATAGTACTGTTCATTTAAAAAAACATCCGATTCCCATGTGTCACCCTCTATATACATGTCGTTATTTGTGTTCGCACTATAGAACCAAATGTTGAATAAATATTGTTACTAGTCTGTTCTACCATTATTTTGGTTTCCTGGGTATATCTCTCACCTTGGGAAGGTCAGACCCAAGGATTTGTTTACGTCGAGGACCTGGCGCCCTCTCCCATAGTTTTTTTTTGCAGCTTTGCTGGAACCCCGACCCTTCCCAACGAGTTAGTCAACCTAGGCCGATATTTAGCAGCCGTAAAAATACCAAATATAACTTTCGTCAACAGGTAAGGGCCGACCCTGTAATCCTTCGTTACAAGTTTAGCTATTAAAGCCACGTTGTCATCCTATATTACTGGTACATTATGTTTTATTTGACCCAAGTGATACCTGCTCATTTTTAGAGTATAAGTTAGTTTAAGCTACAATGCGTTCGCGGGAAGTGAATTTTATTTGAACTGTTAGTTAGGATTGTTTTTGTTGTTGTCATGGTTGACGACTGGCGCCCTTCTGTATTTTGCTTAACTTTATTTTATTTAGTAACTTTACGAAATATTGCCTGATTCGTATCCATGACAAAAGTCGTCGAGAGTTTGAGTTAGTCAGGGCTGTGATCGCCTTTTTCTGTAGTGCGGCACACATGGTGGTGTTGAGTTATTTTTTAATGCGGAATTTATGGGGTTTACTGAAACTTAGCTTCCCCCACTTTCGTTGACATTGCCGATGTAGTAGCAGTGGTTTCCCTTTTTCGTCTCTCTGTCTTCCCTCTTCTGGAAAAAAATGTAAACAGCATCCTTGACACATTCAGAAACGATCTACATTCAACTTCTTGGAATTTCCTCCATGATCTTTCCTTTGCTCCTACCTCTTTTGATCTAGTCTGTCTGATCGACTATCTTCCAGGTTGTGGTGTCTATTTTTTTCTGGATTGTGAAGTTATAGTCGCTGAAGCAGTTTTATGTTATTTTTTGCCCTCCACAATACGCATTTCTGCATAGCCGCTTCTAGCCACGTTCTTACTTCTGTTTTCGCAGAGGATAACGGCAAGTATCCCCCTCGGTAATAGTTCACCCTTCGTGGTGCTGTATGTCTTCGCGATTAAAGTCTCCATACTATTTGATCTACTCTTATGAGATAGTATTTTCAGCACATCCTTCTGGAAGTGCTGAATTATAGATCTCACTTAACCAACGTCCACTCATGGATTGAATGCCTAGGTAAGTTGTATTTTTCTTCCGATATGCCGTCTTGTCTCCTTATCTCCCGGTTGGTACTCGACCTGCATGTCGATTAAGTCATACGCCCTGTACCTATCTAGATAGTTTTTCTTTCAGTTCTCACGTTAGTTTGTGTAGATACTTCAATAATTATGCAATATCTTGATTTATTAGGTTCATGCACGCTTATTTAATTTTTTCGCTCTGAGTATTTGTCCTCAGAAGTACGTTCCCCTTCTCTTGATCATATTCGAGATTTGCCAATAACAGGTACTATTGAAGACCTTATACGGGTATAGACTTCAGTCAGAAGATGTTTTACAATCAATTCGTTTTGCATGTCAATCAGTGTGCTAAAAAAATATACCTCACAAGACGTGTAGGGACACCGAATCAAATATTTTAATCGTACTTTGTTTTAGAAAGATGTGTAACACCGGACAACACACCAGGGCGCTGCACTTTCTTGAACCACTGTCCAGAATTACTCGAAGCCTTCGCTGTAGCAAGAAGAGACAAAATAAGCTACCTTCGTAAGTTTGAGTGTTCAAAAGATACCAGCTATGAATTGATTCAAACATCCGACCAGGATTATGTGGTATGCTGTAGCACAATCCAAAGCACGACGATACGTAGCGATCAAGTTGGTAATTTAAGTAAGCTTTCTGACAGAACGTATTGCGGATTGCAGCACAGGGATGATTACATTTCAAAAAACAAGGGCATATCCATCGATGAGTTTCCTTGGATAGCGCAGATAGCTTACGACGAGTTCCTCGCTTTTACCTGCAGCGGGACCTTGATCAACCGCAGATACGTTCTGACGGTAGCAGAATGTGTGATAAATGCGTGAGTATTAACTGCCGATTAGACATGATGAGGTGGATTTGAACTACGTCGTTTCAGCAAAACTGTTAGATTGGGAGAGTTCGACCGGACAAATACAACGGACTGCGTGGAGCTGTCCATTGGAAACGACTGTAACAGGTTTCAAGACTTTGGCATTGAAGAGCATATAATACATCCATTTTACAAATCGTTCAATTCCCTAAACGATATTGGACTTTTGAGATTAGATGAAATGGTAGAATTTACAGGTACGTTCAGGCATTTGATCTTACTACAAGCCAAACTGGAATGCACGATTTATTTTGCAGATTTCATACGACCAATATGCCTGCCCACACCAAATACTACTTTTGCTAAACAGGGTGATGTACTTTATGGAACAGGATGGGGAGATATACCACTGACGGGACAAACGCGATTGAAGAAAAAGATCAAAGTGTCCATAATTTCCAACAAAAACTGCATCCGATCTCTCGAAGGAAACGTCAACATGCGTAGTGGATTAGTCGATGAATCTAAAATGTGTGTCATCCATTCAGCAAATACTACAGAGTTTTTGTGTCTTTTCGACAGTGGCGGGCCGATTATGTTCTCCCATAGGTACCAATGGCATGTGGAAGGCATCGTGGCCAAGACACATTATGCTTGTGAATCGAATTTTCCGACAGTTCTTATACGCGTGTCGTTATACTTGCCTTGGATTCAAGAGAACATGCGACCAATATTTTGATAATGTGCCGTTTATACAGGGTGTTTCCAAAATATAGTGCCAAACTTAAGGAGGTTATCGGGAACGTTAAAATCTACAAATTTTGCATATAAACAGTTTCTTTTAAATATATTTTCTCCCACTTACACCCTACTAAAGAGGGGGCTGAAATTAGGTGTGTGTCATTTTACTGAAAAATGTAAACAGGCATTAAAATGAAAACAGGCAGATAGGTTCTCTCAATAGTAGACTTATTTATGACATGGATTTTAATTTGTAGGTATGGCTTTAATAACCCTTGTACTTAAATGCTTTTATTAGAAGTTTTTAACGGACAAGATGTGATTATAGAAACCAAATAGCCTTTGTATAATGAAATAAAATACATTATCATGCAAAGAACTTTGCTGAATAACCGTGCATAATGTATTTTATGATTTTACACAAAAAAATACGATTTGGCCGATAGAACCAAAAAGAGATAAAAATGCTTTCAGCAAAGAATTTTGCTGAATAACCGCGCATAATGTATTTTACACAAAATATACCATTTGGCCGATAAAACTAAAAAGAGTGAAAATGCTTTCAGATAAATCAAGATTTGTAGTAGATCTCTTTGTATAATCACATACTTACTTATTAAAAAGTTTTAATATAACCACCCTCTTTAAAACATTGTAAGTCGGCGGGGAGGTATTTAAAAGAAAAACTGTATATGTAAAATGTTTGTATTTTAACGTCCCCTATATCTTTATTAAGTTTGGCACCATGTTTCTAAAACACCTTTATAAATATAGAAAAAAGTGAATCTTAAAAAAAGTGAGACAAATTTAAATAATCTTCATGATTTCTTTGTAAACATTACGCTTCGCCACTTTTTGCCGCAAGAAAAAGGTAATGCTACAAGACGAAGTAAGCAAAATAAATTATTATAGACGCCACTACCTACATCTTTTACTTTTATATCATCTCAAGCAATCACTTACTTTTCCTTATAATATTTTCGTGTTTAGTTGTAGAAAACAAGGTAAGTGTTTAAGTGTTTTTGTATATTCCATATGTATCGATCATGTTAGTGTTCCGACAGCCAAAAGTTATTTGCGCTCATTTTCGGACTCTACATTGCATTATTATATTTTTAGATACATTTACATCCTGACATACGGTATGTATGCAACTTTATCTGTTAAAGCGTCTTTTTACGAAAGATTAACAACAAAAGAATACTTTTAAACTATAAAATTAATATCTATAGTCAATTCAAACACCATATAAGAATTATACAACACTAAACAATCAAATGTAAGTATAGATTTCTAAGAAAAGCCATTACTCCAATCAATTATTTGTTAAAATCCGATGTCCCAGCTCCAGGAATGCCTAATGGGCTAATAACAATACTAAATTAACGCCATCACTGTATGAATACAGAATGTTGTTAGTTTAACTTTTTCTAACTTGCCGAAATCTTCAAATATCACAAGACTACGAGAGTATACTTGAGGGCTCTCCAACTAAGCTCAGTGAAAACGGCATGCGGTTCTTTACAAGGGGATGCCGATAAATAATAAATAAATAATATACTAAGATAACTCGGTGGGCTTATAAAGTCATATCTCGCAGCAGACCATCGTAATAATACTAGTGGATCTTTAAGAGCTTGAACCAGAGCCGTTGCCCAAAATGACACAACACAAGGCCTTAAAATCTTAGCCAAACGTAACGATGAAAAGGTATGGTAGATCACTAAAGGAGCGATGTCAACTCGAAATTGTTGGAAATCCGTCAATTTTGATGCGGACAGAAAGCCCAAAATTAACTCCCCCTCACCTACAGAATCCGCATTGAAGCATGGCCCCACTCCAGCTATTTTATATGTTTACCTATGAATTTGTCTGGTATCCAAGCGTAACCAAAATATCCCTGTAATTTTCACTTGTTTGACCAGTTGTGGAATACAAAAAGGTTGAAGTTACTAATTGCTTCTAATTGTGACATGATTTTATACACTTTGCAGTATGAAGCCACTAACGCTTGCCACTTTCATAACCTAATTTTTTTAAGAACTTTTAGTTTTATTTAAGTACATTCCACACCAATGAGACTTGAGAAGCATTTAATGCACACATTATTGCTTTATTGTGCCCGTTAACAAGGTTACAATTTCTTAAGTGTAAAAGGTTTTAAAATAGGACTTAGGATACCTACAAGAGTATTTTGTAAATCATTTTTAAAACAATTTTAAGACATAACAAGTTTATACCTACGTGATTAAAGCAAATTTATCGTAGAATGTTGTATCAAAACCAGAGAGTTTTATAAAGTACAGTGAACAGTAACAATAAAACTTCCACAAAACTATAACTAGAGAAAGACCAAAAGGCTTTATGATTCAGTTTTAAAGTACACTACAAGGCTTTTTAATAAATATTTATACTCTAGAAATATATTTAGCCTTCAATAAACTAAATTTAAAACTAATTGTGGTGTAGCAGAGGTTTGGCAACTCTGTGTAACTGCGGATTATCCTAAGGGACGAAGTGCAGGTACCCGGACGAGAGTTTTGGTTAGTTTTAATGCATTCGAGTTGTGCTCTTGTTAACAGTAACTTGTATTTGTATGAGATCTGTCTAAGTTGTATATATTTAATAAACACATATTTCCACTACTACATCTTTAATTAGCCTTAACCACGAGGACATAACACTAATTAATCTAGAAACATGGGATGATCAGTGGGTTTGCTATAACAGCGGTAGTAGTCATAGCCTTGGTTAGTTAGCTTACTATTTATCGCTAACCCGCAAGAAAAGCGTGGCGATTAATGCCATTTCCCGCTACCTAACAAGCATAATAATATGAAATGTCGAAACATAAAGTTATAGTACCCCAGGCGAGTAGAGACACAACAACACTACGCTATACATCGGTGTCTACAACATAAAAACGTTTCTTTCTGAAGATAGATTACTCCAACTAGAACATGAGTTAACAAAGATCAAATGGGATATAATAGGCCTGGCAGAAGTTAGAAGACATGGAGAAGCCTGTATTAAATTAAAATATGGAAACTTCTTGTACTTGGGAAATGATGCTTCTCTGGTACTCTGCCGTATTACGTTTGTCTATCTATTTATGTAATTGTAAAACTCCAAGTTTGATTTTGAACTCTAAGAAGACGTTTTAAAACATATAAAATAGTTTACTTAGAAAGGCTTAATTGAACATAGACAGCTTTTTAACCCTCCGTTGAACGTGTCGGACTTACGAGGTGTAGCAAAAATGTAGTTTTGTTATAACTTTTGTACTACTTTTTAGTCGATTAAGTTCCTATCTGCTTTGAGGAGATATGAGACAGTCTGATTAATAAAAAATTAATACGCATTGAAATACAGTAAAGCATCTTAGCAGTCACTATAAAAATTAGTATAGCTGCGTACATGCGTTCATCACACTGCATTCTCACCAATCCGACTTGTTTTGTCCACGTTCGGAATTGATCCTTCAGCCGCGTGTAACGGCAGTGGCACAAACTTTACTTCCACAGAATGCTGTGTAACTTTTCAGCTCCATCTAACGTCAATCCACACTCCTATATGACGCTGTGCCCGTGTACACAAGGACAAACTACAGAACTTGCCTAGGATAGATAGGAGCTGCAGACGGAAACCAAGAAAATTACCCGTAAAGTAGGTAGATCTCCCAACCTAAAAAAAGGCTTGCAGTGGGGGAAGAAGGAAGGCTGAATGAGGGTCCGTCTTATAATGGGAGTGCCTAAGGGAGTTTACCATGTTTAGCAAAAAAATTAAACTTTTGGCAGCTCTATCAATAAACTAAGTCCGACTGATTTGAGAATTTTTATAATTATTCAAACAGTTTTAAAAAAACGATTATGTAGAAGAACTGTATACAATACTAAAAATATTCCATACGGCATACTTGCAATTATATTCCCATCCCAACCATTTTGGCACATAAAAGCATACATATCTGAATTTGTACAAACGGTTAAAATTCATGCGCTAAATTAAAGCAATTATTTAACTGTATTATTGAAGATTGAAATCACTAAACGCTAAATATAGTTAAACGTAGGCTCATGTTAACTGGTTGGCCTTCCCAGTAAACTCTTAAGTTCAAGTTGGTCGGATGACCTCCGACTGTCTATCCCCTTAAGCCTTCCATGTACGATTTAACGATCTAAAACAGGTTACCTATATTGTGCAACGTATAAATTCCTGGAAGAAAATTTGATCCTATAATTCGGTTACTATGTTAGAATGTATTTCATAAATCTAAGTTAACTGATTTCAATCACTGGACGCCTTAAGACTAAACGTAGTAGTTTCTTAGATGTAAAAATTCATATTTTAAATCATATGATGGGACACTTATAATACCTTCCGCAAAGGTTGTTCAATCCGTACGGTTCACAGAATTGTTTACGATAAGGAAATCAACATATTTAGTTATATGATTGATGAACATTTTCAACTTGTATGGACCGCCTTAGCTTGTTTATACTATATATTTTTGGTTTTTAATAACGAACAAGTTTTTAATTTATTCTTTCAGAGTCGGTACAGATTTTCTCCATTCTCTCCTGCAACTTTTGATATTATGTTATGTCCTCGGCGTGGCAACTTTTTTATTTAATAAAACAATGTGTTCGAAGATAGGTGTTTTGATGTGGTTGTTTTTTGTGCAAGTGTCTACAAATAATACTGTTGGTATGAATAACCTTTATTAGCTAAATTAACTACACAAAACCCTTACGCTTCCAAGAAAGATAACACATTCATGTTACACTAATTACTTTTATATTAATAATACTAATAAGAAGAAGCGACGTTACAATAGTCACCATAATGGTATCAGTTAGTGAGATTATAATTCAATGGCTTCGAAAAACGTTAGGAAATATTTTTTTCCATCATCTCTTAAAATGCTCATGCAAAATACAGTTGTGTTCAAACCTGCTTTAATACTTATATAAATACCTTATTGTGTCATCAAGGACTTGGTAATACCGCCATACCTCATAAACATTAAACGTGGTAATATATTAATGAACAATTTAGAATCACGTAGATCCCGGGAAAAATAAATTTCCATGCCACCGCAGAAAGTAAACTCCAGCTAACTTCATTTCATTGAAATATAAGGTTATGAAGGTATAAGTATTTGAAAAGAACACTCGCGGTAACAGTCCTCTGATATCTCGATGAAGGATAAGTATGCTTCAAGAAAACGACCCTACCCACGCGAGTATTTTGCCTTTTCACCCCCCCCCCCCCCCAAGTTTCGTAAGAGATCCATGTTCTCACCTTAATATCATACACAATCCACCTTATCTCCTTTACATACTATCCAATGAAGAAAGACAAAGAAAAACCACCATAATTAATAACATTTCCCAAGAGAATCCCATGGTAGCATTCAATTCAAGATATTCGAAGTGTTACATAAATGTTACCCTGAGAAAGTAAACGATAATAGGTATCTAGAATGTTAGAGGTGATCAATTAGAGACTACATTCACATTCACACCGTCCACAAAAGAAATCACTATCGTGCAAAGTGACATCAACAACAAAATAAAACAAACTGAAAATAATCATTACTTAAGATTGGGGGTTAGACGATTTGGAATTGGCAAAAGGAACGAACCCTGTCGCGACAAACACATTATTTAAACACCACATAAGAAGATAATTTGGGATCCTTTCACTGTCATTGTCATTATGTAATAAACGACTTCCGGGATTGGACCGTGCCATTATTGAGATGAAAGGGCTCAAGGGGTGAACCACGTAAGAAGCAAAACTCTTGTAAAAGGGAATGGATAAAAGAGCACGGTAACCTAGCATGTGAACCACGCCAGAGGCGTAATTATTCTAACGACCGGAAGGAGGAATACGAAATTTACAGTCAAGAGTCATCGAGGTTGAGTGAAAAGGGCGGTGCACCTGGTTGAGAACTTAGTGCTTTCCACATGGAGGGAAGAGGTTAACCGCCACCTCAGTTGAAATTCCTGGGGCGTTTGTAAATCTCTATGGCTTCGCTAATCTTTCTGCTAAAGAACAATGGGGGTTTCCGGAGACGTTTAATCGAAAACGATCTTATGGCCAGCATCGCGTTGATGGTGATGGCTGATGATGAAACGGGACCCGGCCTGAGACATCTCTGGTGTTCACCGGATATTTACTGAATGTTTTGCGAAATTTGAGGTATGCAGATGACCCAACTCTACTGGCAAAAGAATAAGATGAACTAACAACAGTTCTGGAGCGAGTTATAGAAAAAATCAGAAAGTATATATTTTTTTATTGGAATTATAGCGCATCGACTGCATAGGTCATTAGCGCTTGGTACTACAAATTATTATAATAAGTGATACAATATTGTATAAATTTAAGAAACTGTAATATATTGTCTGTGTTTTCTTCCTGTGCGGTATATTTTGTACATTCCGTGATTATGTGTTTTATGGTTATTTTTTGGTTGCATGTGTCACACATTGTAGGGTTTGATCTTTGAAGAAGAAAGTTGTGGGTCAGTTGGCTATGTCCAATTCGAATTCGGGTAAGAACGACATTTTCTTTTCTGTTAAGTTGGTTATGATCATTGCTTGGTTTTACTGATCTTTTTATATTTTGAAGTTTGTTGCCTTGCTCCTCTTCCCATTGGTTTTGCCACTTTAAACAATGTTCTTTGCACATACTTTTAAGATCATTCGGCATGATTATATTGATATTTGTAGCTTCTAGGGATTGTACTGCTTCGCGGGCTCTTCGGTCTGCAAGTTCATTACCTTTTATTCCAATATGAGATGGTATCCACACTATCACCACTGATTTGTTTTCAGTATTGATTTTTCATACGAGTTGGATGATTTCTTCTATTAAAAAGTTTGAGGGCGATATATCCTGTAAGGCTTTTACGGCACTGAGCGAGTCGGTAAGGATTAGAAATTTTGAAGCTTCTTTGTTTTCTTTCACGAATTTCATTGCTTGTAAAATTGCAGTTACCTCTGCTGTAAATATGCTGCTTAATGAAGGTAGTTTGACTTGAAGTGCTGGGATGGTGTTACAACGGCAGCTCCCACTCCATCCTCCGTTTTTGAAGCGTCGGTATAATTTTTTTTAAAACTGGTGGTACTTGTTACACATTTCATTAAATTCTGATTGAAATACTGTCGGGTTTGTTTCACTCTTCAGTAGAGCTGTAAGTGTTAACTCAACTGATGGCGGATGTAACACCCAGTGTAGCAGATGGCTTGGTTTTTGGTTGGGAACTTGATTAAAGTTAACTTCCACATTTGTTAATGCTTTGTTTAATCTGTGATTGGGGATAATTTTGGTTTGGATTGGAAAAGCGCTTTGAAATAATGGGAGAAGATAAGATTATGAACCGGGTTTTCAGGATGGGCAGAGATGTTGACAGTATAATGTAGTGTTAGTTGTTGTCTTCTAATATTTAAGGGCGGTTCTCCGACCTCACATAAAATGCTGGAGGTTGGGCTAGTTCGGAATGCTCCTATCGACATTCTTACTGCTGCATGGTGGATTGGATCAATTAGTTTAAGCGTATGCGATTTTGCTGATGCGTATGCAATGGCACCATAATCAATCTTTGATCGTATAATTGCTTTGTATAAATTAAGCAGTATTCTCTTATCGGCTCCCCAGTTTGTATTTGAGATAGTTTTTAGTATGTTTATTCGTCGGTTACAATCACTTTTTAGGTGCCCAAGAGAGTCTATTGTCAAAAATTATACCTAAATTTTGTATATTATCCACGTAATTAATTATGCTGTTGTTTAATAGTAATGATGGGCTATCTACTGATTTATGAAATCGATGGAAGTGTATACATTTTGTTTAAGATGGTGAGAATTTAAATCCAGCGTGTTCGGACCATTGCGTTATTTCGTTTATTGTATTCTGGAGGAGGTTTCGGATTGACATTAGGTTCTTGCCTTTGACGTAAACGGTCATATCATCTGCGTAAAGTGTTGCGTTAACTGGTGGTTTAATAACATTTACTATATCGTTCATAGCAACCAAGAAAAGAGTGGAGCTGAGGACTGATCCTTGAGGAACTCCATTGTTTTGAACAAAGTAGGAAGATTGGAGCCCATTTATTTTTACTCGAAAAGAGCGTTGTTGGAGGAAATTTGTTATAAATGCAAGGATGAGTCCTTTGATACCCCAGCCATGTAAAATCTGAACTATTTTATGTTTCCATATCATGTCATAGGCTTTCTCAAGGTCAAAGCAGATAGCGACAGGATGTTGTTTATTGGCAAAAGCTAGATTGATTTCACTCTCTAAAGTAACTATGCAGCCGTTTGTTGATCGGTTTTTCCGAAAACCGCTTTGAACTGTGTTGAGAAGGTTATTATTTTCAAGATGCCACATTAACCTTCTGTTTATAATTTTTTCGAGCAATTTACACTTCGTACATGTGAGGGAGATAGGACGATAATTTAATGGATTAGTCTTATCCTTAATAGGTTTGGCTATTGGTACTATTAGCGCTTGAAGCCATTGCTTGGGGAACATCTGTTTAGTCCAAATTTGATTGTAAATTTTGAGTAGATGCGTTTTGCCATTAACGGGTAGATTTTGTAGAAATAGAAAAGGTATATTATCAGGTCCCGGACTGGAATTTTTACAATGTTTAAGGGCAAAATTAAGCTCTGTATAACTGTTATCATTATCTTCATTTTCTATGGGCTTCTTCTCTTCTTCTTCCTTGTATTTTCAAAATTTATCATGGAGATTACTATTACTTGAATTTTTTTGAAATGTGCTTCCTAATAGGTCCGTTATTTCTAGTGCAGTTGATATTGTGGTGTTCTGTTTTGTCAACGTTGTTATCAGAGGCTTGTAGCTTGAACTTTTAATTCTCCTTATCTTGTCCCCTATCTGTGTCGTAGGTGTGTTACGAGACATAGAAGATACGTAGTCACTCCATGATTTTCTTTTGCTCTGTTTGACTATCATTCTAGCTTTGGCTCTAAGCTTTTTGAACATAATTAAGTTTTCTTGTGTTTGATGTTTTTTATATCTGTAAAATGCTTTTTTACTATTCTGCAGTGCTTCTTTACATTCTTGGTTCCACCAAGGTACTTGGCGACTACTTGCATTTGTTTGGGTTATTCCGATGGCTATTTCGGCTGATGAGTGTAATAAGTCTGTGAATTGTGAAACGTTTTTGTCTATATCGTTGGTTATTGTTAAATTCTTTAGTTTAATTAGGATAAGTTCCGAGTATTTCTCCCAATCGGCTTGTTTTGTGTGTATTTAAATTCTGGCATTTGTTTGCTATGTGACCTTGCTGTTTGCACAGAAAGCATGATATTGTATCTGTTGAAAGGACAATTCTAAAAGTTGTATCTTCGAAACTTATCAGTAGAGAATCGGGAATTGGGGTATTGTTGTCTAACACGAATACATGTCGTCGAAAACTCAAAATGTGAGAGTATCCTTCTTCTGAAATTCCTGCTCTTAAAAATCCGATGGGAGATACTATTTTTAGACCACTGTCTTTCAAGGCTGCCTCTATTATAACGTATGGGATAGAGGGACATGCATTGTATATGATTATTCTTTTTGTAGGAGTAATTAGAGGACGGATTTCATGGTTTATTGCATTCATTTCAATGATTTTATAGTTAGTGATTAAGTTATTGACTGTTTCTTTGCTTGAAAGGAAGATACAAAGACGGCATTGCGACATTCTTGAAACAAATCGTATATTTGAAGGATTAACTATTGTGCCGATTGCCTTTACGGAATCACTTTGTTTTATTCCTTCAACTGTATCCATCACAATAGCTTGATCCCTTTTGGGAAAAACTGCAGCGATGTTAACATTCGTTTTTGCACTGCTTGAATAAGTTTCTACTTCAATTTGGGAATTACTCTGTTCTGTTTGTTTTTCTGTAAGTGTGTTTGGAGAGCCGCTGTAGTCAGAAGCCTCCGCTGATTGAGGATTCATACCTGTTTAATAAGTTTTTCGTTTGTCGAAACCTCCGGTGTATTTAAGTAACATTTCTATTGCTTGGGTGTTAGATAAGCGTATTATCACACTGGTTAAATTAACATTCGCGCACAGTCTGGTGTAACGACGATATCGTTTTTGATTCACTGCTACACGACCGCACGGCTCCGACCTTCTCGGTCAACTCCAGAAAGTATTGTTTGTAGATAAATCTGCGTAAAAGCAACCTCACGCTAATCGACACAGGTAACGTAGTTAATTAAAGGATATGATAGACAAAGGATTTATGCATTTTAGATGTGATGTAGGTGTTGAATGTTACGCATATTTTGGATAGAAAGGCAAAGCAAGGTGTTTGTATTAAATGAAATCACGAATAGACTATCCACTACCTACCGCCGATAGATTCTGCAGTACTTTGGGAACATAGTTAGAAGATATGGAGGCACTCTCCAAACATCAGTAGTTTAACGAGAGCTAGAAGGTAGTAGACCAAGGGAAAGTTAGCCAACCAGATGGCTCGACCATGTAAAAACGATTACAGACATTTCAGTGCAGAGTGCGCTGAGGAATCCTGAACCGACGGAAATTGAGAAATAAAGTTAAAGGTTGCACTTAATAATGAAATCATGGTTTCTCAGATGTGAGAACATGATCAAGAAGAGGTAGAAAAGTAATTCCAACGCATAGGTGTCAGTAGACTCGCACTTGACACTTGGTGCACAGCGCTGAAGGTGCCAATGCGCTTCGAACGGGGATATATCTTAAAACTTTTTTCACAACAGTAACCTACTTGCTGCACATTTAAATAAGGCGCTATTCTACTTACAAAATTAATTTTTTTGTATTCGCTTCCCAAACTGGTTACTTTGGAAACTGTCTAGGATCCTCAAAATGGCCATTTAGAGGCCTTGTACTTAAAGTCGTCATGGCAACATTTTAGCGGACTCAAACATTAGTTGCCATGACGACTTTAAGTGCAAGGCCTCTAAATGGCCATTTTGAGGATCCTAGACAGTTTCCAAAGTAACCAGTTTGGGGAGCGAAAAATACATTTTTGCGCGGCCTCCTAATATAATGCCGCGTTAACGGTAATTGAAACTTCATATTATAATGTTTGGAGAGCTAATACAAAAAAAAACGTTGTATGCAACACGTCCTCAAATGGCTTTAGAGGACTCATCTTCATATTACGGACTCGGCTGCGCTTCGCTCCGCCTCGTCCCTAAACATTACAACTCGTCCCCTAAAGCCTTGCTTTGAGGACTAGTTACATAAAGTACTATTATCAGATCTTAAATTGGCGGTATTGAACATATAACAAAATAATAAAGCAACAATGACTTACTTGGGTGCAGCTTCGACAGATACAAGAACGCAAGGAACTCCATCACCGGGTGCCGAACGAAATATTTAGCTGGTGGTGGCCGAGCGGCGAACAATGCGAGGGATTTGAGGGTTTCGCAAACTGACTATCGGGCGAGCGGTCGGCTCTCGATAACGAATTCCAAAGCTGCATCGGGATGCGTTGAGGTAGACTTGTATTATTTAGAGAAGAGCATGTCACGTGATTGGAGCAGTCTACTGAAACGCGTTCGGACGGGTCAAACATAAGTTTGTTTGGGGGAAAACAACAAATACATTGCCAGGTCTGATGATAGAATGATCATAGAGCGGTCCAAACTCCCCTAAGTCATCAAGTTACCCGTCTAAACGCGTTTTAGTAGACTGCCCCGATCACGTGACATGCTCTTCGCTAAATAATACAAGTCTAATAGATCGTTGCAAGCAAAACGTCAATAATTCCTTAAATTTGACTTGGATGTCGATATGAAATCTTCACGATAATTCAAGACGAAACGATAATCGATAATTCCCAAAGCTGTGATAGCTTGAGTTTTGTGAAACCAATTCGATCCTGCAATTTGTCGCAATTTGCCTGCCCAGTACGCAAAGCGTCAACAGACTGCTATCTTCAGGAACAACTCACACGCCACATGCAAGCGTTGTTTCTGGTAAAATTTAAAACTGGCTAGATCATTCCATGCCGGTGAGCGTATAAAAGCTCACTTTGCCACCAACCTCTCTGCTTGAAGACGAGTACTCGACTCAAGAGTTGTGCCCTGAGCGCGTTAAAAGAGGCACGAGAGATGAACAATATGAAAAGCTAAAATCCTTTCTCCTTTTTTCGGCGCTAATCCTCAAGTTCTCTAACGCGCCAAACACAGTGGAAAGAAATCTGGCGATCTTGGAAGGTAACAACTGTAAGATATAATTCTGACGTCTGATCTAATATGTAAACTGAATTTATTTGGCATTTACTTTCAATGGTAATTTGATTCTTTTCGGATTGGTTTGCTCTACATTCCATGTTTTTTATAATTTATTCTACTTATATAATAATTTCTAGCTGAACTATCTATATATTTTAGCAAACAATGACTTGAGAAATGATACCGCCTGCAGCCTTTCTTCACGTCGTATACCATGGATGGTAGTGATATTCGGAAGTAGTTCGAAAAAACCTGAGACGTTCTACAAGTGTGCAGGAACACTAATTAACGAGAGATATGTCCTGACAGCAGCTTCCTGTATTGTACCAATTGAAGGGGAACGTTCATTCGATTCGTAAGTCTTTGTTAGCAAATTCCGTTTAAAAAATCAGTGTTACGAAGATGACCAATACTTGACTGGTCTCACATTTTAAAATTTATTACTAAGCAAGTTGTTTTTGAGAATGTTACTATAATGATACAAAATCATACATGCATTTGTCTATTTAATGTCTTGGTACGAGAGCATACTGTGCCGACTAACATTAAAAAATAATATTTCAGTAAATCGGTCTGACAGTGAATCATACACGAAATGTTTAGATAAGTAAACAATGATAAATACGAACGAAAATAGTGTTTGGAGTAGGCGGAATGAAATTAACACAATAACGAGGTAGTAAATCGCTTAGGAAACTGTTCAGAAACTGAATATTTACAAATAAGAAGAAACTAGCTTTTCAGCTAACCACATAGGGAGAAATTTCTGCTAACTTTGCTTATTCAATTGTTAAAATAGTAGGCCATAACGTCTAGCGCAAGCTTGTTTGGGGAACAATAAGATTACTGACTTAGAAATGCGCTACGTTTTCGCAAGGCTTGGACGACAAGCGTACGTAACTTGATAATATTAAGAAATGGCGTTTTGCGAGCAGCTACTAAGGCTGTATCAAGTAAGTGTGATCTTGCTACTCGATTTTAACACCTAAGTATTAATTTCTTTAACGCATTCTCTTTCATATCATACGTTAGTTATTACCAAGCTTAGTTTAATAATTTAACAGTTTAATTTTCCGATTGTTTTGCTAATTTTCGAGAAGGCTTAATGTATAATTTAATAATTGCTTTTGGGTTCGTTTTGAATCTAACGAACCCGTGCAATTTTTATATGTTGGTGGGTTACTTTAGGTATAATCAACATAGCTTAATGTGATTATTAACTCTACTGTTAGCTTTTGTTTTGTTTTCTTGCATTGTTGAATATGGTTTCACTTATAGGTTGCCGACTAGTTTAATCTGGTTTTAATCTGCATTTCGTGGTACTTGATGAATTTATCAAAGTATCCGTACTTAAACTTCACTTGTGGCATTTTTATGTGATCAACTGATACCATTTTATATTAAGTTTATGTGAGAAAGAGGTCCTCAACGGTAAGGGGCATTAGTATCAGAATTTATCGTTGACGCAAGACGGCAACTGGTGCCGTGTTATTTTTGTTTAGTAATTATTAGAACCATTCGCCTAATCCGACCAACGACCATAATCGCCACGAATTTTAGTTAGTGGGGGTTGTGGCATCAAAGATTTAAAGAGCCAGACACCAATATAGCACAGCTAACATTGGGCTACAATTTGGTAGGGCTGCACTATTTAGTTAGCTAACTATTATTACAAATATCAATAATTCTAAGTGAGTTAATGGGTTAATGGAAGCTAGTTGTTCAATGTTCTGCTTTATTTTTTTGTTTTATTGAAGATATATACACGGAAATAACTAGGATCTTACTATTCTGATCGTAGAAAACTAACCTTATTTGTTTTAGCCTAGTTGTACGATTGGGAAGACTTGATAAAAGGGTAACATGTAATTCTACGTTTTTCCATTTCGCGAAAACGACTGTACATATTTTATTTGTAAAAGAAGCGATTCCGCACCCTCAATATGATGAAAGCATAGGTCTACATAACATAGGTATGCTTCGATTATACCGAACCGTCCCAATTACAAGTAAGTAACATTGGTGTTTTTGCAAGTTATACTATCTGCTCAATGAACTTTACCTTCAACATTATAATAAGATAATAATTGTCACCTATACTCTCGCATTCTTATACATCTTATTCATGTCTCGATAATTTTTAACTGAGTGCATACTTGTGTAATTTATCCTAAAATAATTTGCTAGTCTAGAAAGTTACAGCGTTTGAAAAATTTAATATATTTTTTGTGCTTTAGAGCCACATCTACCCTACCAAAATATCCGGATCGTCTCTAGCGGAACCACAAAGTACACTCGCTATATTTGGCACGACATGTGAGTTTGGAGTAACCCCTGTGACCTTAATATCAAAACGAGAATGCGAAGAGATGCTAGACGAAACCAACGCATCTTACCTCGCAAACGAATATAACATGTGTATCATAGATCACACGTCCTCGACAGAAATCACAGCTTTTACTCACGGTGCCCCTATAATGATTTTCCACCTAGGAAAGTGGCACTTGGAAGGAATAGTTAAACCTAACGTCACTACTAGGCACGGACTTTTAACTATACATACAAAAGTCTATAAATATTTTGAATGGATTCAGAGAAACATGCGAACTTGGTATCCCTTCAGGTTTCTTGGTAAGTTCTACATTATTCGTTGCACTAGTTTTTTGTTTACCACTCGTAAAATTACAAATTGTGTTACTGTGGAAAGACAAACTTAATAGACCTACCCAAGAAATAACAAATATAGATTTATATATTTTGACGATTATTTTCAGGAAATGCCTACACAACAAGCGAATTATCAGAAGGAAACTGCGAAGCTTCTTCTCGACTTATTCCGTGGCTAGTAGGGGTCCTAGTAGAGAATTCAAAATTCAAAGCTGCATACTACAAGTGCCTGGGCACGTTGATTAATGCTAGGTATGTTCTAACGGCAGCACAATGTTTGGAACAAGTCCCAGGGGAACCTTTTTTTGACCAGTAAGTATTTATTCGCCTTGGCTATTTTAAAATCAGTTTTAACGGATATTATTGTAGATCTTTGTTCGATTTGGAAGGCTCAGTGGAAGCGCTAGGTGCGTGGAGTGGCAAACGAACGAAAATGAATGCCTTTATCTGTACGTTGAAGAAAGTATCAGGCATTCTCTATACAACAATCAAACAGGAATGCACGACATAGCTTTATTGAGACTAAGACTAACGGTCCCATATACCCGTAAGTTTTTATTAAATCTACGTATTGCAGTAATTTCGATTTTATTTAACGGAAGTTCGAAGTTTTCTGTTACGTGAAATAACCAACAGTTGTAACAAAATAGACTATAGTACAGAATCTTACCTTGTGCAACTGGTAAGATACTCGTTAGCTCATGAATATAAAAAACAGCAGAGTGGTCGTGGTTGAAATACAAGTAAAGAACAAATTGCTAGAATAACAATATTAATGAATATATGCCAGATTTTGTAACGTTACTTAGAATACCTCGATAGAGCCACCTGAGGTAGTTAGACTGCAGTAGAATAATCATTTTAAAAAAATCAAGGAGAAATAAAAACCGTATATTCAGTAACAACCGTTATATTCAATAGGGTAAGCATATACATCTCAGCAAAGTAATAAATGAAGTGTGTACATAGGCTTCTGAAATACGACTATTAATAGTTATTTAACCAACAAGTGTGTTAATGAAGGCGATTAATAATCGAAACTGTTTAAAGCACGAACGAGCGATAGCAAGTGAGTGCCTTTAATAGTTGAGATTATTAATCGTCCATTAACAAAAGAGTTGATTACAAAATTTTTTCGTTAACCGCAAAATCTTTTTTTGTGGCGAAAAATTTGATTAGTACAACTAACCTCCATGCAAAATATCATCAAAACGTCAAAATCACAAAAACAGTTAATTAATGAAAAAGAGTGTATTAATCAAAAACAGTGTATTAATAGATCTATTAATCCATCCTTTTTTAAAAAACAGTTAATTAATGAAAAAGAGTGTATTAATCAAAAACAGTGCATTAATGACGTCTATTAATCCATCCTTTTTTAGGAAAAATAATTCATTAATATTGAAATTAACAAGCGGTCAACGAAAATGTATTTTACATATTCGTCAGTGCAGACAGTAAGAGCATTAATAGTTATTTAACCAAAAAGTGTGTTAATGGAGGCGATTAATAATCGAAACTGTTTAATGCACGAACGAGCGATAGCAAGTGAGTGCCTTTAATAGTTGAGATTATTAATCGTCCATTAACAAAAGAGTTGATTACAAAATTTTTTCGTTAACCGCAAAATCTTTTTTTGTGGCGAAAAATTTGATTAGTACAACTAACCTCCATGCAAAATATCATCAAAACGTCAAAATCACAAAAACAGTTAATTAATGAAAAAGAGTGTATTAATCAAAAACAGTGTATTAATAGATCTATTAATCCATCCTTTTTTAAAAAACAGTTAATTAATGAAAAAGAGTGTATTAATCAAAAACAGTGTATTAATGACGTCTATTAATCCATCCTTTTTTAGGAAAAATAATTCATTAATATTGAAATTAACAAGCGGTCAATGAAAATGTATTTTACATATTCGTCAGTGCAGACAGTAAGAGCATTAATAGTTATTTAACCAAAAAGTGTGTTAATGGAGGCGATTAATAATCGAAACTGTTTAAAGCACGAACGAGCGATAGCAAGTGAGTGCCTTTAATAGTTGAGATTATTAATCGTCCATTAACAAAAGAGTTGATTACAAAATTTTTTCGTTAACCGCAAAATCTTTTTTTGTGGCGAAAAATTTGATTAGTACAACTAACCTCCATGCAAAATATCATCAAAACGTCAAAATCACAAAAACAGTTAATTAATGAAAAAGAGTGTATTAATCAAAAACAGTGTATTAATAGATCTATTAATCCATCCTTTTTTAAAAAACAGTTAATTAATGAAAAAGAGTGTATTAATCAAAAACAGTGTATTAATGACGTCTATTAATCCATCCTTTTTTAGGAAAAATAATTCATTAATATTGAAATTAACAAGCGGTCAACGAAAATGTATTTTACATATTCGTCAGTGCAGACAGTAAGAGCATTAATAGTTATTTAACCAAAAAGTGTGTTAATGGAGGCGATTAATAATCGAAACTGTTTAATGCACGAACGAGCGATAGCAAGTGAGTGCCTTTAATAGTTGAGATTATTAATCGTCCATTAACAAAAGAGTTGATTACAAAATTTTTTCGTTAACCGCAAAATCTTTTTTTGTGGCGAAAAATTTGATTAGTACAACTAACCTCCATGCAAAATATCATCAAAACGTCAAAATCACAAAAACAGTTAATTAATGAAAAAGAGTGTATTAATCAAAAACAGTGTATTAATAGATCTATTAATCCATCCTTTTTTAAAAAACAGTTAATTAATGAAAAAGAGTGTATTAATCAAAAACAGTGTATTAATGACGTCTATTAATCCATCCTTTTTTAGGAAAAATAATTCATTAATATTGAAATTAACAAGCGGTCAATGAAAATGTATTTTACATATTCGTCAGTGCAGACAGTAAGAGCATTAATAGTTATTTAACCAAAAAGTGTGTTAATGGAGGCGATTAATAATCGAAACTGTTTAAAGCACGAACGAGCGATAGCAAGTGAGTGCCTTTAATAGTTGAGATTATTAATCGTCCATTAACAAAAGAGTTGATTACAAAAATTTTTCGTTAACCGCAAAATCTTTTTTTGTGGCGAAAAATTTGATTAGTACAACTAACCTCCATGCAAAATATCATCAAAACGTCAAAATCACAAAAACAGTTAATTAATTAAAAAGAGTGTATTAATCAAAAACAGTGTATTAATAGATCTATTAATCCATCCTTTTTTTAAAAACAGTTAATTAATGAAAAAGAGTGTATTAATCAAAAACAGTGTATTAATGACGTCTATTAATCCATCCTTTTTTAGGAAAAATAATTCATTAATATTGAAATTAACAAGCGGTCAACGAAAATGTATTTTACATATTCGTCAGTGCAGACAGTAAGAGCATTAATAGTTATTTAACCAAAAAGTGTGTTAATGGAGGCGATTAATAATCGAAACTGTTTAAAGCACGAAGGAGCAATAGCGAGTGAGTGCCTTTAATAGTTGAGATTATTAATCGCCCATTAACAAACGAGTTGATTACAAAATTTTTTCGTTGACCGCAAAATCTTTTTTTGTGGTGAAAAATTTGATTAATACAACTAACCTCCATGCAGAATATAATAAAAATGTCAAAATCACAAAAACAGTTAATTAATGAAAAAGAGTGTATTATATGTTTTTTCGGACTTTTTTAGACAGTGGAAAAAGTCCGAAAAACATATCATAATAGACCACTGCCAAAAAATGACATTCAGAGAAGAAAGAGTGTATTAATCAAAAACAGTGCATTAATAGATCTATTAATCCATCATTTTTTTAAAAAACAGTTACTTATGAAAAAGAGTGTATTAATAAAAAAAAGTGTATTAATGACGTCTATTAATCTATTCTTTTTTAGGAAAAATAATTCATTAATATTGAAATTAACAATAGGTCAACGAAAAAGATTATTAAATCATTATGCAGGGTGTTAATTAAGTACGTAGACAAACTTTAAGGGGTGATTTCTTGATCAATTCTAAAATAAAAAGTTTATACACACATGGGGCCTAAACGGCTTGGTTTTCAAAATACAGGGTGTTGAAGTTTAAACAAAAAATTTTTTTTTCAACACTTTTGAAAACGGCTGTAGGTATTCTAATGAAACTTGTGTTACGGTATTAAAAGAACTTTACGACACCCACCCAAGGTGAGCATCGCACCACGGAATCAGTTCTGAAAAACTGGCACACTTGCCCTGAAATCGGTTCGAAATAGGCTAATAGGCCACGGCTGGAACGCTCAGGGAGTCGGGCGTGAGTCACACGATACGTTCTGGGCAAGCGTGTTGTGGCATAATATGTATATAGGGTATGCCGAAATCATGAGGGCGCCACCAAGCCTGTCTTAACCCGGCTAACCGGGCCTGGACGGTTAGACGGGAGCGAAGCACGCAAAATACTCCGCCGATAGGATTACTCAAGAATTGCAAGGTCAAATAACAATTTCGGGATTGCCTTATGCAAGGATTGTAATTAGGTGTCAATCCGACCGCGACTACGCAGCTGTCTCACCCACCTGTACGCTCAAAGCTCCCTCGTTCCGTCGCACAATAATCAGTACAATGAAGGGGGCGTTTATCTGTAACAGAACATGCACAAGTCGAAACAAAACAATAGTTCCCTTAGCTAACAAATCTTGTATTGACTAACGGGTTACAATGGGGCAGCAGAGTGCGTCGCCCTATATCTAAACTAGATTAAAACTAGGGGCACCAGCTGGCGCGCGCGCTCTAAACTTAGCGACAGATGTTGAACAGTAATGAACAGTAATGAACAGTAATGAGCAGTAATGAGCAGTAATGAGTACAAATATACTGGCGCGACGCCTTATGCAGCGGACAGCAAAGATCAAATTAGCACTCGCGACATGGACAGTCTGCAAGTCTGAATGAATGCACAAATATGCTGGCGCGACGCCTTATGCAGCGAACAGCAAAGATCAAATTAGCACTCGCGACATGGACAAATATGACGACAGTGCCTGTAGGCACCAGAGATGTGACGGCTCGCTCGCGTTCACAGCGGTAATCAGTTCAAAGACACATACCTTAATAATGTAGGCGGTTAGGGAGCCTGGTACAGTCGAGTTGCGACAGGCTGCAGCCGTAGGTGGCAGGTACCTTCGATGTTCGACGGCTATAGGGATGAGTGCACATCCGCCTTAATGGCGACGTGAAGCGCGTCAGGACGCGTACAACGGGACGACGAAAAATGGGCCACTTTCGTTCTGCGGAACAGATCTTCGTAGGTCGAGATGAAGGGGGCACGACCCCTTACTTACGGAAGCAGGAACTGGGCTCAAAAACACCCACGCTACGCCGAAGACAATTCGAAACTCTCACACACAACCACCACACAAGCGTTCTCTGCAACGGACTGCGGTTGACTGCCCAGAGGGAAGCGCTAACAAAGGTCACCTTGGTCGCGTCCCCACGTGACTAAAAACCTCGGCAGCCAATCGCGGGGCGATAAAATGAAACAAATTAATGCCGGCACCAATGGTATCACGCCTCAGCGGCGTGCTTTCTAGAAGATTCGGAATTCTTGCGGGCGATACGCTCGGCTGCCACAGCGCCATCAGAGGGGAGCTCCAACCGACGAGAAATGCTGCGCTTGGGGCCAAATATGTGCGAAATCATGATTCTGGAATTAGGCGATGGAGCCAAATAAAGAACTAAAAGGGTTTAGCATACGAGCACGCTGCCCTAAAGCCTAGGTGGCTATTTAAAATACCAAAATGACCTGACTCAAATGTGCGCCAAGATTGAAAATGGTTTTAGCCCAGCAACAAATTGCCCTAAAGGCGTGAAATGCAATTAAGCATCTACAACCGCAAAATGACTTAACACTCCCCTTACTTGAAAGAGAGTTCCCCGAAGTCTCTTATAAAACAACGAGGCATTTTGCGACAACGTAACGAGAACTCAAACGAAAACCCAACAACGAAAAACGAACTAAACAAAAAAAACATTCGATACGATAGAGTGCACCCCCAAAGGGATTACGCACACTGGCCACCAGATAGGGTGCAAAGGTGGGAAGAGAGAAGAGGAAGAAGAAAGACTGGATACGCCAGTAGAAAATACGTAAATTTAAGTCAAAATCAGGTAAAATAGGTCTTACACCTGTGGACACTTCCGACCAACCGTTCCAAAAGAACACAGGGAGGGGGGGGTATAGAAATGGAAGTCCAAAGTCCCACCCAAGAGTTACCTGAAGAGGGCACGCTGCGCGTCACGAGATCGGCGCATTGTGTGGATCCCACAACTGGTATGAGTACCCAAGAGAAGAGGATGAACCACCAAAAAAAAAGGAAAATGGTTGTGACAGAAACTGTCAAAATAGTCATGATCAGTATTAGGAAAAACTCAGTCCACCGAAATCCTCAATCAATGCCGATGCCGGAGCCAAGTCGACTATTAAACCGCAAAGCGCGAGCTCAAAAGTGACTCCAACACCGAACACCAAAAGAAAATCCAGAAGAACCAAGTCTCCAAGGGTGTAGGCGTTCGATGACGCATGCCCAATAAATCCTTTTCAGAAATCCATGCGGCCCAAAGGGACTACCTTACGACGACAGGGTCCGCACGAAACAAAATGACCAGAAACACGCTCTCTTTATGTAATCCCACACAGGTGGTTGAAAATGGCGACGGCCAACGGTACGGTAAAAGAGCGCTAGGCCACGAAAACAACAGGGCATCACTACAAAAAAAAGTCAAAAATCTTTAAATACTTAATACTTGAATACCAACGGAACCTCGCGCGGACAGCATGCGCATTACGGCCACACAAAGCTCAGAAGCTTCAACGAAACTGTTCACAAAGAACACGACACTTGACAACATGACGTCATCAGACAAAAAGGGTACGGTAAATGACAACAAATCGTCAACAAATACGAATCATTCCGACCAGCGGCAAAAGCTCGTTAAATGCTAACGGAAAGTGTACAAAACACTACTATGACTGTTAGGGGTGTCCACGAAGACGTCGGTAAACAAAGTTGGGCGGTACGTGATAATAATGAGAATGAGATAAAGGCCAAACGAAAATAACTACGTCAAACCAACTAAGAAGATGGCCTGAGGGACGTAATAACCGCACGAGCGAATCTCCCCAAGCACACCAACAACAATCCACAACTGATCAACAAACCAAAACGCAGTGATGAAGCTGAAAATGAATTCCAACCTGCTCACCAAAAATCAACGCGACACAACACCAAACGATAGAGAAAAAAAATTGTCAAAATCGGTAATTATCAACGTCAAAAACGATAAACCTCGCTAACGTGAACGTCAAAATCGATAAACGTCAGTTCGATACAACAAAAGTGTCAACTTAGCCCAAGGCTAAACAATGTAAACGACAGGGAATCGAAACTCCCAACTAAGCCTTCGAAAAGACTTAAAAAAAACCAGGTCCGTACCTTCACTCAACAACATCTGGTACTAAATCCGACTAATACGGGATAAAATCTGCACTAAATGCAACAAGAGATCTCGGTAGTATGAACTGGCTAAGAAAAACAAGAAACGACGGTAAAAATGACGAAAAAGATACTCAAAATATCAAAAGACATGGAAAAACACAAAAAGAAAACTCAAAAAGGCGATAAACAACAACAAAGCACAAAACTACAAATAGAAAATAAGGAAAGACAAGAAAAAACATAAAGAAAACAAGAAAAGAAACGTAAAGACAAATGACAACTAAGAAAAAACATATACACGGTCAAGAAAACTAATGAAAATAAACTAAGAACAGGAAAAGACAAGAAAATACATATAGAAAACAGGAAAAGACAAATAGAAAACAAGAAAAGAAGCTCGGTAAAATATTCTACTAAGAAAAAAAACGGTTTACCAGTCCATACCACTTCGAAATGACGAAAAAAAACATTTGTGACAACAATATAAATGATAACAGACAACAATGAACATCAACGTCCCACGTTGTCGCGCCAAAATTAAGACGCACAACGAAGGGGCTTAACGAGAAGACGAATATCAGAAAAAAACAACAGGCCCACACGTTGGGATAGCCAAAATTAGCCTGTTACGGTATTAAAAGAACTTTACGACACCCACCCAAGGTGAGCATCGCACCACGGAATCAGTCCTGAAAAACTGGCACACTTGCCCTGAAATCGGTTCGAAATAGGCTAATAGGCCACGGCTGGAACGCTCAGGGAGTCGGGCGTGAGTCACACGATACGTTCTGGGCAAGCGTGTTGTGGCATAATATGTATATAGGGTATGTCGAAATCATGAGGGCGCCACCAAGCCTGTCTTAACCCGGCTAACCGGGCCTGGACGGTTAGACGGGAGCGAAGCACGCAAAATACTCCGCCGATAGGATTACTCAAGAATTGCAAGGTCAAATAACAATTTCGGGATTGCCTTATGCAAGGATTGTAATTAGGTGTCAATCCGACCGCGACTACGCAGCTGTCTCACCCACCTGTACGCTCAAAGCTCCCTCGTTCCGTCGCACAATAATCAGTACAATGAAGGGGGCGTTTATCTGTAACAGAACATGCACAAGTCGAAACAAAACAATAGTTCCCTTAGCTAACAAATCTTGTATTGACTAACGGGTTACAATGGGGCAGCAGAGTGCGTCGCCCTATATCTAAACTAGATTAAAACTAGGGGCACCAGCTGGCGCGCGAGCTCTAAACTTAGCGACAGATGTTGAACAGTAATGAACAGTAATGAACAGTAATGAGCAGTAATGAGTACAAATATGCTGGCGCGACGCCTTATGCAGCGGACAGCAAAGATCAAATTAGCACTCGCGACATGGACAGTCTGCAAGTCTGAATGAATGCACAAATATGCTGGCGCGACGCCTTATGCAGCGAACAGCAAAGATCAAATTAGCACTCGCGACATGGACAAATATGACGACAGTGCCTGTAGGCACCAGAGATGTGACGGCTCGCTCGCGTTCACAGCGGTAATCAGTTCAAAGACACATACCTTAATAATGTAGGCGGTTAGGGAGCCTGGTACAGTCGAGTTGCGACAGGCTGCAGCCGTAGGTGGCAGGTACCTTCGATGTTCGACGGCTATAGGGATGAGTGCACATCCGCCTTAATGGCGACGTGAAGCGCGTCAGGACGCGTACAACGGGACGACGAAAAATGGGCCACTTACGGAAGCAGGAACTGGGCTCAAAAACACCCACGCTACGCCGAAGACAATTCGAAACTCTCACACACAACCACCACACAAGCGTTCTCTGCAACGGACTGCGGTTGACTGCCCAGAGGGAAGCGTTGGCAAAGGTCACCTTGGTCGCGTCCCCACGTGACTAAAAACCTCGGCAGCCAATCGCGGGGCGATAAAATGAAACAAATTAGTGCCGGCACCAATGGTATCACGCCTCAGCGGCGTGCTTTCTAGAAGATTCGGAATTCTTGCGGGCGATACGCTCGGCTGCCACAGCGCCATCAGAGGGGACCTCCAACCGACGAGAAATGCTGCGCTTGGGGCCAAATATGTGCGAAATCATGATTCTGGAATTAGGCGATGGAGCCAAATAAAGAACTAAAAGGGTTTAGCATACGAGCACGCTGCCCTAAAGCCTAGGTGGCTATTTAAAATACCAAAATGACCTGACTCAAATGTGCGCCAAGATTGAAAATGGTTTTAGCCTAGCAACAAATTGCCCTAAAGGCGTGAAATGCAATTAAGCATCTACAACCGCAAAATGACTTAACACTTGGTGTAGGTTAGTATTTCATAAAGTGGCATTGTTCGGTCAAAACAAATTTAATTTATTTCCACCAGTGGGGTGCATCGGGGCCACCTCAGTTACCTTATTTTAGAAAGTACGCCACTGTTTTTTAGCGAAAGGTTTTGTAGCTACTGTAAGATTGTTTGTTATTAAATAATATTTTTTTAAAACTTCTTTAAGCTGTATTTTGAAAACGAAGCTGTTAAGCTCCATTAAAGTGCAATGAACGATATTGCTGTTACAGATTTTTCCATTTTTCTCGAAAGAGGTTTATTCTATAAAAAAAATAAAAGATACATCTTTTGTATAGTTTTATTGGATGGTACCAGATTTTTCTTAAATAAGGTAACTGGGGTGGCTTTGATGCACGCCACTGGTGGAAATAAGTTAAATTTATTTTGACTAAACAATGCCACTTTATGAAATACTAACCTACACCAAGTTTTATTAGAATACCTCTAGGCGTTTTCCAGATTTTTGAAAAAAACTAAATTTTTGTTTAAACTTCAACACTCTGTATCTTGAAAACGACGCCGTTTAGTCCCATGTTTATACGTACTTTTTATCTTAGAATTAATCAAAAAATCACCCCTTAAAGTTTGTCTACGTACTTAATTAACACCCTGTAAGTGTACTATAACGTACCAGAAATATTTAAGGAATCAATTAGGCAACTCATTTAGCTCAAGAAGTCTGGATAAGATACCTATATTCAACCGTTAACGACTATTTTATAATTCTGCGGGCCAACATCACCTAGGTCATGAATGCTATTTGCTTTCCGTAACAATTGAAATTCATTGTTGACAAACAATAATATATTTTGAGTACTAACTGTCAAATTATTAAAATGTTAAATAGTTACAATTGTTGTATTGAAAAGTGTATTAACATCCCTAATTACAATGCCGAGATTATTTTTTGCATTTCAGGGTTTATAAGTAACACATTTAATAAAAAGGTATGTGAATTCTCTAATCACAAACAACAATTTACTATTTATTTCGTGGGTTCAAAAGGTTGTAAAAAAATATCAAACCACTTACTTCTTACGTTAATTAGTAGGAATTTTAAGTCTTAAAAGGAGTCATTAACAATTTTTGACAACAAACACTTCACAATTCCGCGATATAATTGAATGACATACAGAAAACATGTTTCGCTTATCGTCTGCTACGCCAGTGCCCAAACGCACGCCGCTCTTGGTAAATGTGGAACCCGTTATTTAGCCCTGGATCTGCATCTGTTGGTACAACGGCCATTGCTGGTGATTTGAGTTACTGCTGATGGTCAATTTGCTACCGACACCGTTTCCACAATGTCCAGAAATCACCAAACCTCGCTTACAATTCATGCCAGGTAATTAGCTTCCGCTCTCTTCCACTTATACACCTGCAGATGCACAAATTCTCAAAATAAAAATAGTAGTGCTTTTCAAACTGGTTAAAATGACACACACAATTTTGTTGCTCTCACAACTGGCACATAGAGGGTTTAACTTCAGTTATTTAATTTTTAACACAAGTGACTTCGGAATTTTTTAAAATTTAAAGCCTCAAATCGATATAGCTCCTACCTGATTAATTTTGAAGTGACTATAAAATCTCCTCAATTTGTTCTTATACTCGAAGTTAGCCGCTCACAAAACGTTTTTCAATTGTATTGTAAACTGTCTGTTATTTGCTATAAATTTGTCATGTTGATCTAAATGACGGTTATAAGCAAAAGCGAAACGGGTCACGCCGCATGGTTCTACCAAAATTAATACTTTTGCGTGGAGAAACCTACAGCTTAATTAACTATTAGGCTAATTGTCTATGTAATTTTAAAATGTATGTAAGTTTTAGCTGAGTCACTAAACGACGGAACTGGAATCCACCCTTCATGTAAATTCCTTGGATGGTTATAACGGAAATCGACCTGCAGCTCTGAGTTGATCCGGTTTCAAGTAATTAAGTTACAATTTAGCAATCACCTCATCCTCTCGCTTGTTATGGATTTGTTTGTTTACAGGGTTCCATCACCGTTTTCACTATGGCTTTGTTTGCGTCGGCTGCTCTTTTTGCCACTTTCGTGATATCAAGGTATTCTGTGATCTGCTCGCGTTTCAACATGTAGATCCTCAATTAGCTCACAAACTGTTCCTGCTACTACTCGACCAATATGCGCGCAGCACTACATAATCGTTAATTTACGCGCTATTGTTTATGCCCACACATAGTGTAATCTTATGTTATTCAACGGCATATAACACTCTCTCTTACGAGTGTTTGTTGTACATATGCTCCTTTTAAGAGTACAGCTCAATTTCTTTCTGGGCTTCAAATATTTTTGTATTGGTTTTAAATAAGTAGCAAGTTTTTACCATTTGAATTTCGTTTTAAATGCATAATTGTTGTACCGGGTGGCCATAAATATCTGATATCACATTACCTTTGGAATCAACACCGCTTTATTAAAGTGATGAATCCAACTAAACTAAATGTCATGAATGTCATCACAACTGAAATTTCTATCTGTCAAAAATTATTACAGATTGCAATAAGTAATGGAGTTAGAACAGGATATTTTTATAATCGAGTCGTAGGCTAAACTGCAGAATCCGGGGCACATTCTCCTCCTCTTATTGCATTTTATTACATTACATAGGTACCAATACTTATTGTAATTCAAATATAATACTAACTCAACATTTATAAGTAGCTAATTCAATGGCTACCGGGATCTCAGATATTTATGGCCACCCGGTATTTTGCTAGTATGAAAACCTCTAATTTTATACAGGGTCATTCACGTAGGAACACGAGCCTGAATAGGTAAAAATGCAACACAAAATACAAATAAAAAAGTTAACGTGATCAATCTGATATTATTTAATGCAAATAAAACATAGATAGCTTCTGAAAAGCCATAATACAATGTATGCTTGGTAACATGTATTTTGGGTTGCATTTTACCTGGTCAGGTTCGTACTCTAACGCGAACAACCTTGTAAACAAATTTTTAATATCAAGCTTTCTGCTAGTTCTTAAATTACTTATTATTTGTTCTTATGAATTTCAAGGCATGCTTTCTCAGCAACGCCCTTCTTCAAAAATTACCTTCTTTAACTTCAAAACCTCTCTGTTATCAAATGTTCCCTATTTGTAAATATAGCAATACGCATACACAAATTGAGATACACTTTATATTGATGGATTTTAAACTATTATTGTAGCTTACATTCATCCAGTATCAGTGAATTTGGAAATTCTACAGCCTGGTGACCAGCTCCACATATTTGGAATAGCGAAGACATGTTTCTTAGACAAAACTCTCACTACAGTACTTTCCAATGAGAAATGTCACCAAATATTTAAAGAAGCCGGATTTTCTAGTTCTGCGGATGAATACAGCTTATGCACAACGAATACAAATATTACAACGAAGACGACGCGCTACGTTTCTGGCGCTCCCGTCATGGTGTTTAAAAATAAAAACTGGCAGATAGTAGGAATGACAAAATTTCGTTCCAATTCTACAGGAGAACTGCCGGTGCTACTTACAAAACTTGGTATTTATTCTAACTGGATTGACAAAAATATCAGATCTTACCTGCCAGTGGGATATCAAGGTAAAAACGACTGTAAAATATAGAATTTTCAGCGAACAGCGGCAGCTTCACTATACGACGTGGTCTAAAAGGTTCACAACTGATATTGTTTTAATTACTAGCTTCATCAGATTGAGAAAATTGGTCCATACTTAGAAACTAAAATGTTATTTATTAGATCTTTGAAATCAACTGCAAATAAAGTTTGAAAAGTGTCCTATACGTTATTCAACCACCTTTACCTTTCAAGATAGAGTAAACGCGGTTTTTATATTGCATCGTGCGAATAAATTTTATTCTCAATCATTTTATAAATATTTCAAATTATAAGACGCTCTGATTCCATATTTATAAATATTTTTTAGTTCTAAGCTACGAGTTCTTCTAAACTGTAACCACGTCTGGAATAGATTAACAGTGTTTTATATTCTTTTTTCCGATCATAATTCCAAACGCATGCCACTGATCTCCCCCGTTAGTAGGGCACAGACCCGCGTCTGCGGTCAACGAGGAGGTTGGGAGATTCCGGACAAACCGCGCATTTCTATTGGCGCTTACGTGATGCCACATTCTTCATAACTAATATTTTTGTCCTGAAAACGTTTCGGTTTATTAACAGATAATTACAACTTATGTAGTGCTTAAATCCTTGGGGTTTCGTTTGTCACTACTTGAGTTACATACCCTAGAACTCCAAAAAATAATCTCTATAGAACTGGATTATCGCATAGTATCTAATTTCCCATTGGCTTTGGATTGCTTCCGTTGAATTATATCAGGCCCGATTGTCTTCCACGTGGACCAGTATTCCAGCAGCACCAGGTTGCCTACCTGGCGCTGAGACTTTCAGAATGGTTGACTCCTCTTCATTCAACATTTTTAACAACTGGAATGCGCTATAATTACCCTTTTACTGCAATTCCTTCATGTTTATCATTTCTCTTCTTCGAAGCAATATTTACACGATTTAGATTTGTAATTGAAATGTATTCTGTTTATTTTTCTTCGCAGCTATTCGCATAACTGACATGTTTTGAGCAATGCCCTCGTTAGGAAGGCTAAACGCCATTTGGACACGTTCGGAAATTGTGGCCAGGCTAATGAAAATAATTTGTCGCAGCATGTATTGCAGCTATCTCACTGAATATTTCCATCTCAGTTAAAGTATCGGGCCACCTCCGGCTGTCCGTATTGGTTTATCTGTATTTTTGTGTGTTCAACATGACGTATAAATTTTCCACTGTGTTTATCTTGTTTTGTGAAGCCAATGTGCAGATGCGTTCAAAAACGATATGATCAGATAAAGATAAGTTGAATTCTTGCAGAAAATAAAGCTTCATCATCATTATGAGTTGGGAACGTCGCAACCACATTTAGGCTAATGCAATCAACTAGGGGGTTCATAGGAAACAATGTAATTACCTTCTACGTCTCTACCGTATTGACTTTTAGACATAGGCTTTCAGAATAGAACCCTGCCCACGTCCCACTAAAACTAGTCGAAGAGTGTGCGTTGTAAATGAATTTCAAAGCATAACAGTGAAATATCCCACATTTTACATGCGGACACATTCATTGAAATCACTAATGTCATTTTAGCTGCTAAGTATGGATCAAATTAAAATCTAATTTGTTTAAATTTTTTAAGAAACACTGTAAACACTATCTCTGAACGACGTAATCTAAAATACCAAGTAGGAAGCAAGTTAATTTTATTATTATTATATTAACTAAGTAGTTTTCCATTTTAAGTAATTATATATAATTTTTCTAGAAAACTGCACCACGCTGAAGAACAAGCAAGGCAAGTGCACTCACTTACGCTTCTGTCCATCACTTTCAGCAGTCTTTGCTAACCCAAGTAAAGAAGTACCAAATTACTTTAGAAAAATTATATGCTCACGGGATGACGCATTTAAATATTTCGACCGAGAGTATGAAATAGATTATGATTTCATAGTGTGCTGTAGTTTATCAGAAACTGTATCGGATTATACGGATTTAATCGCCGACAATAGATCTTTAACAAATTTATCAGACAAACGTTACTGTGGATATCAACACACAGATGACTATCTTTCGACAAGTAAAAAAAATTCCGTAGACGAGTTTCCATGGATAGCACAGATATTTGAAGCAAATAAAGACACCCCATCATGCATAGCAACTCTTATTAATAGCAGATACGTTTTAACAACTGCTTATTGCGCCAAGAAGAGCATGTACGTATTTCTAAACTAGATTGCAATTTTAAAAGAGCGGTTTTCCCTTACAGAAGTTTTGTCCGACTTGGAGAATTTTATAGGGAAAATGTGGCAGACTGTGTTAACTTAGCATTTCCAAAAGACTGTAGCAGCTTTGAAGATTATGATGTAGATGAACAAATACCACACCCTTTTTATAAAATCTCAACTAAATTGAATGACATTGGCCTTGTGAGGCTAAATAGAGCCGTCGAATATTCAGGTAAGCAATTTTCTTTTTCTTTCCTTATTGTGGAGCTCCGCTATTTTTTCGGGTGCACTCTGTGAGCCTAAACATAGCAAAAAGAAATAGGAAGATAAATAATGTGTATAATTAATAACTCACATATTTTTGCCCAAAGAGGCGATTGGCGTCCCTTAACTCAGAAGGAAACGGTCAAGTCGTCGAGTGTAGTTGAAACAGAGCTGATTACATGGAATTACCTTGCTCCCCATCACGTTGGTGTTTTAATTCGCTTATATATTCAACTACCTATGGGTGTACACAGTCCAAGTAAACACGTCGGTACAATTGAAACATTAAGTATCTGATCACGCAATACTGCTGGTGAAATATTCAGGGGACAGACGAAGCTAGCTCGTTATTCGCTTTATTTCTAAAAAGGGAAAAAAGGGACTTGACGATGACGTCTCAGGTTGCAAGTTGTGATTTATGGACTCTGTTGGGCTGGTCACAATCCAACGTATTAACAATGTCCACTGCCCTCCTCTACTGGGAGGACATCAAAACTAGCGACAGTCAGGCTACCTAGTAAAAGCAGATATAACAACTGTACTAGGTTAAATTTTCGTTTTGGCAGTTTTCAATTTCTGGTATAATTTTATACGAGTATTAGGTAAATTTTTTGATAAAATTTAACCATGTAGCCAATTGAGAAAAAAAATAAATTTGTTAAATAACAGTGTTAACTGTTCTCCTATGCTCATCGCTTGCGTCTGTTCAATTGCAGTGTTGTTATTAGTTACAGACAGTATCACCGAGTAGGTATTTCTTTGATTCTACGAGAAGACGTTTTGAAGTAAATAAATATTGCGATAAATGTTTGTAGTATTATGTTTTTGTATTTTTAATTGTGTGTTAAGGATGGCTTTGCAAGGACAATTTGCTCTATTTTGGCCGTTTTCCGCATTTTTCTCCCATTTTTAGTCCTTTTCCCGGTTCATTCACGCCTAAATAAGTAGTTTCAAAACTTTATATCGGTCGTTTCGAATATTAGCGTCTCTCAGCTTATTTACGTTTGTCCATATTTTCCAAATTTAGCTTTGGTTCTCGCAGGAATCACGCAATGTGCCCTTATCATAGTTTTAATGAGTTCTTCTCCAATTACGCTTGAAGCGGATTTTAAAAAGGGGAGCCTCGTTTGTGTGCTGATCTATCATTGTAATGAAGTCAGGAATTGTCGTACCGAACCTGCCTACCGTAAGGTGCTTCATTCGTAACCGTCCCGGGGGTATAATGCCGTGACATCTGTTTGAATATCGCCCCTAGGTAGTTTCCTATCGTTCTTTTTAAGGCAATAGCTGAGATGCGACCTGCAGCTTGAGATGAACAACGCAACCAGAACGTATGAATTCCCTCCAACAAGTATTTGTTAGTTAATAGTATTTTGCAACGCACATAAATTTACCGTGAAGTGATTTCGAAGTGTCGCCTTGGCACGCTATGCCATTGTTTATTTAAATTGGAAGATCTTGAACAGAACTTACCGCCTTAAAGTGAATATTTAGTCTTTGTTGTCAATTTTGATTGTTAGAAATAGTTATATCGTTTGTTGCCATTTCACCGCCAGTGGTGAGTTTAAACGTTGCGCATTTAACTTCACTAACCTTTTTCGCATATTTTTAATTGTAACAAGTAATTCTTTTAATGTTCATTGTCACCTATATATTTTTCTCCGGTTCTTTTGCTGATTATTTGTGTTTTTCATTAATGGATAGATTATGTTTGCATGTGTATTTTGGTGTATTTTTCCGATGCAGAGGGATTCAGACGAATGTAAGTTAAGTCAAGTCAAGGTGAGTTTAACCCAGCTGTTCGCCGCTCAAGCATTGCCAAGCTAGAAGTAGAAAGGGGAGCCATTACTTCCACTTTCAGAATGAGCCCCCCCCCCCCCCGCCGTGTTGTTTTCCCGATTTAGTAAGAAAGTGGTGGCGCTGAACATTTAGCATTTGTATTCAGTTTACGGGATCGTAGCAATAATCCAAGGTAGGAAAGGATCCCCCTTCTCCACTGCAGTTTAGCCGGAAAACCCTTTTGTTAGAGCCCATCGTAAATGGGTTGGGGCAACGGATCTGTGTAATTTACCCGATTTTGTCGTAAAGTAGTTTTTATGTGTTAACAAAGTGGCGGTTTTGTTTTAAAGAGTAGTTTATGGTGTAACAAGTCGGCATCCTAACATATTTCCATTGTTTTGTTGGTAGTAAAGTCGATTTTAGGGATAACAAATTAGCTCCCAAACGTGTGGCCTTGCGTTGACCACTTGAGGGACTGTTTTGTGTCGTTAATACTGTTTTAGGCTGTAAGTGATTGTTGATTACGAAAATTATAATTCCTTATATTTTTGTTTCTTCCCTCTACCATGTACCTGAAGGCCCTACAACCTTTATACTTCCCCGGGTGAATACCTCTGCATAGAATGCATGTTGTTGGGGTGTTTTTAAGTTTTTACATGTTTAATGCAATAAGCCTTTAAGTGTCCATACGTTTGACATCTCATGCATTGGATTATTTCTCGATTTTTTCTTGGTGACGCTAGGGTTATTTTGGTGCGGTATACCTATTTTTGTTTATATATATTCTTGTTATTTTCTGAAGGATCTAGATATATAAAAGACATTGGCAGGGCTTCTTTGGTTTTCCAGTGTCTGATATTTTTTTTTCTAACTTTATGGAAACAGTACGAATTAAAAATAACGAATTCCTTCTTTATCCACAAAATTATTCACCAATATACATGGGAAAGGGGAAATGTTCCAATCAGAAGTCAATAATTGATTTCATTATAACAAAAATCAACCATCACAGTGTTAGATGTAAGAGTAAAACGAGGTTCCAATTGCGGTTCTGATCACTATCTAGTGGCGGCTAAAATCCTGGTACCATATATGACAGGGTCACAAAAGACGAGAGAAGAATGCAATAGAACAAAGATGCAAGAAGAGGATTTACCTAAATATAGTTTACACTTTACACAACAAGAAAGTAAACGTGACCTTTACCAGCTACGTTTGACTGGACTTCTTATGAATAAGGATATTAACGAAGATGTGGAAAGGGAACATATGAACATCACTGATGCCATCCATCAAGCTGCAAAGGAAGCTCTGGGCGAAACAACATATAGGAAGAAACCCAATCAGATCTGGTGGAATGCTGACATAAAACTCGCAGTAAAAAGGAAAAAAGAAAAGTACAATAAACGGTTAGCCAATCAAACTATTGAACTCTGGCAGGAATATAAAGAACAGAATAGGATAGCGAGACGTAATATAAATGAAGCAAAAAATCTGTTGTGGGAGAGAAAATGCCAAGAAATTGATAGTCTAATAGGAGGGGCTAGATCAACTGAAGTATGGAGATGCCTAAAAAACCTAAAAGGTAATAACAACAACAGAAATACGGTAACACCAATAAAAATAGAAGAATCGCTTCTGACAGAAGACAGAGAATAGTTTAAAACACTAGACAGTCAGTATCCACAAATACAGGACAATACTAACTTTTATACTAGTGTCAGTAGAACAAGTTACAAAAGCAATCAAGGCTATGAAGAATGGAAGAGCTTCAGGGCCCGGTGGCATTTGTACCGAGTTAATTAAATACGGCGGTGATCTACTTACAGAGCGCTTATGTAAATTGATGGACAATTTTATACAATTAAATAAAATCCCAGATCAATGGAAAGTTTCACATGTAATATCCCTATACAAGAAAGGAGACAGAAAGGATAAAAATAATTATCGAGGGTAAGCATCAACAGAACAATGAGTAGACTCTTTGGAAAAATAATAAATTACAAATTACAAGATAATGTAGGACAGAAAATTAGCGAAGAACGAAGTGAGTTCGTACCAGGGAGGTCTTGCGTGGATGATCTGTTCATATTACAACAGTTAACGGAAAAAAGAACAGACAAAAACGAGGAGACACACCTAGCCTTCATCGATCTGGAAAAGGCATATGACTCGATTCCCCGTGGTAAATTCTAGGAGGCTTTAGAAAAATTAAAAGTAAACCCGCAATTGGTAAGAATTATTAAAGTTCTTTATGAAAAAAAAATACAGCTTTCATTAAACAAAAAGGTAGTCTATCACATCCTATTTATCCAACTAATGGTTTAAGACAAGGTTGTAGTTTGTTACCTCTTCTATTTAATATATACCTTGAATGTGCGTTATAAGACTAGAAAAACAGAATAGGAGGAATGGGTATACCTATTGCGGGCCGCTGTCTGTTTAGCTTGAATTTTGCTGATGACCAAGTAGTCATCGCTCAAGACGAGTATGAATTGGAGTTTATGCTTCAAAGACTATTCCGAGCATATAAAAAGTGGGGTTTAAAGATTAACACTAATAAAACTGAATACCTAGTAGTTAATTCCATAGCTAGGTTTCCCATACTAATTGATGATAACGCAACTATACAGTAAGTCGACCAATTTAAATATCTTGGCACTATAATTGCTAACGAAGGAATGGGTTCAGCGGAAATTACTAACAGAATTGAGCAAAGCAAAACGATTGTTGGATGTCTTAACTATGTCTGCTGGGATAAGCACATATCAAATAAAACAAAGAAACCTATGGGGAAGTCTTTGGTGGAGTCTGTGTTATGCTACGGATCGGAAATCTGGACACTCAAAGCAGATCATCAGAAAAAACTATTGTATTTAGTTAGTATTAGTTTAGAAATGGACTACCTAAGGCGCAGTGTAAGTATAGAAGAATAATGCATGCAGAACAGACGGTAATAGATAGGATAGAGATGAGAGGATTAAAATGGTTCGGTCACCTCCTTCGCATGGATGAAAAGAGATGGCCTCTAGGGGTTTACAGATGGACACCACCCGGAAGACGAAAACGAGATATACCAAGACGGTCCTGGAGTGAAGGAATGAGGAAAGCAATGCAGAACCATAGACTAGAGGAGGAAGATGCGCAAGATAGAAATAGATGACGTTTGGCTACGGGAAGGCGGCTTTAGCTGTAGAAATACCGTTTATATATACCGTGTGTCCACAGGGTTTCGCACCATGGAATCAGAGCAACGTTAATTTATCCCAAAGATCAGCTCTTGCTTTTCCGAAAACAGCTTAATGACAAACCCTATTATATTTATTACTTCCTTTTACAATAAAGGAAGTATTGGATTCACCCCAAAAATTCGAAATTGAGTTTTCAACAGATCTTCACGTTTTAGAGTCCCCTGATCCCAAAAAACATATTTTTTTTCATTGGTCTGTGTGTCTGTCTGTCTGTCTGTGTGTCTGTCTGTCTGTGTGTCTGTCTGTCTGTCTGTGAACAGAATATCTCAAAAACGAAAAGCGGTATGGCGTTGCAACTTCATATATAAGTTTTGGTTACTATGTATATGAGACAGCAAGCTTTTGAAAAAAATCGCATAACCGGAAGTAGGTGTTTACTCTTGTGATTTTTCAGTTTTTTTCGATTTTTTCAAAAACGGCTCTAACGATTTTTTTAAAACTTTACATTTTTATTACATTTTGAATGTGTATTGATGTGAGATAGGTGATTTTCCAGTTGAATACTTCTAAAATGGGTTTCTTTTGTTTTTTTGTCTATTTTTTTTATTAACTCTTATTTTAAATAGAACACCCGGTATATTATTACATTTTTGAATTCAGCTTAAAATTCTAGAGAAAATTTGTCTCTTCAACTAACGCTCTATTTTGAACCGTTTTTGCAGAATTTGTAATTTTTGAAAATTTTTGACAAATGCTTAAAACATTTTAAATAAAATTTTTGGCTAATTATAAGATCACTGTAAAAGGAAGTTGTGTGCGTGTATCACACCAGATTTTTTTTCTATGGCAATACGATTAGTCGTATTCAACTTGACGTATGGTGTCAAATTCGACGCTAGCAGGTTAGGTTTTGCGTCAGTTTTGACACATACTCACGCAAAACCCAACCTGCTAACCTCAAATTTGACATAGACTTACAGTACCACCAACATACTATTCATCGTTGTATAGCCATGGCCATTCAGAAACGTTCGAAGGCACTTTATTTGTTACTTGCAAATTCAATTTTAATGGTCAATGCTTAGCAACCGTTTGACTATCAATTGCCACTGGAAGAGTAGATCTTTAGAATAAACTATCATCACTCCAGCGCCATGGTGCGTAGTCTCGTGGACGCACGGTATATAACTTTGTGTTCTGTCGCTTCTCTTTTGTTATATCTTCTACTGATACAGAGTAGTATAGGTTTTTAATGAGTACACTGTATACCTTGCCTTTTTTAACTCGAAGGTGTCTAACTAATTTCCTGTAGGTTTTGAATTTTTCGTTACCCAAAACTTTAGGATAGTATGTTTCATTTTCAGTTACTAGGGCAAGGATATCTAACATAGCTTGACAATTTGTAACTCCAAATATAAATATAGGGCGAAACATTGAGGCACCAATCTCACAGTTTCATCAAAAGACACACACCCTGCTTATAGAACTCTTGTGGCTGCTATTTTAAACATTCTTGTTGTTTATCTACTCGACTGTATCTGATTGTAAACGTTGAAATTTTCCTCAATGATTCAAAACTATGGCCACGGCATCGGCATGGCAACGAAAGCTATACTTACACCAACAACATCTGTAATTTCTGTAATGATTAACCGATCTTCCATAATCGCATCTTCTACGCATGTCATGTTGCTCTCAGCTGGTATAGTAATTACTGCACCTTGTGGTTCATCTATCGTTATCTGTCTTATATTTTTCAACTTCTTGTGCAATTTTTTACAGTTGGCTATGCGACATATGTGTTTCCATAGACAGTTAGCAGTCGTATATAGATCTACATCGTTAAACATCTTCAGTGTGCAAACGCTTAAACACGAAATGCCATCTAAACGTCTACAGCTTTTCAGTGTATTGGCTACAAACACTACTATTTAAAAAAATTTATTATTGCATTTGTTTCAAATGGTAATTTGATCAGGGATCGATTTCTGTTGAACAAGGCTTGTATCTTTATGAATGGATAGCCAGCTATTATTAAAATCAACTGTGTGGACATGCATTCGTCTTTGCTGAGTAAAATATTTGCAGTTTCTTTAATTTTACGTCTAGTTGCTATCGATGCTTTATATAAAATCTTTGGGTTATCCCAATGCATTTTGTGCATTGAAGCGCCCCAAGCAGTTTCAGAGATTACTGTAATTACACACTCATTAAATGCTCATATCACAATACAGTCCAGGTTTTGATTTTCTTCAGGTTAAAGTAGAATTTGGATTTCAAATTAGATTTCCAATCGAAAATCTGTCAGATAAAACTACACAACCTGCAGACTCAAGTTACTTGGAAATTCTAGTAAAAGGAATGTGACTGTAATTGTATAACACCAAACCTTTTATCTATGTATATGTAATAATAAAAAAAAGAAACGTTGTTGTGGAGACCAAATGGTTTACATTTCAAGAAATTCATAAAATTTTATTTCAGATTATATTCGACCAATTTGTTTGCCAACCCCTGGGACTCGATTCCCGGGTCTGGAAGATACTCTCTACGGAAGTGGCTTGGGTTTGTCTGCCCAGAGCTCAGCTCCGTTTAAAACCAAGAGAAAAATTGAAACCAAGTTGATAGATGGTGAGCCCTGTCGAAAGGCCAGAGCATGGTATCATGAGAATTCGGGAATTTATGACCAGTACAAATTCTGCACTGTGGATAACGTCAATAACACGGACTCCTTTTGTGAATTCGACGAAGGCGCTCCAGTTATGTTTGTTCATAAAAATCAATGGCACATTGAAGGCATCTACACGCCAAATTTTAGATGTAACCCCAAAGTTCCACG
>OW679197.1:106249085-106312083 GCA_940337035.1 Agriotes lineatus | reverse complement strand
GTATTTCTTTTTTAATAAAGAACAATTTTGTATTATACCAGGAACACACAAATCAGAGTAAAGTGTGTTACTTAGATCTATCAAATGTATTATAGAACTATAGTCATAACTTAGAAATCAAACCTGTTGGTGAATTTTCATTATAATTTGTTAAATTAGTGGGTGCGAATTAGGAAAAATCAGTCGTTTGACCTATGTTATAAAAAGCCAAATTTATTGGCAGTGTTATTTAGACAGTTACAGTTTAAGATATTGTTAAACTTAACTACAACACAAGCTACACAAGCATTGATTTTGTCGCACACGTTGACGTTAAAAAATGAGTCGCGAAATTACGAGTTTTCTAAAGGGCAAGTGCGACAACAGGCCTTCTGAGTCTTTATACTATTTTACCTACCTTGATAGCTTAATGTGACTATTAAAATACTAAAATCAGTGCTTCAACAGGGTCTATTGAAGCACTTTTTCATTGTTCGTTTTATATGAAAAACGTCGAAACAGCCTCCCCTATTTCAGACATCTGACAGATTGTCACATTTATGAAATGTCAAAATTCAAAGTTTTCTGCAAAGTAGATAAAATCTGATAAATATGATACGTATTGCACAAAAGTCTTTAGGCACTTGACACGATGTCGAACTCGTCCTTCTACTTCTTTTAACAAAACGCATCGTGTGTCTAAAACACTTCAATTCGCAACTTGTATCATAATAGCTATTTATGCAACACGTGCTAAAAGTCGACGTTTATTCACGAGACATGAAAATTATGAAACGAAGCCGAAGGCTGAGTTTCATAACATGTCTCGTGCATAAACGACTTTTAGCAAGCGTTGCATACAATATTTTATCTACGACCTTAATTTTACTGTTATTAATCCATAAATATCGATTTAACAAAGGTTTGCATCTACGACACTTCTAATTTATGTCATAATAAATAGTAGCCCATGCCGCGCGGGCGAAAGTTTCGGAAGCTAGTGCTGTCAAGGTCAGTTACGAAAGTTAATTATTAATACTCCACATCTAACAGTATTCATTACATAACTCTGTAATTATTTCAAAAACACTTTACCTGTAACGCAAGAATCAACTAGAATAACTTTACAACTTCACTTCCAGTTCGAAATTGTAGTTTTGTAACCTCACTTCACTTTTAGCACATGGGCTAAAAGTAAACAGTAGATTTCTTTAACCACGGTAAACTATAAAACGTCACTTTTAGTGAAACAAGCTAGCGCTAAAAGGCCTACTTGTAGTAGTGGTCGTAGATAAAAGCTATTATCAACTTTGGTATGTTAATGTGACTAATAAAACATTGAAAACAGTGCCTTAATAGAGTCTATAAAGTATTGTTTTTAAATTGTTTCTTCATATGAAAAACGTCGAAACAGCCTCCCTTATTTCAGACATCTGACAGATTGTCATCTTTATGAAATGCCAAAATTCAAAGTTTTCGATTAGTTTTCTGCAAAGTAGATAAAATCTGATAAAAATATGACACGTATTGCACAAAAGTCTTTAGGCACTTGACACGATGTCGAACTCGTCCTTCTACTTCGTTTAACAAAGCGCATCGCGTGTCTAAAACACTTCAATTCGCAACTTGTATCATAATAGCCATTTCTGCAACAAGTGCTAAAAGTCGACGTTTATGGACGAGACATGAAAATTATTAAACGAAGCCGAAGGCTGAGTTTCATAACATGCCTGGTGCATAAACGACTTGTAGCACGCGTTGCATACAGTATTTTATCTACCACCTTAATTTTACTGTTATTAATCCATAAATATCGATTTAACAAAGGTTTGCATCTACGACACTTCTAATTTATGTCATAATAAATAGTAGGCCATGCCGCGCGGGCGAATGTTTCGAAAGCCAGTGCTGTCAACGTCAGTTACGAAAGTAATTATTAATACTCCACATCTGACTGTATTCATTACATAACGCTTTAATTATTTCAAAAACACTTTACCTGTAACGCAAGAAGCAACTAGAATAACTTTACAACTTCACTTCCAGTTCGAAATTGTAGTTTTATAACCTCACTTCACTTTTAGCACATGGGCTAAAAGTAAACAGCTGATTTATTCAAGCACGGTAAACTATAAAACGTCACCTTTAGCGAAACAAGCTAGCGTTAAAAGGCCTACTTTTAGTAGTGGTCGTAGATAAAAGCTATTATCCACTTTGGTATGTTCATGTGACTAATAAAACATTGAAAACAGTGCCTTAATAGAGCCTATAAAGTATTGTTTTTAAGTTGTTTCTTCATATGAAAAACGTCGAAACAGCCTCATTTATTTCAGACAACTGGCAGATTGTCACATTTATGAAATATCAAAAATCAAAGTTTTTTATTTATCCAAAGTAGATAAAATCTTATATATGACACACGTTATAAAAAAAGTTTTTAAGCACTTGACGTGATGCTAAACTCGACCTTTGGCCTCGTCTGTCAAAACACGTCGAGAACCTGAAACACTTTTGCAATTTGTATCATAAATAGCAATTCTCTACTTTGTATCACAATAACCAAAATCTTTCAATCTTGACATTTCATAAATATGACAATCTGTCAGTTGCGTGAAGCAAATGAGGCTATTTCACAATTCTTCATATGAAAAGAACAATGCAAGAACAGTGCTTCCATAGACTCTATTAGGACACCCTTTTCTGTGTTTTAATACGGACTCTAAGACATCAAAGTAGATAATAGTTATTTATGTATTAAGGACATAATCAAAAGATTATAGAACGAGGAAATCTTTAAAGCGCAACGCAAAGCGGAGAGCTTTAAATTTTTCCTAATTCTATAATCGCGATTAGGCACGTGGTACATATAGCGTTATATTTATTTCGTTCTCAAGATGGAGAAAATTCAAGGATTCAGTATTTTGGCTACAGACTACTGCGTCATCGTTGTGTTGGGGCTGTGAATTTCTAGTATGCTGTGGTTTCTATGCAGATTGCTGGTGTTGCTATATTATAATGTTGGTACTTGTTATCCTGCTTAGCAACTTTATAGACCCTAGGACTATAAATGCCATTCTACGCCCGCTATCTAGGGCCAATAGGCAAGATTATAATTTATTACAAAATGAAATAAAATATTTTATGTAAGTAGGGATCTGCAATGGTAATTCATACTGGTCTGTAATTAATAAACAACGGTATTTAATGGAAAACATGGTTGTCATCAAAATTGATAATTTTAGCAATTTTAAACCCATTGCTCACTGGGAAGATTGAATATGACTTACCTAGTTTGTAAATTTACTGTCTATTATTGATATAATGGCATTATATAAGATTTGGCGCAAATATTTTGAAGTAATTAACAACATTTACCAGATTTTAATTCTCTTCAGATATCTAAAAACCCAGTGAGCTAGTACAAATTCCGCACTAAATTATGTAACTGTACAAACTGTAGAGTAACGAGCACCCTGTATATAAATAAAGAAATCAGAATATACTAGATTTTAATTTGACAAGTACTTATGATTGGATACTTGCTGCACGTCTTTCATCCATAGCACTATTGTGAATTAGATCTGGATTGAGGGTACGAAACATATTACATCACCTCATAAATCGAATGGAGTTAAAAACAAGGTGGATAAACAAACCCGCGGCTTAATAAATTGATGTCCCTGGTTCGCAGGACTTGCCTCTTTGTATTAGGAAAGCATCAATCATCCGCAACAAAGTTTGACAACGGAAGAAATTTGTTCTGGAAACTTAAAGGTATAGGATGAGAGGTTATGAAGCATCCGCCCACTTTTCTTTTCCCCTTATGTAAGCGATCCTGTGAGGCTTTAATAAATGAGTGTCGGCTGAAGTTTGTTGCTCTTTCGTGAATGCTTCGCTTAGCTCACCATATGCGAATGTCGTCGCTAGATTGTCTTAAAAGGTATTTGAATGAATGCTGATTTTTGGACAAATATTAATTCTGTAGACATGTGCCAGATAGGAAATATAATAATGGCAGGGGTTGTAAATATTTCTTAGTCGCCTAGCAATTAAAAAGTCGTGACTATTTATAGACACTCGTTCTTACATGAAAATGTAAGACAATGTGACTAGGGCTTTTTACTTCCTTTTACAATACGAGTAAAGGAAGTATTGGATTCACCCCAAAAATTCGAAATTGAGTTTTCAACAGATCTTTACGTTTTCGAGTCCCCTGAACCCAAAAAACATATTTTTTTCATTGGTCAGCCTGCGTGTGTGTCTACCTGTCTGTCTGCGAACAGAATATCTTAAAAACGAAAAGAGGTATGGAGTTGAAACTTCATATATAAGTTATAGGTAATAGGTGATTTTCCAATTGAATACTTCTGAAATGGGTTTCTTTTGTTTTTTTTTCTATTTTTTATTAACTCCTATTTTAAATAGAGCACCCGGTATATTACATTTTTGAATTCAGCTTAAAATTTTAGAGAAAACTTGTCTCTTCAACTAACGCTCTATTGTGTACCGTTTTTGTAGAATTTGTAATTTTTTAAAAATTTTGGCAAATGCTTAAAAATTAAAAATCTAATTTTTGACTAATTATAAGATCACTGTAAAAGGAAGTTGTTTGAGTGTATCACACCAGATTTTTTTGTATTATCGATTTAAAAAAGTTTTAAACAAACTTTACTACGAAAAAGTAATTTATATATCTGTGACCTTAAGTTTCTCTTACGTCACCACGTGTAAGTACAGGTACATGCAACTTTAATTTTGCAAACAGCAGCTATGAATTTTTACATTTTTAGAATCGCCATATAGTTTTGCTTCTGGTGGCCTGCAATTTTTGGTAGGTTAAATAAGCAAATGTTGGCAAACGTCTTATTACGGTTCAAAAGCCGCGTATTCGTAAAGCTTTACCATTGGCCCACATTTGGTCACTCGCGATTCATAGTTTCGCGCAGTTTCTATAATGGAATTTGAGATAAAGGAAGGTTTATTAAATAAGTGCAGGCTTCAAAGCGTCCTCTTTTCTACTTTCCACCTGTCAGCTGTTGCAAAACTACCTGCTTTGGTCAAGTAATTCAGCTTGCCTCGTTTTATATACAAGTTTGATGTGCACACCCCGATTGTAAGAGACTTTTGGCACTGATTCACCTGGGGAATAACTTAGCCCTGCCATTGGTGAACTTTCGGACTAATGAAGTCGTTCGACGCGACACGTGTTTGCCCATCAAGGTAACGGGGTACGTTTATATTCTTGGGAAATCTTCCACAAAATAAATACTATGTACACTCAGGTGCAATAGCCGGCCGCCAGCTCAGCCGTAGACGGCGTGCAGGTCTTTAAGAGATTACTCGGTAGAACAAAACAAAGATTTAAGTGCCGAGCACCAACAATTTTTTTCCAAATAACGGCGAGTGCACTCCAGTGTTCCAACGAGAATTTGTAAACTTAATAACTTATGCACAAACACAGTTCCTGAAAGATAGCTTCAAACAAGATAGGTACCGTAACTAAATTGAAACTTTCATAGCTGGTATAATGATAATGTAATTTCAAAAAAATATCGCAATACATAAATATACTGTAATGATATACACAGGGGTATGAAAATCAATTTTAGAAAAGCTTAAGGGAGTACAATGGTTGAAAATAATCAAGATCTATTTAAGTATGAATGTGAATAACTATTATGCAATTAGAAAGTAAAACGGCATTTATAATTGAGTGGAATATGGCTATTTGAAAAACAGATGGATTAAAAAATATTAAAATATTTTAAAAATTAAGGTTTGAAGGGAAATACTTAATTGTAATAAATTATAAAAATAGTAGGTATGAATCAAATATTATGAGAGAGGGTGTAAAAAGTAGAAAAATGATATCGTTAAGTACTTTGCTTCGATTATTAGCAATAACAAATTTTGAAAAATGTAGCTGAAATAATTTTGGTATAATTAAAATATTAGAATAAACCCTATTTTTATTGAGAAATGTTTGCATGATGAAAAGGGTAATATACTGAATTGGTGTGGTAAAACAAAAAATACATTTAATACCGAGAACAATACTTAAAGACATAACACTAAGGAAGCTTAGAAGTATGTGGTAAAAACTAATGGCAAGCAGAATTAATCTACAAATGTGAATAAATGGAGTAAAATACTAAGTCAAGCTTATTGGAGAATTGGATTACGTCAAGCGGTTTGGTGCTAAGGAAGAGTTCCAAAGGAGGAGTATCAGTTAAGGAGGCACGTTCCAGGAAGTTGGCAGAGGCGGTATTGGAAGTAGGTGTCTGCAGATTTGGTCTGTTGGTTGCATGCTGTAGGGAAGGTTCGAGTTGCTGAGTCTGGACAGTTGGGATAGCTTGTCTGTAATTGGAGCCTTTCGTTGCGAAAATGTGCTTGAGAGGTTGAAGTCATAGGCAGAGAGGAGCAGGTTGGTTGACATCCAGAACATTGTTGAGTTCGAGTAAAATGTGGGTGATCTTAAATAGTAAGATAATTACTAGAAAAGGACATAAAGACTATAAAGGTGAATTAGTTATTAAAGAATTACTTACTGTTTTGATATTGTTGTGTACTAGTGAAACGATCTGGTATTTGTCATTTAAATTTCAAATCTGTTTGACATATCATTGACATAAGTTATTTTAACTTATAAAAATTTAATTAAATATTAGAACATCAAATTTCAGAAATAAACAATCTAGATAAAGATCCACCCCTAATTTTTTAGGAGCTAGCACAAATAATAATTATTGATATTCTAAACATAAGTAGGGCAATTTTAAATTGATAAAATATAGATATAATTCATAGACAGATTAATATCACTATACCTGAAAGTATATAGCATATTTAAGGCGCCGCAGCGTGCAGCAAGAGGAAAAGTGGCTGATCCAACATACACCGGCTCGAAATCGCATGAAGCGGTGGCCGTGGAAGCAATAACAAACCGCTGCAGATCGGCTCTCCAGCACTAAGTGCTTGACTCTCTAGCACTAGTTGCTGTAAAGGGGGAAAACAAAGGTCCAACAATAACATATCCGAAGTAAAAGGAGTCTAGAGTGACTAAAATACTCACCCTGGAAAATTCCAGGCAGTTTGTGACGCCACGTGGTCGCATACAAAATTCCCCAAGGCGTAGAAATCAAACTTCCTCAACGTGAGCTCGGAGACATCAGAACCACTCAAAAGTTAGGCTTATATTTCACAATCAAAAGAAACCAACAGCAGCCACACAAAATCCCACCGAAGCTCTTCAAACGCTAAACCACCATGATGTCGATTTGCCGGGCGAGAGCGGAAAGAAGCTCAAAAACAAAAGCGTGCGGTGTAGCGTTTGCTAACGTATTTAAACTCAAAAGATCCATAAAATGTATTCAGAATTCAAATTTTCGCCTTATCAAGTCGTTACATCTCAACACCACATCGAAAAGCGATAATCGAGAGCGGCAGCTGATGCGCGAGCCCTTCAAAAGACACGTATTTACTCCCACCTACAGGAAAGGGAGCTGATACGCCGAAGAGGGGCCTTGCGGCGCTATAAAAGAAGCATCTGGTAGCTCTCGAAGAGATTATTATCCGAGATCCCATCCGAATCTTCTCTCGCCTTGCCTTGTAGTGAATTCGTTTTACACTGGTAGAGTTGACTGTCTAAGTAATGCTAATTCATTTATAAGCGACCTTAAAGAACTGGTAGCGTTTACTGTCAGTCTTTGAGGACGATCTAGCGAATCATAATATTCACCCGAACCTATCCGCCGACATTATCACGTCTGCCTTCTTATAGATCAAGAGCGCTTCCGTCAACCGAATTCGAATAACCCGCGTAGTAACTAAATTAATTCTGTTAAATTTAAAGCAATTCGAGGTCGCTGGCGCCGCTTCTGTCGTCCTCATTGCTACACGTGAAGATCAACTGATTAGGAGCGTATCTGCATAAACCCCCGCCGCCAACCAAGGAGCTTCCTGGGAGCCTTCTGGAGAGGATCCCTACGTCACTATAACCCGCCATTCGAGGCCAACGTTTTGCTCGAATTCCGGGACTCGCGACCGCATCGCCGAATAAAACGGAGCGGAGCCGGCAAATTCTCACCGAGGCCCGGACAAATTTACGAACTATCTGGCTGCTCACAAACCTTTAGCCGCGCTCAGGTAAACGACGAAATAACACTTTTAACCCGATAATTTCGCAGCGGCCATTATTGCAAACAAACTCTTATCATAACCGTCGCATAAGGCCTACTACCAGCTCCAGTAGAATCGACGTGCGGCAACTTCGAGGGGGCGATTAGGCCTACTTTATAACATCGCCAAAGGAAGCGACTGGCGTCCTAGTGGAGCAGATCCGAAGGTTCTGTAATATTTTGGTGCGCTCTGGGTTGCAGATCTGTCCAGTACTCTGCACAGCTCTTTATGGACGATTTAGTATTGTATATAATATACAGTTAATTTTATTAAGTCTGATGTACATAGTACATAGACAAATTATATTTATTTTAAATCATTTGTTGGTGTTATTATTGATCTACTTTATATCTCAAGCTGGTGAACATTTTCTCCGGCTAGAGTTAAATCCGAGGCTCAAATTAAAACAGATACAGGCGAAATATCACAGCGCCTATGAAAATTTTCAAACGAGGTCACCCAAATAGGTGCGCTCACAGAACTATCGCGCTGACAGATGCGCAACAGCGGACCGAATACAACAGAATGCGGAATTGAACGGCGGCGCAAATAAAACGTAACAATCTTTTCGTTTCTTTTCCTGCTCTAGCTGCGTAGTGTAATTGCGGTTTGATCTTGTACCAATTCCGGTATAGTAAGATAGCTGCATAGCTTCCGCATTCCTATTGGCGCATCTTTCCGTTCACCTGCTGATAACACAACCTTTGACGTGGACGCTCGCTGTAAGGTCTGGCTGCCCTCTGTTCATTTGGTTTTGGTTGAGAGAAATTCATGTGCCCCGGCGTCGAAGGACTTATGAGTTGAATCTATGGTACCTGGTGCTGCTCTAGCAGATGTTTGTTCAGAGTTTTGAGCTAAGTAGCGAAGTTTTTTCGAAGCCGGATCATTCACATCTGCTAATATTTACCTTGTTGAACTTTTCCTGGTTTTTTGCTCTGAGACTTCCCTTCAGGGGACGTACATCTGGTACAATTTATGTATGACCTGCGATAGCGGAACGAATATGTAGGTAATCTGTAAACTGTGATGCTTTAATGTGTGTACCAGTGACAGCGTATTCATGGTTAGTATTTTTTTACTAGTATTTGCACGTCGGGTTATTGGTCAATTATATTTGAAGCTGTTACATTATGTGTTATTGATTACTGCACCCTGCTCAATATGGGCTATGTAGTTTCTAATTCAGGTGAGCTAGTGATTAGCTATCGCATATTGAATTTCTGAGTTCTGGTCACTAACTGACCAAATTCATAGTGCAGAAACTCTCGCTGGTTCATTTTGTATTAAAATTCAGCCGTCTCCACTCAGTGTAGCCGTCTTCGAATCTGCGAAGTAGTCTCGAAGCTAATTAGTTTCCTTTTGAAATTAAAGATTAAAATCGGTAACCATCTATATTAAGTTTTCAACTCCAAGGGACTCTGTTTTATTCAAATTTGATAAACTTAAGTAAAAAAAACTTATTTCATATTACACACTGGGTGAGACTACTTTATACCCTGTGGACTACCCAATAGACTTTGTAATAATTGCAACCGATCTCACGTGGTCGCAACCATTTGTGCAATCGTCAAAAAGGCAAACTCGTTAGTCTACGTTGTGAGAATGGCCTTTAAGACTTAAGAGCTCTCCACAAATATTTATAAAACGTAGGTCCGGCCAACACTTGAATTTGCAAATGTTGTATGGTGTGCGTACTTTCGTGGAGACATCAACACGATTGAGAGTGTTCAACGGAGAACCACAAAACTACCGGGCAGCATATTTTGAAACACAGGACGCTAGGAGCATGAGACCATATGCTGCAGCCTGATTGGTGCGTTGAAACATCAGCGGGAGGTGCTACCTTGGCGCCTTTTTACGATTTGAAAATTGCGATAATTGTTGCACTGTCACTAAAGTTATCGAATAAGGAAAATAAAAAAATGCTGTTTAGAATTTTTGAGAGGACAAATATGCAGGTCTGGGGTATAACGTAGACGTTAGTTAGTTTGTTTGTATCAAAGCAATAAGTATACACAAAACATTATTTTGGGATTTTTACTTGGGGCACATTGGTTGTTGGAAATATTAATCAACGTACCTAAAATAATCTAAATCATATTTTTTCGGTGCTTCTCTGTTATACATACAGCGTGTTTGTAGATCGCTATCAGCCCGTAACTTCGTTAATAATAGAGATATCGAAAAACACTTTAATTTTTAAAGTAAAGAGCCTACAAATTGTCGCAAATCAATTTAAACCATGGCCTCCTATTTTTACGTAGTGATACACGACTTTGGTTTTTTAAATGAAACACCCCGTATATTTTTAGATATTTAAAATGAGCGCTAAAAGTGCTTTATTATAGCATGCTTAAACTAAAATTTTGAAACTCATAATTTTGTAAAAAAAAATTGAAAATATGTACCTAAAATAGGTCATGACTTACGAAAAATCACTTACGATTAAGTAAGAAATGCAAAACAAATTCCACATGGCTCTAAAAGTTTCTCCTTGCCGAATTATCGCAGCAAACGTAGAAAATTTATTGAAAACCATGTTTTTTTAGAATAAAATTATATACTGTTTGAGGCTTTCGCGGTTACTAGAACTATTCTCCTTAGCATAGAATTTCGGCTTAGACCGCGTAGTATTTGTATATGAACACCCAGAATTTTCTGGCTAAGTCAGTGCGACTTTCACTCTGATGATGCAAGCTGCAAGGTCTTGCGAAACGTTAGTGAATATGGATGCACTAACAGCAAAACGGTCAAATCTGCCTAAGTATCCTCGTTCTCAAGATACTCAAACAACACGAGCCACCAAAGAGCATGGCTATCGCGCGGGTTTTTGCTCGACTTCACAAGGTGCAAGGCACATTAAGCCAGAAAATGCTGGGTGTTCATATACAAATACTACGCGGTCTAAGCCGAAATTCTATGCTAAGGAGAATAATAAAATTATAATTTTCTTAAATTGTTTTACGTATTTTTGACATTTTAAAAGCTACTTTTAAACGAAATAGCGAATATAGTACACCGTTGAAAACCTCTTTTATTGTAGTTTTCAACTGTTTAATGACACTCATATTGTTCTATTTAGAAAACCTAGTTTTCAATAATGTTTTAGTACCTTTGGTGCGCTGGGTCGTTTTCGTAAGTCATGTCCTATTTTAGGTAATTCTTTTTTTAAATAAGGCGTTTCAAAATTTTAATTTAAGCATGCTATCATAAAGCATTTTTTGCGATGATTTCAAATATCTAAAAGTATACGGGGTTAGTTGAAGTATGAGCCTCGAACAATTTTAAATAAGTATCGGCGTGGTCGCTGTTAGTAACATTTATACGTAAAATAAAACGTTTTCGGTCGGCTTCTTCTATTTCACATTGATATCCACCTGTTCGCGTAAAACCTCCTCCGAATTCATTATTTCACGATTGTATTGAAAGGCTGAAAGCGTTTTAAAATGAAAACTACTAAACACAAGAAATGAACCATAAACATACACAGCATCCACCACCGCTAGCTGATCTGGTTTGCGTGCCGGCATGTAGGCATGTGTCATATCCTTCTAACGTTTCGGTCGCTCACAGGCAACCAATCAGGTTGCAGTATATGGTCCTATGCTCCTAGCGTCCTGTGTTTCAAAATATGCTACCGGGCAACATGAGAGGTCTCGAGTACGAAGACCGCCTGGCGAGATTAGAAATCCCGACGCTGGAAGCCAGAAGAAAGAGTTGGAGCCTCATCGAGACTTTCAAAGTCGTGAACGGGCACTACGCTGTAAATGGGTTCGTCATCTTTTAATCCTCGCGAAAGCTAGAACTGAGTGGACACAAAGCGAAGCTGGAGACGAGACCGCACCGAAGCAACCCTTGGTAAAATACCCTGTCAAACAGCGTTGGAAGTGCGTGGAACGCACTACCAGTTACAATAATCGAATCCAAGACTATAAATGCGTTTAAAAATAGACAGATACTTGTCTACATAATGTACTAATATGGTCTATAATGGCAAAGCATTTTAAATAAATTATAATTAACTTGCCGCTTAATTATAAAGCAACTTAATAGGATACTGTGTAAACTAGCACGGTTTTATCATTAAAATTTTTAATTTCCTACAATAGTATCGGCAGTTCTTCAACAAATTTGACTGTCAATTAGCTAAAACAAATATAAAGAAAGAATCATAGTTTTTAATTTATCTTATATGTGAAGTTATAACCGATACCATTAGTTTTCCATTTGTTGGTTGCAAAGGTATAAATTTGGCTAACTATGATAAAATTTTGAATTGTGTATTAGGAAGGTGTTATCTGTAAAATAAATATCAGAAAATATAAAACATAAGTTTATTTCTTACATATTTATTGTATAAATGGATTAATGATGCAGAGTAGGTACGAACGGTCAAATTTGAGAACTAGATAACCTAAAAATATGACATGTTAGTTAAACGTCGTAACGGTTGATAAGTAGGAATCTGTAATTTTGATTATTTAATTGTATCCATATCCAAGGTTTTAGTGGAGATTATAAAAAATAACAAAAACAAAATACAGAGAGAGATAAAAGTACGGAGACACCGATTTTCTGTCGGTAATATTTATGTTATAAGAAAATTTTCAATACAGATGTTTTTTATGAAATTTTTATCTATATATTGATATACACACAATATTTTATTATTCAATTGTATTTGAGTTAAGACTTTACGCGATATTTTTTTAAATTGCAACCCATTAATGTTATACTACTATTCGATAGAGAATTTTTTTCTCTTTATAATGGGGTAAAAATTGTTTGGGTTTACAAAACATTTCTTCGAGAAAATGTCGGTTAACGTTAAAGTATGTACAATTAATTAACTTCCCGATTCGTAAACGATACAGCCATGATAAATAAAAGTGACGCGATAAACAAAGGTGATATCACTAAGGCTAAATTTGTCTGTTTACGACATATTTTAAATTTTTTCAGTATCATTTACGAAGTTAATTAATTGTAAATAGTACTTTAACCATCGAATGGTAGTATAACATCAATAAGTTGCCATTTAAAAAAAATATAGCGTAAAGTCATAACTTAAAAACAATTGAATAATAAAATTGTTCGTGTATATCAATATTTAGATAAAAATGTCATAAAACACTTTTGTCTTGAATATTTTTTTATAAAATTAATATTAACGGCAGCAAATCGGTGTTAACATACTTTTAACTCTCTCTATATGTGTGCAACATTTTTAAAGTGTATGACGCCAACTTAAAATAAAACTAATTGTATAAAAATTTAATTTAAATAATAATAAATACAGGTATGTGAGCAGCAGAAGTGTTTTAACAATAAACGTCGTCATAAAAAGAATATGAAAATATTGCTGGTGTGTGCGTGTAACATAACCAGCAGGCGTTTTTGACGACGGTACGAGCAAGCAGTCGGAGGTAGCAGGTGCAAAGTCCGTTTTGCCAAATCAAAGAAAAATAAATTGAGCTCCAAGAAAGAAAAGTCCAGAATGTAAGTGAAAATTGAAGATTATCTAAACAAATACCAGATCTCAGTAAAAAGTAGAAATTGAAAAGAACTAAACTGCTAATTTCAGCAACGATAAAATTGATTAAAAACGTATATAAATAAATTTAGAGACAATCAAATTTAATAAAGTTAATAGTGTTCAAGAGAAAGGTTTAATAAACTATATAACAGGAAACATTAATTATAGCATCAGTAAAATTAGTTTCACGTTAACATATAGTATTACTTACGTGAAATTTAATTTAGTGCTAAATTATAAACTAACGATATTTTGATAAAACTTATTAATATTGAAAATATAGATTTATAATACGTTCTAATTAATTTCTGTAGTAACCCAACGAGATTAAGGGTCGAACAATTAGTTTTGTTACAAGTGCATGCTCTAGCTGTGGACAAAGAAAGGTAAGATTAGAATATAGCGTGATAAAACTCTGAGATTAAATAATTCATAATAATTCATTTTAATTAAATTAAAATAAGGTCATAGGACCATACAGATTTTATTAGTTATAAAATTCCTTTCTGTAAACTCTATTATTATTAACAATAATAATAATAAATCTAAAGAATGCTAACTTGCTCATAGGTGGTCCATGTAGTTTGTACTCGTTTTTCTTTGGTAGGCGCTGCACCGATGTAGGAGGATAGATAACCAAACAAATACTTCAATACGTAATATCTGCGAAGTACATGATATCACAAAATGGGCGAAAGAGATTCACAAAAAGTAGAACGAGTACATAGGAAAAATAAGACAGAACCGATTGGCAAACGAAAGTGGGAATAGAAAAGATCAACCTAGAGACCCACTTGAGAGGCTCCTTAAACGACAAAGAGAGAGAGATAGTTAGTATTTTCTATTAAAGAAATATTAGAAAGCTTATATATTACGTAGAGAAAGGAAGACGCAATTCAAAATTGGTACATCAATGATATTGAAATGCTGAAGCTTTCTGCTAGACGTGAATGACAACCTTCTATTTATGCGTATGTCTACCGAAATTCTAGTTTCCGTTTTCAATGAAATTAATAACCGCGGAGTTCCGCAGTGCCCGTAATACTAATGGAAGCCGACGGTGCATAATTGGGTGGCACATATAACTGTTTCTCTGCAAATTCACTTATGAAGTAATATGCGTTTACTTTATGGACTGCTCGCAGGCTGAAGCTATCAACTTTTGTCAAAGGTAATTGGGAAACTTGTTGCAAGTTCTGTTGCTTTCCGGACTATCCCCAAACACTATTTCCTCAGCCGCGGAAGGCGAGGCGTATGCCTCAAATTTCCATTTATGGTTCGTTAAAACGAACGTCTTTGAAGTTCGCACATTGTGCCTGAATTGGGAATTTATTGAGGTTTGGTAGCCAAGGGAATATGGGTAACAGCGAAATTAGCAATGATGATCTTATGTTCCTAAGGCGGTCGTTGGTATAGTTTATGGCACCATAGCTTTTTTATTTCCAAGAAAATACTAAACGTTGCAATTCAATAAATGGTCACGGAGAAAAATATGTATCGGAATTTTAATAAAGGTTAGCTACTCTTGTCATTCTGCAGTAATTTATTTTGGGAAAAACAGACAACTGTTTGTATGTATGTATGTATGTACAAACTGTAACCTCAATTACTTTTTTGTGTATAGGCTGGAGCTTTATGCTCTGGCATCTGGCGATATAATGCTGAACTTGCCCCGGATTCGAGATACAGAGTTGGAGCGCGCCTTTGGTGCTTGCGCAGCAACCATTGTGTGATGTGTGTGTCTTGGTGATGTGTTGATCTTGTTACTCTATCCTTAGGTATGTGGTAATGAGTAGAGCACAGTTAATTTGGTGCCCAACTGTGAATGGTCTCACCCAGCCGATTCCAATTGCCAAGGCTACGGAAAAATTCCGACCCCTGCGGGATTCGAACCGAGGACTTGCTTAATGCAAGCCTGGCCTTTACCCAACTGCGCCACGCTGCTTTTGTACAACTGTTTGTATGCATTTTTATTATTTTGTACTCAACCCATTCTTCACTGGTTTTTTACTCAAAGCACTTGGGTGCAGAACATCTACATTGCAACCATAGCTTATAAAGACTTCTTTCAAATATCCAGTGTTTCAAGAAATAAAAACGCACTATCCTGATTTCTCCCTTAACTTTGACTTGTGTTTGTGTTACTGCCAGATGTAGATGTTTAGTTTTAAAGCAAGGATTAAGTTGAAAAGGTGGAAAGGGAATAGCAGGGGCGGACTGGCTAGGGATGCGATCGCATCCCGGGCCCTTGGGCCGTCCGGGCCCGCAGGCAACGCAACTAGTACGTTGACACAGGCACATTTTGGCCCCGGGACTCCCGCCCCACGATTAATTTGTAATCCATGTATTATGAAAATGTAATTAAAAATAGCTCTTTATAATGATGTTACTTACACAATGAGGATATATATAGTTTCATTCATATATATATTTATATATTGTTTGTTTATGAAGTATTTTTGATGCCCTAAACTGCTTGAGAATGGAAGCCTAGTCTTTCGAAACGTAGAAGATAAGAAATATAAAAAAGTAGTTTGTTGTGTGGTGATTACCATAAACTTAAAAACATTAATACCAATGGATCACGAAAGACTGCAACAAAATATAATTTATACATCAACTAGCTGACCCGGTAAACCTTGTTTTGGATTATGACATAATGGGGAAAACCCTTCAAACCATTAAGCACAGAATCATAAAAGTATGACTGCAAATAGAAAGTCGTACAGTGTATAAAAAAACTCACTTTCGATATTTTCCAATTTTCCGGCTTTCCCTTCGAATTTTTCCGAATTTTCTTTTTTGCTAAACCACCTCGGAAGTAAGATGAACAACACAAAAAAATCATCCAAATCGGCCAAGTCGTTCTCGAGTTTTTGCGATCTTATATTATAAGAGCCGATGCCGCCGGCCGTCCAGACCGTAAGCACTGGCGCGCGCACATCCCGATCGTAAGCACAAGTGGCGAGACCGTCAACAGCAAGCATTTGTATTGTTAACGCTGGCAGGGCCGGACGTAGGCTGGCTACCAGCTTAAGCAAGTATATTTATTGTTAACCGTTTCTTTACGCTGGCAGGGCCAGACGGAGGCTGGCCACGCGCGTTCTATAAGATGATTATTAAAAAGTTATGCAATGCATGATCCAATCAAAATGTTCTGTAATGCAGCATACCGTATGAATGATACATTTAATTTAAATAATATCCAGATCTCTAATGTATATCATGTGATGTAACAGTTGTATGTTTTAACTGGTGCGGTTGTAAGGGCAACCAGAGGGTTGTTTATATTTAGTAGTAATAAAATAACTTGAATTGATAACCTACGAGAAATAGTCACGTTAAGGTAGTATTCTCTATGATCAAATTTGACTTTAAGTCACAAATATTATTCAAATATAAAATTCAAGATTGTTTGATTCCATTTAACGTGGTATTTTACTACGAAGCCAGTAAAACCAGTAAAAGTGAGTGTTGTGGTATGCTGTTGAACTGTCTATCCAAATAATAGAGGTTTCAAAGAGGTACAACGAGCTTTGATTTGGTCGGGAACAACTCGAGGAGGTGTTTGCTGACTAGAATCTATCCAGTTAAGAGCTGAGATAGAGTATTCAGGTACAAGATAGACAATCGGAAGGTTAGTGCCCTTTTCTTACGAAATATTAAGAAGTTATACAGCAAGTTTGGTGCGGCTAATTATTAAGATAATTGTAATTCCATTTAGAAATTAATTTAGAAGAATTATTTTTCTAAATTTAATAGTGATTCGAGTACTCGATGTTTTTCGACCATTATATTTTGAAATTTACATTTTGGAATTAGGTTATTTTAGAATTTTCATTCAATCAAGTTTGGACATATTTAATATTCGATTAAATTGTTTTTGACAATTTGTATTTTATTTTGTAATGTCAGATCAAACTTCAATATGCTACTAAGAAAGTGAAAGTACGAATTTAATTTTGTGAAGTGCCTGAAAATTATATTTGATTCTATCAAATAGTTATTATATTTTGAAAGTAATTCAGTCTTTAACTACAAGAGAAAGTTGTTAGTTGAAGATTAACCCATTCAGCTGGGATTGTTCCAGTGCTTGTAAAACTGACTAGTCGAAGCTTTAAAAAACAATAATCAGATGACATCATTTTAAATGTCAAATTGATTTATGAGATACGTCAATTACTATTTATTTCATTAAGAAGTAAGGTAAGCACATAAGTGCGCTACCTGATACTGCTTCTTTGTGATAATTAGAAAAAGAGTATATTTAATTTGATATGTAATAGTGCTTCAAAGAGAGAGCTATTACATTTTGACTTACAATTTGAGGTTTGATATTAATTGTAATAACACCGCGAGAAGGAATTATATTACAGTGCAGTACATTGAGATCGTCGCTGACCTAGGGATGTGCGGTACGATCCGATATTTTGAAGTACCGGTACTTTGTCTCCCGATACTCGATATTTGTACCGGTATTTCAGTAAGCGATACAATACGATACGATTTATTTTTGGTCAGTATCGCCAGGACCGATCCAAGGTTTTTGCCGCTTAATTATTTTTTAAAAATTTTTAACATAAAAATTAATGAAACAATCTCAATGAGGTTGTTTGATATTTTTTATATTTAGTGTTCTATGGAAGTAAGAGCCAGATGGTCGAACGTCGATAACTTTCAATAAGTAATTTTCAGCTTCTACAAACTCGACAATAAAAATCAAAACAAAATGATTTTGTTGGGCCGAAATCTTCCCGTTTAACATGTGTATGTACTACGGGTTTCGGCTGGTACAACAAAATCGTAATTGATAAATTCTAGGAGAATGACTAATTCTGGCGGAGCTTTCATGCATCTCAACAAATTGTATTATAATGATTAAATATCCAATAAAAACTGAATTATTCAGATTAAATATTTATAACATGCTGCTTTATACAATTGTAGTGTTGATATGTTTATGAAACTAAATTTGTTGGAAAATATGAATGCGTGTTACTTTTTAATTTTTTAGGCGTTATAAAAGTTAGTATACTATTTAATAGATGTATTTCTAATACTTTTAATTGTTTCTTGTTGAGTTTTTTTATTGTTACTGCCAATATCATTGCTACAGTTCTATTTGCTGGACTAGGACTCGAGGTTCGTATAAATATACCTAAAAAATATCCTGGATCGAATGTGTACCGGTATTTCATGTACCGGTACTTTTGTATACGATACTGTCTCGAACCGATATTTTTAAATCGATACGATACGATACGATTGTACCGGTACTTTTCGGTGTATCGAACATCCCTACGCCACCTTGCTTCTTGCCAAATCCACTCACAAGCTCGCTGGTTGGGAGTGCCAATTTGGTACTTGCGAGTTACATTATTGGTCGTAGGTCTTCCTCGAATATAATTTTCGCAAGATTTGAATTGCGCGCTCGGGTAGTGTTACTAGTAGGTGGTTGTTACTAGTTGGCGCCTTTTAAACGCGTCCTAAAATAGCGTTTAGGCCATAAAATGTATCGCACCAGCGAAAAAATTTTCGGCTTCGGCGATATTGCCTCCATCGGTTTTAAACGCTATGGTTTGTTATTTCTAACGTCACAGAAATAGGGTAGGCTTTAAAAGACCGAAAACATATAAACAAAGTAGATTGCACCCCGAAGTGGAAGATAACGTAGCATACAAAAACTGTCGAAAGATATTCAAACCAACTTAGGCTAAGATAAAGATCGGACCTCTTCCACTGTCCCAGGTGTTTATCACACGACGTTTCGGGAGTTTTTGAACTATTTCCGTCTGTCACTCTTACCACTAGGCTACCAGCGCGGTTATAACTAAAATATATAACAGTGATAAACACCCGAGACAGTGGAAAAAGTCCGTTAAAACTTATTATAATAGACCACTGACAAAAAATGACATCATTCAGAGAATAAAACTAACTACATGGAGATATATGATCACCAAAGTGGATAGAAAACTAGGGGCCTCATCAAGGAGTTTAAAACAATCACAAAAGTTCTAACCTAAGATCACGTCACTAAGAACAAGGACAAAACAAATTCGGGAGACAGACACAGTTATATGATATGTTTTACGGACTTTTTCCACTGTCTAGGGTGTAAATCACACAACGTTTCGGGAGTTTTGTTCTACTTTCGTCTTCAGGTGTTCCTGGTTAGTCCTGAGAAGGACTGATACTGTACGTTTTTCAACGTAAATTTGTGCCTCCCAGGGGTTTGAACCCGGGACCGCTGTTGATGCGTTATCCCATTGTATGTGACGGTCTTCGTTCCAGACGTGTTCTGCGATCTTGGATTTGATGGTTTCGCCCATTCTAACATCTTTGCGGTGTTCCGATAATCTCACTCGCAGGGATCGTTGTGTTTCCACTATGTATTGTCTTCCACTCTTCGGAAAAAGTCCGAAAAATCATAATAGACCACTCCCAAAAAATGGCATTCAGAGAACAGACAAAGTTATAGTGAGGTGAAAAGAATATTCTGCGAAATGATGAAATGGAAAACATGAAAATATAAAACAGGAATACTTGGAAATCCCGCCAGGCACTAGGTCAGGACATTACTACTGAGCCCTCATAATCAGTTTTCTTTCCAATCCACAAAAAAGGCTCCACACAGAAGAGTAAAACTATTGCACTCCCCATATTGGATCAGCTAGAATACCCCGCCCGTCGCTGGCTTTTGAATGCACGCGACAGAGGGGCTGCGTCATCTCGTCCAACTTCTTCTCGGCCGAATATTTAAGAGTGCGGAAAATAGATCAGTAGTTGGCCAAATTTTATCGAGTCGAGACGATATGGCTGCTATTGCTACGTGATTATAGCGGTTTGATAAAGTCCCACCGTTTTGATTAAACACATTATAACGATTGTCGGATATAATTATGCAGCTTGCCATACCGTAGCCTACGCATTTGAAATACCGGCTCTCCTCTTTTCTATTTTTGCCTAATGTTATTTGGGATACATTCAAAAGCATCCTTATCATAGACGCCCTGTATATTAATGTATGTTTTAGCAGCCAGCCTATAAAGTAACGCTCCATCAACACACCTCCGGTTCACGTTAGAGTAGAATTTAAGACTTGTTTTATGCGAAACATTATTTACGACATAAAACCAGGTCGCACGTTGGCGGCTCCAGATTTGTTGCATATCAAACGGGATTTACGACAAAAGAAACAGGCCACAGTTTGGTAAAATGCTAGTGCCACTCGCCCTAACTACGTTACGGTGTTAATAGATGTTGACTCCACTCACTTCTGATTGTTTTTCCTCACAGGAAGAAATTGCCCCTGAAGTCGGAAGTAAGACAATCCTTAAGTCAGCTAATAACGTTTGTGTGCGACGGTGCAGCTCCTTCCAGTACAGACTAACCTTATGAGAAAGGTAAAGGTTCAGGGTTATTTCAATTCCCCCAACTGGGGGCGGGCTGCTGTAGGGACCTTCCGTTCCTCTTCAGCCAAGAACGGGAATTATAGGATGGGTGAGAGAAACGAGGGTTGGAGAATGGAAGAGAGGCCAGGAAAGGTGGAGAAGTACTGCTCCGGCATTCGCCTCAGAGAAGGTACTCTGTTGACTCAGGAAAACCACCTAAAAACCTGAATCAGAGCAGACGGCCAGGGGAATCAAACCCGCGACCTCCCGAATGCTAAGCAGATGTGATAACCACTACTCTACAGAGCTCGGTTACCTTATGATTAATCTCTTGGTGTCGCTAAAATTTTTTATACAGATCAGACAAACGAGGGTTGCACGCAGACACCATAAAGTAAAAGCTAAGACTAGTTTAATCTAATTTTAGTGAATTAAAAAAAAATTGTTTTTAATATTTAAATTATGAACATCAGTTCTGAAAGATATCCGTCTATATAAATATGGTGGACGCTTAGACGTAACTATTTTATGAAATATGAATGCGGTTTGAAGCATAAAGGGATTTATCATGTTAAGCCACTTTAATACCTGAAGTTTGTATGATACATGGTCGTATTTACGCAAACCGAGGATAAAACGAATACAAGAATTTTGCACTTTTTGAATTCGAGTTTGGTCACTGCTGTCAAGGCAAGGACTATAAACAGGAGAACAATATGTAAATTGTGACAGAATTAATGTATTACACAAGTTTGTTTTTATATTTTTGGGTAAGTAATTCCTATAGAAATTATAGCGGTCGCTCACTTGCTGTCCGGTGACAAGCACACCCGTTACACTTGCTGTCAGTAACCTCCAATCTCTGCTAAGCGGCTCAAGAAGAATCCGGTAACTGCGGGAATGGAAAAGCCTCCCGCACCAGGGCTATTTCTACCAGGGAAAATGCTGTTAGAATCCGCAAGAAGAGCACGAAAGTGGTATCTAAATCTGGAGTGTCCGGCAAGCGCATTTCCTTAACAATATTCGGCACACAGAAATTCCTAATAAATGCGCGTTAAATGCGACTCGAAAACTTGTCTTCCGGTATTGAATTCGCGGCCACAATTACAACTTTACTACGGGCTGACACCCCGACGTAAAAGTATCTACGTAGTTAATTCGGAAAGATGTTTCCTTTTAACCCAAGGTGCTTTCGATAACCAAACAACTGCTACTTGTTGCGCTCCGAAGAACCAAGAGGACGGCACAAAACATCATGACAGTTGTCCCGTATGAGGTGGACTCGCATATAGGGCTGTGAAAAGAGTTATTACGTTTAGAAGCTCTTGTAAAGGAAAGACAACTGTAAACTTGACTCCAAGACTGACAATCTGTTTTCATTTTAACTCACAAGAAGGGAGTAGGAAAGATCAGGTGATTTCACTCGATTGCTGAACGATGACACGCTACTTACGTGACAACGCGTGGTTCGTGAAACCCCGCGAGGAGTATATCGATCAAGTTGTAGCAGCTTCCAAGTTGGAGTGCTGACCGGGTTGTCTCTCACGTGCGTGTCCATGGCTATTAATAAAATTTACGGCGACATTAAAGTACCTTTGAATCGCTTTGCGTGCGACTCCTGAGCTGCCGGAACCTACAAAACAAAGGAATCGACAGTGAAAGTTTCTCTTATTGCACCCATAATCACGCAACTTGAACCAGTGCAATCTGCCATCGGCAGTGTGTCATTTAACATTTGATAACCCAACAACATTTTTTTTTTTTTTTTTTTTCATTTTAATCTTACATTTCTTAATAGCCTGAGTTCTTGTAAAATCTAACTCAGGCCGTAATTTGCTTCTATTGACATATTTTTCAGAATTGTTCTATTATTTTTACTTATACCTAACATGCTACATGCTAAGATCCTAGAAACCTAACATGCATAAAACATAAAAAACATTACATGACATCACACAAAAAATTCCTACACCAAAAACAGATCATGCTAAAAATAATAAATTTTTTTGTTCGACTTACATTTGGGTTTCCTGATTATGTTGTTTTCTTAATCTGCTAATTGCAGTTGTTTGTTATCCCCTTCTTAAGCCTAGTCTAATTTTCTATTATTACACAATGTTGTTTTTTTAAAATTTTTTTTTTGTAGTCAGCTGCTTGCAGGTCCGGTAATCCATGACCTTGCACAACAGCTTCATTTTATTCTATATTTTCTTCCCTATCCTTAAGTCTAGTCTTATTTCCTATTTTTATTATTATTAAAAATTGTCTTTTAAGTGTCTCTTTCACTTTCACTGTTTCACTGTTACTTGGTCCGGTAATTCCTGGACCATGTTAGACAGTTTAGTCATATCCTTTGTCGTTGAGTGTTACCTCGTGGATTCGTGGAAATAGTTGTTGTATCTGTGGTATCCTGCTCATTTCATGGGTTTCATGGGTAGCAGATTTCAGTAGCCCCTTCATCCCTTGACTCGGAGAACTTAGTGTCAAGAGACTCCGGAGCTTCCTTCCTCTGCAGCCCCATTCCATACCTTTTTGTTGTCGTTAGATGTTGTTGTTTATCATCATCTGTGGGCAAGTTGTTGATTATCGCTTTAGTGTTTGAGAAAATTGTTGCTCATTTCTTGGGAAGCAGATCTCAGCAGCCCCTTCCTTTCCTGACTCAGAGAACTTAGTGTCAAGAAACTCAGGAAAACTACCTCCTTCTGCAGCCCCTTTCCATGATTGTTCTTACATCTGATGGTTATTTCCATTGAGTCTTTGCTCATTGTATTTTCGTTGGCACTCTTTTGATATTTTGTCAGCAAGCTTGTTTAGATGTGGCAAGAGTCTTTCGTCTTCCAAGATCTCCCGCGTGTTGTGTCCTCTTAACTCTTCTCTTTCTCTATATGCAATGGCATGCATAAGCTGGCATTGAAACACCACGTGCTCAGGAGTGCCTACCTCACCACATTCGCATTCGTTGTTCTCTTTTAGATTGAATCTATAGAGATATTCCGGATACGGACCATGTCCCGTGAGGAAATGTATAAGCCCTTGCGTTGGGTTTATCTCCGCTGCTCTTCTGACGTCAGGTAGGAAGTCATACATTCTTCTTCCCTTATCGCAGTTCTGCCATGACGTTTGCCATTCTGCTTCTATAGCTTCTTTAATCTGACGCTTTGTTGTTATTTCTGCCTGCATTATTTCTTGCACTTTTCCTAGTTCTGCTTTCCTCATCCAGTACATGGCCGCTCTCTTTTTGATTTCCAGGTGGAGTGGCAGTACTCCCGTTACCGTGGTCAAGGCTTCCGTCGGGGTTGTGCTGAAGGCCCCTGTCATCCTTAGTAGCACTTTTCTCTGGGCTCCATTCACCTTTTGTTTTTGCTTGATGGTTTTTAGCCTGTGCGCCCATATGCTGGCTCCATATCCCACAATTGAAGAAAGTATCGTGTTCATGTATACCCTTACACACGAAAGTGGTATTTTGTATTCTCTTTGCGCCAATCCAGATATTTTATACATCACCTTGGTCGCCTTGTTGCACACTTCTTCAATGTGTTCATGATAATTTCTTTTTTCATCCATCTTGATTCCTAGATATCTCGTGGATCCAGACCTTCTGATGTTTTGTCCTCCTATCTTTATGATTGGATCCCTTTGCAGTTCCCCTTTCATTAAGGAGTAGTTGGTCTTTTCTTTTGATAATGTCAGCTTTGTTTCTTTACACCATTGGTTTATATATTGCATAAGGTTATTGCACTTCTCCTGAATGTGAGCCCTTGAGTCAGCCTCCACCAAGAGTAAAAGGTCATCCGCATACGCTACTGTTTCTGCTGCTTCTTGGTTGTCTTCCAGTTTTTCCAGTAGCTCTTCCAACAGCACATCCCAGAAAACTGGTCCACACACTGACCCCTGAGGACATCCTTTTGTAAGGTGTTTTGTTACCTTCTCATCTGGGCATTGTATTGTTACATACCTGTCCTGGCAGTAACTTCTAAAGCTCTTATATAATTCTCTTGGACAGTTTAGGTCTTTTAATCTTCTAAACAGGGCCGGCCACCATAAGTTATCGAAAGCGCCCGTAAAGTCTATAAAAATTGCTACTACATATTTGCAGTTGCTTTCCTGCACCGATCTTATCGCCCTGTTTATTGCATCCTCCGTCGTTCTTCCCGCCCTGTATCCGTACTGGTTCCCGTGCATTCCTCGCCTCAGTGTGAGTCGATGCTGTAATAGCCTCCCACACAGAAGCTTCTCCTGCACCTTTCCCAGTACGTTAAAAAGACATATGGGTCGATACGACTTTGGCTTCGCAGGGTCCTTGTCATCCCCCTTTTTTATAATTACGACCTCGGCCTGCTTGTAAGCATTGGGTATTTTTCCTTGTCTTAGGCATCTATTGTAGAGAGAACATAAAGGTTCCAGTAATTCCGCTTCAAGGCTCTGGATCACCTCCGGCGGTATGCCATCGGGTCCTGGTGCCTTTTTCCTTTTTAAAGATCTTATTGCTTTGCTTATTTCTTCCTCCCTGAAAGGCTCTACCATCCCTTCTACTGTATAATCTTCGGTCATTCTGCTTCTTGTGTTGCGCTGTTGTTCATCCTCTTCTTCTAAATTATCACTTGGTAGTAGAACCTTCAGGAGGGTTTCAATTGATTCCTTCCAATTGCTCGTCATCGTCCCATCATCTCTCTCCATTGAGGAGAGAAGCGAAGGCGACCTGACCTTGTTGGATATAATTTTATATGGTACTCCCCATATATCTAGTGTTAAGTGTCTCTCCACAAATATCTGCCAACTCCTTTCTTTTGCCTCCTTTATTTTCGCCTTATAGAGCTGTTTTATTGCTCTGTACTCTGCTAGGTATACCCTCCTCTCACCAGCAATTGCCGTTCTTTGGTATCTCCTTCTTGCCTTCCTGACTCTCTTTCTGAGCTTCGTCAGCTCTTCTGTCCAGCCAGGATTGCTTATGTCCTTTTTTTGCTTCATTAGGGGGATTGCAAGGTTCATCGCTCGTGTTATTTCTTTTGTTATCTTTCGAGCTGTCTCGTTGACATCGTCTCCCTCCTGCACCAGCGCCTGCCTCCCAAAACCAGCTCTCAGCGCATCCCAATCCGCCCTCATTAGGTTATATCTAGGTCTCTTTCTAAGTTCTTCGCTTTGTCTCTCTCCTGCCATATCGAAACAGATCATGTTGTGATCACTCACCGTTGCATTGCTCATGACTTTCCAGTTACTTACATATCTATAGGCTTTCCCGTTTGTCAGAGTTACATCAATGTTACTTGATGCCCCTGCTCTGTTACTGAAAGTGGGGGGGTTGTTGGGTTCATTGATGACCTCCAGTTGGAGCTCATGTATCAATTCCTCCAACAGCTCTCCCCTCTCGTCTGTCCTGTCGCTGTGCCATAGCACCGATCTTGCATTTGCGTCTGCCATTATTATTACTGGCTGGTTTCGATATGTCAGGAGAACATTCCTCACCTTTTCCACGTGCGGTTCAATGGCGTCTCCAAACTGAAAATACAGATTGGCCACGATCCATGTTCCCGCACGTGTTCTGACCTCTATACAGATGCAGTGTTCATCACTTAGTTGTGTTATCAATGTTGCTGTTATTTCGCGATTGAAGACTATGATAACCGCCTTTGGATGTTCGCCCTTGGTTATGATCTGCGCTGTCACCGGCATGCTTGGGATTTTACCACCCCTTGCATATGGCTCTTGCATGCAGACCATATCCAGGCCTTGTTCTGCTGCTAATTTTCGAACTTCTTGGAGCACTAAAGTACTCCTCATTCCATTGATTTGTGCTATTCGTATAGCTACGGATGGCGCACGAACATGTGACACATTGGCCATTGCTGTGTCGAATCAAAAGCTGTTCTCCCGTGCATTCTAACAAAATCGCGATACAGTTCTTCGATATCATAGTCTTCTTTTCGCCTTTTGAACACTTTATCAATAAGTTCTTTTAATTCTGCTGCATCTGTTGGAAGATTGGAAGACCTCAGCTGGATCCGGTCGACAGCACCCAGCACAGGAAAGGCGACTGTTTTTCCTTTCGGATGCAGGTTTCTTACAACATGTCTTAGCGCAAGTGTCAGCGTACTTGCTTCTTCAAGTCTGCTTAATTGCATATTGAGCTCGATATTTTCATATAGTTTCGGGTCATACGTAGATGTAGATGGACCATTCTTCAAATGACATGTTCTCATTTTTTCTAGTATTTCTTCATTCTTTTCTCTCTCCTCTTTCGTTAGTGCATCACTTTGCTTCCTGAACATTTTGCGCATTTTTGCTCTCATTTCATCTCTCAGTCTTCTTGCTGTGGATTTTGTCCTTTTTTGTTCTTCTTGTTTGTTTGATTCATTATTGTTGATTGTTTCCTCTCCGTAGGACTTATTGTCCATAATCGGTCTTTTGTATGAGCCTGTCAATCAACAGTTTGTGGATCGGACAATCCTTTATTGTTTTTCCGCAGTTCTTTCCCCGTTTCTTGCATGGAATGCAGATTGGGGGTTGATTTTTCTTCGGGCAGTTCACTTTATTGTGTTCGCCTTCTCCACAGTGCGCACATACCTGCTTGTCTTGTTGCAGGGAGCAATGCTTGCTTACATGTCCTAAGTCCTGACATCTTACACATTTTGGAACTACTATGTAGTCCTTTACATTTAAAGCTCTAAATCCTACGTACAGCCTGTCTTGCCTGAGGATCGCTCTTCTCAATTTTGCTGACACTTCCACCACATGATGTACTGTGGTCTTATCTCTCGGCCCTGTTTTAAATCAAGGATTGAAAGTTGAGTTGAATTCTTCTTCTTCTATTATACCCTCAAAATTTTGCTCATATGTTATTCGCTTTAATTCCTCATTGGTATGATTAGATGGTACATCGTATATTATTATTAGAGGATTTCTCTTCTTAGGAGCCTCGCATTTTAAGTCTCTCTTAATGTCTTCATTTTGGATGATCTTTTTCATATCCTCTGGTGTTGCCGCTTCTACAATAAGTGCTTTCCCTGTCGTTCTCATTGCTTTGATACGTATTTTTTGCCTTTGAGGGTTTATTTTACTTGTAAATTTTTTCACCTCTTTGCCATCTTCGCCAGTTGCAGATGTTATAAATAGGGTATTATTAGTTTTTTGCGCTGTCTTCTCTACCATGCCAGTCTTGCCCTTATTTTCCTTTGTCACTACAGATGCGTACGATGTTTGTGCCATATTTGTCGACGTCTGTTTTTCTGATAACTCTTTTCTCAATCTTTGGTTTTCCTCTCTAAGCTCTTTTATCTTTCCTTGCTGTTCAGCTTGCGCTATTGCCCACAGTGTGATTTTCTCTTTGAGTGCATTTAAGTATGCCTTTGGTAACTTCTTACTTTGGTCAAGTTCACTTTCTATGTAGTGTAGCAGGTCGAGATACCTGGACTCTACAGTTCCTTCCTTTTCTTTTTTCTCTCCTCCTTGACTTGATTCTCCCGCCATGGGTGTAGGCTGAGGCCTCGGCCTAACGCTTCGGTCCTCTTCCTCCGCCTCTCTTACTGACCCCCGCCTAGTAAGCGGGGGTTGCTGCATTTTGATGTTTACTATCTATCTAACCTATGCTTTTCCTCACTTGTCCCTTGAAAAATAATTATTTCAACTTAGTGATTCGTGCACTTAGCCGTAGCGTGGAGCTTACTGCCAGAGACGTCTGGACTTATAACCACGCAGTCGTTGCCCGCCCCTTACCGCGAGGAGGTGGCACTTCACTATCTAGCTTTCTTTACCACTTTGTATAGCTCTATGCTATGTGAAAGCCCGCAGGCCGCTTTGCACAGGACCAAAACTGCAATCCTGTGACCCCGAGGGGCAACAGTCGTCACACCACAGAAAATTCCAAATTAAGGAGACCGCTTGCCGTGAGAAAAACCAAAGCTGTCTTTACTGCATTTATGCATCGCTGCAATCAGATTTCCTAATTGCGTACGCATGACAAATTCACTCAACAGACTACCATATTTCTCGCAGCACCACTAACCCAAGAGCATTGTCATCTTCCCCGACCGTATATCGCAGCAGTTTTGATTTGAGGATCATCTTCGAAGAGGGTACCTTCCCCAACCCCCCTCCCCTTCCCCACTTTACAAACTGCTAGGGTAAACAAATTGTTTGTTGTATCTACATTGTACGCTTGATAGAAGGTGCATTGCGTAAGTAATTTGGGTTTCAATCATGAACTATTAGCGTGCCGTTTTAACTGTTGAATTTTTTGAGTTGCGTCTTCTACGCTTAGCTATAGAGAACAGTTAGCCTTCTTAAGGCCACTGTTGATTAAATTGACCAAATTAACAAATTTACCCGGCATTGGCTGGGTAGCTTATATTATGGCGACGCCTCCAAGGATAGCTTTTTTTAATTAAAGACGAAAGCAGTATTGTAAACACCAAAACATAACTTTTCGAGATTTTTTCAGATCTTCACGTTTTAGGGTCTCTAGATGACGAAAAACAAGTTTTTCAATGCTGTCTGCCTGTTTGTTGAACGTATAACTCAGAAACTATTTGTTGGAGTAAGACGATATTTTGCATACAGGTTATATGTCTACCTGGCATTAAACCCAGGGTGAACACCTTAAAAAATATTTGTTTGAATTTTTGCTTTAACTGACAAATAGAAAAAAGTTATAATTTGCGCATGGCGCAGGCTTTATCATTGGCAAAATTCAGAACTAGCACATACAGGGGTAAACATCACAAATGGGACAGAATATTATGGTGTCTTTATAACGCAGCAGAAACTCGTACAATTTGAGCACGATCGTAGCTCATTGTTCAAGAGGCCGCAAGCGGCGTGCCCAAGCGGTGGACTAGAAACACGGCTCAAAATATTAATACCATTCGCCTTGGAGTGCGGAGTTTGGATCCCAGTGGACTACATTCTTTTATTTGCAGATTGATGTAATTCGCGCAAGGGAAGTTCCGTGTAAACCCCTTTACAGATTTCTTAAGATTTCTTTTGCACATTTAACATTTTCAATATATAATATGTGTGTTATATTTCGCATATGCCTTATAGGATTAAATCCAGTAAAACTATGTTTTACAGAAATCCCAATTCATTTATAAAATTAATAATTGGAGTTTGTAATTAAGCACGGTTAGGCTGTAATTTAATTCAATTTAATTTAACATAAACTTATTATTACGTACAACATATGGATATAAACAATTACTTATATTTATTTTACTGTATTTTTCCTATGTTCTATTAAGAAGTGTACATTAGTAAGCAAACCGAGTACAAATATCACCAACGGTAAGTCCCAGACTCCCAGTAGAAAGCTTGCCGGATACGTCGACACGAAGAAGCGCTTTCTAGCTCTTTGGGATTCTGGGAAAAAAACTATCATAAATTCGCCTAAAGCTTCCATGGCTCAAAGGAAATCACCTTTGGAGGTTTATCTAGCTTCAATTCATCATCGAACGAACCGTCCCATGTCTCGACTGACCCACTAGTCGAGGTAACTTGATGCAGGGCTAAACAGCTTTGTTCTCGATAATATTATAGTCATCCTTGACATTGCCTTAAGAGGTTTCTTACTTAAATAAAGTCAAGTAACGATCTGTTGTCCCCTGAGCAGTTTTTCTGTGTTTTAGGTACCGTTTGGTCATGCAAAAAATTTAATAGATGCCTTCGACAACTTGTTGTAAATGAATTGCATATGCGTAATAGACTATCGACAATTTCCCTGCGCCGCCTTTTAATTATCTTGCGCATATGGTACAAGTCGATTAAAGTAGTTTTGAAAATGATCTCATTTAAATAAAATACGCCTTAGATAATCCAGAGGCAAATCACTCATTGGATGATGGAGCCAAGTTAAACACTTCACCGTAAAATCCTTGCAGATTTCTTTAAGGGAAACTGAATACTCAAGTAGAAGAGAAAACATGCCGAGCAGTTTACGCTAAGTGATAACTGATACCTCCGCAGTAATGAGGATGACGAGTTAGAGGAAAATCGAATTTGTTTTTTTATTACTTTATAACTTCTGGTGACTATTTAAGTAATATAAATTAAGGTCTTGTACTGATAAAAGGTAATCTCCTAAAGGAGCACAATGAAAACAGTCTCAAGCCAATCCACGGGTTGAAATTCAGGGAAAGTGTTGTGACGGACCAATGAATCATAAATATCATTTGGCAACAGAAAGGAAGAGACACTAAGACGTGTGAGTAGTAACGCAACCGCAGATTACAGAGCATTGAAGATCAATTATGCCTTAAACTGATGATGGGCCAGACTATTGGCGACGGTTGTAAAGTCAGCCATGATCCGTCTTAGATCTCAAGGGTATAAAGAACAAGATCAACTTCACGTGAGTGTAAACTACGTCTACCTAGTTTAATATTTGTAACGGTCTGAAAATGGTTTCCTTTCCCGTTTCCCATTTGTAGCACCTTTGGAAACTGTACATATGCTTGTGTGAATCAGGTTGCCTATGCAGTTTTCTGGGTTATTTGGATATGACACTAGTCGACTTCAAGTGCCCTGTTCCGTTTTTGGTAATCTTTGGCGCATTTTCGAATTCGAAATTAGCGCTCTTTGCTTGGAGCATTTCTCGTAGAAAACTTTGTAACAGAGCTATTTTCCGGTTTCCTTTTGAAAAATGTTCAATCTTTCACTCTGTGTTGGACGATTCTATTTTAGGTCTCATATCGGTGCCGTTTGTGGGGCGGATTCATTCCGGAAAGCATCGGTAATTAGGCGGATATTTGCATGCTCTTTTGGAAACTAGAGACGAGTGTTTGTGTGTCTCATCAAATTCCCAACGGTCCCCACACGGAAGGATTGTTAAATTGAAATTGCTGTTTCAAAACTCTCAGATAAAGAAATATTCAAACATTTTGCAACAAAACAGGACTGAATTTTATTTGCGAGTATCCTGGACTATGTGGATAAATAATTAAAATAATGTAACAATAAATAGTTTAAGTAATTAGAAGACAGCAGTAGCTCAACATTGTATTTTAACTTTAAGGTTAAATGTAAACCAGCCACACATACTTTCGTCATGTTCAAACTTGTGTCTGAATACTATATCTCAAACCTCTTTCTTAAGTTTTGATTTAATGTAAAGAAAAATTGTATCGTATTCAACTACATATTTATTTATGAAACTAGATAAAACGTAGGATCTAGAAATTATCCTGCAGCTGTAGGACTTGACTAAAATGGATAATAAATCTGACATGCATAATATAAGCTCATCTTAAGATTTCTCCTTTAACCTTTAGCACTTTTCAGTGTATCATAATAACAGTTTCAATTTTGTAGCGTAGCACTGCCTGATTAAATCCTCTTAACATTCTAATTGCCTCCTTTGTTTGCCCGTTTTACTATTATTAGCTCACGGGTCGAAAAGCCTCATTTCTCACAAAACATTCATGGCGTTAGCTCAATATTTGCCCTCCAAGTTCCATCTTAAACAAATCCTGAGCATTTCCGAACGAGAAGATTAAGCACGCAACGCAGACATGAGTCGGACTAATTTTCCATCCATAATTAGCCAGCTCAAACGACTCAGATTGCGCCCTAACAACGCTTTTATAAATTAACCCATGCCTTTTCAAAGAATTACACAGAAGGCATTATTTATTTTCATTATCCTTTGCGCTGCGCCGAGACAGTGATACATGGAGAGCTGAGGTAATTCCGGATAGGGTCCTTGTAGGATACTAAAGGATTACGAGAGGAAAGATGCGACGTCTGCGACGAAATTGTTTATTTACAATGGAAATTGAGATGGCTTGATGAAGCTACAGTGCTTTCATTTAAAGCTTTCTTAACGGACGAATATGTTTACCTCTAAAGAACTGATACAAATGTAAATTTCCAAATTAAGAAACCCTCCCAGTTCTGAAATCAAGATTAAGTGAAGTCGAGCTGCAGCGTAGAAAACAATAACAAATTTTGTTACTCGCAGGCTGCTTACGAGGCTGATCTGTGCTAACGCTGCTCGTGCTTGTTCTAATCCGGAGCATTTTGGCAAATGAAGAATTAAATAATTAATTTGTTGTGCGATAATTACTTTGGCAAAGTAGATTCTGTGCGCCCACTATTCTGTGATGTAATCATGTGCGCTGTGGGTATCAATAAATAAATAACGAATGAGCATTAGAACTGAATTAGGAAGAGTGTGTATGTTAACATTATTATGCGAATGCAACATAATTGCTTTCCTCCTTTCATTTTCCTAAAGCATTAAGTAGTATAAAAATAGTTAATTCTGCATTTTTAGCAGTCTTTGCTAATACTAACATTTTAAGTAACTTTATTACTCAATCCAATTGGGATCCAAGTCCACGATCAAGTCCAGTTCAAGAAGAGTTTCCGAATTTTCAATTTCATTCCATTCCTGCTACTCTTCGAACTTTAATCCTAAGAATAATAAAACAGTAATGCGCCGCAATTTTTACCTGAGAAGTAAATTAAAATAAATAAAAATGTTCACATTCATTAGCTACCATAAAATTTAAAAAATGTCCCAATCATATTCGATAAATCCTGATGGATTTACATATAGCACTAGCGCTTTGGCAATTACAAATATTATATTATTAATTAATTACTATTTATAAAATTGTCATATTTGGTTTTACTCTTATCTTGCAACTAGTGATTTTGTTCTTCCCTTAGTATGTATGGTTAAGTTACACCGTGGGTGTTATATTGACAATAAAGATAAGAATGATCTTTAGTTGCTCATCAAACACATTTAACAAAACTTCTAGATATGTTTCTTGAAATGGTGTACACGAATCCAATAGCTTAATATTAACAAGGGGAAGAAAAATAGTAATAGTAAAAAGAAGAGGGAACTCAAATTAAAATCGGCAGGATTTTTATGGACCATCCCAAAAGTTACAATTTTTATTATGGCGGAAGGAATATACCGGTTATAACAAAATCATTGTACAAGCCCCTTTTCGTAAATTATTATCTTTGAAGGTACATTTTTGAAACTTGGAACATCCTCTGTACTTAATGCACTTTGCTATTTAACATAGGAATGAATCTCTTCCCGCTTCCAGCTTTCTTTTTCCAAATAGATTTTCAGATTCTAATTAATTTTCGGAATCCAATGATACCATACACGCAACATTTCAAATGGCAAATAAAACACATGGGTGTGTTTCTTATTAACAGTACTAAATAGTTCCTTGGTACGTATATGGTACCACTTAAATATTTATTCATAAATTAGATTTCGATTTTTCAATAATATACAAGTTGTTCCATTTAGAAATTAAAAGTTGGTATTATTTCTGCTGAAACTGTAAGCGAAAAAATCTATTGATAGGTAAGGAAGTTTTGTTTACTAAATACATACGATGTGCCAATTTTCAAAAATAAAGAAAAAAACAAGGTGTACTATGATGGTGTTACACCCAGAATTGCTTACTCCCATTCAGAAATGATTTATTTTTAGGTATTTGTACACATGCACTTTTTCACTTTCAAGTTGCTCTCAATTCAAGCCAAAAGGCGATTTGCCATTTGTTTCTAAAGTAAAAGCACCTGTAGCATTCCTACGGCAGTCTTCCCCCATGATATTTTCAGTTGGATGCTCATCTGGCTGACAACGCATTGGGCAGTCCGAGCAACTCTTCGCCTTCAAAGTTGGGAAGTTGATGCTCTCTACCATGTATTCTACGCTGCGTTCATGATCGCACGACACTGAAAAATTGTGAATTACCAATTAAGTTTATTACCAGAGATCTCTCAGTTTGAATTGAATAAGTTATTTATTGCATATGCGTAATATCTAAAACGACAGTACTAAAGAAATATGTCGAGGAAACCTTCAATACCTTTGGGAAGCTCACACAACTGAAGATTGCATTTGCTCTTAATTTCCTTTATCAATTTTATCCTGGTTGTCTCATAATAGAAAACTGGAAAAAACTATTTTAAAGTTTAAAGAAGTTTTAAGGCTGCCACTAGTAATAACAGTTGCAATGGTTAAAAATTACTTCTTCCGGTTGTTGTTAACCATAACGTTCATTCTATTCGTTTAATCGAATCACAGCTTATGAGTTTACCTTGATTTTCGACATCTGTTAGACGTAGCATATAAATTACATTCAAAGATAATAACAAAACAACTAACCTCAGTAACTAAATACTTTTTATTGTAATTAGAAGCGGGATTCAAAAGGGGAGCGTTATATCTATAGCACACCTACAATAAGACAAATATGCAGAGAAAGATTAACAAAGAGGTGCATCTGCTGTTCATAGAATACGAAAATGCTTCTGACTGGGTTTTAACGAAACTAGAAATACCGCTACATCTAACCAAGCAATTAAAGGTGTACAAATATAAAATTTGGCACAGATTATGCTTATATGCAAGTTGGATTTAAGAATAACATTAAAAAAGACCTATAATGTAGAAGGTTGAAAATATCAACAATGAAGGTATCACTGCCTACAGGATTTCAACACTAGTTAATTATGTATTTTGGCTACAGTCTACTGCTTCATCGTTGTGCTGGTGCTGTGAATTTTTGGTGCGCTATGGTTTCTATGCCGATTCTTGGTGTTGCTATACTACATTCTTGGTGCTTGTTATATTGCTTAGCAACTTTATAGGCCCTAGCTCCATAAAATCCATTTTACGCCCACTGTTGAGGGCCACTAATCAAGATTATGGCTCGAAAATAGAATAAAATGCATTTATGTTAGGTCATCTAACCAAAATGCACACATCTAGCTCCATAAAGGCACGAGTTTTACAATACCGACATGAAGGCACACCGAGGTTGCACTTTGAAGCGACAAGGTTTGTGGGATCTCCAGCTTCCAAAGGATTGGTGGTGGATAGAAAAAGTCCTAACACCTGACCTAACGAAAAGCTGCTACACGAAGAAGATCGTGTTGGCGATAGAAACGCTAGTACTGGCCTAGGCCAGAGCTGGCCCACGAAGGAGGTCGTCTGAGCGGCAGAAACCATGGAACTGGCTTGGGACCAAGTTGGTGTTGAAAAAAGGTAACCCAGCGAAGTTGAATATACTATACACCTGCAAATATGGGAATGTGAGAATCGAATTCGAACACAATTCCCAGCACTAGAAAAACGCACAGAGTACACAGGCTTTAAAAATAAAGTTAACTCATAGGTTAGAAAGATTATGTAGTGACAGAGCCAGCAAAGAAAGTTTACCGGTTTCGGGATATTAAGCCTTCGTTTACATATAAAAGTAGGCTAGTAACTAGGTCATAACTATATCTGCACGGTGATAGTCTTTTACCGTACATGGCACCCATTACCATACTTCAACCGATAAACTATTGAATATACCACGGATGTTATGAATCATAACATATGCGGCAGTTATGATACTCATAACATTCCTAGAATTAATAGCTATTAACGTATATCGGAAAAATAAAAGTACGACGCTCAAGGGTATGTGCTCTCAATTCTATAATATCTCGTAGTAAGAATGGCTGACTTGCTTTATATCTCTACATAAAAGACTATATAATGAAAGTACACAAACAGTGACTAAGTAAGCATAATTTTAAGTAATGTAATAAACGCTATAGGTGATCATAAAAACGAAAGTCTCTTGGGCTCCATTTTATATATTATATAAACGGTAGGTTAAAAAATAGTTGGCTCCTGTGTGTGTTCAATAAATGCTGTATAGGCCTAGACTTTACAAAATTACTTTGTTTTCTTGAGGTAATTAGCAACAGCATATTAATTTATCGAGAAAATTGAAATTGTATAAAATGTCCAATGCCACTTAAAGGTTTTATACTACACATTTACCTCTTACGCCCATCTTATTCGAGTAATATCAACAATATACAATCTTAAAATAGTGAATTCTGAAGCCGGCTGCTAGAGTATCGGTTATAACATTAAAATAAGTTTGATTCTTTGTAATGGACAAGGTTTAAGCATGCAGAATACCAGGTACCTTAGCCAAGAACAGCTGTGGTCATATGATCAAAGTGGTAATTAAAATTTTGCCGATACTAAGGAGTTTCAACGCTAGCAAAAGATCTTTTACATGCTACACATCGTAATAAACTAGGGCCCATGGCTTTACATCATTTCCGAATCATGGCATTCTATAGAGGCTTTCATCCGCATTTTTTGTAATTTATGAAAACCTCACCGGAATCGGGAATCGAACTTACGACCTTAAATAAGCAGTCAGAATGCTTAACTACTGAACTAACGAGTTCGGCTTTAAATAAGTAATACTTACTGGTTTCAATAGGATGATCCATGATTCCTGATATGTTAATATAGTTGTAAGGGCACCCTGGTTGCACGGATCCACAGTTCACATAGAAGTCGGCGTCGCCGCAGTCCCCCAATAACCGAGCATCCCCTGATTGGAATGGATTACATCCACGAATATTGCGTCCAACTTGTCCCGAAAAAACGTTTCGATTCTGGCATGCCTTGGTAGAGAGGCCCGGCTGGATCCATAGCCGTTACTCTCCCAACTTTCTGGTTACATTTAGCCATCGTGTATTGGCCGATAAAACCGGACATTTGTCCTCCCAACGAATGACCTACTAAGTGAACGGTTGAGATGGAAATTTGGAAACGCTTGTGAAGCAAGCACAGAAAGGCTGCAAAGACCTCTGCGACTCTCGGTAGAAGTTCCACGGTGCACGGGTAAGCTTGCCATGCTATCTTGGACCAATCAACTACGACCACGTTGCAGTCGTATTTTTTCAAATAGGCGTTTTTTAGATCCGGGAAGCCGTAAGCTGTTGATCTTGAAATCCACCCGTGGATTAAAAATATCAGCTTTCTGTATGGGTCAAGTCGAACTGGGTTGTTCATGTTGAGAATTTTGGCAGAGGCAGGATTTCTTCTATTGTACCAATATAGGATAACATCGGATTTCAATAACCTTTTGCAGTTGGAGTTTAAGCTCTCAGCACCTAATGCTGCCATATCCAGGCTAAGATGTCGATGTAGGTTGATCTTATTGTCAGTGGCGTGACCGCATGCTAGAAATTGAACAATTATTTGCAAGATTTCCATGAGCACTTTTAAGTAATAACGTGCATGTAGTTTTTCTGCCAGAATCGGAAGTTATCATGCTTTACTATTGTGCAAAAAAATTATTTGAGAGTGCTCTAAATAGACAAAACCTACGTGCAATTGAAAAATATGGAAATAGCTGTTTATGTATCAAGTGGCAAAATGAAAGTGTTTTTCTCACTAGACGTGAAGTTCTCCCTACATTCTTTAGCGAGTAGGGCAGCACGTTGTGTGTGAAACATACTAATTTTGTAACGTGTTGCCTTCAAGGTTTTCTGGAATTTTGAGTCCTATTAATTTTTATAGTAAATAAATTTACTTAAACCTGACTAGGGTCAATATGAAATCTCATATTGCAACTAGTGAGAATGTATGCGTAATTTTGACGTTGAAAACGACAACAAAATGTCATTATAGTAGGTCAAAATTACAGAAACTAATGTTCTCCACTTCCCACTTCTTTGCAATATTCATCAGACTGCCTGTTGGGAAATATTATGAAGAATTCTTTTGATCCAAGGTAATTTAAAGTATCGTCTTGAAAAACTTTTTTGGCTTCTTCATCGTCTTGCACTTGGATTTTCGTGTCAATTTAATCACGAATTCCAAGGAGATTCAAGTTCCAAATCTTCTGGAAGTTCTATTCAGTTGATGTTGATGCTGTGATCACGCTTGCTTGACGGAATAACTCCATTTAACGTACAATCAGTCACTGATTGTGTTTCCAGTTCTTCCAGTGATCATTCTTCCCCAGTGCTCATTCTCAATCACAACATTAGAGTTGCTTTCATCTACTCTAGTCCAGATGGGGACTCCTTTTCAACGCAATACCTCTATCAAGTGTTCATTCCTGAGAATTTTTCCTTCAATTATTGATTTCTTTCTTAAGGAAAACCTGATTCCTTTTTCTCCATTCTGATTGCCAACTATACACACATTTCTTGATGACTCTTGGCCGATTGATATGATTTTGATTCTTGTCACTACAACCCTTGAAATGTATGACCGCCAGTCATCATCAAAAAGAATCCTTAGTAATTTATTATCTGTGAAGTGTGGTTGTTTGACATTAATTTAGTATAATCCTGTGAGGTCAATGTTTTCTTCAAATTTTCCGCAAACATCTTCAATCCTGTCCCAAAAGACATTCAGCGCTAGACATACAGGACAATATCGGTTTTGCGTATTGGTGTACCCAAAATCCATTGCACGTAATATTGACTTAGTTCTTGCCATTGAAGCCAATTTAGAATCTCTCTTGAAGCTTAATATGAAGTAATTTCTGACAAAAGGCACTCACTCATTCATAGGTTCAAATATTGAGTAGTCCTCGGTCATCTTGGCTTCGACTTCTCATAGACCTATGTTTTTGACAAGGAAATTTCATGCTGTGCGAAATTGCAGCCCGTTTATGTTCTAAATGGCAAGAGACATGATTTCAATTCTTTGTGCAACACAAGGATGTTCTGCCCTTCTCATAATTAAAACAAAAGTAACCAGCATGAAAACTATTTGCCATACTATGACTACATATTACAACAACAAAATCTTTACTCTTATTCTAGCTAACAGCCAACAGTGAAGTCAGAGAAATATTTGACGCGGTTAACATTAGTGAACAAAAAGAAGACGCAAGAACTGAAATTAGAGATATAGAGAATTCAATAGACTAACTCAAGTAGTAGCGAGGCACAAAACCCAATAAAAAAAACGCTTACTACAAGGACCATTGAAAACGTAGAAACGGGTTCCAATTTTTTTCTCACAAGAAACAACCTAAAGTAGAAAAATGTACATAAAATCATAATAGAAAGGTAGACAAAGACAAAGATGTAATACCTTGTGGAGAGTTGCAAAGCAGATAACGAAATTGCTAACCAAAATTTCAGAAACACTGAGAATCAAAATCTGCCAGTCCAAGCGCTTAAAATGCGAAAATGTATGAAAAAACTGTAATAACTACTTGCATGATATTCAAAGTGTTGTGCGTAATACTTACATGTCTGATATATAAAGTTAGTCAACATTATAAACCCTATAGCCACGACTGGCAGCATTTTTACGAATTGTGAAGAACACATAACTCCATGCATGACATTCGCCCACCATAATAACATTAAATTAACGAGGTTAATCTAGTGTAACTTTGCTATCAGCGAATCAGGTAATGTAGCTGTCCTCAGTTTGATCCAAATTTTATCGGTTTTGCAATCAGTATACAGTCCTGTTTGTTTCTCTTAATGATGCAGTACTTTTAATAACAAAATTTTGCTGTCATCTAAGAAGGTACGTAACGAAATGCAATTGCATAAAAAACACCATTCAAATAAGATATTTTAAAATTACTTTTCTGCAAAATTCTAAGTAGGACTTTGACCATATGACCATAGCAGTCGGTGTCTAAGGTAAATGGTACTCTGCATGCATAGACCTTGTCCATTAACAAACAAACAAACAAACAAACAAAATTACTTTAATTCTCCCAGTTTGCTGTGGCCCATAAAACAATTAATAACATTTTCGTGATTAACTGTGACATAATCTGAAAAAGACAAAATATCACAGATGTTTTGAGAATATATAACCACTTAGCAATTACAAAGTTATTAGCTACATTAATATAAAATTTGAATTCCCAAGAGCGATATTCTTAACATCAATTTCTCTGCGAAATCGCAAAGTACGTTTGTTAAAAAAACATACATCACGACGACATGAAGTAGGTTGACGTCCGTCAAACGCCAAGAGAGAAATGATTAATACAGACTATTCCCGTCTTATTTTATCCAGCTCCTTTTCTGGTACTTCTACTCTTCAGCTAACCATTTTTTGTAAAGACGATCCTCTGATCAATTTCTCTTTTCGTCAAGATTTTAAAGCAACCCCGACGAAGTTGACGTTCGAACGTTTCAAGCACAAGGAAACGAAATGATTAATATAGACTTACAGACATTACAGTGATTAATACAGAGTACTGGTTAACTGTAGTATGTAGCAAATTGGGGAGGGTAATATTTACGATATCTTCATTCCTTCCTTTAATTTTACCAGCATCTTTTCTATATATTCTACCCTTTAACTAGACGTCTTTTAAAAATGCGACCATCTGACTGATCTATCTTTGTTGTCGTCAAGATATTAACCTAGAGATTTGTTTAAAATGGAGACGAAGTAGGTTTGTTAGGGGGAAGGGGGTTTCGGCAGTCGAGGCTACAGCGGATTTCGGAGTGTGCGTGAGAGGGTTTTACTCCCAGCCTTGGAGTTTCAATTTCGCTTAGGTAAGGTTAGTCAAGTAACGTTCGAGCCCCCTATAGTAATGCGAAAGCGGTTCTAGGGGGCAACTGTAGAGGTTAGGCGCAAATAGGGTTTACTACGTACAACTTGCATCAACGCTACCTGGAAGAGTTGACGTCTGCACACAACTGTAGGTTACAGAATTCCGCTTTTCCTACTTTTTTCTTTTATCGTTTTAGGAGTTGTCGTTTTTTTGTCGTGGTGTTATCGTTTTGGTGTTTTCAATTTTGAGCTGTCAGCTGTCAGTGTCATGCCATTTCCAACCAGTTTTTTAGGATACGCGTTAAATACATTTTTAGTGTAATTCTCTTATTGATATTCATGGTATAATCTAATCGAATACTCACTCGACGACTTTATTATCAAATACTTTTGCTTACAAACTCAACGGGTTGCTTTGTAGAAACACCACTCGCCTTCGGCTCGTGATGTTTCTAAGCAACCCGCTTCGTGAGAAAGCAAAAGTATTTTTGATAATTCACAGTCGTCTCGTGGTATTATTACTGAATATAGGTACCATCAAAAAGGGAATTACACTAAAAATTAATGTAATGCGTATCGTAAAAAACTTGTTGGAAACGGCATGACATTGAAAACAGCAAAACGATAACACCACGTTGTTTTCGCAAGTTACTCCTTGGCCTGCATGGGGATCTTATACAGGGTGATTTATACCAGGAGGCGTTGGATTGCTTTTAAGCAAAAAATACGAAATAATTTTTTTCCTATCCGCATTTGTTTTGGAGATATCGAGGCATGAAGTTTTCGGAATTTATTTAATTTTTGTTCATAAAATTAACAGTAAGTCATTGAAATTGCTTTGAAATAAAAGGCTTATTTACAAGTTGTTGACAGCCATCACATACTTGCGGTATTGCCCTTAATTCTTAGTGTAAAAAGATGCAAATTTTTTCAAGAATGCAGATCGGCAATGAAGAATATACCGACATTATTTTTGTTTACGGCCTTTGTAACGGCAATGCTTTAGAAAGTTATCGGGAATATTCCCGAATAGACGTCAGCCATCTCGCCGTGTATTTTGGATTCATTTCAAAGACTGTGACAATGTGGAATTGGTAATCGTCATACTGGTGGTGTAAATATACGATACAACGCTACAAGAGAAGAAGAAGTAATTGATGCAATGCTTGACGAACCAGGTATTAGTACCAGAAGAATTGTAACCCGTTTGCAAGATTCCCAACACTTCGTTTGGAGGACTTTAAACAGAGAAGTGTTGCATCCTTACCATGATCATTCGTGTCCATCACTTAAAACCTAACTAAAAGTACAAAGTAGCATTTTTGCAATAGCTTCTCGAACATCACGGGGAAGATCCCCACTCTATTCGTTCCATTTTGTGGTCCGACGAGGCTAGTTTCATCAGAAACGGTATCAATTACTGTTACAATGGGCATGTATGGTCAGTACAAAATCCGCACGCATTTAGAGTAAATCGTTTCCAACACAGAACGGTCGTCTACTGCCAATAAAAATTCTGCCGCATCGTTTACATGCTGCGTCCTACTTCGAATTGTTGTATAATCACTTGCACGAGTTATTAGCACTGCGTAACGTGATGTGGTATCAACACGATGGTGAGGGTTTTTATAGAATGGCTAGGCAACCATTTGAATGGAGGTGGATGGGTAGGCGCCGTCCATTTTAGTGGCCTGCTAGGTCGCCAGATCTAAATCCACCGGATTTTTTCTTTTGGGGCCACGTAAAACAATTACTTTATGCAGAGGATATTCACAATAAAGAGCTATTACGAGAAAAAATTATGAATGCTGCACTTCAAATTGAAAATGAACAAGGTTTTGCTGTAGTTTATATTTAAATGGTTTTAAGTTGCCAGTCTTTCATCGCAGCTGGCGGTGGACTTTTCGAACATGGGTTGTAAATCAAAGTAATGGTTTTGCTTTCAGTGTAACCATCGCAGTGATTAAATACAGTTTTTATATGATCTACTATTAGTTTTTTGTGAAACCTGAAATTATATCTTTTAAAAGTTTGAACTTCGATATCTCCAAAACAAAGGCCGATCGGTAAAAAAATTATTTGGCATTTTTTGTTTAGAATCCAATCTTGAACATTAATTTTCATTTTCGCCTCCTGGTATAAATCACCCTGTATATTATGAATGGTAGGGGAGGGTGGCCTAAAATGATCCGTGAGGGAAAAATGATTGCCCCTTTTTATTTTTAGTGCCGATGCTGCCATCTTTGATTTGAGGACGTCACCATCACTAGTTAAGTCGCCCCTACCAGTTAAACAATTCAAGGTGACGCTAACACATCGCTGTTAGAAAATAATTAAAGACAAGTGATTTTACGTTTTACGACGTGATCTAAGGTAAGAGCATTAAAACTATTGTATAAGTATGTTGAAAGTAATAGGAGTGCTAAATTATACCTTCTATGAATATATAATTTTGTCTATAATTTGACGTGTTTATGAAACAGTCAACCATGGCCAGCATGTGAAAAAATGACTTGAACCGAATTATCCACTTTCGGCCACTTTCCCCAATCTGTCGGGGTATAATGGTCTCGAGATGATTTACCCTACATTTGTGGATCATTTTATACCACTCCCGAAATAAATTTTGATAATTTATTATTGCCACATACTAAGAAAATGGTCAACAAATACAATCGAAAGACTGACAGACAGCGATAGGATGAGAATAGGATGCGGCAAGCTATAGAAGGTGTGAATAATGGGTTACCATACACACCGCGGCAAAAAATTTTGGGGTACCGTTGATGACTTTAAAGAGAAAAACAAGTTAGCTGTCGATCACCTCAAGAAACTTGGTGCCGAACTCAGGTTTTACCGCAAAGCAGGAAGAAGCGCTTACAGCTCATATTGTCGACATGGAAAGTATGTATGGTCTTACCACTAGAGATGTCAGGTGTCTTGCGTATCAACTTGCAGTGAAAAACGGCATTGTGCATCCATTTTCTGAGAAAACAAAACTTGCTGGTAAAGACTCGCGAAAGGGTATTCACAAGAGGCACCAACAGCTTTCATTGTGTTCACCACAAGCCAATTGTTACCAAATTTTTCGCGTTGGTTAAGACAGTGTTCCATAAAACGCCATTCATGCCACACATAATTTTCAATGTTGAGGAAACATCTGTAAGTACCGTCCCAGATAAAGACTCTAAAATTTTGGTCAGAAGAGGTAGGAAACAAGTTGACAGGGCAATTTGTATGTCGGCAGGTGGTTTCTATTTGCCACTTACACTGATTTTTGCTCGAAAAAAAATTGAAGTATAGCTCAACGCTGGAGCAGTATCAGGAACATCATTCATATGCAACTACTCTGGATGGAAGGATCTTAATGTTTTTGCAGTTTTGTTTGATCATTTTCTGTCTCTTGTTAAACCAAAAGCGAAGGACCCTGCCCTCTTAATTCTAGACTGTCATCTCTCTCTCATACTAGAAACTTGAATGCAATTGAAAACGCCAGAAGCAATTTTGTCAATATTTTATGTCTACTTCTCCATACGACACATAGGCTACAGCCTCTCGATCTCAGCTATATGTATCCGCGTAATCATTACGCGTACCATGATCAAGCACTAGAAAAGTGGTTCACTAATCCCCCTGAAAGAGTTGTTACAGTTTTTGACGTCTCGGGTATTTTCAACGAATCCTACGTGAAATCCAGTACCTCAATTAATGCCATTAATGGTTTTAAGAAGGTCGGAATCGTTCCTTATAAGCCAGATTTTCTTTTCTTACATTGACTTAGCAGATGCTGGAGCTACTCAGCAAGACAAACAGAAAAACTTGTCTCAAAATAATAATGCCCATGATAAAATAACAAGAGCTCCTGCAATTCTCCTTAGGCAAGTTGACTGATTATTGTGCTTTTATTTGAAAATTCAAATTCAGGTAGAACAGAACGTTTAATTTTAAAACCAATACATTAAATAATTTTAAAAATCAAATTAAGCTAGGGGTAAAAATATCTTCACGTTTTTAATAAATTACATAGATTTTTAACGAAAAAAAAAATTACCGGTGATCGAATTCGAAGAGCAGGCGGCTGCGTATGCGATTCCAGCGTTTTGTAGGATATTGCAAGCGAATGCGCTATTCCTACATGCGCTACAGAACACTTCTTGTTTCCGTGCTTTCCGGCTGCCTTAAATAGAACCTTAGAATGGAAATAATTATTAATTCTCAGGCAGGACGCCATTGACTTTACACAGTACACACAACACTCGCAACACAGCACAGATGCGCATGCGCAGATCCATCTCTAGCAAGCTTTTATTTATTACTAAATATTTAACGTGAAACGATTTTCAAACATTAGCCACGTTCACGACGGGACCCGCCGTGACCCAGCGTGACCCGACTGTTTTCACGTCACGCGCCCATCTCTGTTGTGTAGGTTTATGTATAAATTATTCCGGAGGCGACAGCTTGGGGTAAAAGAAACCTTCTGCAAAGTTTTGTATTATGTTAAAAATTATATAATTTCATTTTTTCCAACAAAATACATACATGGGTGACTCTTGTAGTACAATTTCAGAATATAATAAAAAAAATTTCCATTTTTTAACCTGATTCTACTTTTTACAAACATTTTCCTTAGGGGCATCATTTTAGGCTATTCTACCATATAATAACTATAATATCTATTTTAGTAATATGTTAAATTTGACTTTTCAATTAATTAAATTTTAAAATTATTTTAGATTATTAAGTCAAAGTTTTATGTTAAAATTTGCACGCTTGGTATTATAGATAAATAAAAATCATTAAATCGTAAACAGTTTAATTTTTAATACGTTTCGCACTATTAAAATTGGCTTCTTCAGTTGAAGAATTATAAAAACAGCTTGAAAGTGTGAAACACGTGTTCGCTAACCTATTTTTCTCTATAACTTTTCAGATTTGTAAATTTTCCAATTTTATCCTTTCAATATGTTTTTATAATTCTTAAACTGAAGAAGCCAATTTTAATTGTGGGAAACGCATTAAAAATTAAACTGTTTACGACTTAATGATTTTTATTTATCTATAATATCAATCATGCAAATTTTAACATAAAACTTTGACATAATAATCTCCTAAAATTATTTTAAAATATAACATGTATAACAGTAAATAAGCAAAAATAACTTTTATGTAAATAGTTATATGTACAATTAGTGATGAGAACGATACTTTTTTAGCGTTAATAAAACGAGTAAAAAAATTGCTTTCATACGTGTTGTACACATTTCTTTTTGCATAACGGTATCTTCTAACTCGAAATTTGGTCAAAAATCACTTCAGAATTTACAATTGCGAAATTGACAATTCACATTTTTAACAACTTAGCTAAAAAGGTATTACTTCCTTGTTTATTTGTTTGTTTCTTAATGGACAAGATCTAGGCATGCGGAGTACCAGGTACCTTAGACATCGACTGCTTTGGCCATATGGTCATATACGTATAAAAAAGAATAGAAAAAAACAGGGAAAGTATAAGTACAAAGTACTAATAAGATAGCAACGGTACCTATACAGTAGTAGTTTGAACGAGCATGCATTGATAGAATGTTTGCCAATAAAAATCAGAACACGCAGCGTCGTTTAATACATAAATAACAAAGAAAAAGAAAGAAGAGCTATTCAAATAACTATTACATGGTGTTATTACATATCAGCCATTTTTATTCATTTACTCACATAAGAACGTCGTCTACCTATAAGACTATAAAACCAGATATTACATTAATTAAAAATACATTAAGTTTTAGTAAATACAACAAATTCTCCAAACGCGCTCTTGGGGCACTCCTCTCCCATTGCAACCTCAGTTCCTGAGGACGAGTTGGGTGGGCAATGAACAGAGCAATTTTCGCAAACCTTGCCCAGGAAGCTTTCGCCATTTAAATTTTTCACCACATATGACACACTTCGGAAATGGTCACAAGAGGCTGAAACAAGCATGTTGTAGTATGAACGACTATCGTTATACAGAACTACTGCAAGTAAACGTTATGGTATATGTACAGATCTTACACATCAGTGAACATATTGCTTGAATGGGGCATACTATCCCGCCTTTGTTTTAATATAATATATTTTTCTGAAAGACACACTCTACATACAATACTCAACACATGCTAACTAATTACTAACACGATCAATCAAAATAATACACTGCTTTCACCCGTGAATAATTTTATCAACAATATTTTAGGATGCCAAGTGTTTTGCGCTAAATGGTTTTGTCGCCATTCTGATCAACAAACAAAGAAAACAAAAAACAGTAAGTAACTCTATCCATCATGTTAATATTATCGAAAATATATACGTTGCAGATTATTACAAACACCTGAGATCCCAAAAATAGGTAAGAAGACCAATACATCTGAAAATATGGGCAAATTTGGCATTCAAAACAGAAAAACGAAAGATGTACTGTATGAATACATATTGCAAACGCCATTAGAGAGGTAATACACTGTACCACCTTTAAACGAAGGAGTTAGCAAGGTCTCGGCTAGCTCTTTTAACTCTCGGCAGAATATGGCGTGGTATAAGGATCAGGCTAAGAAATAATTCCGGCTTTTACAACTGAACCGTAGATTAATAAAAGAATTAGGCTCCATCTCGTTATTCACAACAAATAAACAAACCTAGCTAGCAAAATGGATCAACACCTACCCTGTAAGCTTCGCTGCATACCTCAATCTAAATGTAGTAAAGCGAGCAACGACAAATACAAACAGTAACCGTCGAAAAATATTTAATATCAAAACAATTAAATCAAGGTTGATGTCACCCAACTTACACACACAGGTATATCGGGACAAAACAAACAAAATAACATTTTAAAAACTTAAATTCGAAGTGGCATTTTGGAATTCGCTAAGTATAGCTTAAATAACAAATACAGGCTAACACCTGTGGAATCGCATTAGCGATAATATAATATACACGCTATTTCAGCAATTCTGAATTATTTACACACCCGCACTTAGCGGTAAGAAAAATTCAGCCGAAAAGGTTGATTAAACTCGCTCAGTTTGATTTGATAAGATCTTAGTAGCACTGATATAAGTTGCGGCATAATGCCTTTGACGACAAAAAAATAGATGCTGATAAGAGCATGTACTTACAGTTTAGATAAAGAAAAATTTCAGCGATCGGCAGAGAAATCCCGATGCGTTGCATTCTTCTACGAAGACTCAAGGCCAACTTGATTGCATGATCCCAAGGTCGACACTTGAAATAAATTAGCATCCAAAAGAAAGGATATTACTGGCTACGTACAAGCGCGAATTCGGGAAGCTGGAAACGTTAGCTCCGGGATGCTGGATTTAAGCCTTCGTGAAGTGAGACAATACAAACGAATTTCAGCCCAAACTAAACGAATTTCAGCTCAAACTAAACGAATTTCAGCTCAAACTTAACGGCCTAAATAACGGGTGTCCCATAATGAGCCGTCATTTTAAATTTACCGCCATATTTTTGTGACGAACATAGAGTACTAAAACTTCGCCAGCTGTCAAGAGGAAACATGGAGTGTAGTCATAGGGAGATACGTAAACAAGCAACGCGTAGGTTGTAAAAATTCACTACAAAAATTGCGAGAAAGTCCTCACATCATTTGGTCATTATGCCGCATCGTCTCGCAGCGCTGTGGTGGAATTAATTTATAAATGTGAGAATTCTGGTTCAGTTCAGAACACTTTCGGGTTTTTTAAGTATAAAGTGTACGCCAATGATACACAGACCATTCAAGATCTCTTGGAAGCAATATTGAAGCAATTAGTCCACAATTATGCTAAAATGCAACCAAAAATTTCATAACACAAGTCAACATTTGCCAACAAAGTCAGGTCTTTCGATGGATATTATTTTCCATACATTACCTCCATATCTGTACTCTATGTTGCAACAAAAAACTTTTCCACTAAATAATGCGTTTTATTAAAAAATTCAAATGACGGCTCATTTTGGGACACCTGTTATTTGAAAAATTAGAAAGTGAAATAAACTCGCAGAAGCATTCTTACCGAACGGTGTTCTCGGCCTAATGTGGAGGACGCCTTGCAACGATTTCGTTGAGCGGAAGCGCAGACAAATCCAGCCTAAATAACCAAAATTAATACGCAAAGAATAGAATTAGAAGAAACGCTTTTAGCAGCGCTCGAAGCGCGTCCGCAAACAATGCTACAGGCGGCTTCGCTTGCTTGAAAAACAAGAAGGCTTCGAAAAATCAATACTAAACCCGATATTGGACAGTTTTCGCAGCCAAAGTGGATCGAAAATGCGACGACAATTCAAAGGCGAAAATGTGCAGGTATTTTAGTCTATGAATGCGAGTGCCTGCCGCGATAAGCTTGAATACTTTTGCTACAAAATATAGCTATAAGCGGGGCGTTACAACACTTGGTAACGCCACGACGAACAGATACAGATTTAAATCAATTTTGTAGTACAGTTAGAGAGGTGTCAGTGCTCAATAGATTTCATACAGGTAGCGACGCTAACTTACCCAAAGCAAACCATACCTGACGAACAATGTATTAAGTGACAATAAATAAAAATGGCAGAAAGAACTGGGATGGAACTTACATCGTGATACAAAGTAAAGAACGAACGAGCAACAAGCATAAAACAATTTCAACAACGGGTTTATGAAATACACCATATTAACGAAGGGTTACTAAGAACCAAATTTAAAATCGATAACGCATACATACACATAATCGGTGCATGTACCCTTGACATGACCAAACCAAGATAAGAAAATAGATCTAGGAGCAACTCCACAACGTAACAAATAAAACATCTTCAGGCCATTAAGTACCTTACAGCAAGTGGCCCAAATGCAAGAATAGGAAATGAACTACTGAACGGTGCTAAGCAATGAGAAGGAACACCTCTTATTTGATTGCTGTTCACAGAACTACTTAAGAATCAATAAAACATCCTTTAGTTACCATTTTAAGTATAAATAGACATTTACACTATGTGACAACAAACTGACAATTTAAACCACCCGAGATATTCAATCTGTGTACATTAAACTCAACGCCCATGAGTTAGCGCTATATAAAATTCAGCTAAAGTATCGTCTACAAAATCTTAGGAAGCAGCTAAAAATATTATGTAATAACATAATGGAAATCGGGAAAGTACCACAAGAACGAAAAAAAGTTTGACAATTCCTATATTTAAGAAAGGACGAAATAGAGATCCTAAAAATCATCGGGGCAGCACAGAAACTACTGACGAAAATAGTATGGCAACAACAGCACAAATGCTTACAGATAAACAAAGAACAACAGGGATTTCGCGTAAGTCAATCCACTATAAATGCCATATTTGTAATTCGAGAGATAGTTAAGAAAGCGACCAATATATCTTCCAGCCCATATCTGCTTTGTAGATTGAAAAAGGGGTTTGGTCGAGTAAGACTGTACGACGTTGAGTAGAAGTTGGAAAAGAGGCTATGAAGGGAGATCGTATATCGGGATACCTGCAGTAACAAATATCTTTCAACCGGCGAGATCGGTTTCGCCATATGGAGCTGAAGCACGAACTGATACAAGTAAACGTAAAAATTTTGCTCTGAACAATGGAGATGAATTGCGGATAATTATAGTCAAATCAAACCAAGGAAAAACGAAAAACAGATATGTAAAACAACAGTGCGAAATAGGAGATATAATAAAATTTGAGAGAGGAGAGCAGAAGACGGTAGCCTCGTTAAAATACAGAGAAACTTAAGGTGGAGGGAAAAAATCCTGACGGAGCTCAGAGGTGACGGACGTGTAGTTGGACATAACACGTGAAGACAGAATGTTATCCTATACAAAAAAGAGGAAGAAGAAGAAAAAGAAGAAGAAGAAGCCAATGCTGTTTGATCTAATAGCGACACTTTAAAAACGGTACTGAATTTCTTGCAAATGCTTTAAAAGATAATAACTGAGACTCTTCTTCGGTATTTTCAATAGCTATCGGAGACAATATGCACCTTCAGAGAAAATATACTAAAAAAAAATTGAAGTTTTAGTATACTATATAGTCCATTCATGAATGTGGGAAATAGTAAATAAGCGAAACATACAAACCTTGCGAGGGGTAAAACATTAAAAAATGTTATTACGTAAATAGCAAAATTCAAATTTTTAAATTGTAAAAAGGCTAGAAACGGCGATTATACAAAACTACTTTTTACGCGACCAATAGATATGTGAATATCTTACATTGTGTACTTAGAAGGGATTAGCATGTCTTCCTATTCGATTGAATTAGATAAACCACTCAACCTTCTACCTCGAGCATTAGTCAACGCACACAATTTACTCAAAATTTGGGTGTAACCATGATAAGCTTTCAATCATTAGTTCTTCAAATATTACTAAACACCCATACAATGTTGAATAATAGGTATTAAAAAGCTAGAAAGAGATTTGAGAGATTACCTTAAAATACTCACAAGCTATAAAAGAATAATCTTTAAAGCTGTTGATACGAAAGTCAGGACTCGGACATCCAGGCTGCAGCGATCCACAGTTTACGTAAAAGTCTACATGACCGCAACTTCCTTTATAACCAAGGTAACCCTGACTGGTATGTAGCACCTGTACAAATTCGGCGTCTGATTTGTCCAACCTCTGAGGTTCTGACAAGCCCTGGAAAAGGGGTCCAGCTGGATCCATGGCGGTCACCTTGCCAATCCTTTTACTGCACTTTTCCAAGGTCCTTTGTCCAATAAGACCCGACATCTGTCCTCCCAACGAGTGACCAACCAGATGAACGGTTTTCAGAGGAATCTGTAGCCTTGTATTAACCACGCATAAGAAATTTCCTACAATTTGGGCAACTTTTGGCAGTTGGCAAACGGAATATTGGTACATCTGCAAAGCCAGCTGAGACCAGTCGACAAGGATCAAGTTGCAGTCGAAGCGTTTCAAATACGCTTCTTTCAGTTCTGGAAAACCATACGAAGTTGGGCTGGAAAGCCATCCGTGAATGAGAAAAATAATCTTCTTGCTTCCGTTAACTTCTGCTATATTTTCGGAGTGAATTGTAATTGGCTTCTTGGAGTCCCTGTGGTGCAATAATAATTTAACGTCAGATTTCTGAGGTTCGGCACATATTTCTATTCGCTTTACAGAACTCGTTATTAAAGAACCTGACAAGTGAACGGCTTCGTTCGTTGTCATTTGTCCAACGGCTGCATTTAAGATTTCTGGAATATAAGATCACAAATAGCTTTTATCAAGAAAAGTTACACTACTAAATAAAGAAGTACACTGTGACAGATACTAACTTTAGCACAAACAATATTTTTTATCTTCACAGCAGATGTTCTATACTTGCCCAAGCGAAATAAGTAAATACTGATATTTTTTGTTTTGTAGCTTAAATTTATTAGCCAAAGCTATTTATATGCACTGACCCAATGTATCTACTATATAGAAGGTGTTTCAAACATAAGAAGTTATAGCAGAAATTGAAAAAAAAATTGCTTATAAACTTTTCATTCAAAACCCTCCTTACCGAGTTACACCCTCGTAAAGGGGGTGTTCATATTAGAACTTTTTAATGAAAGAGAATTTGATTACTGAAGCTATATATTAAAAAGCTTGATTTATTTGAATATATTGTTACGACCATATTAACGTTGTTATTAATTTTTGACTCTCTTCTTAATGTTAACCTTAATCCTCTGCCTCAACTTAATTTCTCTAAATGCAACTTATTGAATATGCAAATTTAAATGTGTTTTTTTCGGCCACGAAGCAATGTAGACAATTACAGATGTATGACCTCTGACAGGGCTCTCTGTGAGAAATGTGTTAGGTTAATTAGCTCTCAGAGCTCGATTATTACTTAACCAATTAAGTATCTATTTTGCCATGTTGGGGGTTAGGTACATGTGGATTGTAACGGAGCGGCGTTTCTTGCCCTTAGGGGTGATACTATTTGACAGTTAATTCCGCTAATGCAGTGTTTAGCGTATTTAGTTGAACCTGCGTGTGATATCCCGTACAGTCTTGATTTTATTGCACGTGTTGTGTTGCAGTATGGCGTATTATCTGCCTATATCACAGATTTATCGTATTACCACCGTGATTGATAGCGTGGTCGCTTGGAGACTTTCTTCTATGGTAAGATTTATTGGTAATATTCGATTGTATTTTGTTTGGTTTTTCAATTTTTCGGAAGAATTACTGACAAATCAAATCACCGATATCTTCAAGATCTTGCTTCTGGCCGATCAGGGTATTTGTGATTCGGTGTGTCTTTGTTATTGTTTGTGATTGCTAATCGTTGGGTTAAGTAAATGGAATCTGCCAGAAATACAGTGTAGATAGGTTTATACGAAGACGTTAGTAGTTCTTGATGGTTTACAATGGATCAACCACTCCTCTGGGCAGTTTTACACCTGAAGTAAGTAGTTTTTCCTAAAGGCATCTGTACGTTAAACGCGTATTTTAGGTTAAACCGTTTTCTCCACTTTTTCTAAAATTTTAGAATTTTCTTAAGGAATATATCTGGATGTTGCGGTTTATGGAATTGTTGGAAATTGTGGGTCACCTTTGACTTCACTTTTTCAGTCTGCATAATTTGTTTATGTTGGTACTGCTCTATATAGCAGCTGAGTAAGATTAAAGTCACATCAGTTTCCTTTATCGGCGCTAGATTCAACAGATAAGCTGGGTTTATACTGTAACTAGGTATTTTTGCTGCTAAAAAAGTATAGGCCTAAATAAGCTGAATTGGCGATATTGACATTTTCTTTCTTATGGATGTTTTACCATTTACCATGAACTAATACAGCAGTGATTTATAAGCGTATATCCAACGTTCGTCGCTCATTGTTTAGTTACATTTTAAATTATAAATTATATACATTATGGTGTGAATATGTATACACGCTGCGGGTTAGTTTTTTGTTTGGCTCAACTGCGTGCGTATTTTGTCGTTAAATACTATAGATACTATAAATTATTTCGGCACAAAAAACTACCCTCTTATATTATGTGCAGGCATTAAAAAAACCCTTGATTGAGCAGTATTTATGCCATTTTTCTTTCTATAGCAGGATATAGCTTATTAAAGAACCTACGTTTGATAGATATAATTTTGAGGTAAGTTCAATGTAAGTTGCGATTACCATATCACTGTAAAATCTTCCAACTTAGATTCGCGAGTTTTTAAAGAATGAAGTTGGTTGTGCTCGTATTTCATTTTATTAATTATAGTGTTAACCCACTTCTTTCTCCGAAATAGCTCAGCTAGTCCATTGGACGCTATTGATTGCGGGAATCTTTTGGGTATCAGCAGCTCGTTGTTCGCCGTATATTGAAGTGTTGGGAGAGTATCTCGAGTGAAATTAATATTCGTTGTGTGAACAAATAAACTACATTATGAAGGAAGGCACACTTATCCCGCAGGATGACTTGCATCATAATGTATTCTTTGTACTCCCATGCGTGACGCCATAGCTCCACACACGTCATACAGGGCGTAATGTAATACTTTATCGCAACAGCGCGTAAAGTAAATAACGGCGGCTTAAGTGATTCAACATAACCTTCTAGATATTTTCTTATTAAATGAACTTTAAACTGAGAAATTCTAATAGCACCATTAATGATCAGAATAAATATCGGAAAGTGGTTTTTCACGATTATAATATTTTCTTCGTCTTTTCGATGTGGGAAGTAAAAATTAAACTATAAATATCTTTCCATGATTGTAGATAAAGTATAACGTGTAACACATGAGTGACGTTTTTCTTACACTCACTTGCGCACTATATATAGTACTATTATCTTACAGTAGTGACTTTTAATGCACTTTATGCAATTATTTTCAAAACTATTATGCATTGCTACTAATTCTATGAAAGATTCGAGTTCCCCGTGTGTCAAATAGAAACCTCACTCTCGTTTAGTGACGTACTTCACTCACTTTTAATATAATGTATCATTTCTGTACACACAAACTATTTGCATCCGTTTGGCCTTCACTGCGTTAAATATTATAAGAACTGTTTGTTCCCAGTTCACTGAATGGTACGCTTCAAATTACAATAAATGTGTTTAATTGCTAGTACAATTACTTACAGTGTATATACCTTCACTGATAATTTTACTTGTTAATTAAGTACAGTTATTGATGAATAATAATAATAATAATAATAATAATGGTTTATGTCCAACAGAAAGAAAAATCCAATTATAGGACAATTTACACAATAAACTAAAGTATTACATATTAATAATCGAAACTTTAACACCAAACACTCGCTTATAGTGAAACAAACTGAAAGGAAATACAATATAATACTATACCTATACCTTACTAAACTAACAAAAGCTGTCTATACTAATTCTAATATGTTATTTAAATTACAATAATTAATATCGCACATATTTGAAATGTCATTGTAGTTCTGACTCATTTTATAAAGTGGTGATTTTTGTAGTAAATTAGTACGTGGGGTTGGATTATAAAATGTTACGAAATTTCTATTTTGACGTGACGGTACTTGAAAATTAAGCATTTCCAGAAGAAATGGACAATCGATTTTAGCATGAAGAATATTATATAAATAAGTAAGACTAATTATTTTCCTTTTTCTTTCTAAACTAATCATATCAAATCGTTCCAGTAATAATGGTTGTGAATAACCTCTTTCTGGGTAAACTCCGTCTACTTTGTAGCTTAAGAATTTCAAAAACTTCCTTTGTATTGATTCTAGATTAATTATTTGATATTCATAGAAAGGGTACCAAATTAACACACAATACTCAAGTTTTGAGCTGATTAAAGAAAAGAATAAGGTTTTCAAAGCAACTATATTTGTAAAGGATTTGCAGTTTCTTACGACAAACCCCAGCATTTTCAGAGCGGAAGTATATACGGTCTCTATATGACCAGCGAAACTAAATTTATTATCAAAAAGAACTCCTAGATCCTTAACGGTGTCACTGCGTTGTAATAAGTTTGAATTTATAGCATACATATACACTAATGGTTGTAATTTACGGGTGTATGAGACTACTCTGCACTTCGATATGTTAAGTTGGAGTTTATTGGTGTAACACCAGTTGTTCAAGTTCTTAATTTGTTGTTGCAACCAAAGGCAGTCCTCAATAGTAGCGACAGAAAAGAAAATTTTCAGATCATCCGCAAATAGAAGCCTCTCACAACAAAGTACTTCAGGCAGATCATTGATAAATAATAAAAAATAGCAACGGTCCTAAGTTGGAACCTTGTGGGACACCAGATGTAGCAGCAATGAGCTTCGACTTATAACTGTTGTATGTTACATACTGTACACGATTGGACAAGTATTAGGTAAAAAATCTTATTAGAGATTCGCTAAACCCAACACTAAGTAGCTTTTGAATATGTATACATAAAAAACTTGCATGATTATGAGTAACGAATTTCATTGTTAATTCACATGTGGTTTTAGCCCTGAGGAAGGCATCAAATAAAATTGTCGAAACGTTGGCCTTGCATCAAACAGTATTTTAAAAATAAAATAAAAGGCCAAGAAATTGCTCATGATTTATTCATTTCAACATTAATAAGGGTTTGGATGTGAAGAAAATTTGATTTAAAAAAAATGTAAGCTTCAGGTTAAAGTCGAGGCTTCGAAATTCTAAAGTAAAGATAAACATAAGAAACTGAGATCACCAATATTCACGCAGTAACCCGATTTATGAATAACCAACTCACGAACAGAACTCGAAAAAGGACCGGGTGCAAAATAATGCTGCTGAGTTTACTCAAACATTACAAGTGACGAAACTTAAGGCGCCAAGTACAACGACTTACTATGACATCCTGTTGAACCATACGGGGTGGACGATATGCTTAGTAAAATAAGTTGCTAAGAGATAGTAAACACTTAAAGAAACAACAACAGGCACTGCCGAACACAAATTCGTTTAAAACAACGGCCGTAATTAACCGACAAAAAAGATATATATCCAACTGATTTCCAATGAAAGTCCGCCGATGAACCAAATCGAAAAGTATTTTGATTAATAGCGGTACCTTAATAATACGGTAGGAGCAGCACCTCAGTTTAATTCTAACACATTGATTGAAAATTAAAATGTCAGTGAGCTGGCATAAAAAGTGAATCTAGGTTCAAATAAACGATACATCTCAAAACAACTGTTACATTATTAACATCATGTTCGTTGTATTTAAAATGAAACCAGGATTAACATGTTTGCAATTATTACAAAACATCAATTGAGCAAGCAGTGTACTCAAATTAAGCAAACACAAAAGCATTTGACTAATTGGAGCACCTGGAGTCGACTGCTGCGAAGTTATAAAACCCTGGCTGAAATGAACAAAAACTGGAGCTCAAAAATAATTATGTATGTAGGCTGGTTATGCCTGAGCAGCATACAAAACTCTATGTACGACCAAAATTTTGCTTAAAACGGGAGATACACATTATCCAGATACATCGTAAATTCTTACAGGTATTTTAGCTGAATATTTGCAACTTTGCAACTATGGTTTTCATTAATACGCGTTTATAAATAATAACTTAGATGACGTCAGGTGAAAAAGAATTGTATCGCCCAAGGACGAAAAAGACTTGCTTTGCGCCCGCAAGCGACATGCAGCTACTTCAATACTGACTGGCGACTTGGGATTACCCGTAGAAGAAATATGAAGGGAGTAAAATAGAGTAAAAAGGAAAAAGGCCTGAAAAGAAATTTGTCTGATCATTAGACTACTTGAAAGTAGAAATTTCAGACGACTAACAGGTGTTTTACTTTTAAATACTATCAAATTATGAATTAATTACGAGACTGCAACAATTCACCAATCCAATAAAATCAAATGTGCTCCATTTTGTTGGAAAATTTTCAAGATAAATTCTCTCTTATAGATACGGAAGGAAACTTAAGACTTTGAAGCATTTCCAAAACGAAAAAGACTTTCAGAAAACAGCCCTACTTGATGTTGCTTACGAAAAGTTTTCAAATAAATCAATTCCCATGGCTAATCCAAAATTTACCTAAATTTTAGAGACACCCTGAAATACACGATGACTTTAAAATGGTCAAAATTTACAGTAATAGTGGACGGAAATCAGAAATAAGTCTTTCCTACCGCAACAAAACTTGGATAAAGCTTAGAAAATAAATCAGAAGCTTAAACATTTAGGAAAAGCATCTATACGATGCCGAAGTCATGGCAGTAAATGTAAACTTAGATATTTTTGTTGAAACCTTGCAATTTTTAAGGTGACACTGCAGAAAAAAATAATAAGTGGAAAATTATCAAAATAAACTCGAAGCGTCAAAAATAAAGCCGAACCCTCGAGAATATTACTTTAGTAGCCCTACAAATATTATTTAAACTTCGAGAAGAAAGTTCGGGCTTTCATATTTTAAAAAGATCAACTTAGGAAATAAATGAAGTTAAAAAAAATAAATAAATCGAAACTATGACAAGAAACTACAGGCTTCGAAATTTAGAAAAATCAGGATTGCAGAATGCGAAAATACGAACCTAAGCGAAAAATGCCAAGATTTTAAATGGTCGAAGCTTCAAGAGAAAGCTGAAGCTTCGGAAATCCAAAACAATTTAGAGAAAAATAGTCGAGCTTGAATACTAGAACTGAAGCCTCAAGAATCTAGGCAAAGCTTGCCGGGAAATTCAAGGCATCAATTTTTTAGAGAGGCAAGTTTTCAAAAATGTAAAAGTCGAGTATCAGAGCTTCTACAGAAACTACATATACAGAATCACATTTTTGTATTAAAAAAAATTCATTGCTTCTATGATTCCGTAAATGGTACTTGGTGAAGTTTTTTCGATTTTTGCAGGCTTATTAATTAATTCCCAAATTTGGTAACTTAAGAGCAATTTACAATATTTATGCTGTATATTTGTTGTACTACAGTTAAGCTTTTTATTTTTCAAATATTAACGGTGCTGGCGAATTCTCAGCAGTAAAAAGGTAGGGAACCTTAAGGAAAATACTCATTAGTATTATAGCTAGTAACGTTTGAAATTAATTTTGTATCCTACGAGAAAATAGTACTTTTTCCTAAATTTCCAAAAGTTAGCTTACTTAACTTGAAGCAGAAATATTTATATAAACTATTTTAAAAATGTATTTGCTCAAACATATCTAGATTAATAGGCCGAAACAAATTAATATTTGGAGGTGCCCAAACAAACAAATCGGTATTAGGTTCGTTTTTAATTTTTAAATATATATGTAGATTTAAAAATATTTGCAAGTGGTTATTTTAGATAATGGAACAGAATAGCAGGTAGTTTTATACAACTTTTAGAATATTTTCTTCAGTTTTCGCTTTAGAAAAATAAACCTTGAAACATGAACTTGTTAAACTTTGCTTTTAAAGCGGACATAGCTGAATAAAATTTCAATATATTAACCTTTTAATAACAATACAATTTCCAAAATGCATACAATGCTTTACCTACCTGCAAATAAGAAGACACAGGAAAACCGTACTAACATCATTTCTGTGGCGAAAATAGTATGAAAACGTATTTTGTACTGAAACTAATCGTTATTGTGCTCGCAGTAGGGTACAGCTATTATAATAACCAACTTCCGTATTTTCAAATAGATTCCAATCAAAGCTAATTTGTCCTTGCAGAGCGACATGCATCCAGCATAACAAAAAGCTTGTAACCAACGTTTTAAATGTTTTTATAATTATGCATATGCAGGCTTTGAAATTGTTTTAATGTAGCAATTTTCTTGATAAATATGTTCGGCTAATTATCTTTCGTAGTTACATATTTACTTTTTAAACGCAAAAATAATCCTTTTATTTTGCAAACGCGCTATTACATGGCAGTTTAATTCCAGAAAATTCAAAAATAACCAAATATGTAAGTTAAAGGAAGAGCTAAGTACTAAAATAACGGTTTAACTTTTTAAGATTCTTTGACGAAAATTTTGTTTGCGTTCCATTCGAGCTTTTGGAGCGGTCAACTTTAGTTGTCAATCCAGTTCAAGAAATTATAGATAGTGAACCCAAGATCTCCCTTCGTCACTTATTGCATCTAGTAAACCTTGCTGTGGAAACGTGCCGTACAATAGTAAAATCGATTTGTATAATCCATTTGCGATGCTTCCTCCTCCCAGTAGGCGGATCTATATTTTTCTTAGGTTGCATGTATGAATTGTGATAGAAATCAAACTGTGACATACAATTGACATTGACCGAAAATACCGCTTTTTATGTAGTACGTAAGTTTCTAATCCATCTAGTGACGACAAGGTAGTCTGTATGTACAGAAATAAGAAGCACAATGAAAATGATAATGTGTTAGCTTTGCGACCTACTAGAACGCTTGTTGGACTACTGTCTTCCATTCCTTCTTGTTTCCTGTCTTATTTTGCCAGTTGGTTATTCTTTTTGTTGTACGTCTTTTAGTATTTCTATCTGCCATCTTTTTTCTGCCCTCCCATGCCTTTTCTTATCCCCTATATTACTCTTTACCATTCTCTTTGGGATCATAGCCTCTGTGATTTCACCATTGCTACTATATTCGGTTCACTGTACAATGTCTTCAGCTCCTGGTTGCTCCTTTCCCATTCTCCATTCACCTATTTCCTCCATATATCTTCCCGGCACTTTCCTCTCCCACACCGCTAGTCTCCTCAGCTCTACTATTCCCAATGTCCACACTGCAAACATCACCATTGGTCTTATTATGGTTTTATAATGCGTACTTTTAGAATCTTTGATAATGTTTTGCTTTTTAATAATCTATTCAGCGGTTGTACACAACGGTTTCCCGTCATTAGCCTGTGTAGTATTTCATCAGTATACTCGGCTCTCGTTTGAATGGAGTTCCCAGGTATCTAAATTCGCTGAGGTTCTCAAAGTCATGTTTCTCCCAGTCCGTTAGTACTCTTAGTATATTACCCTCTTGAAATTCTTCATCTGTCCAAGTCATCAACTTCGTTTTACTCTCGTTTATTGTAAGTCCCATTTTTCGAGCTGCTTTTTCTAACCTTACTACTAACCCTTTCAATTCTTCAGTACTCCTTGTTGCTATATCAATGTTATCAGCAAACGCTAGACATTGGTGGCATTTGTGGTGCAGCAAGCCTGAACTATTAATATTCGCTTCACTTATTGCGTTTCCCATAGCATAGTGATTATATATACGGATGGGGACATAATTATATATAACAGCAATGAGATAACATGAATAACAAAATAGAATGCTTGAGTAAGAAAGAGATGGCCATTCGAAAAAATATTTTAGTAGGCATGTTTAGGTGACAAATGTCATAATTAAATTAAGCGTCAAGCCTTCTCGAATATTTGCTACTATGTTTATCTCTTTCTTACTCAGGCAATACGAGTTATTTTCTTGTTCATGTTATCTCATTGTTGTTATATATATATATATATTGCGATGGTATTTGGCCTTAAATCGGCTCTGATTGCAGTACAAGCAAATGACAAATTAAATCATTAAAGCACAGAGTTGTAATAATGCAAGCATCTGAGAAAATTCACATAAATTGCCAAATCATATTGACACTGGTATAATTCGCCAATGACATTGATTGTAATTGAATAGGCACAGAAATATGGAAGCTCAAATTCCTTGTATTGGGTTTAGCAATATAATTTTAATCGTAATATAATAGATTTGCACAAACTAAAAGTCGAATCTAAAATTAATTCAGAACTGGCACAAAAAGTTCAAGTTAGACACAGCTGAAAAATGGAAGCGTAGAAAGTAAAGTCATTATAGAATGGGTAGCAAATGAACATTTTTAAATAAAAGGTGAGAACAAGAATGACTAGAAGAATAAGGCAAAGAACATAGAAAAGCCAGGCAAGTCATTTATGACATGAAAATACAAGACTTGGGCATTTGAAGAGGTTGAAATAGCAAGAAATTAGATGGAATTCAAATAAACAAGAAATTAGACAATGTTGGTGGATTAAAAACTTAGTCAGTGTAGTGATAAACAATGGGCATTTAAGTGTTATAAAAATCAAGTGAGTGGCACATTAAAAAACATTGAGAAATGAACAATTTCAAAAGACAATAATTTTAGTACATAAGAGTTTGTAAATAACTGATAAAATATGTTAAATTAGATTATAAGTTATGTTTTTGTACCTGGTTGATTTCCTACAATTCAAATCTGTAGACAGTGTTTTGTCAATAACAAGGGGAGAGCAATTGTTTAAAATAAATTGGTGAAAGCTATCTGAATTTGCTCTGACTTTAATTCAAGTTTTTTAATAGAAGGCATAAACGTATTAAAAAATAAATAGCACCATCGTAATCAGCGAATTCGAGTGTATCAGCACAATTGGAGGCAAGAGATTCCAGGTATTTGAGTTTTTGGCGTTCCGATGCAGGTTCGGCAGTTGGCGAATTCCTGCGACATCAGTGAGCAGCATCGTGGGGAGGCATAGAGTGGCAGGATTTTTCCGGCAGCTCCACACATCAGGCCAGAACACAGCCCAGCATCACGAGCCGCCCGGGGAGCAAGATTTTAGCCAGAATCAGCATAAAAAGGGGTCC
>OW679197.1:106229735-106249062 GCA_940337035.1 Agriotes lineatus | reverse complement strand
ACCCGTTATCGTCCTTGAACCATTCTGGTTTTAATGTTTTTATCTGATTTACACTTAACACTAACAACTGTTTCTTAAAATGTAATGAACTCTTGAAATTTAAAAAATATTTTGAAAATATTTGTAACACAACCGTTGCAACATGTGTTGTAATTTGTGTAGGTATTTTCAAATATTTCACGCACTCATTTTTACTGTAATCTTTTTCTAATAAAAGTAGTTCATTTGCTGTGCTTAGTGGCTCTTTTGTACACATGAGACTTAAACAAGCTGCACAGTTATATTATTTCAAAGTTTTATGTGCTACGTAACCAGCGACGTATACAATAGAACATTTCTCTAAAGTTGATTCTTCTATCGCGGGTTGGATGCACAATGCGTGTTCTTGATTTATACTGTCTGATACAGTTTCAAAGTTGTCCTCATTAGCGGTAGTACGCTTAATTTCAACTACTGGTAGAGATGCCTCGTCAAACTGCAGTTGTTCTAAATCGATAAGATTGTCTCCATCAACTTCGCAATTTGAATTTTTAGGGGCTTTTAAAAGCCTTACGTACATATTAAATTGTAGAATTTGTCGAAACGATTTGGCTGTAGGATTCGAACAGTTTCCACCCTTACGCCGTGCAGTAGCAAAGAAATTTTCAATGGGGTCTTGATTTAATCTACTCGTCAATAGAAACTCATAACCTTCACTCTTCAGATCTCGCCACAGTTCTAAAACAGCTTCAATAGTCAACAAAAAACCCTTAAAACAGTAAATACCCTCCCTTTGTTTGTGATTCTTTGTATATGGCCTCCAACTCTGTATCCAGTTCTTCGACTGAGTTAAAAAAAGTTCCAAATTTTCTCTTCTAATATACAGGGCACATCGATAAGGGTTGGGGTCATTTAAAATTCTACTATTTAAAGTGTCAAACAGATTGTTCATTTTTAACAGAAACTCGGCTGTGTTAATAGCACTAGAACTTTGCAACTGGCCAGTTTTAATGCACGTTTTCATTGCTGCACTCATTGAATTGGAAAAAATTTGCGTAGCGTATTTCACTCTCATTTTTTGAAAACTGTTGGGATTAATATGAATGTCTGAAATTTTTATTGCGGCTCTAGCTGTAGTGGAAGATTTGTCAATTTGGTAAGTTTTGTCTACGTCATTCCACGAGATCATTTTATCCTCAACAAAAAAATCGTTAGCAATTAAATTATTTCTTACGCTTTTTATTAAGTGTGGAACATCATACATGGCAAAAATTTTTACGTCATGAATAAAAAAATGTGGTCTATCTTCCGTTACTCCTAAATCCGCAAATGCAGCTCTGTTACTAGCTGCTTGATCACAAGTTGTAACTCGTACATGAAGACCTATCTTTTGCAATGCCTCAATATTTTTTACTATTAAATCACGCAGAGCCTCGTGTTTAACGCTTGTTGCAGATAAATAGTAACTTATGGGAAGTTTCCAATTTTTAATAAGTCCCCTGACCATAAAAACTAATGCCTGAGTTGCAACTTTATCTTTCCGTCCGAGGTGACCTAAATCTTGAAATCCCTCAATGTTATCGTGGCGAAAGTTGTAGTCAACACCCTTCTTTATGCTAATTTCGTCGAAGAGCAAAACACACTGCTTTACGTCGGTTGTCATACATCGGACTTTATTCGCTAGCTTCTGAAGAAGCTCGGTTTCAGTCCCTGTAGATAATTGATTTATTCTTAACCAAGATTCTATCGTGGATTTGGAAGGCAATGAAAATTTTAAATTTACCCGCATAAAAAGATACAGCGCGGGGGACTTGTAATACATACTCAAAGCCAGTTCCTTTTCTTCTTTTGTCCAAGGGTGGCCTCTTTTTTGGAAAAGCTGCATATTAATAAATACTCGTACATTTTTCGGCTGCACACTCAAAATATTCATATCGAAAGGATTTTTCAGTATTTTTTTTTGCATGCGGGGAATTCGAGAATTTTTTAAGGCAATGGTTTTCTTAATTTATTTATGCGTTTTTTGTATATGGGAGACGATGGATACCTTGGAACCCGTCTTTTAGTAGGCGTGGACATATCCGTCATTGCCTGTAATTGTTTAACAGATAATTTTGATTATAGAATATACAGGGTCCGGCAGAATGACCCACCATACTTAAATTGTTAATAACTGTTTCAAATTTTAAAATATTTTTAATTTTTTTTTCAAAAATGTAAAGTAAAAACTTGCCAATTTTATTTACAATATAATTTATTTATTAAAAATATTAGCACTTGCTCCAAATTAATTTGGTTATTATTCAGTAATTGATGGAATTGTTCACAAAACGTAACCGAACTTCTAAATCTCATGGTAGTAATTGGTGCACGACTCTTGAACCTTGTAAGGAAGGCATTTTAAATCCTTTAAAATACGTTTGATAGACCTAACTTGATGAATTTAATCAAGTTGCCCAACTTGATGAATTTAATCAAATTAGGGATTAGGTAAATCTGTATTAGTGTGAAAATGAATATAAAATATAAAATTTGCAACAGTTATTAACAATTTAAATATGGTCGGTCATCCTGCCGGACCTGTACAAGGTCCACCCACTATGTGAGGTTGGAATATATTTCTAAAACTATTAGACTTACACAAAGATCACTTATATAGATTATTCAACACTATAATGAACGAACCAATGAAAATTGTTCAATTTGTCAGAAACGACCAATCAAATTGACTATCTTTGAAAACACCTAATGTCGCAGTGTTTTCACGCGAGCCCGATTCGTGTTAATGATTTCAATTTAGTGAGTAGCCTTTGACGGACATTTCACCAAAACGTCAAAATGAAGTTTGCAAATCATATTCGTTCTAAAAACTCATAATAATTATGTTGGAAGCTCCAGTATTGAATTAATAGTGGAAATCGTTAAAAATGTGTGCTGTCGAACACGGTAAAAGTCATCTACCAATATTGTTGAATAATCTTTCCAAATACCACCCAAGGCAGCATTTTTTAAGAGAAATTTTTTCGTCAGCATGCAAATTATTGCAAATTTCTCTCAACAAAAACTGCTCAACTGCACTTGGTTTCGAGAAATTTAAACGCAATATTTTGCATATGAACGAAAAAAATTCTCAAAAAGTTTCACCTTGTGTGGTATTACCCTTGAAAATACTGTCTATCATTAATTATTGTACAATAGCACTCACCTGTAATAAAATACGGTCTTCTTCCGAACCAGAATAGCGTGACGGTGAGAGATGTTCTTCAATTGGCAATTTCCCTCGGTTTGTGGTGTTCGTATACACTTTCGGAGCAATTTCTTTTTTTAACAAAATTTTCTCCGGCGACACAGGAACACATTGTTCAGTCAAGCCCTGGATACTGGTAACCTTATTCGTTTTGTAATGCAACGGAATTGCATCAAAAACTAATTTATTTTTTAATGAATTCATAAAATGGTGTTCATAAAATGCACGGCACAAATTCGCTTTTCACGTAATTGTTCAGAAGAGAGTTTATAAAGATTCAGATTTCCACAATTAGTTAACCACTTCCCACCTCTGCAGGTATCTTTCGGAAAACGAAAGAAACTTAAATCGCAGTCTTGTTTGCGATTTCGCAAACAACCAAAATAGGCACAAAGGAGCCATTGAAAATTTATTATTATGACTTGCGTCGCACCAATTATTAAACCGAAGAATACTGAAAACACAATCTCAATACGTAAATACGTTGAATACAGGATTTAAATCCAGATCTTACTAAACTGTACGGTACTGTACCATCAGCTAGCTTGTTCTGAACTAAACTAAAATCAAATTACTTGTCCTAATTTCCTAATTCATTTTGTTGTAAAGATCACATGTTTCTTTACAAACTACAAAGTTTGAAGTATTTATGGCTAACCCAAAAGCAAAGAACAGAGTACCTATTTTAGCCAGAAGTACAATTTGTCTCGGTTCTCGTATTTATTTATAGATACTGACCTACCCGTTCTAGCGAGTTACAGCTAATAAATAAAGAACTACCAAAGAGCATATATATGCTCTTTGGAACTACTTAATTTTTTCTTGTATTCGTAACACTTTTTTTATTAAAACATACCATTGGCCAACTTTTTGTATAACTGTTGTGGGAATAGTTATTTAACCAACAAGTGTGTTAATGAAGGCGATTAATAATCGAAACTGTTTAAAGCACGAACGAGCGATGTGAGTGCCTTTAATAGTTGAGATTATTAATCGCCCATTAACAAACGAGTTGATTACACATGTTTTTCGTTGGCCACAAGATCTTTTTTGTGGTGAAAAATTTGATTAACACAACTAACCTTCATGCAAAATATCATCAAAACGTCAAAATCACAAAAACAGTTAATTATTGAAAAAGAGTGTATTAATCAAAAACAGTGTATTAATGACATCTATTAATCCATCCTTTTTTAGGAATTAACAAGCGGTCAACGAAAAATTAATTATTCGCATTTTAATTTACAAAAACAGTAGACGTAGGTTTATTAAAGTTAGCAGTAAAATTTGAAGACAAATTTCGTTTTATGACTGTCAGTGTGAGCGTTGAAACTTATAAAAAAAATTTAAATAGTTATGTGTGCAACTAGTTTTGGAAGTCATACTTTTTTTAGTTTTTTTCATGAATTTGCAGTGCGATTAACGCAAGAAAATGAGTGAAAAATAGTTGCTTTCATGCGTGTCGGCGCCTTAGAAAGCGGGACACGTAACATGTGTTGTAATATTTAAGTTATTATTATTTTTTTGCTGTGATTACTTCATTAATGTGAGCTGTCATTTCATATTTGACAAACAATAAAAAATCTGACATAACAATCAAAACCATCACAACTACAAAAGCCCAGTTTCTGCACTTAAAAATACAAGCAAAATATATCATAGTATTGTTTCAATTTCTAAGGCGCCGACTGTACATGTTATTTATTGCATAGTGATCTCTTGTAACTCAAAATTGTGTCGAAAAGGACTTCAGAATTTTCAACTGTCAAATTGACAATTCACAATTTCAATCAAATAATTAGTTTAAAAAAGTGTTGTTTTTCAGGATTTTGCGTTAAAAAAAGTGTTACCATCTTCACGATTTTTCGTTAAAAATGACGACTTTCATGTAATGACACACAATTATCTTATTCTAGATTACTGTTTTAAATTTACAGAGTCATAAATAAACATTTCTTGTCATTTAAACGCTTGGGCGAGACAAGGCGAGCGGCTCGTGCAACACAAAGCATTGTATGCAAGACAGCTTGACCTCAATAGGATCCAGATGTTTCAGTGGAAACGTTTGACGACATGAGGTTACAGCAACCCTTTAGAGATTTTAAATGCCCTTAACTTTATAATATAAATCCACAAATCGCAACGTGGCAACGCATATTTCGCGCGTATTTCGCATTATAGTGTGCTTTAGTTTGTTTTGCGATTGCAATTACAAAGAAATAGGTATACAAACAAAACCACGATAAATACAAATAATTGCTATACTTCAAAGCAACGGTTGATGTAAACGTATTAGGAATTATGTACTTATAAAATTGGCATTTTGTAACCCAAGTTATTATCGTTCGAAGGTTGTGTTAACCTTGGCAACACCGCACTGCAGTTTAAACCAACGAATTCTAGATTCATGGTTTTGCTGTGAGCTGTTTAACTGGGATCCCTCCCGCCAGAGGGATAAGACCTGGGAGCCTAGCGGGCGGGAGATTTTAAGCTATACGCTAATACTGCCTAGCGCTGAGTCTCTTCTCATTATATGCTCTTTGGTTGAACGATGCATTGGATTATTAAAAGCCTATTTTCGATGTTTTGCATAAAAGAGCAAGGGCTACATTACAGCCCACAAATGCATATTCCTATTAAATAGTTAATAGGTATATGCACAAATGGCTAAAATGATAAGCTGAAGTTAGCATCAAGTAGGGCACAATATACTAACTTTCCCAAAAACGTCTAACACACTATTCTAATGAATTCGTTGAGCTTGTCGTTAGGAAAGTCGCTAACGATCGCCTTTAGGAAAATCACCGTCAACGAACGACGAGTTACAGAATAGGCCTGTAAGAATCGTCTTTCAATGTTTTTTGGAGCTATAAACGTTTGATTTTAGGACGAATAGTATACCTGCAGCTTACTTCATTGTTGAGAAATTTACTAAGTTTGACAGCGGTTTGACAGTTGACGTTTAAAATGTAATTGGTTAGCTTTAGTTATGTTTTAGGATAGGTATTTAGGTTGCGGACAAGTGCTAATGCACTTTTGCAATCCTTTATTCTCATTGAGTGTATTTTGTACTCAATAAAAATTTCTGAAAAAAAATTCTGAAAAATTTCAAAATTAAATTAAACTGTGTTTTTATTTATTGTGGAGATTTTCAAAGATCAAAAGTAGTGAGGTGGTAAAATTTCTTGAAGTAATTGCCGAAGATGAAAATTGGAGGAAAACGCTCCCCAAAGATCATTGCCATAGTTCTGAGAATTTTATATATAATTTTACGATAGATGTTCCAATAGAATGTTGAAAATTTAATGTGGCTGTTGCCTGACTTCACTTTTTTGAAACACTACAGTGCAATCTCTACCAGATTACCTGTATTTTGCCAAAAATGTAAGGCTGTGATGAATTGTAAATTTTCAAAAATAAAAAATGCTGAAATAGATGTTCATTATAATTCAATCTATCTCACAACTGATGCAATTTTTTGTAACTCTTAGGTCCATATGCTGTGATAATTCCACATATAGATCCTCTGCGGTTTCTCTACTTAACATATATCGAGAGATCCAAAAAAACTGTTCCTCAGCGGGCTGTGGAAATTCAACGTATGAATCATATTTTTGGTGACACTGTACGTCAATGTCAAATTCGAGGTTATCAGGTTAGGTTTTCCGTCAGTTATGACACAAAATGACGCAAATCCTAACTTGCTAATCTCGAATTTGACATTGACGTACAGTGTCACCAACATATTATTCAATACGTTGAATTTCCACAGCCCGCTGAGGAACAGTTTTTTTTTGGATCTTTCGATATGTACCTACAGAATAAAAAAACGATCACTTTTGTTCCCCAAATACCTGTTTATGTTCGACTTCTTTCTAGAACAATATACCATTTAAACAAAAAATATATATCTATAAAATTGAAGTTTTGAAACAAAAATTCTGAAAATGTGAAAGAAAAATAATAATTTCTTAATGTGTTTGTCTTGTATACGTTGGGTCCAAACTATGCCCTGTTTCGTTAAGGAATAAGCTTGAGCTATGTGCAAAATATTACTTTCATTTGACTAAGTTGAGTTAAAGCAAAATAGACAGGATTTAATTTTTTAAGGTGAGCACCCGGGATATATTTGCCTGAAAGTATATTCGCTTTCGAGCCAAGTAGAGATATAATCTGCATACAAATATCGACTTCCTTCAACAAATAGCTTTTGAGTTATACCGCCAACAGGCAGACAGACAGAGAGATGGAATTAAGAAAACCTATTTTTCATCATTTATTTCGAGACCTTGCAACGTGCAGATTTGAAAAAATATCTGTTAGTGATTTTTCCACGATTACAAATACTTCATTCGTCTTTTTGGACGAAGGAAGTAAACATCTACCTGCATTTGTTCTAGCTTTGCCAAAACTTCTAAAAGTTCTAGACATCTACCTTTCATTAACGACTACCAGCAGAGATGTCGTTCTTTAGCGATCATATCGTAACGGTTTAATGGTTTAGTAACGATTATGAAAAGTTACAAAATTGGTTTTTCATTGAAAAATCATTATCGGAACGAGAATCGAATTGCAACTGGTGCTTAACGACATCGCTATGAATTATAAAATAGGCCCCTTAGATGGGGCTCTGGGAGTCCTGTGTTTTGTAGGTTAATTCATGCACACGCAAAAGAACACGTTGCCTACGCGAAAATCTTGATTTTTCAAAAATCAGACCTTACCAACTCACATTTGAATTTTTTTTTAAATACACACTATATGCATTATTGTCCTCATAGTCGTTTTTTTATGTTAAAAATGTTTCAGAGTGCACAACTTGAAATAAATTGCTACCTATTACATTTAAAAAAAATGATAAGGAAAAGGCATTTTTGGAATTTTTTTGAAACTATATTTAGAAAAACACTTTTCAATATTGGATATGTTTGTAAAAATTTTATTTGCGATTTCCGGAAATTGGAAAAATGTATAAGAGTCAAGTACAACTTCTGGTTTCGAATTTGCTCATAAATTAGTCAGTTCTAGACCTACGTATAACAGTTATAAAATGTCACGGTGATATCATTTTTTGTTTCCCCTATTGCGGTAGCAAGAATTGTTTGAACTGAAAATTTTTGAAACAATTTTATTTTGCGATAACTAGTTTCATAAAAAGAAAAATCACTATAGACAAAAGTTGTAGATAATTACATAGTATATGGTTCTCTTTTACATTTTTAAAATTTATATTAAACACATGAAAATTGAAAAAACAAGCAAGGGAATTTATGAAAAAAAATATTTTCCGATACTTCAAAAACCATATATTTTACAAATAAAACTTTGTGAGAAAAGTTATAGACAATTAGAAAATATACCTATAACACTGTCTTAAACAATTTATTCCTAATCATTATTTTGTGCGAGAACATTTTTGAAAAAATGTAATTATGCGATTTTCAAAAACTATACATTTTATTAAAACATTTTTTCACAAATGATAGACAATTACGTAATATATAACACTGTTTTTAAAAAAATGTATTCGCATTATTAAATTTTGAACTTTTAAGGATTTTTTTCTAAAATGTAATTTATGATTTTTCAAAAACTTTCTAGAAAAAAAATTGACAACTATAGAACAATTACATAGTATACAGAGTGTCCGAAAAAGAATGGGACACCAATTAGTCATAGATTCCTTACGTCATAATAAATCGATTAAACTTAATAGTTAAATATACCTTAGTACAAAGTTTCTTCAGTAAGAAGTTCTAGGGCCTTGAAGTTCAATTTTTTATTTTTTATTTTTTTTTTGGTAATTTCCACAAATGTACAGGTATCGATTTGAATTTTGGTATACATTCTTACTATTACGTACAGCACAAATAGGAAAAATTTTATAAACTAGACTTGCCTGTAAGGGGCACTTGACCTATCTTTGAAAAGTTTTTTTAGCTCTTCTTCTTCTTCTTCTTTCACGGCTCCTTCTGCCCTCTCAGGCGTCGGATTGGGAGTCCCGGTCCTCTTTTACCCATTTCATCCATGCTTTCCTATCTCTTGCTAAAATTTTCATCTCTGCTTTGGTTTTTCCTTTGATCTCCCTATTTCCTCTATCTGATCCATCCATCTTCTACGTGGTCTCCCTCTTCTGCTCTGATCGGTTTTCCCATTTCCATTATCTTTTTTGTTAGTCTCTCTCTGTTCATTCTTGTGATATGCCCGTACCAATTCAGCTGTTTTTCATTAATTTTTTCTAGTATTGGTGGTTGTTGTAAAGCTTCCCTAATGAACTCATTTCTGGCGTGGTCCCCATTTCGTTAATCCCTATGATCTTCCTCAGGTGTTTCATTTCCATCGCATTTATTTTACTTTCGTGTTTTTTCTGCCAGGTCCAGTTCTCTGCAGCATATGTAATTATGGGTACAGTTATTGTGTTGTGGATTTTTAGTTTCACTTCTCTTTCAGATAATAACCTAGAATTTAAAAAATGTTATTATATAACGAAGTTAGAGCTAAAAAAAGTTTTAAAAGATAGATAAAGTACCCCTTACAATCAAGTCTAGTTTATGAAATTTTTCGTATTAGTGCAGTATAGACCATTCAGTAAACACAAAAACTTTTAAAGTTTTTTGAAGTTGGCGTGTGCATATAATTTTTGTACTAGGATACTGTATTTGATTTTGCAAAGGTTTTCACGCCTGTGTACACGCAGATTTGATTTTAAAAATGACAATATTTCTGATTGTCAGTGTCAAAGTAGATATTTTTCTAGAAATCCTTACCTGAAGTTTAATACAATGTAATAAAAATGCGTATTAGTAAACGCTAGAGTACCTGTATATAGTAAGAGTAGGGCAAACGATGACATTTAGGGATCCATGAAGCGAAGTTAGTCACAATTTCACAGTCGACTACATTACTATTATAATGAAGGGATTCATCCTGTGAAGTTAGTTACAACTGTCATAGGTTATAGTTGACTATAAATTATTTAGTATTAGTCGTGGTAAGAAGTTTAAACTAAATGTGCTTTATGCCGTGTAATACACATCTATTTATTAACTAGTAAATACAGTGGTCTCAAGCCAACTGTAATATTCATATGCTGTTCACATCTACACATGAGGAACATAGATTGAATAATATTTAAATGTAGGCCTCCAAAGAGTGCTTCAATCTTAACATTTTTTTATACACGTTTATCTAAGTTCTTTTACAAAATTTTAAAAGATACATATTTAACACAAGAAGTAAGAAAGGATAAATATATATTAAAATGTTACTAGCAATTTATTGGAGGATGTGAGTGGTTCGCTTCGGCTTATGCAGAGGGCGGTTTATTGAACACTTTCTTTAAAATACCTGAAATGTGGATTAGGAAATATTATCAAAAGAAATGAATACCACTGTTGTGAGCTGCAAAAATTTATTTTCTAAAAGTTATAATATAATACCAAAACTAAATTTGACAATTTAACTTTTGCAATAATTCTAAAACCTAATGTATAAATTCAAAACTATTTATGCACGCAGAACATTGAGAAATTGAAAAGATTGGGTTGTTATAGTAGGTACATACTTAATTATAGTTATAAAAATATTACAATGCATTTTTTAAACATTATGTATCTGTAAATTTTTGTTTAATTTCGGCAATTTATTTATTAGTAACTAAAACATTTAACTTGGGTAGGTATGCTATTTGGAAAATCACTATTTTTCACTGTTATTTTTCTAATGATGACTTAAGCTCCGAAACGTGTTTTTCAAATAATCAATTAAATCAAATTATTAGTTCCGTGTTTCGTTCTAAAATCCGTAGAACTTCGGTATCGAGCTTAGTAATTTGACATTCCATTTCCTTAAAAACCGTGAGCGCTAACCCCCAAGTTCATTGTGTAGAATTATCTAGAACTTCTGGAATTGCGAAATAATCTGAACAGCTGTATTTATCTTTAAGAAGAAAATGATTTCGCCATTGAAATATTGTACAATTGCACAATAAGTTAGCAAAAGTAATATTTTTATATTCTAGGTGTGAGATAATTGATCAAGAATTAAAATGATAACTATTATAGTATATTACGAAACTAGTTTAGAAAACTGAACGAGTTTGGCTGGTTTGAGTACAAGCGTTAGCAAGTACTTAAGCAGCCATACGAGTTCAGTAAAACCGTTTTTCTAACGCGTTCTGTATACTATTTTTACTATTTTTATGTAAAAATGACATTAAATGTCGAAATATAACGTAGCCAAGCGGAACTCGATTCTATGTACTGAAACACAATAAGCTTTTCTAGTTGATCTTCAATCAAGTGGTGTTACTTTCTAAATTGTAAGTGACTGTATTTTGATTTTGAATGTAGAAATATAGTTTATTACCATATAAAATGCGAAAAAATAAATACCTACTTACACTAAATTTTAACAGTTAATAATATCAATATGTTTTTATCTCTTTCTTGTTAATATTTCGCACAGTTGTATATTGTTCAGCAAATTGTCTCATTACTAAACTTTTACTTGAACTGCAATTTCTTTTCATTCTGTTTATTTTACGTTTTAGAGCTGCAGTATGGATTTTGAGTCGGTACCTAATAAATCGATCGATTAATTTCGCTTTAATCTTATGGCAATTGGGAAGATTGATGTTGGCTATAACTGGATCGTTAATAACTGCATTCTTCATAACTTCATAAACGTTGGTGGTGTGACATTTAAGAATATCTAGAACTTTGCTCAAATTCAAAAAAGTTTGTTCGATGAGTATAAAAATAGGAAACAGATTTTTGTTGATGTAGTGCAAAGCTGAAGGTTTAAACTCCTTTAGAAATATGAATTTAGTGTATGGTGCTTTGATGGTTTTCTTGCTGCCAACTGTCGAACAACATTTATTGCATTTTACTGTTTTTCTAACACTCCTAAAAATGTATCCAGCTACGTTGTAGAGAACATTCTGTTGGCGCAAACTAAGGTCTCTTTTATCATTATTCCAACCTTCTGGTAAGTCGTTGTTCTCTAGCTCTTCATCATTTGTTATCAAATTTTCTTTAATTTTTATAACACTTAAAAATTGAGGTAAGTTCTTGCGATCATCCGCTTCATAACTACCCATTCTTTCGGTATTTAAAAAATGGGAAATCGAAACCAGTTTTATAAGTTGCCGAAACTGAAACGCTGTTGGAACAGGCTGTCTTGCTCTTATTTGACTGAATAAATTTTCTAAGAAATCCTGTGAAAATCGGGACATTAGAAGAAATTTGTATTTTTTGTCGTTCAAGAATATATTCTGCAAATCTAACAAAGAGGTGGTTGTCAAAATAACACCAGTTTGAATTGGCTTCCAAATTGATTTTTCACCATGTTTAGACATAACTCTGAGGTTTTTAAAAAGATAAACAATTTCTTGAAGAAAGGTTATTGATTCATAGTATTTCTGCAAATTAAATTTGCTTATGGCTAAAGTACTAGTGCGAGACGTCAACAGTTTAAACCATTTATATATATGATCGATAAACCAAGCAGTAGTTAATGTGGATGTATCTTGAGTTTCCGAGGCGATATATTGCATGCCACAACTAACATTATGGTTTAAAACGTTATAACTGGTAGAAACCTTCATCTTGTTAAAGTGATTATTGTCCAACTGGTGATCGCATAATTTAGGAGCAAATTTTAATTCCAAATCTTCTTGTTCTTTGCAAAATGATTTTATATATTTAACATCTACAATTCTATTTGGCAAATTATACTTTTCTTGTAAATCTAATGGAATCTCAATTTTTTCATTATTAATTAGGCAAGACTTGATATTTTTAAATAGATGAGGAACATCAGCTATAAAATATATGTTTTCTTCTTCTTTGAAGGGATTTTTTATGAAATTAATTATTTTCGAATGATTTCCTACAACAATTCCTAGAGATCTCCACATTGCTTGATTACATGCGCCCATATCCGAAGTAACCGATACAATATTCAGTCCTATTTCAGAAGCATGTTCCACAATTTTAAGTACGATATCAGCTAACATAGAACCATTTGTGCTATCTGATGTAAAATAATATGCAACGTCTTGCTTCCATCTACTTGTAATACCACCTAAAAGTAAGGATTAATGAAATTAATGAAAATTAATATCACACTAGTTTTCCTACCTAACATGAAAACTAAAGCTTTCGAAGCTAAAGCGTTTTCATGATTTGGCAATGTTGTGCGTCCTATAAAAGAATTTGTAGCTACGCAAAAATCCATACTTTTTTTTAATTCCATTTCATATACGGCAAGCACACAGTCTTTTTCAAATTTTGTGACAGAATCGGAAAGTTTAATTTGTAATAATTTAAAAACGTCTCTGAAAATCCTGACTGAAAACTCAAATTTTGAAGATGAATATTTAATGTACGAACGGAAGGGAAAGGAAGGCCCATCTTTCTTATATCATTATATCCGGTTATACCACATGAAAATCTCAGTCTTAATGATTTTTTCAAAGTTTCGTTAGAGCATTTGACGAACTTTCTCTTTTTAGTGGCTAAAGCTTGAATTTGGTCAGAATTTAAGGATTTCTCTATGTTTCTTATTAATAATCTAATTTTCTTTCTTGCTTTATAAAGAAGATTACTCAATTTTCTATTACTTTTGCGTAGTTTATTATGTTGGATCAGCAAATTTTCGTATTTATTTTTGTAGTTAGGCTCAGACTTCGAAGTTAAAACATCAACAATTTCAGAAGAAGAAGAAGGAAGTGTGTTCGGGATAGCAGTCCTCTTTAACTTTTTATATCCATTTACTCCAATTTCCCACTGATTTTTTTCAAAATGATTTTCGCATACTCTTGGTCGTTTAGAATTATAATTTTTTCTACCGATTCTGTTTAACCAAATTTGTTTTATTTGTGGATCTTTGGGTATGCTAACACAATTTATACCATTTTCTGAACGGTTATTACATGCAGGCACGCAACAACTGGTCATGACAATGAAATATGTAATTTCAAAAGTGCAATAAATCTTGACACTTTCAATGTCACTAATTTAAAAAATCAAAAGCACACGGGCCAACTAAATTTTTAAATTCTAGTGGGATCCAAAGGGATCCAAACCAATGAAATGCTGTTGCCGCGTTTGCTCTACTCTTACTATATACAGGTACTCTAGTAAACGCTACGTCAATTGTATCCAACACAGAATTTGTATTGTATCTTAAAAGGGGCAGGGTGCAGTTCGCTCCCGTGTCTACCTGCTCGAAAAAAGTCATAGCCCAATTCGCTCTCGTCCGCAACGCGGCTAAACAGAGGACTAGGTTTTAGTCTTATGTGAAGTTAACTGGTGCTGCTGAAGGGTTTTTTACGGTCATACACACATTTTTTTACATTACACAAGTATTTTTGTGCTAAGTACACACAAATCTTAAATCTGCAAATAACCTAAATTTATACTTTTGTACAAAAAACGTTGTGGGCAAATTTCCAAGTTAATAAGCCGCTTAATTTTCCAGGGAGCGAATAGGGCTATTCACGGGAGCGAATTGGGCTGTCATTAGAAAGCAGCAGGTATACACGGGAGCGAACTGGTCTCTTCCGCTTAAAAGTTTTTATTTACAACATTTATGACAGATGGGAGGTAAATGTCATACCCTTAACCTATTTGTTTTAGTAAGTTTTTGTAAGTACAGTCCTAGACAAAGATAAATTCTGGAAGTACACTCATGAAATTTTGGAATTCAAAGGCCACTTTGTGTTTTTATGTTTACTGAACCACGGCCAACTAAATTATATACTAATTTAGTTGGCCGTGACTGAACAGACTATACATAATAGTAAGTATGTATACCAAAATTCAAATCGATACCTCTACATTTGTGGAAATTGCCAAAAAAATAAAAAATAATAAATTTAACTTCAAGACTCTATAACTTGTTACTGAAGAGACTTTGTACTAAGGTATATTGGGTTTAATCGATTTATTATGACGTAAGGAATCTATGACCAATTGGTGTCCCATTCTTTTTGGGACACCCTGTATAATACTTGAAAAAAAATTATTATCATTATTAATTTTTGGACTCCAAGGAAATTTACGTACAAATTTAGTTTTGCTATTTTTCAAAAACTATACTTGTACAAAACTTTTTAAACAAAAGTTGTAGATAATTGCGTAATATATGATTTTGTTGTGGAGAATTTTATTTTTATCAAATAAACAGACCGGCAAAATTGGAGGAACACAAAAAACATCATATTTTGGGATATTCTGTAGCATTATTTAATTGAATTATGTTTCAAGCTTTATGGCCGGTTGCACAAAAGTTAATTGACCGTTAACGGCTTGTTAACAGATGATTAAAATTAAATTTTTCATTAATCGACCGTTAACGCATTGTTAACGGTCCGTCAAATATTTGATAAATGTCAAAGTTAATCTGTCGTTAACGGCTGATGAACAGGGTTTTGCGTTGCACAAACAATAATCAGTCGTTAAACTCTTCTTAACGAACAATTAATTTAATTACTAGTAGTTGAGCGATTAACAAGAAATTAAATCAATTTTATATTCTTCTTACGTAAGTTTACTCAATAAATTATGACAATTGCTATATTTTTGAACAAAGAATTTAAACTATACAGGTAAATTATGCTATCCGATTTATCCTCTTCGAGTGACGATGAAGAACCCCCACAAAGACAGGTACGGCGGATTTGGTTCATACGGGATAGAGAAAATCCGTTTCATATACATGATGCCGATTTTAAAAAACGATTTCGCCTTAACAAACTGACGGTTATGAATTTAGTACACTGCAATTCAACCTACAAGCAATAGAAACAAATCTCTGGATGCACGTTCCCAAATATTAATTGCACTACGCTTTTATGCTACAGGAGATTTTCTTGAGTCGATCGGTGGCTACATGCATATTCACAAATCGAACATATGTAGAAAAATTCAGCGTGTTACACATCAGATTGCACAACTTTCTCGTCGATACATAAAAATGCCGCATAGCGCTGAAGAACTGATCACAACCAAACAGCGATTTTTTAACATCTCTGGTTTCCCAAGGGTTGTGGGTGCCGCTGATTGTACGCACGTAAGTATCCAGTCCCCTGGTGGCCCCACGGCAGAAATGTATAGGAATCGAAAAGGATACTTTAGCATCAACCTCCAAGCAAGTTGTGATGGCGATTTAAAGTTGTTGCATATTATTGCTCGGTGGCCAGGATCAGTGCACGATAGCACCATATTTAATAACTCTCCTCTGCCTGTTGAGTTTCGTATGGGTAGATATGGTAACGGTTTCTTATTAGGCGATAGTGGATATCCATGTAAACCTTATCTGTTGACTCCGCTAGCGAATCCAAGAAATGCTAGCGAAGAAGCTTATAACAGATCTCATATTATCACTCGAAATACAGTACAGAGACTTTTTGGAGTTCTTAAGAAAAGATCTCCCTCTTTAAAAAATGGCTTACGACTGAAATTGAACACTACTGTGAAGGTGATTTGGCTTGTGGGGTGTTGCACAATATCTGTAAAGAACAAAATGATAACATTGAAAAGTATTTTGACGAAATTGAAGATGCTGAAGAAGCTAATAATTTTATTTTCCAAGAGGTCAACCAGAATAATGAAAATTATGCAGTGCGAAACGCATTGATTGCCTCGGTTTTTGCCAGATAAATAAGTCACTTGGGCCTGTATGATTTTCCCTTTGTTAAAATTTAGAGACATTTTGTATATCCCTGTTTAACACATAATTTTTCAATCTTTCTGCTCACTATAATCAAAATTTTAGATATGAGTGATATTAATAAAACGTACGCAGATGCTTATATGTACTTGATTTCAGAAAGAAACTCATAGGATGTATTTGGAGTAATGTCAATTGTTATTGTTGATCTTCAGTTTAAAACTGATAAAGTAGTATCACCTTTAGCTGGGGTTCACTCATATTTCATTTTCGTTAAAAAAATAAAATTTTAAATTCTTATAAGCATTTGCTAGCGTTTGTTAATATCAAATGAATGGCTTAACGAAAAGAAAATCCTATAAACCAATAACTATTTTAATCTTGTAATTTCTTTATTTCTAATTTTAATTTTTTTTTTTGAAGATATAAAATTGTTGTTTGAATTTTTTCATTTTTAATTTTTTCCCTGTAGTACTGCTTTCTCAAATCGTCAGCTGTCGCAGGTCTCTTTCTTTTATTTCGGATCAATCTGGAAGCTTGGGTGTGAGCTGACGGTTGGATTTGGGATTGGAGTTGGGTCACGTTGGCGATCAATACAGAAGATGGAATGATGGAGGGGCCAGGTTCAGGAATGTTGGAGGGGCCAGGTTCAGGAACGTTTATAATTTCAATTTCATCTATTGTCAACACAGATAAAAATTAATTTAAGAATATATTAGTTTGTTGATTAAATTACTGAAATAATCAGCTGCGCTATCAAATTCGTTTTGCAACGGCTCAACTTGCTCCCGAATAGTGGCTAATAATATGTCCTGATCTGGTTTCAAAACGAGGTGTGGACTTCCTCCCCCCGTTTTAAATATTTCTCTCTTAAAATGAATATAGCTAGTATTAAAAAAGTTAAATGTATAAAATGCCAAAACATGAAACAGTAGAGGTAGGTATTTATCGTGATGAATTCAGTTTTCAAGAATGAAAAACCTACAGGTCTATTATCTTAAAAGAAAACTGTGCCAACATTTTCAAATATTACCTTATCATTATTCGCAGCTCGTTTTGCCTCTTGCTCATTTAATTTGGCTTCGTAGTTTTCATGCTATATAAATTAGGTAAACACAAATAAATTTTTTACAATTTTACGTTATTTCAATTCTAATCTCACATGTTGCTCAGCCACAGTTTTTTTCATCTCCCGCTTCAAGTTTTCATAAAGCACTTTTAACTGCTTCAGCGTTCGTGTCCCCGTTTCAGCTGAACAGTTAAAATCTTTTACAATCTGCTGCCATACCTTAATTTTCTTATCTACCATGAAGGCTTTGGTAGACTTATCTTCTACTATATGCTTATATCTAAAATAAGGGAAGGATTGAAGGATTTAAAACAGTTAGGCAAAAGGAAATCTTAGGTTATGTCACACAAGAACACCTAACAACACACAATTACAATTGTTCTAATTAAAATGGAAAATATAATAACGAATACTCACTTTTCCACAACAGAAATAAGGGTTTCCTTTTCGCGCTGTGTGAAATTCACGCGCTTTTTCATTATTTCATTCATCTTCGTCGACCACAGGCGAGCTGTCAACACGACGATTTTTGCCCTGTTGCCAGACTTACCTTTCATCAATCGCCAATTAGGAAACGGATGCTGTTTTGTGCAACCCGAGCAGTGGTTAACAAACCGTTAGAAATGATGAGTAGTTAGTTAATAATCCATTAATTATAGCTTTGTGCAACCGGCAATTAATGTTATCAATACACACCTTCAGAGAATAACAATTAACGATGTAACAGATGAACCTACCTAATTCAGGTTGCCGTTAAATCGGGCATTTTTCACAACAACAGAAAACAAAATCGTAAACCCTCGTTGTAACCTAACCAACAAATGAGCACTTGTTTTCAAGAACACAAAAACCCAAGCAATATGTCAACAATAAAACAAATGATAATTAGGCTCAAATGGGTGGCTAGATTTAATGTTAAATTGCTATTTTTTATTCAGTATACATGCAGAAGTAACATTTATAACCAAATTGAGTCATATATATCCTAAAACATAGCGAAAATATGACTTTTTTTGTGTTCCTCTAATTTTGCCGGTGTGTGTAGTTATAAAAATTTCTGAAAAACTAAAAAGACTATAGGTATAGTGTTACTAGTATTGGTGTCGTACATAAGATTATTTGCATAGTGAACACAAGTCGTCTTTTTTAAACAAAAAATCGTGAAGAAAAGTACATTTTTTTAAACTATTTTATTGAAATTGTGAATTGCCAATTTGACAGTTGTAAATTCTGAAGTCATTTTCGACTAAATTTCGACTTGCAAGAAGTCACTACGCAAAAAAACTGCGTGTACAACACGTTTTGAAAGTCCCTTTTTTGTTTCATTAATTTGCTCGATTAACAAGAGCGATTTG
>OW679197.1:106107193-106229635 GCA_940337035.1 Agriotes lineatus | reverse complement strand
GTAATAAAATATTCCCTTAAGGATGTTTTTTGTCTATTTAGTAAATTAATGTCTGAGTCCCCTCCCGCCTTCTGCTCTTGGTAGGGTCAGTCTTTCCGTTGCAGACTTTGGATGATGTAGTCTAGCTTCAGTAAGTATCTTATTGGTTTTTCTTTTCAGGTTGTTAATATCAGTATCTGTCCAGTTCACAACCCCAAACGAGTAGGTAAGTATAGGTGTCGCAAATGTATTTATGGCCTTCATTGTATGTTTCCCATTTAATTTCGTTTTAGTTATGGCTTTAAGTCGCTATATCTACTTAGACTCAAGTTTTTGTTTTACTTTTTTACTCTCTATCAGTCTCGATTGTTGTAGACCCAAATATTTATACGTGTCGCCTTCTATCATACCTTTGAGTGTGGATTCGTCTTGAGTCTTGTAGTTTAGTATTTCTCTCTTTCCGTGGTTGATACTTAGTGTCTAACATTTGTCTATTCCAAAGGTCATACGCACGTCTTTGCTAAATGTTTCTGTTTGTACATAAGGTGGGACAAGTTATAGGCCATGTTTTCATTTAGTTTAAGTTTGTAGCCTTTGTTCGTATCATTTAGCATATTTAACAGTGGATTAAGCGCCAAGCAGAACCACAGTGCACTTAGGGAGTCTCCTTGGAATATTCCCCGTTTGATTTTTCTGTTTTCAGCCATTAGACATTCTGTATCGGTGTAAACCTTTATCGTAGTACTTCAGGTTTTCATTATGGTTCTTAGAAACTCGATTAGAACTGGGCTTGCTTTATATATGTTTAGAACTTCTAGCAGCCAGGTTTGTGGAACAGAATCAAATGCCTTTTTATAATCTATAAAAGGGGTAGGGGAGGGTGGGGAGGATTGGGACGCGGGAGCAATGGGACATCGATTAAATTTCATATCTCCCGCGCGATTTTTTATCTGTCATTTCAGTGGTTGGTAGACTTGCTTGGTTCACAAATGTCAGTCGAATGTGAAGTGTTTGTGAACGTTCGTTTTTGTGCGACAGAAACCTGATAATTTTTAATTGATAAAGTTAGTATTTGCCCTTTACTATGAATGAGTTTTCACTTTAATGAATCACGTTTTCTAAATTATATGATTCCTGCTGGGTAATGCACGGATGACCTCATATTTTGCACGTGTTAGTTATGTGCAACAGTTGACCCCTAAAATTTTGTTTGTTGTTTTAAAATTGATAAGCGGCTAGGAGGAATGGGGCAATGATCGGCAGGAGGAATGGGACTGTCCCAAATCTCCCGCGTTATTAATTTGTTTAGAGATTTGATGATTAGGCTTTACTTATTTTCTTTTTTAATACGTATTTTTTAAACTTTCAGTTATAAGAAAAAGAAGTATGCCACGAATTTGGCCAAGGAAGACCGACAGAGTGAGGCCAACAGAAGAAGGATTAAAAAATGCAGCAGAAGTACTTGGAGGAGTCAGCATTCGCGAAGTAGCCAGGCATTTTAATATTTCTAAATCAGCTCTCTCCCGGCATGTGCTACGTGCAAATCAGTTAGGACCTGGTCAGGAATACACGTATAAACCGAATACAACTGTGCGGCAAGTATTCTCTAAACACCAAGAAACTCAATTATTTAAAAATATCGTCCAAAATGCACTACGGTTTAACAACATATCAGACTCGTGAACTGGCATACCAATTTGCTGTTGCTTTATCATGCAATGTTTACGAAAGCTGGAGAAAAAATGAGGTAGCAGGCAAAGACTGGCTTCATGGGTTCATGTTAAGAAACTCCGACCTGTCAATTGGAACACCAGAGGCCACCAGCTTAAGCCGATCAACTAGCTTCAACAAATTTGATGTTGATAAATTCTATGCTAATATTTCAGAAGTCTATGGGAGACATAACTTCTCTGCTGAAAAAATTTGGAACTGCGACGAAACTAATATGCTAACAGTACAAAATCCTACTAACATAATTTCACATAAAGGACTCAAACAAGTTGGCCAAATGACGAGTGCAGGACGGGGACAACTTGTCACTATGCTCTGTTTTATTAATGCAGCTGGGAATACAGTTCCTCCAGCATATGTTTTTCCTCGTAAATTTTTTAAAGAGCATATGCTGACTAACGGACCTCCAGGGAGCCTATAGCACTGGTTGGATGACCAAAGAGAATTTTTTAAGGGCCTTTGCACATTTCATTTCTCATGTCAAATGCTCCAAGGACGATCCTGTTGTGAAGTTCTTCGATAATCATAACAGTCACGTAAATTTAGAAGTTATCGAAGCGGCAAAAAATATGGAGTATATCTAATTACATTCCCGCCGCATTGCAGCCACCGTCTGCAGCCATTAGACGTGGCTGTATATGGACCTCTCAAGGCATACTGTAATCAAGTTTGCAACGACTGGATGGCATCCAATCCTGGATGGACAATTTCTATATATAATGTTGCAGGTCTGTCTAACAAGGCTTTTCGAAAAACAATATTTTAAAAGGATTTCAGAAAACAGGGATCTGGCCACTTGAAATTAACACTTTTTCGGAAGAGGACTACCTGATGTCAGTCGTTACAGATCGTCCTAATCCCAATTTCAATAATTCTAATGCGACTGCTGTTCAAAATTCAAATTAAGCTGAACCACAGCCTTCTTCCTCTGCAATGCTAACAGGAAGCAGTCAGCACTCCAGTAGAAATGTATTAGTTGTAACCCCTGAACTTGTTCGGCCATATCCGAAATCCGCTGCTCGAAAAACTGGTGGCCGTGGCAGAAAGAGAGGAAAAACTTGCATCCTTACGGATACGCCGGAAAAGGTGGAGTTAGAAGAGGGACGAAATAAGCAGAATGCAAAACAAGCGAAAGTTGTCAAAAGACATTTGGCAGAGACTTCATCGAAATCTGATGCACTCCAAGACTGCCAGTCATCTTCTGGAGATTCTGATGACGATGTTGACCTCTATGCAGAATCAGACGAGTTTAGTGCACTTTGTAGGCTTGGTGCAAAGTGATGTAAACAAAGATGGTTGCTTTGATATCAATTTTCTGAGAAAGAAACGCGATAAAGGGATGCATTTTATTTGGCCTGTAGTAGAAGACATTGCTTCTGCCGAACAGGAAGACATTGTCCTGAAGCTTCCTTCACCTCGTACAGCTGGAGGTACGGAAAGGATCCGCGCTGTTTTTAATTTTGAAATTAATTTAATATCTAGGTTTTGTAATATCCGCTAGAATTCTACCTGTATGCACCTATGTATATTATTAGTTTAAATAAATATTTGCAAATTTGAATTTATCTCTTGATTGTTGTTACAGTGCTCTTTATTTAAACTCGTCCCTTACCTTCCGGTATTTGTCCCATTCCTACCGACTGAAGGAGGAATGGAACAATTTGCACCAATTTGTTGATTTTTACGCTGCTGGTTTGTGTGTAAAACAAAAAATTTGATTTTCACATTGAAAGTACCCAATAAGGCACTTTACATTTCTATACTATTTTAATGCTATAAATATCAAACATAATTTTAAAATACATGAAAATCCCAAAAATGGCCCATTCCTCCCCACTCCCCCCTATGTATGTTTCGTTTCCTTTTGTGTGCTTGGCTCATTAAGACTTGATCTATTATTAATTATTTCTTGCATCCTTGGGATTTCCTCCGGCATCCTTTTTGTTGTTCTGCTATTATATAGTTCTCTTCACAGTGAGAGAATAGCATATCCGTTATTAGCGCCTTTCTGATTTTATAGATCGTTGGCAAGCATGTAATTGGTCGGAAATTTCCTGGATCTTTAACGTTTTGGCTTTTTGGTAAGAGGTATGTTATTCCTTGGGTAAGAAAGGCTGGTAACAGTATTCCTCTAACTTTTCTATTGTGAGCATTTCTGTTAGAGTTGTTTTAGTGTAAAACAGGTTTCGGTAGAATATGCCTTCTTTTTCTCGGAATTGTTTATTTTCCCATCTTCGCTTGTTACATTCTTTGTATCTTTTTAATCTCTTAGCTAGGGCAGCGAGTTTCTGTTTAGTGTATCTAAAAACTGATTTACTTGTAATGTTGTATTCATCGTATTTTGTATGTATTTTATAGTTTTGAAAGATTTTATTTACTTCTCTCATTAATTTTTTAGTTCTATTGCCCATTTTGAATTACGTCAGTTTGTTGACCATTTTCCGTTGTTTTTCACATCTAGTTTCTCATCTTTTCTGCCATTTAGGAATACCTCTGTTGGGATTTAGCTTTTGATCTTGCAATTTAGTGTCCAGAATTTTGGCTCCGTTCTGTTTACTGCAGGTGAGCAGCACAATATATTAGGGTGTGAAGATCTGTGAAGTTATTACTTTGTCCTAAGAACTCAGGCAGAATTGCGTTCATATTTTCTACAATTTTTGCTAGTCGTGAAGATGTACTTTGTTTAGGAATTTTAGGTCTCGTTGTAGGGTCACTTCTGTTATATTTGATGATAGCTTCATGAAGTGCTTTTCTCAGGTCATCTTGCCCGTTTTCTTCTGAGAGTATATTGTTTGGAGTGCTTACCTGACTTTGACGTTGTTGTTTTTCTTCTTCGTGAGCTTGTTCTTCTCGATTTTCTTGGTCTTCGGGTACTTGTTATTCTATATGTTCTGGTTGATTTTCATCGACGTCAATGTGGATATCATTTATTATATTTTGGCGTCTGATCTGGATTTCGACTCTTCTTTTGATGTCTTGTACATATTCTGCGGACAGTAGATTATTCCTTGTGATTGTTCTTCGTTGGTCTGCCACTCGCTGTTCTGTGACATTAATTTCAGGATTTTCCTCAGTAAATAATTTGTGTATCTCTGATCTGTATGATGTCATATCTGTCTCTATTTTAGTTGCTGTGAAGTAGCAGCGCATGATACTTTCATTCATTTGTGTAGTCCATTTCATGCGTTGCCTAGGTTTTTCAGCTTTCATGGTAACTGATTCTACTTCAGTTAAGGCACGATTTACCGGGTTTGCCGTCCGTTGACTATTGCTGGTTTCATCCATGGGCTGACTGTCCGTGTCAGGTACAGCCCTACTCCCTGACACATCCGAGGCTTTATAATTTTCTTGTTGCTCCATATTAGTTTATGGCTTGTGCATTTTTAAGCTACTGCCAGCTTTCAGGGAACGGAAGGTAGGAAGAGTTTGAGTACAAGGATATAAAGGAATGGGTAAGTGTTAGGACAGGTGCCCCAGATAGTGGTCTCTTACGACAGGCAAGGGGTTCCCTGCGTCTATTCTTCATCCGGGACCCAGACGGTTATTATTATTATTATTATTGTTATTATTATTATTATAAGGCTGTCTTAGTATATCCGAAAATACTTTCTCGATTTCAGAACGAAATCGGCGTTGCTTAGAAACATCGCAAGCAGAGGGCGATTTAATTTCTTCCACTAAAATATCTTTTTTCCATTAAGCTCCATAAACCCCACATTCCCTAATATAGATCCCGTCAATAAAATTAATATTAGCATTCCTGTGTTTACAATTAATCTGATCACAAAAATAAGTAAGGTCAGCTTAATATTCATTTTTAAATTAATTGTAAAGCATCAAATATCCGTTTTACCGCGACATAAAGAAAGCTACAGGCAAACAATCAGATGACAGTAACTACATCTATGTTAAAATATATCTGTATTGCAAAACACTAAAAAAAATCGCCGATTAGTTTCCTAGAATTTGTCTTCTAGTATGGTATTTGCTATCCAATTCATGTATGTGGACACTCGAGTATATATGACAGGATATTCAGTACTTCCGCAATAAAAGCTATAGGAAGCGACTCCTTCTTGGTGCCACTGATGATACGGGCTGAAAGTTTTTTGGTAGGCCGACATAAGAGGTCCTCCCGAATCTCCTTTACACGAATCTTTTCCACCATCACCCCCAGCACAGTATTGGTTCATAGTTAAGCGCCTGTTACCCAACTTTACATTGCAAGCCACGTTGGACAATAAGGATACATCCCCTTTAAGCTTGATGTCGTACACCCTTCCTGCGGGATACAGCAGACTACATGGAAACCCATCTCATACAAACTGTCTTACCATCATCTTTGATACCCCACCCAGCCACAGTCAAAAGGCTACCAGGTAAAGGATTGGAAATGTCTTCCGTTGGCAAGCAAATCGGGCGGATGTACTCTGAAAATTCTCGAAGGTCTCAATTGTATCGAAATGCATTCACGACCATACCTGTGAACTTCACAGCCTTTTCCAACCGCAGCAGTCCGATGTCGTCTCTCTGGGTGGCCTCGTTAAAACCGGGATGAGGGATTATGCGCGCTATATTTATCTTTTGAACAGGATTAGCGCATACTGTGGAGCCAACAGCGTGCTCGCAGTCTGGATCTGTAGTTATATTCCATTCACCCAGCCATGCTCGTGACCTAAAAAAATAATTGGGAATCAGCTGAAAGCTATACAACTTTCATTAAGTTATTACACTTGCACATCGCCGCCTTTTAAACAGTGAGCTGCCGTCAGAATGTACCTATCCGTTATAACCGAGCCACCGCACTTGAACCCCTGGCTGTTTCCAGTGGACCTTTTTTTGTATTCCAGAGCAGCGATCCATGGAAATTCTCCAAAGTCTGTTACTTCATTCCCTATGACTCTTTTGCTTTCGCCCTCTATGCCACATATTGTTATGTTTGAAAGCACCTTGTTGATGTCCATCTTGATCGAGCCCGTGCCAACGCGATTAAAATAAGCCGAGCTTCCACAACAGAGTAGGGGCTCTGTGTCGTAACCGCATAGAGACTTCTGGGCAAAATCTATGGCCATGGGATCTCTACTACGCAAAGCGTCGATAATTAATTTGCAGGAACGTGCTGCTATACAGGTTGCATGTTCGTTGTTTGGAGTAATACAGGATCTGCTTCTGTCTGAAAGAGGATAAACGGTATATCTACAATCTAAATCCAAATCTTCTAATTCGTTGTAATGTAAGATGAAACCAAACACAAATAGATCTATACTTTATTATTGCCACATATTCTTACATGTTTTTAGTCACTAACCAGCGGTTAGAAGTAAACCGGCACGAGCGTTGCTTCACAATTAGAAACCATTGCAACATGATACCGATTTGAACTACACAGACATTTTATCACACACTACCTACAACTAGCTGGAACTCTCAAAGAACGGATATTAATAGACCAGAAACGATTTATTATAAATAGCAAGATAACAATAAAATAAAGAACAAGTAGCAAAAGAAATGAGTGATGAAAAGAACAACACAGCTACCATAATCGAAGAAAAAACACAAGAAAATTAAAATCGCGTACATCAACCAAACATCATGGAAGAACAAACACACCACACACTACCGATAAAACAACCAAGTACACCAAAGAAAGAAATAAACCATTCAAAACAAACGCAAGTACCAAACACTCAGAAAAACAAATAAGGAGAGACAATAACAAGCAGTCTATAGACCACAATTTAAAACAAAGGGTACAAAATTAAATGGAAGCAAATATGATGATGAGGAGTCGTACTAACCCCTCCAGAAGATTAATATTACCCAAACTACAATATATATAATTCACCACCACATTACCTAAAATCTTCAAGAAATCATAACAACATACATCGATGTTGAAAGCAACCTGGAAGACATACACACACCAGTATTAGCCGCAGTAATGACTATTATAATATGTAATGGTCAGAAAATGCAAAAGCACAAACCACAAAAAAGAAGAAAAGTAGTAATAAACCTAATAAGATAAGGAACGCCTAAAAATACTTGATACCTACATAAAGAAAAATTAGCTGTATACTCTCCACATTTAAGAAGCTACAAAGAATCTAGTTATACAAATAACAAAATAATGTAACACCATCGTTTTTAACAGAAGGAAAAGCATAATTATCTACTACCAAAAACACTGAAACAAAGAGCTCAGCAAACTACCGATCTATAACTTGTTTAAAGCCTCTGTCAAATATAATGACATCCGTAATTTGCAAGAAAATAGAAAATCTGGTTGAAAATAGTATTATAACTGAATAACAAAAAGGCTGGAAGAGAAATAGTCAAGGATGCAAGGAACACATAATTATAGACTTTGTAAATATGAAATAATAAAAAAACATCTAAGAAATCTACAAAAGTACTACATAGACTACAAAAAAGACTTCGGCTTGATACCACATTTATAGCTCAAAAAAGTACTTAATATACATAAAAACATGGCGAATAACAATACACTTAAATACAGACACAGAAAAAATGCAAACAGAAAACATAAACATCAAACTTGGCATATTTCAACTAGTGCCTCATGGTTTTATATAATTATATTGATTTTAAACCAAGCGAGATAATAGTTCTTTATTGTATAAGTGTTTTAGATGGTGTTTTATCGACGCAAGAATGTTTAAACGCGAGAACGCAGTTCGAGCGTTTCATTTTCTTAAGTGGATAAAACGCAACTAAAACACGAATTCAATACAACGTTTTATCCAACAACTCAATAAATATCTAAAAATCATACGTTTTGGATTGACAGCCATGAAAAGTCATAGTGACAATTTGGAAAGTAGCGAAAGATCAAATGTTATACGTTTGGCAGTACTGAAGTGTATTGTCAGTCTATGTCAAATTTGAGAGGTTAATATGTTAAGTTTTGTTTGTTATTTGACACAGATTGACGCAAAACTTAACCTACAAATTTTGAATTTGGCATAGCTTTACAGTGCTACCAACAATGCAGTAGTAAGTGTCAAACAATTTTTTGGCTTCGCTTAATTGTTTCGCCAGTTATCCAATTATTTTAGGCCTAACATGTGTATTTTTATTTGAATTATAAATCCTTAATTTTCCAAAGCAGCTTATTTTGTACCTGGATCGAGTTTCTTTCGTTCGCGCGATGCACTTTTGACCCGTGCTATCTGTTATCTCAGGCCGTTGTAATGCGAGCTTTCCTTTGCCTTTGCCTAGTTGCTGCCGTTTGAGAGTGCCTTCGCTACAATTACCGGTGCATATGTTTAACCGCAGGGTGTAGCAACCCCCGGCCGGCGATCGAGGTTAGTTAGTGCTACTCCGGGATTAATATTATATCAACTTATCTTCAATACCTGGAATTTACATCCGTACATTTTAAACCCGTCAGTATTTAAAATTTAAATTCATACTTTCCGGAATTATTAACCAGTAAAGCTCAAATTCATACATGCTCTTGTTTTTTTTCATATTTTAACTTTTATGCCTATATTTAATTATGATTAGTATTTAAAGCTGTAATTATGATGTGTAGTGACCCTTTGTTAAAGGAGCATTCACGCTTTTTTTTCAATAACCTAAACAGAAAGGTTTTATCAAATGACTGAGATATGCATATTCCACGATTGGTTTTGATGTTACAGTTAATTTAATAACCCGAAATGGGTTTTTGATCTTTGTGCGTGTCGCAGTCTTCATTTGACGTACACAATTTTGTTATGACATTATTTGCTTTTAATTATTCTGATTATTTATTACTGACATACAAGCTTTTCAGTTCTATTAAAAAACGCTAGTCACTTGTAGTTTATCCTTTATTATTTGAAATCTTTGGATTTCTGGCGCCCATTTTTTTTAAAGATATTACAGGGTGCACAGCTGGTGATTTGAATCCACGACCATATCGCCGAATTTGAGCTAGCTCGGTCATCGCGGTAAGTAAAGAGTTTTCACAGCTGCCGTGGTGTATAAACTGTAGGGGGGTTGATCTGCGATTTTTCTTACTACCATTGATTACTTTAATTAATTAATCGCAGGTCAGCTTCTTTATTGTTTCAAGTGACATGATTTTATCCCACTAGTGGATTAAAGTAATTTCATTATTCCACTAGTGGATAAAGTGGTACTTTAGACGGTTCATAAGTGTGGATAAAACTTCAATTATAAGGTGATTGTTGATAAAAACTATAAATTACTCGTTAGATTAGTGTATCGTTGGTGGCACTATCAGGCTATATTTAGTCTGAGGTTAGCAGGTTAGGTTTCGTGTCAAATAAGCAGAACTTAACCTATTAACATCGAATTTGACAAGTAACCGTAGTTCTAAAATTTAGTGTGGATTAGATTACAAACTTATTAATTATTAATTAAATTAATTGTTATTTCAACGGATTGATCACCTTTTCCAAGTTTAGTTGCCTTATAAAGATGTTCGAAAATAGTCATGATCGCTTTTAGCAACGAAGCATTTGTATACATTGAAGTCTACTGACCTTGACTTACATAAACATCATTAGTCACAAAATGTTGTATGTGTATGCTGACAGCAAACAAGTTTATTTTTGTGTCAGTATAAACCCTGACATAATTTTCCCCCTTCAGTAAAATGTGACTGGTTTTGATGTAAATACATTGCAGATTCCGTGTTCACTTAAAAAACGGTTAACTATTCACAATGATTACGAACTGAATTACGAAACTGCACTAATTATATTAATTTTTAAAATTAATTTGAACTTACTTTCCGCATTTGCAGTTGCAAAAACTACTAAAATCAAGACGGCTAGTTTCATGTTTACGTTACTCTTCCTGTGCGGGCGTAGTGGAACTGAGCGTTTGTAAAATACTTACAATATTATTCACATGACCTCAGTTGCGCCTTATAAGGAAGCACCGTTCATGCTTTTTGTCTAGCTTCTCAGCAGAACTGGTTTTCTGGAAATTTAGGTGTTACATGCTTCTAAACAATTCCGCCAGATATAGCCATCACTAGGATTTGAGATTTCACTTGGACCGAAAGTTAAGCAAGGTAGTTTGTTATGTAACGATCTTAGACCGATAAGCATCTTTTCAGACATCTCTAATCTGCTTGAGAAGGTGGTGTCTGCTCAAATACGAGAATATCTTGAGAGTCATGCTATCATGCCATCTTTCCAATCAGGATTTAGAGATGGTTATAGTACAAATACTGCCTTAATAAAAGTAGTTAATGACATAAGTGCTGCTATGGATAACTCGATGATTACTTTTTTTATTAGTATTGCATCAGGGCAACGATTACATGTTGTTAATTTTGAATTATTGCTAGCGACATTGAAATCTATAGACATAGATGGTGTAGCATCGCCGTGGTTTCGCAGTTATTTAATCGATAGATTTCAGACAGTAAAAGACCTTTTGTCAGATTTTAAGGATGCCACCAATGGTGTACCAATATATGCAGACGACGATATATATATATATACAGGAAAATTTTCTTGACTGGGAAAGCGGTTGGAGTAACTCTGATCTCAGTGCTACGCACAATTACCAAGCTTTAATGGTTAGACTGAAATAAAACCACTTGCATGTAATGGCCAGACGTTTCGTTTTATTTTCGAAATATTTTCGAAAGCCTAGGAGGAAAATTGTAATAAAAGTAATTATAAGTGACGTCTTACCTAACAACTTGTGGAAACCAAGTACATGTTTTTAAAGACGTGGCGATATTTAATTATGAACAAATTCAGGAGCAAAAAAGGCAGAAGGCCACTAACGGTATAGAAATAAACTACACATAATATGACCATGTTCGATCTTGCACATCAAGTTACAAATTAAAAGCTCACTAACACATGGTCGTCACTTTGATAAAAATCGTCTATGGGAAATTACTTCTAAGCAGGAAGCGACAGGTTGTTTGAGACGCGCATGCGCAAAGCGTCCATATCATACGAGAGACGTGCAAAATGGAAATGACGAATTAGCTTGTGCATTGCATATCTAATAAGAGACTAGTCAACAATTAATGACAAGGGTTATGTCTGGGGGTTCTAAAAGGGGATAAGCTGCAAAAAGTTGATCTACCTGAGCCCTAGAGTTGTAGGTTTATTCAGAGGAATGCAAACCTGAATTAATTATGGCGGAAACGGAAACCCTCCATTCACAGTTGGACACTGAATTAGTTGTGATCTACTCAGCACCACAGACCAAAGAGGTAGAGTAACAATGCCAACACATTACCATGACACACACCTCACGCAATGACTGTTGCTCCAGCACAAAATGCGCGCTCCAACCTTGTAACTAGAATCCGGGGCAAGTTAAACGTTGCACCACCAGACGCAAGCGTATACAGCATCAGCCTCTACACCACCAGGTAAGATGAGGTTACCGACAATACATACATACAGATTAAGAAGTCGTTGCCCTAACTCATAGAATCGTAATGAACCCTTCCTCCTACTAAAGTCAGTCGACAAACTTTGTTACAGTTCATCGTAACGTAGTTGGGACCACTGATCCTGGTATTTTACCGATTTATGTCGCTTATTGTGTAAAAAAGAGTTTAGTGCCATAAAGCTAAATTTTTGTTGTAACAAACTGTGTTTATGTAGTAATATCGAGTTTTGACTGTTACGAATGGTATATAGTCCACAGTTTTGTACAGTGGTAAAAACAGCTCCTTCCACCGCATAATAGGACGCTCACCCTACAAAGCCGTATATGGTTTTGATTCTAAACTGGGACCAGCTTCCAGCAATTTGCCCCTCTCTATCGCATAGACTTTGAAAGCCGAAGATTTGTGAAAAATCCAACAAATCAATGACGATGATGATTATAATGAAGAAAATGGCAATGAACAACTCAAAAGAAAATTTAAAAAATTCAAGATTCAAGTTCATGGCGAAATTCTTCTTGAACATGCAAGTGGAAAGAGATTCGAGAGAACCACAGCTACAAAGGATTACGAAAAGCTCTGCTGCGCTTGCTAAAAAGCAATTAATTTGAGTGTGAGTGGTGTAAGTGTCCTTTTCATAACTTATTCAAACCAACATCAAGGTCGAGTAACTTACTGCGCAATATGTGCATCCATGGATACAAAATTCAGAGAATTAAAGAAGATTCCAAAAAAGAATAAAAATTGCAGGAGACATAATGTTGATGGTGTACAAATCTCGATTTAACAAAGTTTCCATTGGAGACTGGTGCTTGTTATTGTGCCAAAGGTCGACAGAAGTCTGCTGTGTCACCTATCATTAATGAAAAGAACGAAGTATACCAGATTGGCTGTGAGAGTGGTATTAAGAAAGGGTGGTTTGCAATTACAGGTGCCATATTAGTATGAAATGCGGAAACAAGTAGGGAAAATTTCGGTGGGAAAAATTAATAAAAAAAGGAAACAAATAGAGGAAACGTTCTTGTGCAATACAATATTACAATCTTTTCAACTGGAAATCCAATATTAACATGTAATAATAATAATACTGTATTTTTACTAAAATCTTATGTTCTACAATTCCATATTAAAAATAGGTTTCTGTTTTGTTAATGATAGTGCATATTATTGTATTTACATCATATTTTTTCTGGCATTTGTTTATATTGTTCAATAGAATAAAATAATTTTCTTTTGTGACAATACCCAGTGCATTACAAAGTAAAATGTGTAGCTATTCACATTACATTATCAGTCCAAACACCTTCGAACCATTCAAGAAGTTCCAAAATGGGCAGTGTACGTGCTGTAAAAATGCATCGTACAGCATTTGTCGAACTCGTTGCTGACACTTCAGGAACAGTACAATATTTCTAAAACGATACGGTAGTTGTTGATGACACGATTGAATTACATCATGTGTCCAGTGTTGTTAGACACTTCGCAATGTGTGTATATAATGCTACATAACCGCATGTGGCTGCGACATACACAAGGCGTTTCTTCTAAACTTAGGGGACATACTATGTAGAAGTATTGTATGATCAAAAATAAATCCCAAAGATATAATAAACACGTGCCCGGAAGTAAATCCTCTCTGTAGTATATTAAGGTTTAATGTTTTAATGTACGTAATTTAAAAAAAACAATTCATATACATTTTATGCAGTAAAACGTATGATTTGGTTGATGCCGACTTGGAAAATTCTCTTGGTACAGCTTGTCCATAATTTCATTTCAGTTGATAGTGCTCTTTGATAACTCAGCAATAATTTCTTTGGTTTCATGTACATAAACTTTTGCAATATTTTTAATAGTTATAGTACTTTACACGACGCCGAAGAAGTTACTGCTGAATTATCAAGGATTACTTGATTTCAACTGAAATATTGCAAAAAGTTTATTAAGAAAAGTTGTCGGCAATCTTCTCAGCAACTTGAATGCAGTATGATAAACTGGCAATAGGTAGTTTACTATTTTCATATGCCTACTGTGTTTTCTCAAACATAACCAATCTTTATCCAGTTATCAAGAACGACTTGATTTCAACTAAATTAAAATTATGGGCAAAATAAGTTTCAGCACAATCAGGAACGATATTCCAATTATGCAAATACAATTCCAAAACTTTTGGGTCATCATACGTATATTAAACTCAATCGGGGAACACGCTGTATATATTCGCGAGATTGTTTCAGCTTCAGTGACCGTTCCTTCTAATCCAATGGATATCTCACTCTATCCGTCCATGCGTCTTCCTCAATTTCCTATATGCGCATGGCTCTTTCTACTCCATCTTTATACGTAGACCAGGTCCTCTTTTTTTTCGGGTGGCATGCATTCAAATATTCTTTTAGGCCATCTTTCTTCTTCCATTATTTTTGGGGAGACATACAATTAGAGTTGTTTTTGTTCTATTCTTTATATCAACGGTTGTTCGATATCAATTTCTTCTCTTTTATCTTAATTTCGTATCCGGTTCAGTAGTTTTTTTTTCAGCATCGTGTTCAATAATTCATTTACATTTTACATATTTTCTGCTACCGGCGCGGCGTTTACTAATGTTTCATACCTTTGCCCCGTATGTAACAAATTTCTATTGTCTAAAAATGCCCTTATTGCCGTATTCCATAGCACGGGGTGCAGCTCTCGGGTAATTCCCATTTCCTATTTTGTTTCACATGATTCGATCATATAGTCCGTCTCATGTAATATAAATACCAAGTAATTGTATTTGTCTTCGACAATATTTTTAATAGTTTCTCCTTCAATAATCAAGTGTAGTCCTTCGCAGCCTTCTATAACATTTAAATCATCCGTATTCTTCAGGAACGTCTTGACAGTGGTGTTAATTAATTCCTTCATTTCTTCATTCTCTAGCCTTCTAAGCGTTTTTAACAGATTTGAGTGCACTGAGACAAACAAACCGGTACCATTTAAATACTCCTTTGTAAATGAATTATATTTCAAATGAAGAAAATATTATGGACGGTCATTAACTTAATAAATCGAGAGAACCTGCATGCGACAGCTGATAAGGGCGGAAGAACAACATTTATTTGCACACAGCTATTATTGCCACATCGTTAGAATCATTGAGCGTGTAGTATATCCGAAAATACTCGATTTCAGAACGAAATCAGTGTTGCTTGAAAACATCGCCAGCAGAGGGCGATTTAATTTCTTCCACTAAAATATTCTTCTTTCGTTAAGCTCGATAAACCCCACATTCCCTAACATAGATCCCGTCAATAAAAGCTAATGTTAGCATTTCTCTGTTTACAATTAATCTGATCACAGAAACAAGTAAGGTGAGTTTAATATAAATTTTTAAATGAACTGTAAAACATGAAATAGCTGTTTTACCCCGACATAACGTTAGTAGAAAGCTACAGGCAAACAATCAGTTGACAGTAACTACATCTATATTAAAATATAACTGTATTTTGAAAAACTAAAAATAATCGCTGATTAGTTTCCTAGAATTTGTCTTTTAATATGGTATCTACTATCCAATTTATGTATTTCGAAACTCGAGTGTATATCGCAGGATATCCAGCACTTTCGCAAAAAAAACTATAGGAAGCGACTCCTTCTTGGTGCCACTGATGATTAGTGTTGATACTTTTTTGGTAGGCCCGCATAAGTGGTCCTCCTGAATCTCCTTTACACGAATCTTTTCCACCATCACCCCCAGCACAGTACTGGTTCGCAGTTAGTGCTCTGTTGCCCAAATTTACATTGCAAGCCAAGTGGGACAGTAAGGGCACATCCCCTTTGAGCTTGATGTCGGACGTTGTTCCTAAGGGATACAGCAAATTAGGTGGAAATCCATCTTAAAACAAACTGACTTACCGTTATCTTTGATACCCCACCCAGCCACCGTCAAAACGCTGCCACGTAAAGGGCTGGGAAAGTTTTCCGTTGACAAGCAAATCGGGCGGATGTACTCTGAAAATTTTCGAAGGTCTCAATTGTATTGGAATGCATTCACGACCATACTTGTGAACTTCACCGCTCTTTCCAACCGCAGCAGTCCGATGTCGTCTCTGTAGGTGGCCTCGTTAAAACCGGAGTGAGGAATTATTCGCGCTATATTTATCTTTTGAACTGTATCAGCGCATTCTGTATAGGCATCATCCTGCTGGCAGTCTGAATCTGTAGTTATATTCCATTCGCCCAGCCATGCTCGTGACCTAAAAAATAATTGGGAATCGGCTGAAGGATATACAAGTTTCATTAAGTAAATTACACTTGCACATCGTCTCCTTTTAAACAGTGAGCTGCCGTCAGAATGTACCTATCCGTTATAAGCGAACCGCCGCACTTAAGCCCCTGGCTGGTTCCAGTGGACCTTTCTTTGTATTCCAGGGCAGCGATCCAGGGAAATTCGTCCAAGTCTGTTTCTTCATTACCTGCGAATCTTGTGGGTACGTGATACTCTCTGCCACATATGTTTATGTCTGAAAGCACCTTGTTGAAGTCCATTTTGTTCGAGACAGAGTCGTTGTTTGGAGTAATACAGGATCTGTTTCTGTCTGAAAGAGGATAAATGGTATGTCTACAACCTAAATCCAAATCTAATTCTTTGTAAATGCAAGATGAAACCAAAAACAATTAGTTCTATACTTTATTTTGCTCACATATTAATGATTGTTTTTAGTCACTAACGAGCGGTTGGAAGTAAATAAACGGTACGGAGCACTGCTACACAATTAGAAAGCATCACAACATGATACCGATTTGAACTAAACAGACATTTTATCATACACTACCCACAACCAGAGCTGGGCAAATTACTTTTAAAAAGTAATTAATTACTAATTACCAATTACCGCCCAATGCAGTAATTTAATTACCAGAGATTCAATTACTCACAGGAAATAGTAATTCAATTACCAATTACTTAGTATTTGTAATTGTACAACATCAATTACTTTTTCAATTGCTTTCAATAAAAATTATTGTCATATACGTAGTTTTATTTAGTAGAACCTACTTGCAAGTTGCAACTATCATTAGTGTTGTGTCGATGCGTATCGTAATCTAAAAATGCTTAGTTTGAATGTTTTGCTAGCTACCTACATACTCTTTCACTTTTGAAGGCTTTTTGATAATTAAATCGTGTAGCTACATGCACCGTTCACCAAAACCAAAAGTGTTTAGTTTGTTTTGATGTAAGATGTAAGTAAATAAATAAATTCAAGGATAACAATATTGTACAGGGTGTCCCAAAAAAAAAATGCGACACCGATTTGGCATAGATTTCTTAGGTTATAATAAACCGATTAAACCTAATACTTATACCTTAGTACAAAGTCCCTTCAGTAAGAAGGTATATGAACTTGAAAGTTCAAATGTATATATTTTTTTTGATATTAGTTTCCACATAGGTTATCACTGAAGTTGAGCTTTTTATCACGATTGCGGATTTAGTTGCCGAGGCCCGTAGGGCCAAAGTAAATAAACCACATGAGGGATAAAAAAGGAACTTCCAGTGCCGTGGAGTACATTGTTTTTTTAAATCGCGATATTACGACATTCTAACCAACTTTTGTAAGTTATGTTGACGTCGGTTGACGTTTACCTATCGTCCAGCCGCCTACAAAAAGTCGTAAAACAATGGATTACTTCACTGCCCATTTCTCGTATTTTATTTGACGATTTCGAAGTTTTTCACTGCCTATTTCGACGTTCTTCACTGCCGATTAAAAAAAATAATTTTTTTGAATATGAAGAAATGTCGAATTTCATTTTGGCTACATTTTGTAATTATATTTAAAAAAATAGCACGCTGCATATGTTGTAAAAGTAATTTTTCCATGTTCGTAATAAATTAATCCACTCGTTTTTCATCGCTCGCTCGTAAATTAAACGTTGAAAAACTCTCACTTTTCGTAACTTGTAGAACAATGTACTATTAAATACGCCTAACATGAAGCTGAATGACGAAAATATGTAACTTACCTAAGTATACAGGGTGGAGCATCGGATTTTTTAATTGTTTGGCAGCAAATTTCTATTTAGATTTTGTAGAACACTACGTGGTGATTCAATTGGCGCAACTTGAGTATTTTTTGTTGGCTCAGTTAGAAAATATTTTTTACCCCTATATACGAAAGTAACATTTTTTGTCGCCTGTTAGGGGTTTCCCGAAAATATACATTTGGTTTCCTGCTCCGTTTGCAATGGCAGTGGGCGGGAATATAATAAATTGATTACCGTTGCCATTAGAGACGGTACGCAATGTGATTAATAATAAATCAACTAACCTCCTGGTTTTCATATTTAAATATTTTTTCCGCCAATCGTACTAGAACTGACACATTATTGACAAAATTTTGTGGCGCAAAGTCAAACATTCCATTACACCAGCCGTTGCTAGGTAATTTACAATAAAACTATACAGGAATAATATTCCAGGTCTAGGCAGGGAATATTTTTCGAATGTAATAATTATTGATGACTAGTGAGTCACCCGAATTAAAAAAAGGATGAGAGAGATTCCCTCTCCAAGGGGGCCCTTGGGGCTCCGACCCTCTCCAAGGGTACCCTCGGGGCTCCGCCCCTCTCCAAGGAAGCCCCCGGGGCTCCGCTCCTCTCCAAGGGGGCTCTCGGGGCTCCAACCCTCTCCAAGAGGGCCCTCGGGGCTCCAACCCTCTCCAAGGGGGCCCTCGGGGCTCCGCCCCTCTCCAAGAAAACCCTCGCGGTTCTGACCCTCCCCAAGGGGGCCCTCGGGGCTCTGACCCTCTCCAAGAGGGCCCGCGGGGCTCCGCCCCTTTCCAAGGGGGCCCTCGGGGCTCCGTACTTCTCCAAGGAAGCCCTCGGGGCTCCGCCCCTCTCCAAGGGTACCTCGGGGTTCTGACTCTCTCCAAGAGGGCCCGTGGGGCACCGCCCCTTTCCAAGGGGGCCCTCGGGGTCCGCCCCTCTCCAAAACGGCCCTCGGGGCTCCACCCCTCGAGGCGCATTCACTCAATCAGGGACATGGCGTCTGTAATTGTCTTGACGAACACACACGTTTGGATCGGTCTCCTTTATTAAATAGAGGATTTAAAAAGACACGTTTTCTTAATTTCACAAGTCGAAGCTCACTTGCAGCCGGGGAAACGCTCCCTCTTTTCCCCCTTCTGTGAGCCGAGAGTGAGTTTGGGTCCGCGGACAAGACACGAGCTCGTAGTGTTGGTGAAGTGCGCATCCCCCCCCCCCCCCGAACTGTAGCCTAAATGCCAGAAACAATAACTAGTTCGTATCCCTTCTTTGTTAAACAATTAAATATGTGTCGTTTGTCCGTTTATTTGTATTATGATTAGTTGTATTAATTAGATTAAGTGTACGTAAGGTAAGGTTCCATGTGTGTTGTGTTTGTTCTTTTGTTCCATGTATGTGTGTTTGTTATTGTATGGTATATTGATTAGGTTAAGGATGTATTAATGTGCCCATAGATTAGTGCAATATAAATTTAAAAAAAAACGTATTCTGCCACTCAAAAATCATTATTTTTAGCCAATCAAGAACCATTGGCCCTAGCATTTTCCAGCCTCTTCTCACATTGGTCGCCTCACTCACATCCGCTGAGCTAGGAAAGCACGTGTGGCCATTAAGCCGCCATTTTAACCCACGCCACATTCTCAAGAGCGAGGCGTGTAGCGCGAGGCGTGTTAACATGGTAAATTTTTTTCTGTAAAATACCCGTTTGTTTTCATGCTTGGTCCGAGAATATAAAAACGACCCCTCGTACTATTTGCCAATATACAAGAACTAAAAATCTAATCATGAACAGCTGATAGCTTTTTATTCATGGTAACTGGCAGATTTGTTTCCCGATTAGTTATGAATGTTAGAATTATTTTTTGCTCACTGGAAAAAAGCCGCCAGTATATTTCATAATACGATGGCGGTTATCAGTTAAACATAGTGGAAGTTGATTTTTAAGTTAGGCTACATTGATTTGTTTATCCAACGCCTTCCACTTAAGAGGCTATAATTATATTGATTTTAAACCCAGTGATTTAAAAGCCATAAATCACTCGTTAGATTAGTGTAGCATTGGTGGCACTATCAGTCTATATCTAATCTAAGGTTAGCAGGTTAGGTTTCGTGTCAAATAAGCAAAACTTAACCTATTAACAACGAATCTGACATATAGTAATCCTAGTTTAAAAATTTAGTATGGACTAAATTATAAATTTATTAAGTTCTAATTAAATTAAGTGTTATTTCAACGAATGTATCACCTTTTTCTAAGTTTAGTTGCCATATAAAGGTGTGCGAAAATAGTCATGAGCACTTTTAGAACCAAGCATTTTTATACATTTAATTGAAGTCTACTGACCTTGACTTACATAAACATCATTAGTCACAAAATGTTGTATGTGTGCGCTGACCGCAAACAAGTTTATTTTTGTATCAGTATAAACCCCGACGTAATTTTCTCCCTTCGTTAACATAATATGACTACTGACGTTTACTTATGGTTTTGGTATAAATACATTGCAGATTTCGTGTTCACTTAAAAAGAACAGTTAACTATTCACAATGATTACAAACTGAATTACAAAACTGCACTAATTATATAAATTTTAAAATTAATTCAAACTTACTTTCCGCATTTGCACTTGAAAAAACTAGAAAAAGCAAGACTGCTAGTTTCATGTTTACAACGTTACTCTTCCTGTACGGGCGCAGTAGAACTGAGCGTTTGCAAAATACATTATTCATATGACCTCAGTTGCGACTTAAACACCTTTCGCGCTTTCTGTCTAGCTTGTCAGCAGACAGGAACTGGTTTTCTGGAAATTTAGATGTTACCGACTTTCAAACAGTTTTGCCAGATTTAGACAATTACTGATTTGAGATTCACTTGAACCGGAAGTTAAGCAAGGTTGTTTGTTATGTAACTTAGGTTTTAAATTTACATCTTGTGAAGCGGTACCTCATTAGTGTTTTTAAGTATTCAAATTTACTAATAACATAATAGTGTTAATTAGCAAACTGAAAATACACAACTGGGAATTTTGATGGGGTGCTACCAAAGTGTAATCGATAAGTATGACACCGTCATTGTCCATATCGGACCTTTCGATTTTACAGATGGATACATTCGGATATCATGTCGTGATACATATTGTAGTGGCTTCACGTTGCTGCACCTATTTAATTATGTAGATGTAGTGTTAGCTCTACTATTTTTCTTTAAGTTGATTTATTTAATTTGAATTTTAAATTCTATTCTTTTTAATAACGGTAGCGCATTGATACTCTTCAAGGGTGGTTCGATAATCTAGTTGCTTATTAATTGCTTTTTTATTTTAATAATGAATTTAAATTGTTTAATGACATAATCTGTCAACTTGCACTTTCAATCAACTATGACAAATATAAATTCTATTCACCTCTTAGTGACTCAATATTCTATGATAAGTATTTGATTATTGTTAATTACACTTTTCTAATTGTCTTTTATTTATTACTGCTTCAATAGGACTAATTAAAAACCCACCTAAACTCCTGTGACTTTCACTGCTTCAAAGTTACCTCAAGACAGTACTGTTCCTGACGTCCACAGCTCGGATCCCAGATAGATCAGCTATGATACACTGCCAACCGACAAACAACCTCCAACTCATCAAACCCCCGGCTGCTTGCAGAAATTGCCCCGTTCCTTGCACCAACGCCACCGTCAACCCAACAGCTTCCCTCGTTCCAACAGCTTCACGGCAAGTTCACTCTTACAGATGATCCCAAGTCAATTTCCTATTTCCTTAGCTCCTACTCTGTTGTCAGTAACCAACAGAATCGCCCGAATCCAGCAGTTCCTCCGTCAATTCCTGTCGACCGAACCACATGTCTTCAGTACTCCATCAACAAATCCAGTAATCAATGTAACTTCTTATACTGACTTTCATATACAGAGCCAATCTTTTTTAAAAGCTTTTCTAAGTTGATTGTATTAATCTCCCAAATTTTATAATTACTTTAATTTTCATTCAAAACTGTTTTTTACGTATCACAATATATTAGCTTGCGAATGCATAGTTAATATGTTTTATTACCCTATGTACCTGTTGTATGGTGGAGCGATGACTCCTGAAGCCAAACTGGTGATCAGGTATTAGGTTTTCATCTTCAAGAATAGGAGTAAGCTTGGTCAGGAGTAATCTTTCAAATAATTTGGAGAACAGCAGTAGCAAGCTAATAGGTCTGTATGATGTGGGCTTGTTAATATACTTTCTGGGTTGGGGATAAGTATAATTTGAGCAATTTTCCATTGTATCGGGAAATATCCTGTACGTAAAATACTGTTGAAAGTAAACATGAGTATACAGATAGTTTTAGGAGGCAGTTCCTTCAATATACGTCCCGTGATTAAGTCGTATCCAGGGGATTTTTTGCAGTTGGTATGATTGATAGAAAATCATTGTTTGAACTTCAGCCCTAGTGAAAGGGTTGATGAGAAATGTAAGTCGATATGGGGCCTGAAGGAAGTTGTTCACTTCTGCATCAGTGTGGGAGTCATTCGTAGGTAGAGGTTGAAACGCTTCTTGAAGGTGGGCTATAAAGGTATCTGCTTTATTTTTGTCAGTACAGGCCAATGTTCCGTCTGAGTTACGAATTGGAGGTATTAGGTCTATTAAGTCTGCCTGTGGCCTTCCAAATGGAGTAACCAGTATCATCTGTTGCATTGAATCCTTCCAGGTATTCATTGAGGTACTCGTTTTTTGCTTGCTTAATCAGTTCTTTGAGATTTCGAACTGCTGTGCTGCATCTGCGTTTATCCTCTGGAAAACTACTAAGTTGCCAAATTCTTCGGAGTCGCCGTGTTTCGGCAATCTTTTTCTTAAATGTTGATCGAGCAATTTTGATGTGTGGTATGAGGTGATAATTGCGGCGTGGCTCTTGTGGCGGCCAAATGGATAGCTTGGGTTAGTGTTTCTACCGCTTCTTCAATGTCTTCTTCAGTTTGCAGTGAGATATTAGTTCGTATGTTTTCCTGTAGTACGTCTCTGAAGTAGTGCCAATCTGTTTTTTTATTTGTTAAGGTTGGGGATCTTGTCTTATTTATTGATGTTGTACTAATTTGCGCTATTATAGGGCTATGGTCCGAGGATAGGTCGAGGCACGACCAGATTTCTAGATAACCTTTAAGGTATGCCTTTGACCACAAAAAGTCAAGTAGGTCTGGGATCTTTGTTAAATCAATGGGCTAGTAGGTGGGTTGATATGTGGAAAGATGGCTCCGTTGATTGTTTTTTATGATAGATAGTAGCATTCTACCTCTTGGGTTGGGAATGCGCGACCCCCAGAAGAGGTGTGTTTTATATGGTCTTTTTTAGTATTGCTGAACCCCCTCTAACTGTACTATTGGAATAATTGGAGTTAAAGGTGTTATAACCTCGTATTTTAAAGTAGGAGGGTTCTGTGAAATGCGTTTCAGAGATCAATAGTGTGTCAATGTTGTGGTGTAATAGGAAAGCCTCCATTTCATGGCGGTGATTGGCCAGACCATTGGCATTCCACTGGGTTATTTTAAGTGTTTGAGCCTTTATGGATTCTTCGAGTTCACTAATTGCGTCACTAGATTTTTTAAATCTCGTATTTCTTCCATGAGCTGGTTGATCATGGTTCGCTGGGAGTCTATAGTCTGTTGCATAAAGGATACTATGGTATTTGAATATTGTGCTGGATTTTGTAGAACATGATGGTTCACTTGAACCTTGTTGCCGTATGTGTGGGTATCATAAATTCGTGTTACCTTGTTAGTGGGACCTGACTTGCTCATAACTTGAGAAGCTATTTCTGGATTTGTGCCGATGTTGAGTATGTACTGGTGTAACTCGGCGGTCCCTGAGCGGAGGAAATCGTCTGTTGCTAATTTCTTTGTAAACTGAACATCCCCAATAGTTAGGAGGATGTTCTCCTTGGAAGGGTACACATCTTGCTTTGCCTCCGTCCCCTTCATTCTTGGGGCATGTTCTATAATCGTGGTTTTCAGCACATTTTACACATCGACATGGTCTTGTGTAAATCTGCTGAATGTGACCAGAGAATAAATTTATACACCCGAAATTGTCGCAAATGTCCTTAAAGCAAAGATACATATTAAAAACATGACACATTGATTATGACATTCATAAAGTCAGCATCAAGGCCGTATCTCTCTGATCTAAATATTAATAAAATTATATTAGTAATCATCTTACTGCTGATATTTGTAACTTGGGTTGCAGGTTGTGCTCTATCTTGAATCTGAATGAACTATATACTACTACAGATAATTATATATTTTCAGCGAGAAGCAAGGGGCAAAACAAGGTTACTGCTTAGCACCTGTGCTTTTCAACCTCTACGCTAGAACATATACTAGTTGTTAGATACAAAATCTTGCTTTCTCTGTAAGACAATGCACATGACGACATCAACCATTTTAGAAAGATCATTGACAGAAATGAAAGAGACCTATATAGAACTAGAGAGAGTCGCCAAGAAAGTGGGTATGGAAGTTAATGAAGATAAAACAAAAGCACTGGTACAAACAAGACGTTGTAGAATACAAGGAGCAATCATTACAACAGAGAAATATAACTCTAAAGTTGTTAATAATTTTTAAAATCTCGTTTGCAACATCAAGAATAAGTTCAGAAAAGGATCACAGCAGCCAACAAAATGTATGTCTCTACCTAAAATGTGCATAGGACAATAAACTTAAAACTCTGCAAGACGATTATGAGGCTAGTAAATACATACGGAGGAGAAACCTAAACGCTCCCACAAGGCGTTTAATCTACAGACCAATTAAGGAGGAAGAAGGCTAGAGAAGGAGATACAACCATCAACTCTATGAGATACTAAAGGGAATAAAGAAATATAATAACATACATTAAACTCCAGACACTGCAGTGAGAAGGATACATTCAGCGAATGCCAGTGAACAGACTGCCAAGAAAGGTATATGAAGGAAATATGGAAGGAAAGCGATGAGCAGAAAAACCAACAAGAAGGTGAAAAGGTTAAATAAAAAGGGCGCTAAGGATTTGTTCATCCAATGAGTGGAAAGCAGTGGTTAAGGACCGGACACTATGTAGGCAAAAAATAGAGGCCAAAGTTCCATTCGGGCTATGGTGCCATTGTATGGATACCATACTAATTGCCTTTTTTCCATTTCGCCTATTATATATTTTTCCATTTCCATCATATCCCTTGCTGCTCATTTTAGGAAATCCACTTCTACCACCCTCAGCTTTCTATTGCTTTAATCCATTAGCTTCCAGAACTCTTCTCCGTAAAGTGCTGCACTTAGTACCAATGTGTTACACCTATATTTTGCAACAGGCCTGGTGCGCCTCACCAGAGCTTTTCAAAATATGAACCCGCTGGGATAAAGCTCATGTATAACTTTTGTGCTAGTTTTGGGCGATATCCGAGCCTTAGAAATGTCGCACAGCCTGGGGGAAGTATCCCCTAAGTCGATGTAGCTAACAGTTAGAAGTTGTTACAGCGATTTCAAGCTGAAATCACCTGACCTCCTTACTGAGCGTGATAGGTGCAAATTTGACCAACGACGCCATAAAGGGGTCAGCTCCACGGTTTCGCTGACAGCAAAGGTGAAACCAGGTTAGTTCATTCACGACCTATTTATTTGGTCAAATCCATAATTGTGTGCTACTGCTGTACATATTTCGAAGTCGAAGTACAGGTTTACGTCATATTTTAATGCGGAATTGGGACGACGGATTCAAGACGTGCCTTCATCGTCAGAAAATAATCGGTGATCAGTTACGCGAAACGCAGGACTGTGAAAACTGTAAAAGCAGCAAAATTTGGCTCTTAGTTCGTAGAATTGCAGGTCTAACTTTAACCTTTGTTTATTCATTGCATATGTTAACGTCAAACTGTAAATGCGAGTAGAATTTAGCTCTTAGCCAGTAGCCATTCAACTAAATATTAATACTTAGTATATTACTTATATTATTTGCGTAGTACCGTTTTGTATTCCTTTTATTTGTGTATGTAAAACAAACATATACCGGGTGACAATGAAACTACTACCCACGGCGGCATTCCGAAACGGCTTGAAATAGAAATATGCAATTCGGTATGTCAATAGAGTTGGAAATTTTGAACAATTGTAACATAAACACAATTGAATGTCGGTTCCGGCATAACCGAAAATGACCTTGACTTTGTTATTTTAAATGGGACACCCTATATATTTTCCTCTATGTACCTATTGTCTTCCACTTTGGCACGGTACGCTGTAGATATAGTTCCTTGTTCTGATGCTTGGTATGCGTCATCATGCCTCTCTGAGTTGTTGTGGACTTGAAGTCAGTTCTTATGTTGAATCTGTTTTCGATTCTTCTCAGTTTGTCAGAAATTCTTTGGATGTATGGTATTACTGCCGTGGTTGTCGGTTCCGTTTTCTGATCCTCTGCCGGTGTTGTATTTCTGTCCATCTCTTAGCGCTTGGTTTAGAGTTCTTTTTTGGTAGCCATAAGCTGGCAGCATTTCTGTGATTACTTCAATTTCCCGTTTAAGGTTTTCTCCTACGAGCATATGGTCTTGGCTCGACTATATAGGCATCTCGTGAAGCCACGTTTGACGCTATTGCGGTGGTTAATGTAGGTATCTCTCCGTATGGGTTGGTTTTCGATATACCGTTGTTTATACCATGTCACCATTCTTCTGGACTAGTACGTCTAGGAATGGGACTTTGTCTTCCGATTCTATTTCCATCGTGAATTTAATTGGTCGGGCTTGATCATTGAGATGTTCCAGGAAGCCGTCCAGTGTCTCCCTTCCATGAGGCCATATTATGAACGTATCATCTACGTATCGCAGCCATAGACTAGGTTTGTTCTCATATTGATATATAGCTCGTTCTTCAAAGTCTTTTGTGTAGAGGTTGCTCACTACTGGAGATATTGGAGATCACATAGCCACTCCGAACTCTTGTTGGTAGAACTGCTCGTCTGCTTGGAAGTATGTGGCCTTAATGCAGATCGTTAACAGCTCCATTATTGCATATACCTGTAGATCTGTGCGTTCGGCCAGTGTGTCATCTAATTTGTTACGCACATTTTGTCGTTTTGCATGCAATATTTGAAATAATTAATTAGATTTTGCAATTCACATTTATTTTCTAAATATACAGTACATTTTTCCTAAATGGTTAGGCAACCCTATTAACAGCATTCTTAATTTTTGGAACAAGTTACAGTTCTTTGCTTATCAGCGTAAACCACACTTCGCATTCGTCAGTTTTTTTGATGGTCCACTTTCAAATTTTGGAACTATTGATAAGTTGAATTAGACTGTCTTTGACCAATTTTTCGGCCATTTCGTTGCCAGTCCTATTTCGTGTAAGTTGGATCGCTCCTTATGGGGGCCGTGTCTCGTCGGCTTTAGTAGCCAACTTCATTTTCGAAGGAGTTGAGAAGCATCGTAACCCCCTTGGGATGTTCTGGTAATTTGTGTTATATTACCGGCATTCGCTACTTCGCGTCGTTGACGGATTTGATTGGAGGGACCTGCTGTGCGAGCTAGACTGCACGATTTGGCTACTTTACATCTCAAGGTTTGTTGCCTACAGTTTTCTCCCTTTAGCGTCGTAATCTACCTGGAAATTTGTATTTTTAGCCTAGTTTTACCCATCTGGAAACTTATTTTCACCTGGAATGGTTTTTCGTATTGGTGTTACTTGTTCTGCCTGGGACATGCGGTGCAATTTCGAGCCTGCGTGGTATCCATCCCTGTGGCTGGGGTTTGCTGCCATTCCCCTGCGATCGCTGCATTGTAACAACTAACGAGGTGTGTACCTGAGAGGTTTTTATAGTGCTATAGTTATGTATTGTTTGTTGGTTCGAATTTATAAGTATAACCTTTTAGAATTTCTATGATGGTATTTTGTGTATTACGATTGGTGTGCCTTACTTGCGTAATTTAGATCTTTGATTATTTGGCATACTTACCCGGTTGTTGTCCAGTCACTTTTAGATTGCTTTGATTTGTTTGGCGGCTGCTTTAATAATCGCTCTTGTTCATGTGGTTTTCACGCGTAACAGCCTAGTGCGTTAATCTCGATGTCAATTTGAGTTTGCTATACAAATGTCAAAACTGCTGTGACTATGCTACCGCTAACGGGATTATTACTGAGCTGCCCGTTTCTAAATTCATTGTCAAGTTTAGGGTTTAGAATGACCGCAAGTACTGACTTGGAGCTTCTCAGAACACCCTTAAATTTCTTATAGCTCCCAACACCCCTTATGAGATCTCAGAAACTGCAGGTACCGCCCCGTCTACATTTTGTTTGCAGTAAAGTCAATTTACTAAGCCAACTCTCGGGATTGAACGTTTGCCTTAGTCTACGCTTGCGTTATCGCCACCCCTTTGATTGCACTCCGCTTAACGGGGTATATTTGAATATTTAGAACTTTTTGGTTTTAATCTTAAATGTCGATCTCCGCTTCACGGTGGCCGCTGTTGTGTATATGATTAGACTTGCTTCTGCGTTTATTTATTTGACTTAAGATTTGGGACGCTTAACTAGGTGGTTACTAAGCATCTAACGCCCCTCTGGCTAGCCTTGAATTACGTAGCACTATTCGTTGTTTTATAGGTCAACTTGTGATATATATTTGTGATATTATGTACTTGCTCTGATATATTTATATTGTTGGTTGGTTTGTTTATATGTAGGGGTCCGATCCAAGGATTTGTCTACGTCAAGGACCTGGCGCCCTCTCCCTTAGTTTCTTTTTCAGCTTTGCTGGAACCCCGATCCTCTAGACTAGTTAGCCAACCTAGGCCGATATTTACCAGCTGGCAAAATACCAAATACAACTTTCGCCAACAGGTAAGGGCCGCCCTTCGCCATCCTTCGTTACAAATTCCAGCCTGTTTCTGATGATTGCTAGCGCGTCATCTGTCGGAACATTTGTGAAAAGGCTTGCTATGTCAAAGTTCACCATGATCTCATTCGGAGCTATGGAATTGTGTTTGATCTTGTCTACGAAGTATTCAGTATTTTTCACGGCGGATGTTGCTTTGGCCGCTAGTGGGGATATTGTTGTTAACAGGAACTTTGATAGAGGATGGCATGGTGAATTTATGGAACTAACTATCGGTCTTAGGGGTATTCCCTCATTGTGTATATTGGGTAGACCGTATAGGTGAGGCGGTTTGCTGTAATATGGAGCAAGTTTCTCTGGAAGTTGGAGAACTCCTCTCTGTGTTTACACAGTGCCTGGTATATTTTAAATTGGCGGTAAACCACACATGTAGTATTAGATAATACCTTAAAAATAACTTAGCTGGCTTCAGTAATTCTAATCCTCGGGAAGATGCGAGGGCGGAGAAGAATACGTCTAACCGAAATCCTGGCCATGGTTAGGTTGCAGCAAAAGGCTGATCGAGATTTGCTGACTTTGAAGATGTAAACCGCGGCAGACCAAACTGTACAGCTCGAAGGATATGGACGAGTGAAATGTACATGGTTCTACACGCTATGCTACGGTAAGCCGCTTCAAAGCTTTGTCAGGAGGACGGACACCGGTAGTTTAAAGGGTAGTAAAGAGTACGTGAGTTCATATGACATATCTGTCTAGAACTGGGCCTCGGGGTAAAATGTTAGCGACAGGATAGATTGACGTACAGGACGTAGTGCGACGATAGGGGTTCATTTAAATGTATTAGACCCTAGGTCGATATGAAATTACGCCAAACTTAAAAACTAAACCAGACTCGAAATATCGGATACGTAGACTGCGTTTTAGCAAGCTAGATATATCCAACAATCGTCTCTAATTTTCCAAATCGGCACGGCAAGGGGCTTCCCACATGGATAAATTTTTTAAACAAATAACACACCACGCATAACGTTTTTTACTTTGTAGCCCCTATTCAACTCTGAAACTGAACTGCACCACGCTAATGAGAGAGCACAACGAAACGAAATCCCTTTCCTCTACTGGGAGCGTTAAATGCAATGACGGCGGATGTTATCGAAATGACCTAAGATATTTATTGAAATCAACTGTATATCGTGCAGTAATAATATTTGATTAAATACTCGTATTTCCTCAAATCCATCAGTAATGTTAGTTTACTTTGTTAGGTTGATAAGCCACTCCAAAGGCAAATTTTTGGTTATTATATCCCAAGCAGAAATTTTAAATCGTTTGTAGTAGCTCTTACAATTCAAAGTTGTACAGAAATCGGAGTCGAGTCTGAATCTATTCTTCCATGATATTGCATGATAGTAGAACTGGGGAGCTTTGCTGTAGAGCCTTTTGCTGTTGCCTTCTATTCGTAGAGTTAATATAAGAGGGGTAATTAAACGTTTCCTTTACTCCTGCAAGTTAAAGCGGGCGACGGAAAGTTTACCGAAAACACTTTACCGATGGAAAGTTTACCGACGGAAAGTTGACCGAATGGAAAGTTTACCGAAAGGAATGTTTACCGAAAGGAAACTTTGCCGAATGGAAATTTTATCGAAAGGAAGGTTTACCGAAAGGAATGTTTACCGAAAGGAAATTGGACCGAAATTATAAAATCCTATATATACATAGAGCGTGGCACTGATTTTACAATTGCAACTATTTCAAGTGCTTTTTATTTTAGAAGATCCTACTTTTAAAAGAAGACAATGTATTCCTTTGTCTTATTTTTACGAGATTATATACCGGGTGACAATGAGACCAGGGCCGTGCCTCTAACTCCGTTATTTATGAATAAATTTGGATGAAATTTGATGCACGGATACTAGACATAATTTCGGATTAACATACAAGTATAATCCAAATGGGCGACTTCCGGTTTCACCAGAAATAACACTAACTTTGAATTTTTAAATAGATCACCCCATATATTTTATCTTTTTCGCAGCCTACGACTCAAATTACATACAACCGTGTTTCCTTATTTGCTTAGGTATTACACAGAAATATAAAAAAAAAATTAGTTAAACATTCTTCAATTTTAGATAAAGATAAACTAGTACATGATGCATATCGTTAGATTGGTGATTAAATTTGTAGTTTAATGGCAAGATGTCCCTTAGCAGGTGCCATTTAAAAAAAGTTACTTTTTCTTAAAACGCGTTTAGCAAATTTTGTTCCTTTATTAAGGGTTTGTTATTGGCTTCATTGATAAAATAGCTATTATCATTAGTTGATAGAGTCAAATAGAACATATTTTTTCACTTCCCAGCCTTCTATCTATTCTATTTATTTTAATAAAAAAAGATTGGACAATTTATGTCGGTTTTCGACTGAGGAAAATAAAGTAATTGATCTCATTACAAAATACGACAGAGCTAGCCTAATGATTTCCTTGAGGTATAACAAAAAGGAATTTAAATTTAAAATTATCAAATTTAAATAAACATTAAAATAAATACGGCAGACCACCATACAAATGCAATAAACAACGTTATCATAAAGTAAGGAATATATTTCAATTTATTATATAGTGTCCGCCAAAAGGTCGGCATAATATGGAAAACATTTTTAGTTTTGATTTGTCAAATAATTTGTGTATATCTAAAAACCTATTTAGCCCCTATCATATACACCGAGTGATTGTTACTTGTTTAGAAAATGGAGCTTTTCGAAATTGTCAAAATCCAAATAGTGCTATTTTTCGGAAATGAAGTAAGATTTCAATAAGATGTGTGTGTTGTATTTAGCTAACTGAACAATCTCAAAGCCAGAAAACCCCTAATTTTTTTAACTTTAACTGAAAATTTATTTTTCAACTTTTTAAATATGTTTCAAAATTTCACATACAAAGACTTAATACTAAAGTTTAAATTTTTTATGTGAAGACTTTAAAGATTCATAATTAGGAAAAATGGAAAAATAATATAAAATGTTAATTAGAGATTACAATATCAACAAAGGATGTTCAAGAAGCACTCGATACTATAAAAAATGGAAGATCCTCTGGCCCAGGAAATATACCAGCAGAGCTATTAAAATGTGGTGGTCCTGCTCTCATTGAACGGTTAACAAACCTTATTAAGAACATATGCACTCATAACAAAATACCAAAAGAATGGAAGATCTTATATGTAGTTTCAATTTTTAAGAAAGGTAACAAAAACGACCCAAATTGTTATAGGGGACTTAGTGTTAACTCTTCAATGAGTAGACTCCTTGGCAAAATTATACAAGCCAAGTTAAGAAAGGACATAGAACATAAAATTGGGGATGATCAGAGCGGATTCACTCCTGGAAGATCATGTATTGACAACCTATTTACCATCCAGCAACTACTTGAAAAATACATCTCAGTTGGCCAAGAAGTACACTTAGCATTCATAGACCTTGAAAAGGCATACGACTCGGTTCCTCGACAAAAACTATGGGAAGCATTGTATGCATTTCAAGTCGACAAGTACCTAGTGAATATCATTAAAGAAATCTATAAAGACAACCAAGCATACATTAAACTAGGCAACAACTTGTCAGAGGAAATTGTCAGTAGCAAGGGACTACGACAGGGATGCAGCATGTCTCCCATTTTGTTCAATATTTACATTGAAGTAAAAGGTGGTGATGGCGCAGGATTCTTTTGATCTCGAATTCTTACTTAAAAGGCTATACACCGAATATAGTAAATGGGGCTTACAAATAAGTTTAACAAAAACCGAATACATGGTCGTAAACTCAGAAGCAAATTTCGAAGTCCTGGTTAATGACGATGTTCAGCTGAAACAGGTCGAAAGTTTTAAATATCTTGGAGCAACTATTAGTCGAAATGGGTTAGGACAACAGGAAATTAAACTGCGCATTGAAAATGCCAAGAAAATCATTGGCTGCCTGAACTCTCTCTGGTGGGATAGGCATATCTCACGAAAAAACAAGAAACGCTTGGGGGAATCACTTGTAGAAGCAGTTTTATGTTATGGGTGTGAAGCATGGACCATCAATGCAGAAATGAAACGGAGGTTACTTGCAACAGAAATGGACTACCTCAGGCGAAGTGCGAGAATTTCCAAGCTGGAAAGAGTAAGGAATGACGAGATACGGGAAATAATGAAAGCTACGGACACAGTCATTGATCGGATAGAGAGAAAATCCTTAAAGTGGTTTGGTCACCTAATGAGAATGCCCGAGAACCGATGGCCAAAACGCGTGTTCTCTTGGACTCACCCAGGCACCAGGAAAAGGGACAGACCACGAAGATCGTGGAACGAGGGGATCAGACAGGCAATGGCGTCAAGAGAACTGGACGAAGATGATGTCTTTGACAGAGAGGTTTGGAGAAGGGATACGGGGAGACGACGACAGTTGTAATATATGTAGTAATAGTGTTTTGTATTGTATTGTATTGTGTATACATCTTAACCCGTAATATATATATATGTAATTAGTTCTTTAGATGTTCTATTATTTACCGAAAAGTAGTATTTTGCATAATTTTTACGTTTTTATGCAAGGCTCCTTTTAGGAGAAATATTTTTCAATTCTAATTAATATCAATTTAAATGGCTTCTAGAAACTCTAATCTAGCCCTGATAATGAATTACTGTTACAAAAGTCCTGTAAATGTTCTGTTGCAGTTGTCTAAATGAGGAGATTTTTTTGGAGCATGTAATTTGGATAAAGAAAAGTCACCTCATTTAGACAACTGTGAAAGAACATTTACAGGATTTTTGTAACAGTAATACATTAACAGGACTAGATTAGAGTTTCTAGAAGCCGTTTAAATTGAAATTAATTAAAATTGAAAAATATATCTCCTAAAGGGCGCCTTGCATAAAAAACGTAAAAATTATGCAAACATATTACTTTTCGGTAAATACTAAAACATCTAAAGAACTAATTAACATTTTATATAATTTTTCTCAATTAAAAATCTGTAAGGTCTTTACATAAATAATTTGAACTTTAATATTAAGTATTTGTGTGTGTATGCTTTCTGGCATTGAGACTGTTCAGTTAGCTAAAAAAACACACTTAAAAATCTCATTGAAATCTTTCTTAATTTCCGAAAAATATCCTTTTTTGATTTTGACAATTTCGAAAAACTGCATTTTCTAAATAAGTAAAAATCACTCGGTATATATGATAAGGGGTAAATAGGTTTATAGACAAGCACAAATTATTGATGTAAGAAGTTTTTTTGAAAAATCAAATATAAAAAAAAATCCCATATTACATCGACTTTTTGGCGGACACTGTATATTTTTAAAAAATTAAGCTAATAACAAGAAGTAAACGAGATTTGAATACTTAAATAATGAAATTTTGTATTTGAACTGGTTACATCAAATGTTGAATATGCCCTCCATTTTGTTGGTGTAAAATTACCAACCTTTCATCAAAATGTTACATCATTATGTTATGTAACATTTCCGGTTGAATTGCACCATTTTGCCCCCTAATTTCGTATTTTAATTCTTGCAGCGTTGTTGGCCGTGTTCTAAACACCATTTTTTTTTAAAATAATTCTACATCCAGCAACTCGCTGGGTTAGGATCAGGTAATCTTTGTGACCATTAATTCACAAAATGTCTGCTTAAAATTGAGATGATTTCGTTTTGACATCTGTGTCACTAGTTATCATGACAACACTTTTGTTCTCCACAGATACAATACAGTCCCATATTATTTAAGCAAATAGATTTCGTTTACTTTTTGTTGTTGGCTTGATTTGTTAAAATTATACAAGAATTTAAAGTATACCCCTAACTCTATAATAACCCCATACATAGAGCGAGATACTGATTTTACAATTACAACTATTTCAAGTGCTTTTTATTTGAGAGGATGATACCCTTAAAAGAAGGAAATGTATTCCTTAGTGTTATTTTTACGAGATCATATACGTATAATTAATGTAACGGCAATTTTCATTTATTCTAAATTTCCATTCCACAAAGGATAATTAACGCAGGTATCTTAATTTCTTTTAAATAACTAGTATTACAAAAATATTAAATTTAATAACAATTAAAAGAAATTGCTTTATTTTTCCTTTATTATTTGTTAAGTAGTGTTCTGCAAATATTAGATTTTAATGACATTTAATGGAGATATCCAGATTCTTCGTTTATTACCCTATTAAGCAGTATTATGCCAATAATAAGGTTAATGATTATCCAGGGGTACACGTTTGGTTTATCAAAAATTTACACTGTCCAAGAAGTTCGTGGGGATTAGACATTGAAATGGCGCTCGAATTTATCACTAGTCTGACAGGAAAACACAAACTGTTCGTAGACGGTTACTTGCATTACAAAGATAAAGAGGCGGAAACAAAAATGTATTGGAACTGCGAGAAGTATAGTAAATTTAAGTGCGGTGCACGCATCACAACGCAGGGTGACATTGTTCTTAAAAACAGTGGTACTCATAACCATTCACGAACGCAGGTGAAATAGAAAGCATGAATTTGATGAACAATATACGTGACCAAGCTATACGTACACAGGATGCACCACATCATATCATATCCACGGCATCTATTGGAGTTGCGAAGCAGCAACGGCCACCTTTGCAAAAGTGAGCAGCATTAAGAGGACAATAAGGAATGTACGAAATAATCACGAAGCTGCCCCAGCATTGCCTCTTCACCGAAGCGATATTGTGTTCCCGGATGACTACAAAAAAACAAAAAATGGTGAAGAATTTTTGCTTTTTGATTCTGGACCTACCGAAGTTTGACTACTAATTTTTGGCACTAGAAGGAACCTCCAACTCTTGGCTCAGGCTGACCACTGGTATGCAGACTGCACCTTCAAAGCGGTACCACATTTTTTCTATCAACTGTACACTATGCATGGACTACGGCATAACATTGCAATTCATCTGGTTTGTCCATTGCTACCAGATAAAACTACAGGCACCTACGTTCGACTGCTACAAAAGCTGAAAGAACTACTGCCAGAGACCTCGTCACTAACTGTGGTTACAGATTTTGAATCTGCCATGATAAGCGCTTTGGCACAGGAATTTCCGACAACCAGACATCGTGGATGTTTCTTCCATTTTTCGAAGTGCATATTTCGCAAAATTCAATCCGAAGGGCTTAAACAGAGGTACGAAACAGGTGCAGTTTTTGCATTAAAGTTACGGTTGTTATCTGCGATAGCATTTGTCCCCACAGCAAGTGTAGTTGAGGCATTTGAACGACTGTGTGATGAAAATGTATTACCTCCAGAAGCACAGCCTGTGGTTGCCGAACACCACATTTCCCTCACGATATGTGGAACTGTTTTAATGGAGTAGAGGAAGAACTACCCAAAACCAACAATTCGATAGAAAGATGGCACCGAGGTTTCGAGCAGCAAATTGCAGCTGATCACCCCAATATCTGGACATTTATCGAAGCCATTGAGAGAGAGCAAAGCCTACATGAGCTTCAGATAGAGCAATATATAGGTGGTCTAGATCAGTGCTATTTAATGTAGCGGACCGGTATTATTTTCACTAATGTATGACATGTATTAACATATGACACAATAAAGAAACTTAAGTATCTTATTCATAAGCGTGTAAAGAAACTATATACAGGGTGTCCCAGAACTGCCTCCTCATAGAAAACCAGCATGTGCCGACAGCAAAAGAGGCTGCAAGAAAGCAAAAAAAAATTCTACTGCCCCAAATAACTGAGTTATAGAGTTTTCAATTGCACCAATCCCAGAACCTAGGTCTTCAGGTATTACTGAAAATCCGACACGTTGCTAGACAGTAATAGTTATTTACGTGGCAAGCTTAGTAAATTAGCCTTGATGGGCAAGCCGGATAATTTGCAGGGAGAGCGACGTAGGAGCAAGCTCTGTAATCCGGTGAGCCCCAATGAAGGCTAATTGCAAGCGAGCCGCGTACAACGTTTTATTTCCTCTTGGGAAACATCCTAAAAATTAATATTAGTGATTAATGAAGGATGTGATTATTAGAAAACAAGGTGCTTGTAAAGTCGCGATGGCAACATTTTACAGGCACCTGGCCTGTAAAGACTCTTTTACAGGTCAGTTCAGACGACAGTAACACTTTACAGGCACTTGGCCTGTAAAGACTCATTTACCGAGTCAGTTCAGGCGACAGTAGTGACCGTTTAACAAATCAAGAAAATATAAAAAGAAATACTGACTTCGCAAAAATCAAAGCACCAACTGTGGTAGACTAGATTTATAGATAGAAGATTTTAATAAAACGATTAATCGCAAAACCTTGGCAACGAAAATTGCGGTCATCCTACCTTGATGGTGCTAAGCCCTGATTGGTTAACTTTAACATGTCTTTTCTTGGTTCTCGCTTGAGATAGAACTTTGTTTCTTCGAGATACCGATCGATACATTCTCCCGAATACCCCCATTTCTCTCTGGGTAGACAGTTCTGAGACACCCTGTATAAACATAAATAGTTCAACCAGCTTCGTGCAACGCTATCTTAATGTGATAAATGGGGTAGCTTATTCTTGGTCAATTTCTCTATCTGTGGTTGAATTGATAACAGCGCCACGCGAAATGGGGGATGAATCTTCATACTATTCCTATATATTGTTTTTATTACACTCATTATTGAAAAGCTAATCTCACATAGGTAAGTGGTGACCTTCGTTTTTTCAAGGTAATATCAGAGCGATCGGGATGATCTGGTCTCGCTTTTATCCAATATCAGAGCGATCGGGATAATCTGGTCTCGCTTTTATCCAAAAAGATGCGAGTGACATTTTCGAAGTTGACCTTCAGTCTTACATCAGCAGCGACCTCCAATAATTTATTTTCCATAATGGCAGGTAAGTTACCTGTAAGTGGAACGAATAGATTACGAACCCATACATTTTCTTTGCACGGATCTCCTTCTGTTGGGAAATAAAATTCGAAACGTTCTGCCAAATGAGTCAAGTGTTCGCTGGTGAAAATCTTAGAGATGTAACATCAAGCTCTGCTCCGTCATCGCCGAGGAATGCTGACAAATTGTGAAATATATCGTAACAACTTCTTGATTTCGACTTCCATGCTTCTAGTTTTCGTTTGCGTGCATCAATCTTGTCTGCAATAGTGAAATAGGGAGTCATCATTCCCTGTATTTAGGCGTAGATATAATTGAAAATGGAAAAAATATCAGCTAAATGGGCAAGCTTGGCCAGTCAATTTACTTCGAGGAAAAGTTGCACCCAATTTGGTTTTTTGCTTTGTAGAAACTCCACCAGTGCGGTCCGAAGCTCGAATACTCTTGAGAAGAGTTTCCCCCTTGATAACCAACACACTTCAGCATGTAGTAAGAGCTTCTTATGATCAGATCCCATTTCATCTCATCACGGCAACATCTAGCTCACGGACCGGCACCGGTCCGCGGACCACCACTTTGAGAAGCACTGGTCTGGATCTAGAAGATCCACCGACTCGTAAAAAGTACAGAGATTGTGCAGAGAAAATAGCGCGAGTTGCTGCAAATTACAACCCAGAAAATGTGTAGGAATTTTTACGTGGCATAGCTCATAACATACGTTTATAACTTACAATTTTGAATATAAATGAACACTGAAAAATGAAAATAAAACACACAACAAAAAATAAAAGAACAAAAAAAACATAAAACAAAAAGAAAAAATAAAAGTGAAAAAGGAATCAATTTCCGACTTTTAAACGCGCCAGTATTTTGCTGCCACTCATAAGCCTGGAAAAGTGTGGAGGAAAGTTGAGAAAAAAAACTTTATTTAATTTCATTTGGTAATGTACTACATTTCTACAGTCAAAATCGTTTAGAAGTGTGGTAGATTTTGCATCAGTTTTGACACAGATTGATGCAAAACCTAACCTGCTAACCGCGAAATCGACATAGACTTACAGTGTCACGAACAATACACTTCAGTACTGCCCAACTCATAACATTAACTGGAGTTGCTTATTGTGCTTTAGTACATAGAAACGAGTTTTGCTTAGCTTGGTTATGTTTTGATATTTAGTGTCACTTTTATGAAAAAATTTAACATTTCTCATGAAATGCGATAAAATGGTATCCGCAACACGTTAGAAAAGTGGTTTTACTGAACTCGTATGGTGGCTTAAGTACTCGCCAACGCTCGTACTCAAAGCAGTCCTAGTTGCTCAGTAAAACATCACTTTTCTCAACTTTCGGAATCTGCAAGTCAAATTACATATACTAGTCTCGCCAAATTTTGATTTAAAAAAAATGGTTTTAACCTTTATTTTGTACGATAGAAGGCTGTGACGTAAAAAAATATGTTCTAATTGACACTAGCAACTAATGATAATAGCTATTTTATTAATGAAGCCAATAACAAACCCTTAATAAAGGAACAAAATTTGCTAACCACGTTTTTAAATGGCACCTACTAAGGACCATTTTGCCATTAAACTGCAAATTTTATTACCAATATAACGATATGCATCATGCACTAGTTTATCTCTATCTAAAATTGAAAAATAATTAATTATTTTTTTTATATTCCTGTGTAATACCTAAGCAAATGCGACAACACTGTTGTATGTAATTTGAGTCGTAGGCTGCGAAAACCATAAAATATATGGGGCGATCCATTTAAAAAATCGAAATTAGTGTTACTTCTGGTGAAACCGGAAGTTGCCCATTTTGATTATACTTGCATGTTAATCCGAAATTATGTCTAGTATCAAATTTCATCCAAATTCATTCATAAATAACGGAGATAGAGGCATGGCCCTGGTCTCATCGTCACCCGGTATATGATCTCGTAAAAATAACACAAAGGAATACATTGCCTTCTTTTAAGGGTGTGATCATCTAAAATAAAAAGCACTTGAAATAGTTGTAATTGTAAAATCAGTGTCACGCTCTATGTATATATAGGATTTTATAATTTCGGTCAAGTTTCCTTTCGGTAAACATTCCTTTCGGCAAACTTTCCATTCGGTCAACTTTCCGTCGGTAGTTCTTTTAAAGCACATATTACTAAATAACCACTTTTTATTTTATTAGTTCTAACCAAAGAGAACAATACATTTCTGTTAGATGAATTTATTACAATGCAAAAGTACTTTACCGTGAAACTAGTACATTACCCCTGTTGGTGGGAGTAAAAAGCAGAGTACATCGGATTCCGAAAACATTTAGCAACTAACTTATTTGGTTATTCAATAGTCATGCTAATCCAGTTAGCGTAGGGTAAAACGCGTGTGTAGACTGTACGATCACATCCTGCCGTCCACGAAATAACGCCATCCTGGAACCACCGCAGCTCGGCTTCCCCAAAATCTGCTCGCATTATGGGGCCTCCACAATCTGCCCAACAAGAGCTTATCGTGTTTTCACCGACGCACTTTTGATTTGGTGTAAGGGATTGAAATACTTTATTGCTTTCGAGGCATGCATCATCTGGAAGCACCGTCACATCTTTTTTCATTTTAATGTCTGATCTTGATCCTAAAATGTCTTATACTGCAGTGACTGCTTTGTTGCTACGATGCTGAAAAGTTACCGTTGTTCGTTATGCCCCATCCGGATATACTCAAATGTGTTGAAGCGTTCAGCGGCGGAAATTTTGTACTAGGTAAGCAAATGGGTTGAATGTAATCTGAAAGCCTCAAGATTAGTTGCTATAATGATCGTTGCTTTGGCAGCCTACCGGAGAACATGGCGTCTGTTTCCAAGCGCAATAAGGCTATGTCGTTTTTATTTGTAATTGAATTATAGTACGGATGAGTAATTACTTGATTTATCTTAAACCTTTTAATTGGATCTGCACATTCAACATCTAAACAGTCGGGATCTGTCGACAGTTGCCATTCTCCCAGACGTACCGTAGATCTGGAACAAAAATCAATTAGGTGGAAAGCAAACCTTGAATACATTTAGCGTTATTACAGCTCATAGTTTGGAATTGACGTACAATGTGCAGCAGTTAGCACATATCTACTGTGTATTAAGGAACCACTGCATTTTAATTCTCTGTTCTGCTGTCCCTTTTCCTTGTATTCTAAAAGAGCCAGCCATGACAATTCCGTTACTTCTGCTGTGGAGCCACCAATAAGCCTAGAACTGTAATCGAGTCCACACATTGTCATATCTGGGAGAAGACTGCGCTCAAATGATCGCACTGGGTTGGATTTTACAACAACTGAAGTTCCACAGCAAACCAGTGGCTGTGTGTCATAGCCACACTGAGATCGTTTTGAAAATTCCACATAGTCATCACGTTTCGTCTTTATTGCATTTATTATTATGGGACAGTCCACTAGAGGAATGCATATTGCACTCTCGTTATTAGGAGTGGTACATGGCGCGCCTCTACCTGAAAAAAGTGCAAGATAAGCTCAGAGCTGCTTATGTCTCTGGACATATTAGAATGGAAGATCGTTTATTAACATCAAGCAAACACCAATGAAGAACACAGTTAAAAATATATGTAAACAGCTCAGACCACCAACTTTGTGGTCATATAAACTATTAAAACCGTTGACCCTAATCGTCTCCTTGGAGACAGCTGCCGTCGGTTCCATGCAGAGAGTAGGAAATTAATCTCCAGAGCACCCAACTTTTGCTCTAGCCTGGTCGTTGTAGAAATGTTTCGTCATAGCTCAAGCTTTGCAAGGTGCGATCAAAGCGTAGCCGCGCACCTGACGTAGCTTTGCAAATACTTGCGCAGCTTCACAACCACGTGTAAATCGTTTGAATAGTAAAGTGAAATATTATTCTATTCGGAACTCTGGGCGAGAGTTAAGGAATCATTAATAAGCTCAAGACGTCTAAATAAAGATAGCCCAATCGAACAAAACTACATTTTATTGGAAAGAATACCCAACAAATGAAAAAAACTAGACGGAGTTAGTTTTACCTTTAAGAACGATCTATTAAAAAACTTGGTGAAGTTCTGATGGGTATTTCATATACTCCGTCCAAGCGACTATTAAAATTAGAAGACAATTATAGACACGATTTATAATGTCAGCAAGCCAGTTTTGGATGAGAATATCCAGAAAAACAAGAAGCCTGGTATACATACAATTACTTAACAATATGCAACTTTAGCACCAACAAAGGTATTATAAAACCGGATATAATGTAGAAACGTGGGCAGAGTGTGATAAAATTAAAGCTAATTAAAACTAAGAAGGCTGAAAACGAGTGGACGATGAGTAAACTCAATAAAATGCAGAACTTTCATGATATCGAAGATTGTATAAGTGTACTACATAGAAGAAATAAATTTCCTGTAGGCGAACTTAAAAGTAAAAGGCAGTAGGCCCTAATGCCAAAGCTAACACAGAAGAACTGTGTTCAAATTCAAATCTGTGGCAGAAACGTTTAATATGAAGATCTCAACGAATAAAACGAAATCCCTCACTGTGTCCAAAGAACCGCTACGTTGTAAATTAGTCGTAGACGATTATCCAATAGAACAAGTCATGGAATTCAACTGTCTAGGTGCAAATATCTCCAGTTTTCGTAACCTATATAACGAAGTTAAAAGCCAAGCCACAAAAGCGGCAGCAATATCAGGAGCCTTAAATGACATTATCTGGAAAAACAAACATATGTCTGTGCATAGCTAAACACGCATTTATAAAACAGCTGTCAGACCTATCATGACCTACGCTGGAGAAACTAGAGCAGACACCTGTAAAACCAAACAACTTCTAAGATCTACCGAAATGAGAACCCTGAGATCAATAAATGGGTTGACACTGAGGGATAGGATAAGGAGCCAGGAGATACGAAACAAGTGCGAAATTCAGGACGTGGTTAGGTGGGTGCGAAATAGGAGAAGGGGATGGAGGGACCACGTACAGAGAATGGAAGATAGCCGAGTTACCAAAGTAGCGATGATGGAAAGACCGCAAACAACGTAACCGCGGGGAAGACCACCAAAGAGATGGAAAGACTGCTGGACATCCGCATCGCAAGATAATTGATGAGGAGAGGCTAAGTTAGGAAACGACAGGCCAAGCCCTATAACAAGAAGAATAAGAAGAAGAGAACACAGAAGAACAAGTTTTCTACATCTTCATTATAGCTAATACTTTCAAAAACAAATCAAATATAGTACATCAGACTGTAGCATCTATCGAGTAATAGAGACATTTTCATATTTGATGACGAAAATAAAACACTGTTGAATGTCACAAAACCAACTTGTTAGTGTCAATTTTTCCAAAGACGTTGAATGTTACAATCATTATTCCCACTTGAAACGTTTATGAGAAAATTTATACCTGTAACACTGACAAGTTGGTTTTGTAGCAATCAACAGTGTTTCATTTTCCCCATCAAATATGAAAATGCCCCTATCACGGCACCATGGCTACCACTTGAGGAACATATTCTTAGCAAAACATGACTGATCAGCTTACTACCGATGCAAGGATACTGCCAGAATTTAAAAATCGCTTTCGTCCAAAACCGAGGAACTTTAAAAACGTCAGACAAGAATGTGTAATGGTTCTCATACTATTTAATGCCCTCGCTGCATCATTACAGATGGACAGAACAGATGGTGGCTGCTACAACATCAGATGACTAAGTACCAAAATTCGAATACGTTTCATTCCAAACCTTCACTACGCTGACGTCTGCTAAAGGGTTACAGGATATGCGAAATACATACCGCTAGACTTACAGCGCCCTAGGTTTGAAGTAGAACGTATCCAAGGTCAAAATGTTCATACTTCACAGGAAGAAAAGCACTAAAATTTTCAACTATCTTGAAAGTACATTTAATTAGAAAGAAACCATGCATCAGAAAGTGGAGAACAGAATAAGAGCTATTTCAATAACATTTTGGAAACTGAAAACGAGAGTTCTTTCACCCACAATCTAAATGTGAAGACAAGAGAAACTGTATACCTCGGTATAATACGGCCAACGTCGTTATATGAGTATGAGTTTGGGATTCCTTTTAGCCGATACATAAAATAATTTTGAAAAGTTCAGCAAAGACATTTAGGGGCACAAAGTATGCAATTCAGACGATCTTGAGAGAGCTGGGTGCGAAAGTATTGAATCGTCAATAACAAAAAGTCTCCTTCGATGGCGTGTTCGCATAACTTTTCAAATGTCTTTTATATGATGCAGAATTACAAGTAAATTTGACACAAGATATCATGTTATGTTATTTTCGTCCCAGTAGAATATATTGGGTACGCCTATGAACTCGTCCCATGTGGAGGGAACGCTGGGTGAAGGAAATGGTCGTCGAGGTTCAAGTTAAAAGTGATCCAGGAAGACAACCAAGCAAGTTGGCTGTGAGAAGCTATCGAGAACTTTCGTCAAATTATCGTATTGGCCAAAATCGGTAGAATGCCGTACCGTTGCTTAGAGGTTTTAGATGAAAAGCATCACGAAAATATTTACAAAAAGAAGAAACACGGATTAAATACAGGAAGAAAATAGAAGAATAAATCAATAAGGTTTCGAATTTTCTTGAAATAGCGGAAGTAGATGAAATGTGGAATAACATATGCGTCTCAAACTATGGCGGAAACGTCTAAAACAAAACAGCTAGCAAGAATAACAGAAATGTCGACTCTGAGGTCGACGACTGGCCACGCACTAAGGGATAGAGTACCTAGCCAAGATATAACAAGACAATGTGGAATACAAGATACCTCCACGTTCGTTAAAAATAGAAGAAAGCAATGGAATCAACACGTTCAGTGAATACAGGATAACAGATTACCGAAAATAGCAAGTGACCAGAGGCCGCACGGAAAGAGGGAGATTGTCAAAAAGATAGGCCCCAAGCAGAAAGTCCTCATCAATAGAAATTCCATTGTAAAGGTTGAAGAAAAACAAGTTGTGCATAAAGGAAAAGAAATAAAAAGTATTTTTTATAAACGACAATCAGTTTGTGTTTATTTCAAACCTCATACATCAGTATAGGATCTGTAAATCTTGCGAAAACAGTCAAGTTTTTTACTGTTAAAAGAATATTTCCTTTGTTTTTGTCATTTTGTTTATTTGTTTTTTTGTGTTTTTTGTTTCCGGTTGTTGTTGCTTTACTCGGTCCTTTTATATATTTTTTCTTTTTGTAAAACGTGGGCTATGAATCTAAAGTGAAGAATTAAGTTATAGGTGGCCAAAACCGGGAAATTATAGGTGCTGTATTACAATTGATGCAGGAGGAATATGAGGCTGGTGAACCAATCGTTAGCTTTCAAAAGTTCAAGAACGTGTGGCAAAAGCTACTGAAGGGCTCTTTGCGAACCGTCCAAAATATATCAAAGAAATCAACAAAAATAGCGAATGGCGTGGCGGCTACCTTTTTCAAGCACAAAAAAAAATGAAAACACTTATACGAGGACCAATCTGAATGCATGCGACCATGACGTTTTGTGACGATTTATTATACATTATTATACAGGGCAGAATGACCGACCCTATTTAAATTGTTAATAAATGTTTCAAATTTTAAAATATTTTAATCTTTTTTTAAAATGTAAAGTAGAAACTTGCCAATTTTAGTTACAATATAATTCATTTATTAAAAATATTAGCACTTGCTCCAAATTAATTTTGGTTATTATTCAGTAGTTGAAGGAATTGTTCATAAAACGTAACCCGAACTTCTAAATCTCGTGGTAGTAATTGGTGCATGACTTGAACTTTGTAAGGATGAAATTTTAAATCCTTTAAAATACGACGAAGAGTTCTGTCTGATAGGCCCAACTTGATGAATTTAATCAAATTAAGAATTGGGTTAATCTGTATTAGGGTGCAATGAAGTTTGGGTTTGAGCGATGTTATTTTCAAAACCTAATACCTTTAATAAATAAATTATATTGCAATTAAAATTGGCAAGTTTTTACTTTTACATTTTTGAAAACAAATTGAATATATTTAAAATTTTAAACAGTTATTAACAATTTAAATAGGGTCGGACATTCTGCCGGACCCTGTATAATCTAAAGCAAAGTTCCCACCGCAAGAGGCATTTCAAAGAAATTCCAGGATGATGTTGATTACAGCGGCTGTACTGAAAGTGTACGTAAAGACAGCAACAATATAGGATTTCGATGGAGGGAAACTAAAATTAATCGCAAGATCCTAATAGAAAAACATAAGATTGAACATAAGACTGAATTTTTAAGAAATATTAAGCGAAATCGGGAAAAAAACATCCCATAATTTACACGGATGGAACATACATTCATTTAGGGCAACGTATTGTTATATCACCAAGGAATACTGTTAATTATAAGAGTGAAATACATTTTAATAATTGGAAGTTTAAAAGTTGTAGTGATTGATAATGCTGCACACCACAACGTTGTTGCAGAAAAATGTCGCACCTGATAAGCAGAAGAAAGGAAGTGAAAAACTGGATACTATTCTAAAGCCGATCTATAAAAACTAATAAAAAATTACAAACAAAAGTATAAAACCTATGGGATGGATCAAATGGAAAATAAAGTGCTGCTTGTATTAAGACTGCCGCGTACCACCCTTTCTTAAACCCAATTGACCTTGTGCGGGCTTCCTTAAGACGGCTTAAGAGAGGGGTTAGGCCACACGCAGTGCTAGCTAATATATTACTAAAAGTTTAAAGGCAATATGTTACCCAAAACAATGTGAATTTGAATTTAAACGATGTAGAAAACTGTGTGATGCCCTTTTTTAAACATTATATGGGAATGAATGGTAATCCTGATGTGCTCACGCAATTAAATGTGAAAGATAGTTTATGGATAAGGATTCTGTATTAGATTTGTGGTAGATCATTTAATTATACACTTGGGGAACTGGAACTGGAAGTCATAATTCTGATAAAAGTTTGGTGTTTGAGAATAAGTACTGCCACTATTCAAAGAATTTAGTTTTAAGTAACCGTCTTTGTTACTTTATTTTTCAAAAACTGTACTATTTAACACAATTACCCAAAATGTAAGCGTTTTTAGGATGCCACTAATATATCCTTTCACTTTATTTAAAGTAAGTTAACAAGTTAGTATCAGTTTGATAGATGTCAAAGTTGTTTTATCAATATGGAGCTTAGAAAGTACTAGATTCTAATACTGGTTTTGTTTTTTGCCGGCTGCTAAACTACAGTGATTCGGTTGTACTTATTCTAATATTTCGGATTACGTAGGTGTAATTATAATTAGGCCTGTCCCCAATAAGAAAAGACTACGAATCGTGTAGTAATACAAGTTGGATTGTGCCCAGCCTAATAGGTTGTGTCAGTAGAACTGTTTGTAGTTTTGTGGTGTCACCGTTAAGGAAATTTTCCGTACAATAGTTTGCGCTATAGCTTGTGAGTTCAATATAGTTTACTTTTTATTCAGTATGCCTTGTGTATAAATGACTTTGTACGACCATATTGAGGTGCTTTATGAATACTTTCAGCGTTAATAAGTGGAAACACTTTCTGTTAACACTTTTGGTCTGGTTCTAACCGATAAGATAAAAATGAACAAAAAATATAAATTTCCGTAGGAGATTTTTTAATCATCACCTATACTAATGAACTTTTATATGACTCGCAATTTATTGGAAGATACTTACCAACACTTTTTAAGGTAGAGGAGGTAGAGGTTACGTTATTGGATCTGCAACATACCAATGGCTCCGACAAGTTAAAACCACAATGTGATTGACCAAGCAATTCGACGTTATCTTTGTTCAAGATCGATGGACAGTCCTTTAGCGGAATACATGTGCTTCCTCATTATCCGCCGTGTCGCATGCTGCACCAATATCTGAAAATAAACGGTTGTGTTGTTAAATTAAAAAGTTCCAAAACTTTAGCCTTCTGATGATCAGATGCTGACAAAATCCGTAACTACCAGTCAAATAGTATATGCTTAGTTATAATAAAAGACAAGTAAATACAATAACCGAAAACGACCATGAGACTACAATATTTTTCTTACTAAACAACTACGATAACTAAATGCGTATACCATTTTGTCAAATAAGGTAAAAGTTATTAAGCACTATAAATCGTTTAGTTTTGATGAGACAATATGTTGACCTAATCGAGTATGATTTTGGGAAATAATAAAGCCCTCTATAACTAAAGTAAATAAGATGTAGCTCGCTAAAGTAACACTAATATTTGGAAAATTACCACGTCCCTTTAACAAGTATATAAATGGCCACCCAATTTCTTTATTATGAACAAAAGCGTACTGGCTTCATTGCATTATCAAGGTACACAACAAATTTAAGTGGCTACTCACCTTTTGCAAATGAAACTTTAAAAATCACTAATATAAATACTGCAGTGAGGCGCATCGTAATAATAACGAATGACTAGAATGACGTCAACTGTACATAGCCTTACTGCGAAAGGTTATCGCAGAAGTGGTTTACCCACATGTCGACTGGAAAACACAGATATCGCCAAGTTCTTTAAATAGAATCGGGAATTTCTACGAGATTCATCATATTTGGCTTTGTTGGTACATATACGTGTTATGGATAACAAATTAGCTTGCAGCTGGATAATAGGCTATGTAATGCAGTTTTGGAGGTTTCACAAGTATCTCTGTTAACTATCACGTCGGAAATAATAGAATTAGTTTTCTCTTTTCTAAATAACTTAATTGGCCTGTAAATAGAGTAGTTAAAGAATTCCTAGAAAACCCATCTTAGTTTAGTCTTCTTACGAATCTGAATCGACCCAAGAACTTTACGCTTGTTTAATAATAATATTAATAATAATAATAATAATACTTTTATTAACCATTCCTATATAAACAACAATTAATTACAATATAATAATAAAATAACAATAATTACAATAATATACGGTAAAATAAATCATTAATTATTAATATAAATTTTGTAATGGTTAATAGGTCTCCAGTCAGCTTGTAAGTATTGAATACTTACAGCTGGTCTTCCTTGGAAACCCATTAAAAAAATTAATAGAAAATACTGAAAAGAAAGAAAACAACAATAAATAGAAAAGAAAAGAAAAGAAAACACGCAGGTACTGTGCTGATGCCGACGTCGTATTAACACAAGAAATCTATAAATTCATTACCCAAAATAAGGAGATCATAATAAATAATAATACATTTAGTTTAATTATCGAGATGACTGACGATTAGAAATAAATTTACGGATGTGATAACCAAAATTTGAAGGAAGCAAAGTTTTAAAATGATTAGGTGTATTATTATATAATTTATAAATATTATATGAAAAGGAGCGTTTGAACATTTCGTACTTATGAAGAGGAGGCGTTAATAACCCTCGATTTTGTATGTTAACATTATGTACATACATATTACGAAATGTCAACCTCTCATTAAGGTATCCAGGTAACTTCGTATAGATAATCTTATGGTAAATGCAGTAACTGTGAATCAAACGCCTATTACACATACTCAACCAATTCACATCGAGGAACTTATGTGAAACAGATTCACCACGTTTTATTCAGTAAATAGATCGAAGGCATGCATTTTGTACTTTTTGAATTCCGCGAATATCTACACTATCTAAGTAGGATCCATAAACAACGTCACAAAAATTAAATGTAGATAGTATGAGAGAATCGCAGAGCATCAGTTTTAGTTTTTTATTTAAAGTATCTTTACTGCTATATAATACTTTAAGTTTACAAAACGCACCTTGTATTAACTTTGAAACATGTTCTTTAAATCTTAAATTACTGTCTAATATAAGTCCTAAGTTTTTTGTGTAGTTAGAAAATTGGAACTAATTCATTATCTATATAAATACGAATATTGTCATGACTGTTTCTCCTAGACTTGCTTTTTCAAAAATTAAACAAATTGACTTAGACGCGTGTGTTTTTAAACAGTGTTTTTTTGCTGTAGTAACTAACTTATGAAGGTCGTTATTCAAGTCAGCAATAGCCAGATCAAGAAGATAAAGCTGAGTATCATAGGCGTACAGATGGTACTTAGCAATATATGTGTCAAGAGAAAAGGAATAGCTAGTGTAAATTGAATAGAGAAGTGGGCCCAAGATTGATCCTTGGGGTACACCGGATTTTAATTGAAGAGGAAAAGATTTAATGTTATTAATGATTACACTTTGAAAAAGTTTACTTAGATATGATGATTTCATGATTTAACAGGTCAAATGCTTTACTAGAATCTATTAGAACAGGTGCCGTTACATTGTCCTTATCGTTGGTGCACAACTATGGTTTTTTCTGAATCCAGATTGATAATTAGCTAAAAGGTTGAACTTTGTTAAATAAGAACGTAGTTGAGTTTCAATTATTCTTTCAAGTACTTTCTAGAGAGTAGATAGAATGCTTATCAGACGAAGGTCTTTATAGTCTTTAGGTGCATTTACTTTCGGAATAGAAGTAACCAACGCAACCTTCCAAGATTCGGGAAATACTGAATTAATGATGCAATGATTTATTATATGAGTAATGTAAGGTAATAAATGTGGAACACAATAATTAAGCATGTTAATATTAATTTGATCTGCACCTCGTGGGCTTGTTTTGATAGAACCCAGAATCTTGGCTACCACCTCCTCCGATATTAGTGATAATTCAAATGTTTCTGTAATATTTTGCTTTAAATTTTCTCGATAAAATTTTAAGATATCCTGGCCTGGAGCATTACTACTGCTCACGGCGTTTATAAAGAATTTATTAATATCATTAGCATTCTGGCGATGAAGAGGAATTTTAATATTATTTTTCTTTTTACTGTAAATATTTGACTTTATCAACTTCGCCCAGATACTTTTAATACTATCGTTTGCAGCAGAGTACTCCAGATAGGATCGCTTTTCTCTTCTTATGGAGGCAGTAACCAAATTTCTAAGGGATTTATAATATTCCCATTTACCCGAAGTTTTATGTTTTTTACAATCTTTAAAAGTTTTACTTCTCAGTTTAATCATGAACTTGATATTATCTGTTATCCAAGGGTGTATGGGTTTAGTGATTGTAATCGTTACTAAAGGTGCATGTAAATCAAATAGTCTTAATAAATTGGTATTCAAAAAAGAAATCTTATCATCGATACCATGAATATCATATATTACATACCATGGTACAGCGTATAAGTCATTTAGGAAAAAATCATGATTAAAAATAAGCTGCACAAACAACACGGCTCTCTCTAAGAATTTAATACTACGCTTTTTCAAAAACGATATTTCTTACAAAGTTTTCTTTGAGAAAAGTGATAAATAATTACGTAATGTATAGCAACGCATAAAGAAATTGTTCCCATTATTTGTAAAGTTGGAGAAACATTTTCTAAAATTCTAATTTCGTAATTTTTACTTTCCTGTTCTAAAAGACGAGGATGTATTGTAATCGCGAAACAATCACTTTCCTAGATCTCTTTTGCTCTTCACATTTCAGGGTCCCTAGATGACGAAAATAGTATATTACTCTACAAGTTGAGAAAAGTGATGTTTTTCTGAACAAGTATGGCGTGTTTGAGTACGGCCATACGAGTTCAGATAAACCACTTTTCTAACGGGTTGAGTATACTACTTAAATATTAAATTTTTACATACTGTCAAAACATAACCAATATGAGCATAACTCATTCCTATGTACTAAAGCACAATAAGCAGCTTCAGTTGATGTTATACGTTTGTTTGGCAGTACTGAAGTGTGTTGTTGGTGACACTGTAGGTCTATGTCAAATTCGAGGTTAGCAGGTTAGGTTTTGCGTCAATCTGTGTCAAAACTGACGCAAAACCTAACCTACTAACCTCAAATTTCGCATAGACTTACAGGGTCACCAACAACTCACTTCAGTACTGCCAAAGTGTGAGTAATGATTTTCGCATGGCTCAGGCTATATCCTTAGCAAAAATGAGGCCTTACAGATACAGGGACAGAATAGTATGGTGTCTTTATAACTCAGCAGAAACAATTGTTCAAGCGGCCGCAAGCGGCGGACCCAAACGATAAACTAGAAATTAAGCTCGAAATATTAATCTCATTCGCCTGGGAGCGGGTAATTCGAATTGCAGCAAACTAAATTTTGCTTTATTTGCAAAGTGATATAACTCACGCGAGGAAAGTTCCGTGTAAGCCCCTTTACAGACTGTTTAAAACATGTACGTCCTGCCAAAACAAATTTTGAGAAAAAATATGGCAAATTACATAAAACAGGGTTTAAGAAATACTTCTATTGTTAATTTTTTGACTTTGGAGAAAGATAGACTCACAAACTGACAGATACACAATCTGAAATAACGATATATTTTCGCAAATATCTCGATTTCGAAAACTTTCGTGATTATTATAAAAATAAAAAATCTGGTGTGATACACGCACAAAACTTCCTTTTACAGTAATCTTATAATTAGCCAAAAATTTGATTTAAAATTTTTAAGCATTTTTCAAACATTTTTAAAAATTACAAATTCTACAAAAACGGTACTAAATAGAGCGTTAGTTAAAGAAACAAATTTTCTCTAAAATTTGAAGGTGAATTTAAAACTGTAATAATATACCGGGTGTTCTATTTAAAATGATGCTGCAGTAGATAAATGCAGTGCTACCCTCAATTGGGCTGACACATGGTTCTTATCAAATCATTTCACGTTGAACCGAGATAAAACTCACAACAGAGTATTTACCCTGCGACCAGTACCTAGTGGTGACTGTTCTGGCGAAAGTAAGTTCTTAGGAGTACATTTTGATACTAAATTAAATTGGGATGTGCATGTTAATTATATCGCCCATAAATTGACAAGTAACATTTTTGCTCTGCGTAGCTTATCAACATCTGTATCTTCAACAATTTTAAAAACTGCATATTTTGCACTTTGTCAGTCTCACATGTTATACGGAATTATTGTTTGGGGTCATGCTCCGTGTAATAAAAATATTTGTTCTACAAAGAAGAGCCATCCGAATCATAGATGGAGTATCTTACACTGCTGACTGTAAACATCTATATCGGGAATTAGGAATACTTACATATATTTCATTATACATTTATACATGTCTATGTTATGCCAAAAGCAATTATGGAAAATTCGAATACCATAGTGGTACTCATACCTATGATACGAGGCACAAAGATAACTTTTACAGTGATTTTTATAGACTGTCCAAATCACATAACGAACCTAGCTATTGGGCAATCAAATTCTTTAATACTATTCCTTATAATATCAGGAGCATGCCTTCAACTACATTCAAAATTACGATTAAACAAATACTGATCGAGAACCCACTCTATCATGTAAGTGATTTTTTTTAAATTAATTTGGTGTAACCCAGTGGATTGAGGAGATTGACATGTGTAAATATGATTGTATAGATAAACTGCATCAATAAATATATTATTATTATTATTATTATTATTAAAATAGGAGTTAATAAAAGATAGAAAAAAAAAACAAAAGAAACCCATTTTAGAAGTAGTCAACTGGAAAATCAGCTATCTAACATCAATACACATTAAAAATGTAATATACGTAAAGTTTAAAAAAAACCTTAGAGTCGGTTTTAAAAAAATCGAAAAAACAGAAAAATCACAAGAGTAAACACCTACTTTCGGTTATGCGATTTTCTTCAAAAGCTTATATATGAAGTTTCAATGCCATACCTCTTTTCGTTTTTGAGATATTCTGTTCACAGGCAGACATTCAGACAGATAGACACACAGACCGATCAATGAAAAAAATATGTTTTTTTGGTTCAGGGAACTCTAAAACGTGAAGATATGTTGAAAACTCAATTTCTAATTTTTGAGGTGAATCCAATACTTCCTTTATTGTAAAAGGAAGTAAAAAGCTACTACTACTAATACAATAAAAACAATTTAATATAAATTAGAATATCAATTGCATATAAATTATTACTAATTAAGAAGAAACCTTATAAGGTCATCTCGTATTTAAAACAAATTAAGCTAAATTAAGTCAACGTTTTAAAAGAGACGGTTGTTATATATCTCATCCAGTCAACACTTCAGATTTCAATTAAAAATCTAATTGTGTTAATTTTTGTCGAAGAGTTGCCTTAGCTATACTATGCAGTTTTTCTTTCTCACTTGTCTAATAACTAAATAAAAGATCCAGTCACACATGCTCTAATTTGATACAGATATTTCTTGAGTAAAATATTTGAAGTTCATAGTGTAAATATCAGGTTCAATAGCGATAAAATACCACAACATCGAACACTAAAATTTGAAGACTGTTTTTTATATATGGCTCCCACCTTGTTGAAGTTCTTGGATACCCTTTCTGATCAACCACTTTCTGTTAAAGTGCATTGTTAAAATTAGTTAATAATTCGATTTAGAATAGTCTCGTTATGTTGCTGTTATGTACTGTTTTGTCTTAGATAAAGTTTCTGTGTGTACAGAATTTGCTTTTTTTTGTCACGCCCCGGGAGGGTGGAAGACTGGCTTTGCCAAACCCCCTCGGTTTATATACCTATAGGGTATCCAATAAATGGATTTATTATTATTATTACTATTATTAAAATATTCGAGCGTATTTGTGATGAGGAGGCATTAAAAAAATAATAAATATAAAAATTCCAGATGGTGCATTTAAAACATTAACTAGTATATTACATACCGAGACTGAAAGGATTCCATTCCTGTCGAGAGAACTGTAGGGTACCGAGAGGCAATAGCCTCGAGGTGAACTAGTTCTCGAGACACAGAAATAGAATTTTTGTCAAGGTTTGTATACTATTTTATTCGCAATCATCTAATTTTAAAAATAACTACAATTGAATTCTGAATAATAAATATCCTGATGTAGCAAATATGTTTGTTACCATGAAAACAAGTGGAGAGGTAGGGAGCCTGAGAGTTATGCAACCTACTCCTCAGATATGTAATATGTTTGGCGGTATGTAATAATTTACCGGCTAGTTTCAGTAATCATCTACTTCCCAGCTGTTGTCATGTCATGTAATTGATAAATTACAATATGATTGCGAATAAAGCATTTTACAGACGTATAACGAAGTAGAAAGTAAGCCTAGATATTGCAAATCGGTTTGAAATCGAGTCAGCGATTTATGAATATCTACCGTTAGCGGAGAGTATGATGGGGTACCGAGCGCCGATAATATGGCATTTCAGATTGAAAGATGCGAAAGAGCAAATATTTTTCATCCGCATGTTTTGATATTTAAAAAAATATATTGACGTAGCGACATGCGAACTCACAACCCCTAACTTAGCAACTTGGTTGATTTCCTGCATAGTGTAGTTACGTTACCGCTTAACTTCTATGAGTATTACTAGTAACTTGAATACAAATCCATAAATACATACAACAACAAAAAACGACCAAGGTCGTCCAAAAGCTTTTCAGTTCTTTGCATTAATATATCACACACACTGGCGCAGAAACTATCCTTATAGGTTATGTTGTTATCGACATACAGTATTTACATCAAACCGACGGGACGCCTTCACTAAACTTTATGTTCCGACTTTCCCTTAACGGCAAAGCGGTTAGTGTTATTACAAAAGTAATGGAGGTTTAAACATTTTATACAGTTTTGGTTTGGTCCAACTAATTGAGCGGTTGCGGCAAAAGAAACAAATTAGCAAAAATAGTCGAACCTGAAAGTGTACTTTGGCAGATTGTGCAGAAGTAAAATTGACAAGATTCATATTTGTAGGAAAATGTTTAGCTTTGTTTTTATTGAATAGAAGGTTAACATGCAGTGCCAATGCCCATTAGCACGGCCACTTTAATCACCATAACACTAACTATTTTTGACACATGAAATTTATACAGGGTCCAGCAAAGAGGAGAGTGGAAGACATTTCTAAAACTGTAACAGTTACATACAGTTAGCATATATAAAAGTTGTACGTACGAAAGTGGTACATATTACTGATATATATTTAATTAAACAAGGTGGCTCAAGCAAGCGTGGTGAATCAAACTTAGTTTTTGCTTAATGTGGTGTTACGCTCATTTTGTCATTTTCTCTTATAATAGTTGATATAATTAGTTAGATTTGGCAATTTACATTTATTTTCTAAAAATACAATATTTTACCTATGGTTAGGCAACCCAAATACAATCACTTTCAAATTCAAACAAAGTACAGCACTATCTTTATCAGTTCAAAACACACTCTGCACTCTTATAGTTTTTCTACCTTTTTGTGAACTGCTTTGGCCAATTTTCATTCTTTTCCATCGATTCTATCGTTGAAGTTGGTGCCCTGGGAACCTTTGGCTTCGTCCAGCTTTGGTTATAGCTGACCTCATAGTTTGGAGAGATTATGTGAGGCAAGTGCCCCTTAGGAACGCTATGGGAGCTTTGTGTGCTGCTTCCAGACGTTCGTTACGCTTTTTTTGTGGTTTTGTTGGGCTTCCCTCTCTGATCGAATTGGGCGTAAGCTGTTCGTCACCACTCGCAGGTTTGTTTCAGCTTCTTTTTTTCAGCGCGGCTGTGTACCTAGAAATTTGTATTTTTAGCTTTTCAATTCTACTCCTACGAAATGAGTTTTACCTCTACACCCTGCGAATTGAGTGTTATCGCTTGGAATGGTTTACCACATTGGTGTGGTTCATTCTACCTGGGACTGGTGGTGCATTCACGAGCCGGCGTGGTGATCATCCCTGCGGCTGAAGTTTGCTACTATTCCCCTGCGGGCACCCCGCATTGCAACAACGAGGCTCGTCTGCAGCCCGTTAGGAGGCCGTCTCCATGGCCAGCGAACTGCCTGGTTGCCTCGCCCACCAGCTGGACACCATGTGCCGTGGGTACCTGAGAAGTTTTTGTAGCGATTTATGTATTGTTTGTCGATTTGGTTTATAAGTATGACCTTTTTGAATTGCTATTATGGTATTTTGTGTATTATGATCTGTGTATTTTATTTGCGTAACTAGTTATTTGATTAGATTGATTTACTTACCCGGTAGCACGATTTAGCCGTGTTTTTCGGCCGGGCTGCGGTAAACTCGGTCCTTTATTTCGAAGTCCATTATCCGCCATTTGCTTGGTTGGAAACTTAGTACCAAATTGAAAACGGCTGTGTCTCGGGAACCGACGTGGAGAACCCTGTGGTTCGATCTCAAGCTTCCGTGATTTGATTGCGCCATTTTAAAGTTGTATAATATTGTTAAAGAGCATATCCAAGTAGATTGTAAAGCGTTCATTGACTTTCCTGATGTTTTTACTTTAAGAAACTACCTCGAATCTATATGTCTATATAATCCCGGTGGTTTCGACTCTTAGAAATTTTTAATATTATAATAGAGTCAGTTCGAGCTGACACTCGGGGTTAGACGTCAGCTGATTGCTTGTACTGCTCTGCTCTGCAGCATACCGCCTCACAGGATGCTTGCAGATTAATTGCTTACACAGTTAGTTTATTGTAAATTTTCTTTTCGCGGAACGCCGTTACCGGTGGAAGAAACTTTAATTGTTTATGCTGCATTTATCTAATTATTTTAAAGTGTTTATTTTGTCATAGCCTGTATTGGTTTATAATAGTAGTTGTATTTATTATTGCGTGTGTGTGTGTGTGTGTGTTTCTGTCACTATAGTACCAATTTGAATAAAAGCTGTGATAATTTATTGGTCGTTACTATTTTGTTTGCTCTGCTAGATTTATCTTGTACCTTGTGATGGTTCGACGCAAGGATTAGTCGACGTCGAGGACCTGGCGCGCCCTCTCCCTTCGTACTTTTTTATTCTTTTTCAGCGTAGCTGGAACCTCAACCCTTCTCGGCGAGTTAGCCCATTTAGGCCAATATTTACCAGCAAAATATCTAATATAACTTTCGCCAACAGGTAAGGCCAAACCCTTTATCCTTCCTCACAGTGGCTAGCTCAAAAGTTTTATATCCGATGCTATCAGAAAACAATTACGACTGGCTTGGTATGACATGGAATAATAGCAGTTTGTTTTCGAGGGAAAGCAGAGGTGCATGATCAATAACCCAATACATTTTCCTGAACTTGAAAGAAAGCTGTTTTAATTTTTGTCCAGATACATTTCTTCCAGGTGAGAACTATCAAGATAAATTTCAAGCTGCTGGTTATTGAACGTAACTGGTAAGCTCAGTTTTCCTACGCTGTGGTAATGTAGTGTGTTGCATTATGATATTAGCAAACTGTACCTTTTTTATTTTTCTCGTGGCGTTTGAGTGTAGGGAATTTTAGGTTACACCTGTCTTCAGAGATTTATTAATTTATTGTCTCAGGTTATACATTGTAGATCCTTTTCAATTAACGCAAAAATTTCCTTCACATAGAACACATTTGACAAGTTTGCTTTCCTGTCTTTTGGAATTGGATAATTAGATTATCGCCAGCATTTTAAGCATCGCGGAAGTCTTAAAGCAGCATGCTTTTAGTTTGTACGTAGCTTTGGCACTTAGTACATTTTCCTACATATTTGGAGTTGGAGAATGATTAAGGAGCTAAATTTTTTCTGCTATTTAGTCTACGTACGTTTCCTTAGCATTGCTCTAACTTCTTCAGAGTATAAAAATATGTATTTAGCATCGAATAAAGTGATAACATTATGATGAATTTAATTGGGGAGGAATTAACACTCCCTTCTATTTTCTGAATAATACATACATGATTCTCGTAATACTTTATCAATAATCTAGGTATAACATATTAGCAAATCTTGATGCTCCCCAATTAAATTGATCATCAATATTGTTTTCACTTTATTAAATGTTGAATACATATTTTTATACTCTGAAGAAGTTACCGTATTGCTAACGAAACGTACGTAAATTAAATAGCTGCTTACTCACTTTCTAACTGCCAATTTGGACATCACCATGAAGACAGCTGTTACTAAACAAATACAATTTTTAACTGAAATAGATATTTCCTGATTTTGGTGTGGTGGTTCGAATTTCCGGACCATGAAACCGAGTCAAATATGAGCCGAAATAGCATTTTAACTGGAAAGTTAAGTACAAGGGTTTATAACTAACGAAATCATCAAGGATGAAATAGATAGTTCGGGAAAACATTCAGTAGTACCACATGAACACATGTCTAGGACCACTTACACATTTTGTATATATAGAATTTGCATTTAGATTCAGAAAATTAAATGACTATAGTCTATTCCAAAAACATATTTATTTGTGTTGTACACTACACCTACTATTATAATATCTAAACATCCAAACTTATTTTTTAGAAATTCGAGATTTCTGTTATGGAAGAAACTGGAATGACTTAAGTACCTATCACAAGATGTATAATAATTTTTATTTTTAAAAATATAATTATGTTAAAGAACTAAGTTACTTTCTATCATTACAGATGTACTACGCAAAACAAGAACAACTGGAACAGCCCTTGATAAAAAATTTATCGTCATTTGATTAGTTTAAACGAGGCTTTAAGAAATTACATTTACGATAACAAATTTGATCCATAGCAACGTCCAAACAAGTTAACAAGTAGGTTCTAAATAGGTAGCAACTATACTTAATAAAGTAGTCATATTCACAACAGAACAACTATCCCAGTTTTTTTGTATTGAATAGTACATTTCATAGATCTCACAAGTCAGCTAAATTTATTTAGAGAGAAACTAACTTTTTCAATACTTTGTCCAGGGCCAACAGTAAAATTATGTTGTAAGAGCTTCTTTTAGTCTTAAAGTGAAATACATTAGCTATGTGATCGTTGTAACAAGTACTAAATACCAAATAAAATTTTGACCGCACAAGGCACATTCTATTAAACTTCTTGGTTTGGTAGCATACATCTTATTCAAAAGCATTAGTATCCTCGTTATAAAAGAATATCTTCTCAGAGGGATCAAGTAACTTTGACTGAATGGGGACAGATGGTGTAGAGGGTACTGGTGTTGGGCCCGTTAATCTAGTTATGATGGTGTCGATAATCCAATCCCTGTATTCAGAAACCTTGGTGTATATTCCAGGCAACCCCTCAACTCCACATCCGCGGCCCCATGAGACCACCCCTTCTTGATACCATTGCGGATTCAGAACATCGTTGTCTGGAAACACATTCATAAGTGGTCCTCCCGAATCCCCCTTGCATGAATCCTTTCCTTTTTCGCCGCCTGCACACAGCTGGTTTTTAGTAATGGACTTGCTCCTCAGTCTTCCACGACAATCGCTGTTCGACATCAGCGGTACTTCCACTTTCAGTTTCACTTGGGATGTATGGCCTAAGTAAAATGTGTTATTAGAATTGATTCGTCGCTAAAGCACACACTGAAAGTGAAGGTGTAGCCGAGGTGTAGTACATCATAAAAGTTTTAGCAAAGAAAGTATTAGAAAAATCTAAATGAAGGAAATGGATACATTGGTTGATGAATGCAGAGCACAAGTAATAAACTAAACATAATACGGCATGAGTGGTTGTACAACGAACCAAGATACAAGGAAGAACAAACAAGAATTCTATGTACAGGAAGGTAAAATGTTTTGAAGAAAATCGAGGATAAAAAAATAAACAAAGATGGATTGTAATGAAGAAAAAAACTTAAGAAATCTGGAAAAGTACTTTTATGTCCCAAAAGAACAACTAAAAGAGGAGGCCTGTTCTATGAGCTGCAATTACCATTTCAAAACCAACTGCAGAAGAGGTACCAGGAGAAATCAAAATACAGTTATAGCACCAATATATTTTGTTATTTTCTACTGTTTAGAAAATATTTCATATACCTTTACGTTCGTATAGACAAAATAACATAAGGGAGCATCAGCGTGGGTTCGGGAAAAGAAGACCAACGACGCGACGGACCAAATATTTAATATAAGACGACAACTGGAGAAATGACGGGAGTATGCCAGGAAATTCATTAGAACATGTGCTAGTGACATTTCCTCAAGAACAGGCACACGGTCAAACTAACCGGGTTGATATTTCTTCGTACCCGATCATTCTTCGATTTTAAGCAATCAATTTTACATATTCATCGATCATTATCCAATCGTAACCGCTTATTCTTCGATCTTATCCGATCATTCTACGAACGTCCCGATCATTTACGGATGTACGATAATTGTCCGAACGTTTTCGATCATTCTCTGATCGTAGTGATCATTGTCCGAAAGTGTCCAATCATTCTTCGATCATGACCGATCGCTTACCCATCTTACCCGATTATTCTGCGATTTTGCCCGAATATTCCTCAATCGTGTCCGATATTTCCACGAATTTCACGATCATCACCGAACGTTTTCCTTGATTATCCGAACGTTCGCGATCATCTCCGAGCGTACCCGATCCTTATTCGAACGTTCGTGATCATTCTCCGATTGTATGCGATCATTGTTCCTGATCATTCTCCGATCGTAGCTAATCATTGTCCGAAGGTTTCCGATCATTTTTCCATTTTTGCAATGATACATGATTTAAAACTATGACACAAAATATGAAAGAGACGCAATACTAACAAAATTCTGTCGAAATATACAATGTAAAAGTACTATTACAGACAACCAAAAGAGAATGTTATTCTACATACATATGGTAGTACATGTAGTGCATACGAAGAAATATCTGAATAAGTCTTAAATTGGTTTGCGAAATCTTTATTACAGGAGAGCACGCGCGCGGTCAGATTGACAGTGCCTTTATACAAAACGACTGCCTTCCTGCACAAGTCAATTAAAATCAAATAAAAATTACTTTCACATCAATACGCGTAAGGTATTCCTAGACTGACAACGCCATCTGACCACTACCATCAGCGTAACTCCTGAGTTTAGAAAAATCCGGTCAATTGAATCGTAGTGCGTGTTCTCGCGGGTTAAATAAAACAAAATAAAGATTAAAACAATGTCGCATCAACAAAATCGATCAACATATCACCAACCAAATAAGTAAAGAAGCGGATGCTAACAGAACAGACGATCTGAGAGTAAGATCCGCCGCTCCATAAGTTATTCATTTGTAGAGCGGTATTTATAAAAGTGAAACTTAGAGTATACAATACCATAATACAAGTCTGACCTATCTATAGCCTATGGTTCTGAGCCAGAATATGGGTTCACGCTCCAGTAACTCCGACGGCTACAAAAATCTCGTGCAGCCTTCACTGTAATTCCCCAATCGGGTTTTGTCAATCCTAGGGTCTTAATGACTATTCTTCGCATTCAAAGAGAAAAGCCCAATTTCCCTGCACTGTTGTTTTCAACAAGGTTGACGACGGTTGTGAGACATGGTGCAGGACAATGAGAAAGAGGCTGCTCAGATTTTAAAACGCAGTACTCTGACAATATAAAAAACGAGTAGAGAAAAATACAGAACTCGACGAAAAGGCATTGAAAAGTATAGTTTGGGAGGCTAAATCTCTAAGTGATATTCGATTATCAGGAATATGTAAGATATCTTTACCATGTTCAGTTAATCCCCACCCTGCTATCGTCATACGCGACTGAACTTTAGGCTCTGGTTGATCTGGACTAGGTAAGCAAATTGGAATAATGTAATCTGAAACAATTTATAATCAAAGATATTTACCTAAAGCACTTTTATACTGGCATACCAGTGAACGATATTTCTTCATCTAAAAATAGTAACCCAATATCATGCAAATCAGATATTGGGCTGTATCGTGGATAAATAATTTCCTCTTTTATGGAAATAACTTTAACTTCATCGGCACACTCGCTAATTTCTTGGAAAGTGTGGCAGTCTGGATTTGAGGATACGTTCCATTCTCCTAATCGCACATTTACGCTGAAAACAATTTAAGGTTAATGAAAGCTCTAAAGCTGCAAAAGAAATAACTACATTTGAAAATTTGGATCTAATATGCAGTGGGCAGCAGTCAAGACGAATCTGTGGTTTAGAATGGAGCCACCACACTTGACCCCTACATTTTCCCCAGTTGTTCTGTCGCGAAACTCTACAGCTGCCATCCACGGGAATTCCTTCATATGCGTCATATCTCCACCAAAGATCCTTTTTTGCACATTATCTAAGCCGCAGGTCGTTCTGTTCGGTATCAAACTGGCGCCGATAAGAGGGCTTCTTTTGTTTACCGTTTCCTGACCTGAATTTTTAGGTACTTTCAATTAACGTAGTACATTTAATTCTGTTAACATAATTATGAACTGACACACTTAATACAAGCACTATCAGTAAGAGCTTACAGTTTTCCTGGAATCGCTATCAGATAACTATTTTTGCTATAACATTCGCCTTACATTAAGTACTACTTGATTTATAATCGATAGACGCTACAAGCAGCTTAAAATAAATGTCCGCTTCTTCAATGAGCGTCACTATAAGCTGATGCTAAATATCTAGTTAGTGGCAACTACAATTTCTGAATTCACTGCGCATCCAAATCCATAATAATTAGAGTTCCTCCCGTAAAGTAAAGTTATGTGATGTAATAAATGTATGTTTTATTGGTAGCTTCAGAGATTATACCTCAATAGTTACGAAAGAAGGTGCATAATGTATCAGGTGGGGAGCGAAGATACAGTGAAACTTACTTTGTCCAGCAAGAATGTTGCATACCACAAATACACAAAACGCAATGATATACATGGCAACAGACTGATGCTAGATTAAATTCATACTGACTGAGATGCCTGCTTTAAAATTATTTACATTTTGTCGAGAGATAATTATGATAATCTTTGCACTGGTTTTGATAGATATGGTTTTTTATGTTTACTGCACCAGTATTATTAATGAAGTCAGCGAAATGCCAGCAGATTGTTATAGTATTTTTAGAGCTTTCGTCCATCATTTTTAATTTGTTTATAGTAATATGATAAAACATATACTGTAGCAAGAAAAGCTGTTACTGTTTTATGGAAGCCATAGGCGCAGGTAAGCAAATATGACTATATTAATTTTGTTATATAATTTTTGTAAAAAATGAACACACTGCGGTAAAATTGGCATTTATAAATAAAATCCAAAACCGACTCCAAAGTGACCAGAAATATGCAAAAATAAAGTTCATTTGTATATACAGAGGGTGGGCCACGAATCCAAGTTTTGTGGCCAACCCCTTACTTTTCAAGAGATTGAGCATTGAGATAACGGTTAATACGCGTCTCTATGGCATTCACCACCATTAATGGTCAATTTATTGCTTTAATGTCATAAACGCACATCACTTCTGGTCAGTATGTCATTTAGATAAATAGTGGGTCTATGTGTTGTGTGCTGGGGTACAAAAGATGCCCACACCATCAAACTGTCAAAGTCACTGACATTTCAACCTGCACACTTGTACACGCTGCTAAACAATGGACGAGGTTCTGGCGCCCCACAAGTGGCGGGTAAACTTAATTTTTTCGTATTATACATATAGAATTAAATGCCTCTTTCTGATGAATGTTAAGGAAATCAATGAAAATCTACCTTAAATAATATCTGTATGACTTCACCTTTCTAAGGGAATTGCATGCTTCGCTGAATATTAAATATTCCGGTAGTAAAACCACCAATCCGATTTCCAGCTAAATAAATTAGTACCAATAATAATCAAATTGAAAAACACAGGCATTAAATAAGATCCAAAAAGATTTAAACTTACCCACTCAACAAGGTAAATTTTCGCAAAAACTGAACGATAAAGTCTTAAGTGAATCAATTCTGCAAGTAACAAACTCAACAAAATATGGAAAAAACAACTCTCAGATGATAAACATGAGAAATATGTTTTTATGCTATAACCCGGTATGATATTATTTTTTTTAGATTACAACAAATTCCTGTTTCAGATGAATTTATGTAAACTATATGCCCTTTGATATAAATTATTGATTATTGATTTTAATAAATATGTCTATCTCCAGCAGAACAACTACTCTTAGATCAGATATGGTTCATGCATTATAAAGATTATTATTCCACTTGAAAGGTCATTTTGTTCAATAAAATCTTACTTGAAAAATTATATGACAGTTCGACAACTATCAAGGTCAAAAGACTATGGAAGTGGAAAATTAATCAAAAGCACACTCGTTACAATTCTTATCATTTGGTAAACATAAAAATGTAAGTAATTCCTCACTCTATTCACGTTATTATAATGTTTTACTTTCAGCTCCTTCACCCTGTAGTTGCCACCTCGCCAAGCACTTCAATCTGCCTCTTCATTGATCCAAGCGTATTCCGTCTGCTTACAGAAGTTCAGTAACTGCAAACGTCCTTCATCCAAATATGACAGGATACTGGTTACTTCCACCAAGAAGCTTGATAAGGTCTACTACCAATAATTGCAATACCTCCTTTCCAAATCTGACAAGATGTCCACAACCTCTAGCAAGAATCTCGATGAGGTCCAATTCACAAGACGTCCACTTCAAGAAGAAGTTCGATGAGCTACAATACCAGTAAATGAAATGCCTTTTATCCAATTCACAAGATATTCACACCAACAAGAAGCTCGATGTGGCCCACTACTAATAAATGCAACGCCGGTTATCCAATTCACATGATGTAATCAACCAACTCAGTACAACACCCAATTCCAGAAAACTCTTTTTAGTAAATTGTAGCCGTTTAACTTCTTATAGCACTTCTATCATACACTTCCTTCTTTATAAATACATTATACAGTTTATTTTAAAATTTACTTTTTTCCATCTCGTTAATTTAGCACCATGTATACCCTTTTATACACCAACCAGATTAATAAAAATCATTTTATAAGAGGGTTTTATTTTAAATTTTGATTATTTTCAGAAAATATGTTTTTACATTTTAGAATCAAAATGTCTTTGTTATTTTTAATAATAATGTTTCCATAGTAATATCTTTCATGCATTGTTTTTTTAATTTAACACTCCTAGAAAATATACTAGTACATTTATTTATACCTGACATATTGCATGACTTATTCACATAATTATTCGACATTAACTTTTCACCTTAATTCAAGCACTATTTAAATCATATGTTAGAACCTTTCTGTTCCTTAATCTGAAGTTTTGGACTTGGTTTAAATTCTAATTTACTAAATACACCTTTGAATAATTATGATGTTCTTTCTTATACTTAAATTCATCTGTGTATTTTTATAATTGCATATTTTTATCATTCTCTACATAATGTCATACCTAGGGATTAATTTTCACAAACTATATGTCTTGATATGCAACCACCAAAATATATCGAGAGATTAAAAAAAAACTGTTCCTCAGCAGGCTGTGGGATGAAAAGTCACGTCTTTACTTGTGTCAGCTGGAATTCACTACATAAAATCGTTGGTCTCTTTGTATCTTTGGTCACTAGCTCCTCCGACGATACTGGTCCGATTAAGCTGTATGATGGCTTAAAATGTTGCTAATTGTTAGAATTACATTGTAGGCCAGTTTTTATTTTCAAAAAAGGTTTTAATTAGATTATTTAATTAGCAAACTAAGCGTAGCTCAGGTGATTTATTATATAGCACTACAGCAGCGCGTCGTTCAACAAAGTTCCGTAGCTCAGTGGTAGAATGTTCGCCTGCCACGCGGGCGGCGCGGGTACGATTCCCGGCCAGTCCATCTTTTTTTAAATTTATATTAATGAATCTCTCCTAAATTTGCGAACCGAAGGGTAACTCGGGTGATTCACTAGTTAAATAATAATGAAACGTCATTTTTAGGAGCAGAAATCTTTTAACCATCTGACAGATTCGTATAGAAAATGACAACTAATTATTATCTGACACAAACAAAGACGTGACTTTTCATTCCACAGCCTGCTGAGGAACAGTTTTTTTTATATCTCGATATAACACACCCAGCAAGTGCAAAAAAAAGAACAGACAATTGTAACGTTTGCTCCTATGCAAATCTTTCCGGCAAATAATTTTAAATATTTGTAATTTGCATCTTGCTACACTTTATTCAAATATCACTCTTTTTGGAGTTGCATGATTCTGGTGGCGACCACGCGATGCGCGGCACTATGCAAAACGCAGTGCTTTTTCCCATTGCTCTTCTCCCTGCAAGTTTTATCGGCAGAGGAAGATCAGAGAGAGTACAATAGAACGAAAATATGGCTAGAAAGAAAGATTTTCAGTACCGTTTCTTCCAGCTGAAGAACCAATGGCTAAGAGAGTCAGGGACTGAGAACGCCACAAGCTCCTGTCAGATGAGGTTCTAAGGCGCCCGCCGTTGAAGACTTTAGGCCGCGCGCGATTCCTGGGTAGGAAGCTAGCTCCAGCCTGGTAACTTGACGTGAATGAAGCCTCATCTAGCCAAAATATTTTCCTTGTCTAGAGAAACCCAGTCCAAGAAGAAACATGTTTGCATTGCGTACCGGCGCTAGCTCAGTAACGTTCATAGTCACCGCTCCTAATATAAAAAACCCTTGATACCGAAGTAATGGCGGATTGGTGCACTAAACTTGAGCCGCGTTACGAAGGCGAGCCATGTAAACAAATATTCTGGCAGTTCTCAATGCGGCTTAAACCAGTTTCACACGGTGCGCATTTTACCTAAACGTCCGTTGTATGTTGCTGTAAAAGAAACCGCACAACAAAACAACGTTTATTCCTCCTCTAGTGTAAAGGTGTGCATAGGTGATGTTCGACGAAACGGCCAACCACAGAACGCCTTTCTGTCACGTGATTTTCAGTGTTTCTTTACTTGGCTCGCCTTCTTAACTTGTCTGATATAGATATATATTTACCTGAAAGTCCCGTCCATAAGTTTCGCTGTAAAAATCTTAGACAGCCCTTGACAGTGACGTAGTGCTGGCTCAGTGCACTAGTTTGCCGAAAGCCTACTATATAGCATTTGCTTACAACATCCCTTATACAGCCCCTGAATGCCAACTTGGTGCATGAGGTACATATTGATATAGTATTGACTTCAAAATACTTTAAATAAAATATTTGCCCGAATATTTTATTTTATTTCTTTGACTTGGCTGGCTCAGTTTATAACAAAACATCCCATCTCAGGTGGGCACTTGCTTTAGAAAATTTTATCAAATTTATTGTATAAAAACGTTTGGTTATTAACAAGTTATTTCAGAATGACTTTAAGTTTTTCAACTGTCACTGTCAACTTACTAATATTGACACAATTGATATTTAATTAACACAAATCGAAGAAACGGAGTAGCGTAGATGGGCAAGCGCTTGCCTTGCATTAAGCAAGTCCTCGGTTCGAATCCCGCGACGGCCGGAATTTTCCGCAGCCTCAGCCTTGCGATTTGAACCGGGCTGGGTGAGACCATTCACAGTTGGGCACCAAATAAACTGTGCTCTACTGAGAACCACAGACCTAAAAGATAGAGTAACAAGGTCAACATTACACACACACACACACACACACACATACCTTACACAATGGTTGCTGTGCAAGCACAAAGGGCGGGCTCGCACTTTGTATCCCGAATCCCTGGCAAGTGAAGCATTGTACCGCCAGATGCAAGCACATAAAGCACCAGCCTCTACACCGCAAGGTAAAACGAGGTTATCGATTATACCTACATACATACATTAACATAAATCAGTTCCAATATGTTGAAAAGAGTAAGTATTTTTGTAAGTAATTGATTATTCTGCTGTTAATACTAATTAATGTTTATTAATTACATATACCTGGATATCTTCCACTTTTAAAATTTATCCAATTCTCCTGTAGAAAAACAGCACAAATATAACCAAGCTATTTTGTCACATATATTTGAATCTTCAACCAGGAACCCTACTTTAATTAGAATCCACAGTGTTACAATGAACCAAACATCTCCAGCGTGTCACGCTACTACTACAAAAGCCACCCAGCTCTCCTAGATTGTAGATCCTTTATTACATACAACCGCAAATTCAAGATGTAATCTTCTTTACAGCAACCAAAATAGTATCCAATCCTCATATTCCATTCCATAAACACCGACCCGCATGATGAATTTGTGATAGCCAGATCAATGAAAATGTAATTCACAGATGTCCTCACCTCTACTGCGACCCGCACGAACTCGAACCAGCAATTCCCGTTCCGGGTTATAATTAATCCATTAATAAGTATATGCCAGCATACACATTTAAATTATTTACAGGTATCTACGTATTGACAGAAATCCACACCACAACTCCTCTAGTCAACCCAATTAGTACGGACTCATCTCACGAATTCCAATATTCGTAGGTCTTCTTCTATTAACTGTATGGTCCCCTTCTTTACATTAAAACGCGTCTCGTTTATTCCATTTTTTTACTTAATTTAGTCCTTTGCATCTTTGTATATCATTCGATTAATACACTTTGATTATAAAAGGGTTTATTTAGTAATTTATTTTCAATTCAAAATAATTATGTCTAAGTTTTTAAAAATCGAAATCAGTTGTTAGGTAATAATAATTTTTATTATAGCAATTCTCAATTTTAAACATAATGTTTTAAACTAACATCCTGGATTACTTTTTACTACATACAGTACATTTTTTTAATTAATCTGACAAATTCCAAGTAACTTATTTAAATATTAATTCAGCTTATGACTTTCATATTGTTTCAGACTATCTTATAGTTTGTTCTAATTATTTACTTTTTAATTAGAAATTGCTCTTTGCTAACTTCAATAACCATTCATTTTTAATCCAAACATAACAATTTTAATTTTTTTTTAACAATAGATCGGCAGTCCTAGTCTGCAACTATCACAATATATTTTAGTTGTGTAATCCCCTGGACTATATTAGTTTTTGAAATTCAATATTTCAGAATAGCTATTACCTGCAGCATTTTGGGCAGATTAGTGATTGCTGCTGGTGCATCGATGCAGATGCTTTCGTAAGTACACCTAGTGGATTCTTACCTTCTTCCGACATCTCGCAATTTGCCACTTAGTACTGTTGTGTGATACGATCGCGAATATAGAAAAGTGAACGACTTTAATAATTTAAAAATACGAATTTCGTATTCCATTTGTGAACTTGAAATGTTGGCGCATACTAAATTTTACATTAATGCTTATAAAGTCAGTGTCGTCACAATATTATCATATCTAATAAAATGTGCACAGAGGTCGTTCACCTCTCTATGCTTCTAATGGTAGAATCAGCCACTGAAATTCACCTTGCAGTGCTATGATTCAAGAACATTTAAGAAATATACTAAACCCAGGCCGCCTTTCACCCTCTGGTAGGGTATTCCAGATTCGCTTTCATAGTCACTTCACGGTGTTGGAATATTTCATGCCCTTTTTCTTTGTGCCATCCCCTTACTGTATGTATTTTCGTCTTAGGGCTCTAATGTAATTTCATGAGGAGCACCTAGAGAAAGAATTTATTAGTACCTGGGCAAAAAATTATCACTCCGAAATCCTTTCGCTCTTACTATTCGAGCCATCATACTGGGGAAAAACCTTGGGACACAAGCCTGTAACTTTGTCGAGATGGACCAGAAACCAGCACGTTCTGTGGCCTTCTTTTGGTGGTCACCCGTCTGCACCTGGTACATTACACGTACCTTTATTACGATTTTCATCGTTGTCGAGCCACTTTTGAGAGCGCGAAATAATAGACCTACAAAAATACTTATCACATATTTGCCGAACTCTTATTGTAGCGTTTTTGCTCATGGAGTACAGTACGAGCCTGAGCAGATCGTTTACGAATAGATTACAGCGTCGTTTGTTGTAATTGAATTGTGTACGGCGACATAGTTCAGTTATAGTAAATTTGTCTGTAGTGGTTGCTGGTTTGACCATTTCTAGTCGCGTCAGTTACTTAATGTAGGGTAGTTTCAACAGATAACCCTGCTACGCGAGAGTGACAATTGTGAGCACTGAGGTTTTGTGTTGCTAATCGTCAACAGCTAGTCACATTTGTAGTACACAAATTTTCGTACACAAAAGGCCTGCTGAAACTCGGTTCTTAAAGTAAACTAACTTCTCATGCGAATGTCAGCCGCACTCCGTTTTCGGTTTGCATGTATGTTTGGGAGACGTGTGCTCATGTAAGCAATAAATTGTGATAAAAATCGTACCGCAATTTATTCTCTCGCATTCCATTTTGACAAGAGAACTATGCACAATAATAAAAAAATCACATTTACAACTAGTAGAAAACGAGAAGAGTCTTAACATAAAATCAAGAATTGCTACATTTGCGGCCAAATAAATTCTTCAGACAAAATGACACTACACATATACATTAAATAAGTATCATTATCGATATCACTACCTTTCATTATTCCTTTATTAGTTTCACAAGTGTAAACTTTCGCCATTTCCTTTTGCCTGTCTGAAACATTTCTGCAAATATTATGTCATGACTTGAAGCTAATTGTATATGTATATTGTAAATAAACGTTAGATAGCAATTTCTGTTTTCTTTTGCTTAATGGGAACAATTATTATTAAGATGTAAGACGTAGAAGCGTAACGGCGCCCCGTTACAATTATTAATTTATTTTTATTTATTTATTTATTGTACTCATACAAAAAAATGACAATAAAATATAATTATAACTTTCTTGGCAATTTGACCCACTATGAAGGGGCTCAATGATAGATCACTTACAAAGGCAAATCATGAAAATTACTGTTAATTAGCGTAGTATCTCAGGTGTACTCATTATCTTCCAGGTTTTTAAAATAGTATAAGGAAAGAGATATACCATTTCACATAAAGCCAAATTTTAATACAGTACAAATACATTTACAGAAAAAAGTAGGATAATACAGATATCCCAGTAAGGACAATTATAAAATCAACTGATACACAAGGGTGGGCAGTTTCTGGAAATCTAGTGAAAATCTAGTTGCTCATTAAAGTAACAATACGCAAAGTGAAAGTAAATAAGCCAGCAATTCAGAGATAATTTCTTAGTATAACTAGAAAGACCATAAAATCAAAATGGCTATTAACATCTAAACTATAGACGACATAATAATGAAGTTGGTCTCATTAAACTGCGACTGGGCTAAACACAAGAAGGCAAATTAAATATTGCGACTTGGGGCAAATAAGGAATCTTGCACAAGATCTAAAACGGTGGAAAAGTATGTGAGAGACCAATATTCAAATTTAACAATAGTTATAGAATAGGGTTACCCAAAATGACGACAAATAGGAACACAATCGCAATCCTATGTAATCCTGTGTGCTCCTTTTGCAAACCGTTCTTTAAGTACGTGAACATACCCTCTGTTGCCTTTCTACAATAAAGCTAAAAATATTTTATCTCATCTGGCAAGCACATAGATATACAATAAAACAAGAATGAGTGTTTTGATTCTATAATCAGCAAAAATTTCGTATGAATCTTGCACAACTATTTTAGAAGATTTCTTGCTATCAAGTGCTTCGAAGCTGTCATATCTTTCAAACAAGGCTCCAGCTCCTTTGTTACTGAAGATCCTCACTAGTCCATCCATAACAAGATTTCACAGAAAGGGAAAAATCCTGTACCACACGTGCCAGAGTCTCGTCCAACAGCGATGTGTATACCACCCTACATCATAAAATGTAATATATCCGCCTTCACCAGGTTTCTTTCAGGCCCAGCTTTATGGTGGCTCTAGTGAAGTTAAAGCAGGCATTTATTGTCAAAGGCTTCCAAAGGTTTCTCTAGGAAGGTCTCTTTGTTTTCCTGCGTTTTCCATCTTTGTAGTGAGATGGTGGATCGCTCTTCCTGTTGATAACCTTGCTCTGTAAGCAAAGTGCTCTCGGTGAAGGGGACAGTTTGCCAGTAGCATATCAACAATAATATTTCTGTTGAGCTTTATTTTATCCCATTATATTCTTTGCCGCTGTGTTAGCTCAGAGCCAGATTTCTGTTGTGGAATACACCCAAACAAAGAAGTGAAACAAAACAGTCTATTTGCATTAAGTATATACAGGGCGTCCTTTACAATAATGTAATAAAATTGGTTATTCGTTAGCTCGTCCTACGCCTGTCGCCACTGTAACCTATTCAACCCTAAGGTCACCGAGAGTCTGCTATCTCCGGTAGGTAGCATCGTAATAGCTGGTTTTGGTATCAGAGAAGATATACCTAAAAATGGCAAGCTTTGTTTTGTAAACAAACAAGGGTTTATTGCAATACAAAAGCATTATCTTGCTCAGGTTTACACGCTCTAGCGATCTTTTTTGTTTAACTGCAGCGCCATATTTTGAAATAGGCTGTTATATTAATTTATTCCATCCTGGTTTTAAGAGTCATATAGTGTATGCTATAAAATAGTTCGAAATAGCGTGAATGCAAAAACAACTTCTATAAAGATAGAAGTTGTTACGGAATAGTGAGCTAACGTGCTGTATATAACAGTTAAAATATATGTGTACATACATGAAAGACATACTTCAAAAATATGTATATGGCCAAGCCTAAAATGATAAGGAATTGGTAATCCTTGTTCAAAAACATTTCGACTATAAGCAAACACATTGTCACAGTTCAAGAAGTTGATAGTTATTTACACAAACAAAAATAGTAAACAGAAAAGCTGTTTTAGCTCTTTTATTTGAAAATACTATTATTAACAAGTAATTTGACTATAGAGTTATTCAACCGCTTTGGTAATCAAGTATTACCGTTCCCGTGTTGATAAAACGAAGCAAAGCTGATCTCATCAACTGTTGGTAAATAGCAAAGCTATGACTGACTATACAGTCTGGATTTTAAAATTTTTCCTCGCATTAGAGCAACACGGATGTAAACAAGGAAAAGCGTAACTGTAATAAACAGAACTTTTCTAAACTTGAAACCATTTTTCGATTCGCATAATTGTTTCATCGATTTACCCAATCATTTCAGACCTAACCTGTATATTTTTATTTGCATTGTAATCAGTTAGTATTTCGAATTGTTCAATTTTTCAGTTTTGTACCTGCATCAGAATAGTAAAAATTTTCGCTCGTTATCGTTGGAGCGCAGCGTTGGTCTTACCTCTTCTTGTGGCGCGAGGCGCATTTTTCTTCGGCGACTCGAACCAGCAACACGCTAATTCCGAGAGACCCAGCTTGTGCTTAATTAAAGTTACGAGCATTTAGTTTCTAGAGCTGACAATAAATCAGGTATGATCGACCTTCTAATTTTGTTATTCCCATATTAATTGGCCGCTTTTAGCTCTTTTATTGCAGCTATTGGTGACAGGCAGCTTTTGTTCCAATAAATATTTTCCGAGCAAATGTCTCGCCACATTTTGCCTTGCTTCGGCGGCAGACGGTGAATTTGAGCCTTCCTCCATGTCTGCCAGCAGCTCAATACTCGACAGCTCCAAGTGCAAATATTCTTATTATTTATTAAGTAAGCAGGCGGCTAGGCCGAGATTTGCTTACTGTCAGCAATTTACAATATACATATTCATTGCAGTTTTAGTTAGCAACAACTAAAAAAACATAAAAATCTAAAAATAGCAATACAGAGATCGCAATAACATCATCGAGAACAATAATAATTATTCAATAAATTTTTAAATGAGTTTTAATTTTTACTTAGCACTATATCCGCGGCAGAGAATTCCAGGGGTTCTGCACACGGTTAGACAAAATGTTTTTCTTGGTAGTTTGTTGCATCGATCTAACACCAATTTGTATAAATGACCCCGTAAATCAACATTCTGGCTGAACGTAAAAACACCCACCGAATAAGAATAATAACCCGACACAATTGTCTCAATGAGGTCTCCACCCTCGCGCCTTTGTTGTATGGTAGTGAGACCTAGCCTAGATAGTCGGTTCATACGAGAGGTTCCTCAGGGCTCGAGAAATTTTCGTTGCTCGTCTGCACTTTTTCAATTAAGTCTATGTCCTTCGCAAAGTAAGGTGACCAAGCTGACGATACATTCTCTAGTATTGGAAGAATATATACCTTATAGATCATGACCATTAGTTCTGGAGTTATATCTTTAAAAGCACACCTTACCAAATATAACATGACATTCGCCTTTTTCACTATAGATCTGACATGATGGGACCACTTCAGATCTGCAGTCATCGCGATGCCAAGATCCACCTGGATGTCTACTTTTGTCAGCGTAATTCCATTTAAAATGTAATCCAGTTTAGGACTGTTATAGCTTATATGCAAAATATTGCAGTTATCGGCATTCAGAGTCAGTCTGTCTGATTTTGGAAAAACCCACAATCGTATGGCAACCCACGGCCGGCGTTATCTTCGGGATCTTGCGGGCACTAAGAGCTTAGTTTGGTGAATCTAACTTAATTACGACGCCAGGATATATGACGGGTTACGTATCATTAAAACCGAATACATGCGTGGTATTCAGAATATTAAATTTATTGTAATCACGATATCTCGTTCAATGTCTGGGTTTAAGTAACTTTTGTAATTATAACCCCAGAATTTTTTATTATTGTAATCCCTGCTTTGTTGTAAAAGGCGCACCCACGTTTCATGCTATCGGTGACCTGAAATTAAGGTTTTTCTGATTGACAGCGATGTGCACATCTCTCGATTTAATCGACGATCTTAATTGACTAAAAACTCACAAAAGGGGTTCTTTCGAGTAATGCGTGTGGAAACTTTTCTTAAAGTCTTGCTGCATTATACTGTAAATTTAAAATATTTTGCAAACCAGTTATACTATTTCTGATGATCATCACATCTTAAACAGTTAATAAACCCTATTTAATTGTAGTGTGTTTATTGTTATCGGAATCATCTTGATTCCTTTTGTGTTTTGGTACTTGCAGGGTGCACAGCTGATTAGAATCCACGGTAAAGCGCCGAATTACGCTAGTTCGGCCCACGTGGTAAGTGTTAGGAAATTTCAGATTGTTCGCATGGTAAACGCAAAAGATCAGTTAATCTGCGTTCTAGCAGCTACCAATTTAACTACTCTAGCTGATTTGAAGCAGGTTGGCTTTTTTTTGTGAGAAACTAAGAAGGTGTACCTCGTACAGCTGCTTTTTCCAAGACAAACCTGCAATTTTAATTTCTGCCATTTCTAACCAAAAGTCAAGCTGAATTTATATTGTATGTACTTCACTACAATATTAAATATTAATCATTTTGATGTCAAACATCTAAATTTTGCAGTTGCAAGAAGGAAACAAAATTGTAAATACGATTTCTAAAATATATCTAATAATGTTACATTTCGGACTTATTTTAATGACGCTACATAAGTAAAACTATGAATTATTCAATGGTCTTCTCTCTCTCTCTCTCTCTCTTTAGGTTCCGTCTCATAGTCTGAGGTTGGCGATCATCGTGGCATATCTCCATCTGTCACGTGCTGTATGAATTAAATCTTCTCTGTTAAGTCCTAGCCAATTTCTTAGGTTGCTCATCCAGGATGTCCTCCTCCTACATCTAGCTCTCTTCCCTTGAATTTTCCCTTCGATTATATATTGTAGAAGTGTGTATTTATCGTGGCGCATTATGTGTTCAAAATATGTTAACTTGCGTCTTTTAACAAGCCTCTCCAATTCTCTTTCTGTTCTCAGTCGGCGTAGTACCTCTTCGTTAGTTGTTCGATCTGTCCAGGGAATTCGGAGCATTCTTCTATATGACCACATCTCGAACGCGTTGATTCGATTTAACATCTCCTTCTTAATAGTCCAAGCCTCACATCCATACAGAAGTACTGTCCAAACGTAACACTTCAGTACTCTTACTCTCGTCCCTAGATCTAGCTGTCGAGTGCATAGAATCTTTTTATACTTCATGAAAGCTGATCTGGTTATTTCTATTCTGCGATCTATTTCCGCATTAAAATCGATGTTTTTATTTATTAGCCATCCAGGGTCTTCTACAGTTGTGTTAATCCATGATGTGTATGGCGAGATGCTAGTATACACTGTACCATTGCAACCTGCAGTCCATGAAATTAGGCCTTCCTGGAACCACAGCAGCTCGGCTTCTCCAAAATCGTTTCTCATAATAGGCCCTCCGGAATCGGCCCACCAAAAACTCTCTGCCAGTTGGCCTATACATTTTTGATATTTTTCAAGAGATTCAAGAGGCGAATTTCTATTGGAAGTAGAGAAAGTAGAGTAACGTCCGTTTTCGTCTTCATATCTGACACTGATCCTAAAATTATACACAATGCATCGACTGTTTTCTTGCTACAGTTGAAAATGATTACCATTACTGATTAAGCGCCATCCTGAAATACTCAAATTAGGTGACGTGCTCAGCAGCGAAAGTTCTCTATTAAGTAAGCAAATGGCATGAAGATATTATGAATATGTCAAGGGTTAATTGCTATGTTAATTATTATGCAAGGTGTGTCCAACATGTAAGTAGCTTTTTCCAGGACCGGGAGTAGAAGTCGGTGTCTATAGCATCGAAATGCTGACAGAAGTAAAGCATTTACTCCCTAGAGACTAAATAAAACAAAAATTTCCCTAGGGAGTTTTCATTATGACACACAACAATTATGTCAAATTCGAGGTTATCAGGTTAGGTTTTGCGTCAGTTTTGACACAAACTGACGCAAAACCTAACCTGGTAACCTGGAATTTAACATAATTGTGAGCTCTTGTCATAATAACTTACAGTGCCACCAACTTTAACCTTCCATTAGGCGCGCATAGGTCCAGTGGGCCTATGCCCTTGTATTTTGCTTTTATTTCAAAACCCATTTGAGTTATTGGGGTGGGCCTTCGTGACATCTCCGAAGGATCTATTTATAACCGTTTCCTGAAGCGGCATATCCATAACTGTCTTAGTTCCCAAGTTATTGATGAGTAGGCGGAACCGTACGTTGCTTATGTCCGCTGGACCTGACGCGCCCGCTCGCGTAACTGTTATTCTGCGTATTTTAGCGCCGAGCGTGACAGTGTTTTTCGTCGACTGTGGCTCGGTATCAACTGAAACGGATAAAAAACCAGAAATAATACAATTTTACAATGAAACAAAATCAGGTGTGGATGTTGTTGATAAATTGTGTGCTACTTACAACACAGCACGATCAACAAGAAGATGGCCAATGGTAATTTTTTACCACATGTTGAATGTCGCTGGAATTAACTCCAGAGTAATTCATTTGGGAAACGGAAAGGAATATTTTCCTAGACGAAACTACTTGAAGAAAATGGCTCTGTGTTTAGCAACTCCCCAGTTACAAAGAAGATCCGTATTGAAAAATTTACCAAATGAATTGCAAATTCTTTTAAAAAATATATACCGTTGCAGCCAGTAAACGATAAAGAAGAACAAGTAACAGCAGCTGCAACGCCTCGAAACAAAAGAAAATATTGCGGACCTTGTTACAAAAACAGCAAAAAGCAATGTAAAACTCAGTACTCGTGTGAAAAGTGCAATACATTTTTGTGCCTGGGTCTACACACCAAAAAACTGTGCCAGGAATGTTTTAACAAAACTTCAGAAGGAGAAGAAGAAATATACACAGATTCTGAATAGTCTTTTTATTGTTTAATTATTGTATATAATATGTATATGTGTGTTTATCCAAAATCAATCCAGCCAGTTTGTGCCTTACAAATGTTGTGTAATTTGAAAATACAATAAAAATACTTGGAGGTAAATATTTTAAATATAACAATTTCACAAAGAACTGACTTCATCATTACGTTTACAGATAAATATATTACAGGTATGTCAATAATATAGAAGTACTTTCGAACTAAATACCTGAACTACTCGAAATCTAATTATTAAACGTAAAGCTTTGGGTTTATACTAATTTCCACTGAAAATGGCATTTGGTCGGTTTTTTTCTCACTCAAATAGCTGGTTTCACATATATTTGTTTAAGAGAATTATGTGTATATAGGCATAGTAACCTTCATAGTAATCACTATAAGCACATTCAATCATAACTCCATAGAAATAATCGAGAAAACGTGTGATCTCTAGCTTTATGTCCACCGGGCCTAGCGCGACTAAGCGCGTTACGTTGCGGTGCGCGCCTGAGGGTTAAAATTTACCATAGGCTACTAATTTCAAAATAATTGTAACTAAAATGTCATAAATGACGTTTAAAAAATACAGGTTTTTCGTTTTAAATCTTCCTGCAACGTGAAACAAATAATATATGCAACTCGGAGAGAATGCTATTTTGCTTCAGTGCAATTTCTGGCTCTCGGACTTCGCCCTCGAGTCAGAAATTACACCTCAACAAAATAACGCATTTCTTTCTCTCATTGCATAATCTACTATTGTTTGCAATGGCACAGAAATGTGTGGTACATACCTTTTAGAGGCATCACGTATAGTTACCCTACCGGTGAACTCGACATTTTTTCCAAATGCAATAAACCGATATAGTTTTTTTAGGTAGCTGGGTTGTAGAACGGATGAATAGTTATCTCGTTTATCTTAAACCGTTTAATTGGATACCACATTCACAAGCTGCGTAGTCGAGATCTGTTGATGATTGCCATTCTCCCAGCCGTGCTACAGACCTTAAACAGAAGTTCTTCTAAACAGCAAGAATTGATTTAACTTAGCCGTATTACAGCTCATAATTTGAAATTTGCATATCTACTATGTATAAGAGTTCAATCACATTTCCACACCTTTTTCTCAGGATTCCCTTTTACTTCGTACTATAACATAGCCAACCACGGAAATTCCGTTATATGAGTTAAATATCCATAGTTCACTCTAGGAGAAAAAATCCAATCCACACATTATCACATTTGGAAGAAAACGTTCATATTGAGTTATAGAGTTGGACACGCTAGGAGCTCCGTGGGAGCGCATTGGGAACGTTTGGCAAATTCCGTATGACCCTCATGCCTCGACTTTATAGCATCTAATATTGTTGAACAATTGTATAGAAACGTGCATGTTGCCGTTCTATTATTAGGGGTGATGCATTGTGTGAGAAATGTTGCATACGCCACATATGTTGTGCACGCTTTAGTAGTAAAGAGAACATCATATCCAATCTCGCAAAAAATTGCAATGGTTTCTTTTGGAATTATCATGTTCGAATCAATGTTACCGCAAACTATTATGTCTGAATACTATCCTAACAAACTAGTTAATATATAATTAAAATTTAGACATTTAGACATATGGCTCTTTCGCATACAACGTGCAAATACATGTTGATAAAAAAAGATGCATTAGTAAAAAGTCAAGGTAACAGGATAGATATCAGGTATGGTCTAAAAGGACATATTCTAACAGGCAATAGTTTCTCACCTTCTTCCGAACTGGAACATACTCTGCTTGAGCCAATCAGGGAAAATAAGTCTTTGCTACTGCCATAATCGGTTAACTACATGAGGAAAACAAAAAAATTCTGAGAAGCCCAATCCAATAAAACAGTGGCACCTGGTATCATCTCATAGCTGGTAAACTTTTCAAGTTAATAAAATGTCGATCAAATACTCATTACTCCTAAACCAAGCAACGCTCAAATGGGATGTCATAGGAATTTCCGAAACTAGACTACAAGGCGAAAATTGCACAACTCTAACATCAGGAAACGTGTTATACCAGAACAGTGGCGAGAACAACAAATTCGGAGGTGTTGCAATAATGATTGAAAAGAGACAAGGTAACGGAAATCAAAGCAATATCAGATGGAGTAATATTCGTAACATTAAAACTCTGAAATAGATACAGAATCAAGTTTATACAAATCTATTCACCAACATCGACACATACAGATGAAGGGATCGAATCAATCTATGAAGACATTAAATCCACGTTAGAATAGTCCCTAATTCATTTTACGATCCTGTTGCGAGATTTCAACACCAAAATAGCCATAAAAGAAACTTCAGATTCAGGTGGAGAATTAATCGGAAAGTTTGGTTTGGGAGAACAATGCTAGAGGAGAAATGATGGCCGACTATGTACATCACAAGAGACTATATATCATGAACACGTTCTTCAGAAAAAAGAGAAGTCCAGATGGGTCAGCAAAAAATGAAGTAGACTATATAATATCAGATAACAAATTAATTGTAAAAGATGTGTCGTTACTGAACAGATTCAGCACAAGTACCGACCATAGAATGGTCAGAGTGTCACCAGCGGGTTTCAAACACTTAATTGTTAGTGAATAAAATCCGTGATGCACTGTACACTTAACACTAAGGCGCAAGAGTCAATTATAGTCTGAGGGTTTATAATACAATGAATGTGTTTATTATAAGCAGCACACATAAATATACAGGTAGATATATATATGAATATGCGTACAAGTAAAACAGAAAGTGAAATCAGTCACAACACAAATTACAACGAGTGTGTGACACACGTGATGTAATGCGCGAGCGGCGAGATCACGGTCACTGTGCCACACACCAAATACGTACAAGAGAATATATACAGACTAAGACTAAAGAACTTAAATCTAACTTACTTGCTAAAACTAACTAAAGTCCTACACTAAGTCCACACGCACTATCAAGTGGCGATGTCGCGCTCCGGCGACAGGGACGACGCGCTCCGACGTCGAGAAACGGCGCTGGCGCGGATCTCCAGGTACCCGGACGTTGGCGGCGGCACGGGACGGCAGCTGGCTAGCTCGGCGTCTCCCGTGGTCGGACGTCGGGTACGGCGGCGAAGATCCAGCAGCGACGATCGGAGGATTTGCTACTACTCAGGCCTCAATCTGTCTAATCCTGAGTAGTAGCTGCCTTCTGAGTCACGACTTCAAGAAGTGATTTTTGATGTCGGAGTGCCGTATATTTATACTCTTGTGGCCAGGCGGCCGAAGTTCTCATTGGTGGCCGGAAAACTCGTAATGAGCCCTTGTAATCATAGGCTCCACCCCAAAATCCATGATCGAGCGAGTTGACCCGGTAACAAGAGCAAAACTAACAATAAATCCTAAACAAGCATCGTACAAACTTATACAAAAGACAAACTCAAAAATATTTTTTGAAATCATTGAAGTAAACCAAGATAAATACCAAGAAATGTTGAGTCTGGACTACTTCGAAAATAAGCTGACAAAGGATATACTTACCTCCACCAAGAAAGCGTGTATGACCACGAAACATAGCAGGCCACAGAATATAAGTAAATAAACTCAAGAACTATTACAAAATAGAAGAAATCTAAACAAAGATTCGATAGAATATAGGGAAAGTAGTAAAATTATAAGCAAACATATAAGGAAGGATATTAGAACATACAATACCAACAAAATAGAAGAAGCAATAGAAGAAACATATTACTTTTCGGTAAATAATAACAAATCTAAAGAAGTAACTAACATTTTATATTATTTTTCCAATTATAAATCTTTAAAGTCTTCACATAAAAAATTTGAATTTTAATATTAAGTCTTGGTATGTGAAATTTTGAAAAGTATTTTAAAAAAACTGAAAAATTTATTTTTAGCTAAAGTGGAAAAAATTAGGTGTTTTCTGGCCTTTTGGATTGTTCAGTTAGCTAAAAGTAACACACTCTAAAAAAATATCTTCGTAATCTTACTTAATTTCCGCAAAATAGCACTTTTTCGATTTTGACAATTTTGAAAAACTCTATTTTCTAAATAAGTAAAAATCACTCGGTATATATGATAAGGGGTAAATAGCTTTTAGACAATCACACATTATTGACGTAAACAGTGTTTCTAAAAAATCAAAAATATAAATTTTCCCATATTATGCCGACTTTTTGGCGGCCACTGTACGTATACCCATTAGCCTATTCAAGTTCTGTCACTGCTGTTCTGAAATCGTTTTTGAAAAAAATTGAGACCAATACTGGAAGAAAATCATCTTCTATTAGATCATCAGTTTGGGCTCAGGTAGGAACATTCAATTATCGCTCAAGTACATAGAGTCCCAACAACAATAAACCAAGCCGTTTAAGATAAGAACTACTGTACAGCAGCTTCTCCTTATATCATCTAACCGTTTGATAAAGCTGGTCATACAGGGTGGCTATACAAAATCATGTAAATATTACCTGGTAGCATCTTAATCATATCATACTAGTGACTAAACAACCAACAGCTACGGCAATCAGGAGAAACTAAATATCTCGGCCAAGTTTCTTGTTATCCTTCATGCGGTAACATATTCGTGATAGAACGTTAAAATTTACTGCTTTGGTATACAGGTAAGTATTATCGTAGATTACAAACAAACAAAGGAAGAACTAGAAACATTGGTTAAGTTATTTACAATATACGCAAGTAGACGAAAAATTAAACGCTGGAGAACTCATGTTCGAGTTGTAGCTGTTGCTCATGTTTTAATTGCAACAAAACCAATATCAAATTTACAGCTGTTCAAACTCATCATCAGGAAGGTTCTTTGGAGGGTTATATAACTTCGAGCATGCATAAAACTGATCTCTGGTTGATATGAGATTGTTAGGAAGATAGGCGTTGCCTTAACCAAAACTACATATGCTTTTGGAAATTATACTTTAGAAATATGAACACGTTACCCCAGGAGTTTTGTTTAAAAATTTTAAAAATATGCATGAGCATAAGCCGTTTCATAAGCTTTATGCAAAATTCAAAAACGTTTCAATTAATTTTATTAAGTATAAACCTATAACAAAATTAAAAAATTGGAGAGGGCGTATTTAATGTTACGTTTTACTTATTTTAATAATTCTTACAATGCTTTACATCAGAATTAAGCAAAACCATAGACGATGCCCACAAAATTTAGAAATTCATCATCGCGATAAAACATGTTACACGCAATTGCTTTCCAAAGTATTCAAGAAGACTATTGTCTTCTGCCTGCAAACATGTACCTAAATACTGAAAACCATCTTTGAACGTTTGCAGATGTACATAGCGCATTTGCAAATGTTGCAATAACATCAAGGGTTACATCAATATCTTCAACAAATTCACCATTCAAACGTGGCTTATATTATTCAATATTATAACCAGCCATTTCTTCATTACTGAATTAAATTTTTCCAAAATAGTAGCACCTACTCCTTAGTTTACTTTCTACACCCTTCATAAATTCTCAAAACTGTTTATGTCACTTACATTTTTTACAATTCAAATATCTGAAAGCAATCCTACGCAATGTTTGCCAAAAATTGGTAGGTTTATGCTACACTATGCACGCAACTGTTAAAATATTCAAAAGACGATTAAATATGCAAAGTATGTATTAATTAGTTAGTATCAATTAACTATAGACTTGTCAATTAGTGCACAGTTTTCGTATCCCAAGATATGCATAAATTGTAAAATATGCAGTTTGCATAAAATCCGTTACCTAGATATAAGTAATAATTTGCACATAGCTCAGGCTTTACCTTTGACGAACCTGCAGGGCAAATGGGTTTGACCATTTGCTTATTATACTTTAAGTGCAAGGGCTACTGAACAGTGGTTATAGTTTGTGTAAGACGAACATTTTTGTTTTGTTGTACTGTCATGGATTCCACAAGTAATTATATCGCAATAAACAATTGTACTTATTATTGTTATGCATGAAAGTTGTTGAAAAGGTATCAAATACCACTTTACATACAAAAAGTTTAAATTTAATGTTGAGGGTAGGTTGCTACATGTGACTTTTGAACGCATGCCACAATTGTGCGCCTCAGGAGTGATCACGTCCGAAACACCTCTTTTGTAAATGAAAGAAACTGCAATGAATGAAGTTTCATTTCGAATTTTTATTATAGAAAAGAATAGTAACATAGATTTGCAATAACTTAGAGAACAAATCCTACTGATACAATCTACTAGCGAAATCGGTTAATTTTGAATGCTGTAGTGATAATGACGATGTTTGGGCGCCAACTGAACCTAGTGTTTCTTCTGATCAAGAGGAACTAGACGAAGATAGCGGAAAGGATAAAAGGTATTAGGGATACGATCGTTGGCCCATTTGCGAAGACAAGAAAAATCCCCTGACTTGGCGCCTAGAAGGATGCAACTGTCGTTTCCGAACCCACTGCAGCAACTGCAAGGTACATTTGTGTTTAAGTAAAAATCAGAACTGTTTGATTAGATTTCGTTGCAAATAAATAGAACATTTATTCACAATTAAAAATTTATCATACAACGGTTTAGCTTTATACACTTCCCAGCATGTATACCTGCGAGTATGTAACAATTGTGCGGATGTGAATTTGACTCCTACATAACACAATTGTGGCTATCCTTAAATCGTAGTAAAAAGGAAAGAACAAATTTCAAAAATGGAGGTGTTTCTGATAACCAATGAAACAATAAAATACATTAAAAAAATATTTACTTGGGCTTCATTTCGGGAGTGTAAGGGTTATGTACCATTTACTACAAAATTCCTCACCGTGATGGCATGAGACGGACGTGGTAGAAGTTACGTTATTCGAAGTGCTGCAACAAACCAATACCTCTGGCCTGAAAAAACACCACAAAATGATTGCCGAATAATTTCCACGTTTGCTTTGTATTTAGACTTTATTGCTTTAATAAGTGGTGGACAGTGTTATTCGTCCTAAAGACTAACTGAATATGTTGCTAGCGTACACAGCCTATTTCCATGTCGAAGTACAACATTTCATTTAGACAACCCAGCTACCCATAAAAGTAAGTCGTTTTGGCCACTGACTTTGATCTTAATTTCTTTATGTATTAATGATCTAAGGGTTTTTCAAAATTATATAGTTGTATGACTAGACATTTTAGTACTAAACGCATTTGTTTGTAACTATCTTAGTTTATTCCAAATTCGAGATTGCCAGGCAGCTGCTATGTTTGTTTATTGTACGCCAAAGCGAAATAATGTAATATAAAGAGTGTCGTAGTGATCGGTCTAGCTCACGTACAATTTACAAGAGACACAAATGTGTACTAGCACCCAAATTTTGTAAATCAAAATTTTATAATAACTGGAATAAGTACTGCAGTAAGGTTCATTGTAGGGATGGGCGCGTGACGTGAAAACAGTCGTGTCACGTCGTGTCACGGCGTGTCACGTCGTGAACGTGACTAATATTTGAAAATCGTGACGTGAACGTGCGTGAACGTGAGTGAAAATTTCCAAGGCGTGATTCACGTTTCACGTTAATTTCACGTTAAATATTTAGTAACGAATAAAAAACTGCAGGGTGCAGCAACTTTTAAATTCATTAAATCACAAATTGTGCCAAACAAGTTACATTATGTGGCTTTATTTTTGGACCCCAATTATAAATCCTTAAAGTTCATACCTTCACATAAAAGAGAAGATTATAATGCAAATAAAACTATAGATGATAATGATGAAATACATAGCAAACGACTTAAAACTGGCACATCAGCATCAGATTCTTATCTTTTTACACTTAGAGATAGCTCTGACGATCACACATGTAATTAGGATGATGTCGAAACAGAACTAAATTAGTATGCTAAATTAAAATTCGGAAATGTAGATGACATTTTAGGATTTTGGAAAAACAGTGTAAATACGCCACTGTTAAAAAAAGTTGAGAAATTTTAAACATACCGGCAAGTTCCGCTACAAGCGAAAGAGTATTTTCTACAGCTGGGCGAATTTTAGAAGAGCGCAGAATTCGACTTAACCCTGAAAATGTTGATTACATATTATTTTTAAATCAACATTTTAATGTGTAGATGTGTAGATGAACTTATTATTCTAATAAAAGTAATGGTTTGTTTTTTATACTCGGCTAACGCTAAAAATGTTAATTACGTTTTATTATTAAACCAAAAATGTATTGTGTAGATGTGTAGATGAACCTATTTTTAGAAAAGTACCTAATGTTTTGTTTTGTATACTCGACTTACCACTGAAAATGTTGACTACGTTTTATTTTTAAACCAATTTATTGTGTACTTGTGTAGATGAATTTATTATTCTAATAACAGTAATGTTTTTTTGTATACTCGCCTTAACGCTGAAAATGTTGATCCTTGTACGTAAAAGTACTTTCAAACCTACTAATTAAAAGTGTTCCCTAGCAACATATACCTTCTATACTCATACCGATAAGAGAAACGTCACTTCCAATGACAACTTTGGTATTAAAAGTAATGTCTTTGAAAACAGCTGCAAGAAATATATTTGCGATAAATCAGTATTTATCCCTTGTCGAAGTTATTGTAGTCAATTTTCATTTTTTTCTTTTTATGCCAACTATTCTGATTCCAACGTGAGTGAACGTGAGCGTGAACGTGCGTGAACGTGACTGTTTAAAGCAAGCGTGAAACGTGCGTGACGTGAGCGAAAATTCACTCACGCGCCCATCTCTAGTTCATTGTAATAACAACGAACGACTAGAATGATAGGATCTCGATCGTAAAATTCTGTGACCTCGCTGTAAAAGGTTATCGTACAACTTTACTTGGCGATTGGAAAACCCAGAGATACAGGCGTTGAGCTCCCCACATACGCTCAATGTTATGACGCAAGCATGTTGTCCAACATTGTCATTCAACGTAATAGTGACTGCGTCCATATACAGTTATCGTCACACTTCAAATTTGGCTAACATTTTAATATTGCTAAAATCATAGGATAAATACATAAATTAAGATTCTATTCTCGATGTGCATTTGAAGCTTGTGGAAATCCACTTTGTGTTTTCAAAATGCTGCGCTAATAAGTCGAAAAAAAGGTTTTTTTCGATATAGTTGCCAGGAATTCTACGGCTAGGATTGCTTAAACGGACTACTTTAGCCTTACCATATCCAGCTTTTAAACGGTTTTAAAATATTTTGCATAATTCCTATTGTGGGTATCTTGCTCAAATATTATAGAGTCAAGCTAGAGGAATCGCCCTTTTGGACGTAATATATAAAGTACAAGCACTAATAATACGAGACAGGTTAAACACATACGCAAATAAAATAGTAGGAGAATACCAAGGTGGATTCAGAAAGGGCAGGCCAAGAATTGACCAGATTTTTACAATAAAACAGATACAGCATAACAGTTAGGAGCAAAATCTGAATTTACATATACTATTCCTTGACTACAAGCAAGCGTATGACTCGGTTGGCAGGGAAAGGAAGTACACTTCAATGAGAAAACTGAGTGTGCCAAGAAAGCTAATTAATCTGGTGAAAATGACACTGCAAGAAACCATAAACAAGGTCACAGTAGAAGGAAAGTTAACAACACCATTTACAGTTAACAGGGGTTTACGACAGGGCGACCCGTTATCCACAACATTGTTTAATCTTGTCCTAGAAAACATCTTACGAAAAGGTAATGTTCAAACAAAGAGAATAATATATTACAGCAAATATCAAATAATCACATATGCAAATGATATAGCATCAATAACAAGGTCAAAAAAAGAATGAGAAAGAATTTTAAAAAAACTTGAAGCAGCATCAAAGGAATATGGACTGTGCGTAACTGAAGGCAAAACAAAATATCGGAGATAAGAACAAATGAAAAATAAACAAACAGTTTACAATTCAAATCCGATCGCTACACGGAATATAGTTTTCAAAGAGTGGAACACCTTGAGTATCTTGGAGTGACAATTACAAATAAGAGTTTGGAAGACACAGAAATAAAGAAGAGATCGGCAACAGGGAGTAAGCTATGGGAGCACTATCAAAAAAGATGTGATCCAAAGTAATATCGGGAAGAACTAAGGCCATAGCGACAGTTGTTTATGGATGTGGACCCTGAATAAGAATAACATGGGTAAAATAAGGAGATGGGAAAGGAAAATGATATGTAAGAGAGAGAGAGAAACAACTTTATTTATAAGAAAGTGAAGCTGCTTGCATTTTGCAAGTTGCTTTGTAACACAGCATACTTATCTATCTACACAGACAAAGTTTTGATTTAAGAATATTTTCAATAATTCTAACCATAAATATGATGGTGGAATGAGAGATAATGAAAGCCAGTGGAGAAAAGAACAAACAGGGAAGTGATGGATACACACAAACACCCATGTATTACACAAATAGCAAGATCATAGAGAGCACAGTGGTTGGGTCATGTTTATAGAATGCCGATAGAGAGGCATGCAAAAGGTACTATTGGTAGGAGAAGGAGGAAAAATAAGGACAAAAAAAAAATGTTTGGACGCAAGGAAGGAAGATGGAAGCTATCAGAAAACTAAAATACAAGATAGGAAGAAAGAGACTGATGGTGAAGAAAATTGAAGCGATGGGCCTTTAAGGCCTGAGGAGCTGATATATATAGCTCTTTGAACTAATTGTAGCTGTATGTACACAGTGTATGATGCACCCATAAAAGCCTAGCAGCTATACAATTATTTTGCATCAACTCGGAGTCCGACAGGAATTCTCAATTGAGTAAAAATTTGAAAGCGTTTGTCCAGCATTGACCATACTCATTTTGCACCAAAGGCCGTTACAGGCCTCGGTCAATTTATAGATCTGTCCCCATTCTGATCGGTTACTTGTCTTTTGCCTGCAGTTTTTGACTGTCATAGTTTTAAAATTTCTCTTCAGCGCGTTAATATATTTTGTTGGTGGGCACCCTACTGTTTTCGCCCAAGCCGATCGTTGTCTTCGATCTTTTAAACATGACCAGCCAATCGTAGTTGCCCGATATTGATAGTCCTCACAATAAATGTAAGACTGTGCTTGGCAAAGTCCGTTCTGTATCAGGCAAGTTTTTGATAAATTCCTTTGTATCCGTCCAGATACGCTGAGTCTCTATTTTAAGCTCAGTTGCCTTTTCGAATAATTTTTTTAGTGTAGATGTTCTATATGTTGTGGATTTCACTGTTCTGTAGCCACATTGGCATATTTTCACTATTTTCTTTGCGGCTTGCATGCAGAACAAAAGCAAGGATTTTATATACCACACTGAGCGGGGTTTTCCCCTATAATAGGTACAACATAGATGATCTGCATCTTTGCGTAAAAGTCATATCAAAGTGCCATTCCTCCGATGCATCTACGAAGGAGCATTTCCGCATAGCCAAATTCCAGACAAAGCTATGTCTAGTACTCTCTTACTTCCGTCAAGGAAACTGTGACTTGCTTAGAAGAAGTGCTTTGGCAGAAGGAGTATCTAGCAATACCGGAACATACTGTATGGACAACTTCTCTGTCCTTGGCATATTCAACTGGTACCAGACGCTTTAAACCTCTCCCGTCCAAAACTAACTTTAAAACTTTGGTGCCGTACACTTGATCATCCATGCCTTATTATTTATATTTTATTGTTTTGTGTAGTTCATAGTATACTTGATATAAAAAAATTATTCTTATTATTATTACTATTATCTTTAATTTAGTGATACGAATACAAAAAAGCAAAAATTCGAAACAACTATTCTATAAATCAATATTTAAAAGGAAAGAAAATCTTTTTTGCAAGTACAAATAGTAGTACGAAGTTCAACCTGACAACCGTAAGATGACGACTGCTCCATCACTTAACCCTGCGTTTACTTAATACTAACTTAATACTAAGCAAAGTACCAGGTATTGAAATTCCCTCATATCGAAAACCTCTAAAAATTCGTTTCAACCTACTAATGAATCCAGTATACAAATTTCCTTCTCGGCTGTGCAGATTTTTGGTGAAGACCCCAGCCCACTAGATCCCTCCCTCGTATTGGGGGGGTGCCTAAACGTGCTGTACGATGTCGTATGTCATATGTGTACACGATTCCGGTCGCCAGAACCTTCCTGAAGTCTTGGATCGTTTTCATACGAAAGGTCCTCCGAAAATGCAGGCAACATCAACTTTTTGGTATGGTCGAAGGCCAAAAAATGTTCTTTTTGGGTTTTGTTATAAATAACTGATTCATAACATTGTCGAAGTATTCTTGGAAAGCACCCAACGGCGCTTTCTTGGGCGGGGGTACCGTATATTTTAAAGATTACACAGCCCGCTATTTTTTAAGTTTTTCTAATTCATTTTTGGGTGTAAAATCCAAAACAACTGTCAGATTTAGCCTATCAGATCTAGTTTTTTAAGGTACGCTATATTGACCTTTTCAGAAAAAACATTTTTTTAACTCATGTACATTTCAGGTTATAAGTAGTAGTATTTGCGACAAAGGCTCATTAAAAAGCAAAGGCTTCAAAGTAAGGTATTTAATTCACAAAGTAGATAAATATACATTCATGGCTTATCACTTAAAAATGTTCTTTTATACGATTTCTAGCATGAAGTTTAGTAGGACAGTCGCGCTGCAGACTCCAGCAGTAGTCGGCCATCATGTGGGTATCCCATCTTCCTCGATATCGTTCTTCCATCGTCTTAATGTCCTGATGAAATCTTTCTCCCTGTTCTTCACTGTAATCACCTAGGTTTGTAGGAATCGATGTAAATGGTTGTGTAGGTAGTGAAGTTTTAAGCTCAAGTTACAACCGAGAATATTAAATTTAGAAAGCCTATTTTCAACTAATTCTGTGTAACTCTCTGCTTTATGATTGCCAAAAAAAAAATTGTACTACTTTAACAAATGAGCACCAAGCATTAGATTCAATCTCGTTATTGCTGCGGTAAATTTTGGATCTTTTATAAGCTGTCTTACCTGAGGGCCATCTAATATGCCTGCTTTCAGTTTTTTCATGCTAATCCCAGGAAATTTACGTATTAAGTACCTATCGCAAAATCCATCTCGATTTAACGCCTTCATAAATTGCTTCATAAGTCTCAACTTGATATGCAAAGGTGGAAATATGATTTTCTGTCACAACTAAAGGTTCGTTGATTACGTTTTCTTTTCCTCGAACCGTGATGTTTCTTAGGGGCGAATTTTTGTTAACCCAGTGCTGATCCTTAGCGCTGCTATCCCAAAGACATAAAAAACAAGAATATTTTGTGTATCCACTTTGCTGTCCAAGGAGGAAGTTTACCATTTTTAGATCGACACAAATCACCCAGTGATGTTCTTTGAATGATTTTTTTTCTAAACTAGTGATATTGTCTCGAATTCCTCTTTCAAGATGGTAGAATGACCAATGGGTATTGCACCACATCTGTTACGGTTGTTCAAAAGAACACGTTTTAAACTACGTTTTGAGCTGCCAATAAAATGACGCCATTCCTCTGGTGCTTATTCTGATAAACCCATGGCTTGTAAGAGTCTTCTTACATCATTACAAAATACTAAGTTAAAAGCAGCAGATATTTTTCTCTTTTATGATAAAATGTAATATTAGTACCCGGATCAAGCAGTGTACGTAAACACAATCGTCAAGTGAACCGAATACGGCAGTGGTAATATGGGGGGATGAGTTCGTGGTGGAGGAGTGGGGGTTAGGCAGGTATAATAGGTCGAAGTTTTATGGTCATCGGGTATACCAAGTAACTCTAATTGACTAATTATATAGTTGCAATCTAGTTTTCAGTACCACGTTTCCTGTAAAGATACCATTATTTCATTCTTTGTAGCTGTTATTAAAACAAAAATCAATTAGCCTGTATCTCAAAAACTAGAGCTGCTACGAAAAAAGCAGGTATTTTTCGAATCAGCACATCAAATATATCCCAAATCAGTTATTAGTTTTCAGGTACCAAAAAAAAAATTAATTTTGTTGTCAGATATTGACGAATCAAGAAAACATACTCAAACAGCTGACGATTTACGCATAGGGGGGTCGCTTTTTCCCCACAAGAATGTCCACAAAACCACATGGGTGTCACCAGACCAGGGTCACGAATAATCAGATTGACCATATCATGATTAGTAGAGGCTGACGACGATCACTCCTTGATGTACGCAACAAAAGAGGGGCTGATGCAGCAAGTGACCATCATCTGCTGATGGAGCAGTGACCATCATCTGCTGATGGGAACAATCAGATCAAACTAAAGACAAGAGGTCTAAATACACGATAGCAAGCACCACAAAATATAACTTAAGGAAACTACAGAATCCCTTCATACTCCGAGAATTTAGGAAAGAAATTAATAATAAGAATTCTCAACACAGTGATGCGCATGCAAATTATGAAATAAATAGCCAAGAATTCCAGAGATGGGACGAATTCCAGACCACATTACATGATGCTGGGAAACAACTACTAGGAAGTATAAGAAACAGAAGAGACGAGTGGATATCAGACGAAACTTGGACACTCATTGACGACAGAAAAGAACTGAAGAAACAACTAAATGCAACCACAACTCAAGAAACCAAACAACAGTTAGAACTACAACTACAAGAGACTAACATAAGAGTCAAACGGGCGGCGAGGAGAGATAAACGAATATGGACTGATGAGCAGACAGAACATTCCCAGCAAGCAATGCAGAAGAAATACCTTAAAGAAGTTTACAGAATTACTAAAAAGTTAGCTAATAGACCGCATAACTCTAACAAACCATTGAAAAATGATAACGAGCAAAATTACCACATCGGAAGATGAGCAGATTAAACACTGGGAAAACTACTTTTCTACCATTATTGGTGAACCAACGGATGATGTACAAATAGCAGGGACACAACTACCTCAGTTAAGAATCAAATGCAGCCCCCCAAGCTACAATGATATAAGGACAGCAACAACCAAATTACACAAGGGACGATCAACGGGTCCTGATAAGATACCAGCCGAGTTCCTCAAAGTGGATCCACATCTAACTGCAATAATTCTACAACCAATACTCAGAAAAGCTTGGAATGAAGAATCATTCCCTACTGAGTGGAAAAGGAGAACTACTATTAAATTACCTAAGAAAGGAAATTTAACAAAGTTCAGCAACTGGAGAGGAATAACACTGTTAAACATGATCATCAAAATCATAGCACACATTGTGAATGATAGACTGTCTGAGTAAATAGAACCCATTTTAAGACCGGAACAAGCAGGTTTTAGACCAAATAAATCATGTGTCGATCACATTAATACATTTAGAATTATAATTGAACAGTGCACAGAGGGGCGAAGCTATCTGTACTTGATATTCATAGATTTTAAACGTGCTTTCGACCCACTAAACCTCGTAGCTGTTTGGAAAATTCTAGAATTAATAGGTGTACCACCAAAAATAATAAATATAACAAAAGCCCTATACCAAAACACTTACTGTAAAGTAGCATATAGAGGAAAAAACAGTGATGATATCCCTGTCCTCAAGGATGCCCCCTGTCTCCCACTATATTCAATATAGTACTAGACTGGACTATCAAGAACACTGACGCTCTACAGAGAGGAATCACATGGGGACGCCAGAACTACCTGCATGACTTGGACTATGATGATGATATTTGTCTTCTCACTCACACGTTGAATGACATGCAATTCAAGCTCAACACAATAATAGAACAGGCCAAACAAGTAGGCCTCGAAATCAACATAACAAAAACTAAATCACTGAGGATCGGTACTAATAACTAGCAGCAATTTCTGATAAACAAAAACCCAATAGAAGACGTACAAGAATTCTCTTACCTCGGAAGCATAATCAGCACTAATGGTGGTACCGAAGAAGACATAGCACAACGAATTAGGAAAGCAAGAGTGGCATTTGGAACCCTGAAAGCTATATGGGATAGTTACTAGTTAACAATGAATAATAAGCTGCGTGTCTTTAACACTAACGTCCAAATCCGTACTGCTATATGGATGCGAAACCTGGAAAGCCTCGACCATCACAGGCAACAAACTGCAATCATTCCTTAACAGATGTTTACGAAGAATAGCAAAAATCCGTTGGACGGACTTCGTAACGAATGAGGAGTTATGGAGAAAGACTAAACAAACACAATTGAAAACGGAAATTAAGAAGAGAAAGTGGAATTGGATTGGTCATCTGTTAAGAAGAGAATCGCCAAGGTAGCAGAAGAAAGAGAAGGCCTAGAACAACGTGGCGAAGAACTGTCCAGAAAGAAATAGAAAGAACGGAAACATCATGGCTGGAAGTTAAGCAAATTGCCCCAAACAGGACAAGATGAAAGGCCTATGTAGAAGCCCTATGCTCAAACCCGGGAGATTAAGGATACATATATATAAACCGCTGACAATACAAGGTTTCGTACGCTTTAGCAATACTTGTTGTAACTGATACCGAAACCCGCTGACCGACAATGAATTGATATTTAGGGATAAAGCATTATACAATTTTCTTACGCAATAAATAAAACAGTGTTTTCCTTTTCTCGTATTTAATAAAGAAGTGCTAATTTCACCCCTAAATCGTAGATTTAAATTATGTATATCAGACCGATAAGTAATGGTATTATAGAGATAGGGTGAGCATGGTAAGCATGGTTAGCAGGTTAGGTTTTCTGTCAGTTTTTACACTGCCTGACGGAAAACCTAACCTGCTAACCTCGAATTTGACATAGACTTACAGTGCCACCAACATATTATTCATACATCAAATATTTCAAAGCCAAGCTCGATTTCATTTTCGTTTGCTCACATGTTACTATTATAATAGTTGAATACCCGAGTTCTTTAAACTAAATTTACTTTTCGGAGATCTTAATTCAAAATGAAAAACTGATGCAGCAAATAAACTTTGATAGTTTACCTTTATAGTACTTGCTGTTTTAGAATATAGTCTATCCACGGAATTGAGCGACTTCACCCTATCACACTTATTTGAATAAATAAAGTGGTCGCTCAGTAAATCCAGTAGTTCAATTCTGAATTTTAAATTACACTCAATACCTTTTAATCAATGTACATGTTACACTCAGTGTCCGAAAACGGTCAATGACTAAACAAAAAGACCTTGAATGCGTTGCGCGTATTAAATTGTGGTTCGTCGTTGAATAACATTACCCAGAACGGGTTTGGAGTAAATAGAGAGCCCCGCAACCCGCATGCAGGTTCTGGTTATTGTATATTCACCAACAACCCGAAACGAACTGCCCGTTGTTAGAACACCACGCTTCAGTTATGCTGGTAAAGTGTAAAAAGAGTTTTTTCCGTTTATGGTAGAAAATATTATATCAAATTCCAGATGTAGATCGAGGCAAATTATCCCCTAAAAATGTTATGCGTATAGTTTTGCAAATGGAGGACTACCTGTACAGAATTGGTACCTACCTCAGCAACACTTTAAAAATTAGACTATTTGTTTTGGCAATAAAAATCAATTTTATTGAAATGTATTAGTTTCTTCGTCAAAAAAGAATATAGTATCAGAGGAATTCGATAATTCTGGCTGACGAGGGAGTAATTTCGTTGGGATCAACGATCTCCTGGAAATGGTCTCCATAATCCAATTTTTGTAGTGAGAAACCCTAGTGTATATAGCAGGTGTGTCCTTAACTCCACATCCATGGCCATAAGAGACTATCCCTTCCTGGTACCATTGAGTATTTCCAACACCAGTGTCTGCATACGGTCTCATAAGAGGACCTCCCGAATCCCCAGTACAGGAATCCTTTCCTTTTTCGCCACCGACACACAGCTGGTATTCAGTAACATATTTGCTCCCGAGTATATAGTGACAATCGTCTATGGACATTAGCGGCACTTCGACCTTCAGTTTGACGTGGGATGTATAGCCTAAGCATGGTACAGTCTATTATTAAAACTTACATCGTAGATCCCGTGTTCAATCAAATCTCAGATCTAGTCTTGTGGCTCTACGTAAATATAGTATAACATTATCCAACTCTGAAACTTATTTAATCACCCGTTATAAATTATCAAACTTTACCATGTTCGGTTAGTCCCCAACCAGCTACCGTCAGAAGTGACCGATATTCGGGAACGGGTTGATCTGGGCTGGGCAAACAAATTGGTTTAATGTATTCTGAAAATTGTAATCACAGGTATATATCAATCACACCTTCAAAACTGGCATACCGCTAAAAGATATTTCTTTTTTTAAGCGCAGCAGTCCAATATCGTTTCTTCCAGATATGAGGCCGTATGTGGGATATACGATTTCATCTTCTATGGAAAAAATTTTAACGGAATCGGCACACTCACGATAATGTAGGTAACTTTGGCAGTCTGGATTGTCGGTTAGATTCCATTCTCCCAATCGCACACTTGTGCTAAAAATAATTTTTGGTTAATGACGGCGCTGAAGCCACAAACGGGAACTACATTTCAAACTCCGGGTCCGATATGCAGTGGGCAGCAGTCAAGATGTATCTTATGTTTATTACAGAACCGCCGCACTTAATTCCTACATTTGCTTTGCTTATTCTGTTGCGAAACTCTAAAGCTGCCATCCACGGGAACTCTTTCATGTGCGTAAGCGTTCCAGAAAAGATCCTCAGATGAGCGTTGTCTAACCCGCAGTCCTTTCTGTCCGGTAGCACACCGGAGGTGTCGCTGAGAGAACGTCTGCTCTCTATGTTCTCACCTAAAATATTGTGTATACAGCATCGACTGTTTACTTCGACAAGCAAGTAAACTAATCTAGTAGTTAATATTACTTTTACATATATATAAACAATCTGCCATGGCCAGTGACAGTTAGATTTTTCGAAATGCCTACAGTCAGATTTTTGTTCGGAGGAAGCGTTTTTAACCGAAAATTTAAAGTACGATAAATAATCTATGACTAACATTTCCTTAACTTTACCACTTTATTTACCCGAAGATGTTAGCCACAATTGCTCAGCTTCGATTTCTTCAGCAGAATATATGCTTGAACCTGCTGCATCTGAAAAAATCTATTGTAGGTACTGTTCTGTTTATAGTCCAGTATCTAAAAGCAGTTTAGAATTTAACGCTAGCTGAATGATTTGCCTATAAGCTGATTAGACTTCTAGTGCCCAGTGCTTAAAAGAATTGCGTGTAGTGCGCAGAAGTAGTGTTCCCAAAATTACAAATTGGTGGCATCAGATTATACCAATTAAAAAGCCAGTTCAATAATATGATAAAACTTACATTGTACAGAAACAATATTTACCATCACAAATGCACAAAATGTTGTGATAAACATGGCAACAGTTCGCAAACTGGCAGTAGATATGATCAATATCAACTAAGATGCATGCTCTCATATTATTTATATTATGTCGACAGATAATAGTGATGATCTTTGCTCTGGCTTCTCACTATCTGTTGTGAGTATGGCAAATGTAAATTTCATTGGAGATAAGGTCTCTATTAATGAATTAAAAGCAGTCCTCAATAGTTGTGAGGTCCACTGCGACGTCGCCCAAATTAAAACTTTTAAAGCAAATACCTAATATACGGGTACAATGAATTTACATTCATCAACTACCAATGAATTTGCATTTGGGCAAAACATTAGCGCTCTTTCAATAAAGCCGAACCAGGACTTAAGATGAACAGGTTTTATAGATTGTTTGGAATCAATCGCAAGCAAATGAAGTTAGTTTACAGAACCATCTAAAGGAACTTCAACAACAATTTAAAAACCCCGAGACAACGATTGATAGTTGACTCAGAGCAAGAACCTGAGTGGGTACTTAGGAACAACAATGAAAGGAAAATCGGCGCTTCATTTGAAAGATCATTACAGAAAAAAGAATCAGTTCCACAACAGAAACCTAACCATGAGTAAGTAATAAAGTATCCACTAACAATTGAAAGGGTAAAAAATACGAACTCCAATAATTGTTGCATGACAACAAGATACAATTTAAAACAGGTTTAATGAATTTCGAAGATATTAAAATAAATGTTTACAATGGGAAAGGAATATAGACTACTCTCCAAAATCTTATTTAAACTGGTTATCATAAAAACAAGCAAACGAAGCCACTTAAAGTAACAACAAAAAAGCTACAGCACTCACTTACATTTAAGTAGGGTTACGCTTTATGACCTATTAATTTGCTCGTCCATGCCTTTTAGATGACTCCGTGCTAACGCCTCGGCGTTTTACGGTTTTGAAGGTCGTTAAACTTGTTTAGGCGTCTTTGGATTATCGATCCGTTGTCAAGCGTAACTAGGCTATATATTCATATGCCTGCAAGTGTCGTTGCACACCTGCTTATCTCGGGCTGGCTCCTTTTTCTGTTAGCACCTTCCGAGCCTTTCGCAAGCATTATTTCGTGGTCGACCCTGGCCTCAGTGTAAGGCTGTTGCTTTGTTGTGTCCTGTTATTCACTCGCGTGTCGGGGAACTTCATGGGTTGACCTTATTAAAGATTTTCGGGTTCTGTCTGCTCATCGCATTTGGGTTGCAGTTAGAATCAGCGTCAGGGATTGAGTCCCAGAGCTGTGAGTTTTATGATCGAACTGGGAGTTGTAAAATGTATGAGCTGTTAGTTAGTTTGGCAGCCGAGTTTGCAGTACCATTTATAACGTGCCTGGTTCGTGTGACAACAGAGCTATTTAATAGTTACACGCTTAGGTACGAGTTGTGCTGCGCTTTTTAATTGTGACAATTAGGTTAATAATATATTTAAAATACGGACTCAAATGGTCTGTCGCTATCAGGAAAGCAAACCGGAAGAACGCATCGACACAGTGTTTTGCGCGGTCTTTTATGCAAGACGTAAACACTGGCTATCAAGTGACGACAGTGTGTGGTTGCCTCCACAGGTCTCAGCCAACGCGTGACTTTTTGGGAGCTAAAATTCGGCTTCGACAGTAAAGTGGAACATTGAAAGGCATCAACAGCGCCAGCGGTCCATACATAGGGATCCCAGCAGGAGTCTGTGGCAGCGGTTTCAGGGTATAACAACTTAAGCAAGCAGTGCACGTTCACTGCTTGCTTTAGTTGTACAGGCCAATCTTGATCATTATCCTTATTAACGAGGTCAAATCCAAGCGTTGGCGTGCAGCAGATAAGTAAACAAGATTAGTGCCTGCGCAAATAATGTGTTTGATCGAGCCTGCCAGCCATGGCTAAATCGCTATCATTTCAATTCGAAGCGATTGCTAAGCATTTCGTCATAATTCAACTCGGTGTCGTGTGAATCATCGAGAAATTAATAGTGGCTATGCTTACGCCATTGAGTGCATAGGGACAACGCATCAACTGGTAGTAGTTAGAAACCCACCTTACCGTGTTAAGTGGGTGGGCGTTGCTCATAAGCCGCTGCACTCTAAAGTAAACTGAACATAGTGTTCAGAACTTGTTTCGCGCAAAATCTGGTCAGCATTAATACTTGTTATATTATTCTAGTATTTAGTACAAGTTCTAAAAGCGAGTAGAATTCAGGTTTCAGCTCTTAGCAATTTAATTCAATTTTACTCTATTATTGACAATATATAACGTTTATGTGTTGTCGCTGTACATCTTTTTATATTTTTGGGTATATGTATTGTAATAACCCTTCCTTTTAATGATAAATATAGGGGTTTTAAAATAAAATAATTATTAGCAAGGGTAAACTACACTCACAAATCATCAAGTTTCAATTGAAATTCACCTGTCATACAAAAGTTACGAAAAATAAATGGTTTATTGTCCTTTTCTTATTTTATCGATTTGCAATAAACATTTGGGACTAGCTCGGTAGAACATGAGGCACTCTTGGTCCAGGGGTGTGGATTTATAAAAATGAAGGAAAACTTGGTATGACAAACAACTCGTTGTATGACAAATACTCGAAAATATTTCCGGAAAATGCACAATTTCATCTGACATTTAGCTAACTTCTAAATTTGACTCAACAAACACAATGATCTGTTAGTGCACAGAACAGCGTAAATTGAATTCTAAAACCACCGAAATAGCAAAAACGCGTCACGTAAATATTAATACTGTGACGTAGCAACTGCTAAATCGTTATGTTTTTAGCGTGCGTCGAACCGACGCTCGACAGCGTTTTGTTAAATATCCGGTACAAAACTTAAAAATGTTGCGTCATTTCGCATTTTCAAAGGACGCTAACTAAATTTCTGGAAATTGGGCGGCTCTGGAAAACTGGAAATAATGCTCTTGTGAATGGCTTGATGGTCGGAATTTCAGCACGCACTGGTCTCTGGAAGTCCTCCCTATGCACTACAGACTCTATTCTTGCTGGGCAAAGCTGCTTGCATAAGGAAATGGGCCCCGACGTCAATCGAATTTCTCTGCTGGCTTATCTGCTTCACCTGGACCATTTGACACCTGGAAAATTACACCCACAGATGCACAGGACACTCGTAAATAGCTTTAACCACAACTGGTACAACTAATAACTTTTTTATTTATAGTTTTACACGATAAATGCTCAATGCTCAATGTGGCACCAACACACAATTTTCAAGCTTGTTTGGCAATGTTTTATTAAATGACAGTCTGGTCTGTAACCAACTAGATATTCAAATGTTTATAAAGTAAATTAGGATTGATAACATGTTTAACCTTATGGACTACAGTTTTGATGTCATGTCTTTGCCTAACCACTAATATTTCCTTTTTCTTTGAATAATTGCCTTTAAATCACTTGTGTTTTTAACGCACTGATACACATGAGTTCATTTAACATCCTAATTGTCTTTCAATCGGTTGCGTTTCATTTTCATTGCTCTTTGCAGTTATTATTTTACTAGCACAGTTTCGCTTACCTTTCAGCTAATCTGCTTTTTGCTGGCTTATACAGTTTTACTACATAACGCTCATATTCTTTCTGTATTTAACAAACCATTTTGTATTATTCTATTCACATTATGCCTGATATTAATAAGCTTAAATTCGTCAGATACAAATTAAATTGCATTGGCCTTTCTGAACATTTATCATATCTGAAACTATAAATGTAACTCTTCTAAAACCTGCTTTTTGTTTCATGCTGCTCACTTCAAGTGCACTCATTAATGTAAAGTATTAATTATTTTGCAATAGATAAAATATTTAATTCTGTGCTCATGTTGACCTTATTCATTTAGTTAATTAGGCAATCAGAATTTCTATGGGTAGTGAACCATTACAGTATATTTTCATCTAAAGTATACGACATTTGTCTAAACAGGATAACTTTTATTTCTAGGGGGTCTGGGTGCGTAGTTGAGGATTAAAGTGGAGTCGAAGCAGACTCAGAGCAAGCTCTATTGAAGATCCATGGCCACAGTAAGGTAAGAGCGGGTGTAAGAACGGTTTTGTGCATTGACAGCTGAGTTAGCTAGCAAACAAAGAGCAATTTAAAAGTTAAAGTAACGTACGATAAGGGCTGAATCAACGCCGTATTACACATTGCTGAGTTTCCGTTGTGAGTTGAAAGTTTTAGCTGCGTCTCTCCATTTTCCTATCATAACTGCTGGTGACGTACCTAATCGTTTTGCCGAATCCTTGCTGTGTCCTCTCTTGCTTCTAGTGACTGATTGTGCAGTTTGCTGCTGTTTATGCTTTGATGTCGCCTTGAATAATTTTTGGGAGTATTAAAATACGAACTTATTTTGTGCAAGCTATAACGCATCGGTATATTGCTCTGTATTTATGTTAAAAGCTTCGGATCACCGGCTAGTATTGCATCACCTCCGATTTTGTCAGTAATTACTGTCGTATTTATAGAACACTTAGAAATTTGGTGAATATATACAGATACCTTTATTTATTAAAAACTTATTGAATCATAAAATGTTGCGATCGGTTCTAGGACACCCGTTATTTACCTTAACTGATGAAATAGGCACCCTTGTCTAAACTGATTAAATCTCATGTTGCTTTTACACAATGTAAAACGATTGCTAATGGTTAAAATGTAAACGTTTATCACTTGTGATTGTTTTCCTGCGCTAATCACAAGAATACTAGGTAAAAAATATGATTTCCATCTGGCAATGGCTCAGTATTTGATTCGTTTTTCGTGCTCTATTTTGCGTGAACATGAATGAACAATCTAGAAAAATAGCAATAAGTAAATATGCATGTTTACTGCGTGACAATACGAACACTTCCTCTGCGTCTGTGTCGATGCCCGTTGTTAGTTTTTTTTCTCTATTTAAGAGCGTTTTCACAATATTAAGGACACAGGGTACTGCAACCATCCTTCCTCCAGTATACTGGCCGAAGCTTAGTTTTAGCCGACGATGCTAAATTTTCATAGCAGTCCTATTTTTTAAAATTAAGGTTAAGGTTGTACAGACTAAAGCAACCCCTAAAGGTATTGTATTTACCCTTTGGCTTTAGGATTAATACGAGTCAATATTTCGAATTAAGAAAATAACATGGAATTTCCTATGTTACGCATTCAGCATATACACATCGTATAGCAATGGAAACAAGATACAGGTAACCGGGTAACCGATAGATAAAGTGTTTGCTCTCTCAATCTGTAGCTAGTGGGTTCGAACCCACACCCGCACATTGATTTCATCTACGCTCTACAGCAACCATACCAATACCTTTACTGGTTGTCAGGGGTGACACGCCTTCTTCATCCAAGAACAGTACTCAATGGAGCAAACCTTTCCTTGAAATTATTTTACGGTAATCTGGCACATCTCGCAATTTCTACACTAACGGAAAATAATTCCAGAAAGCTACATTTGCTTAAAATATTCACTTGAAAACAACAAATTATGTACTTTTATTGGTCAATATCTGACATATGACAGGTTACTTTCATAGTAAGTAATTGTCCTAAAACTTAGTGTAGTCTATGAAACCCTTAACGCTTTCATGAAATAACACAATAACCCAAGTCAGCTGAAATTGAAAATCAGTAAATGCTGATTGATTTATCCCTGTTGTATTGACTGCAGAAGGTTAAAATTTAATTGAAGACAGCTATTGTTGCCACATAGTTGGAAAAGTTGGGCATTTGCTATAAGTAATAATAACATCAGAAAATACTTTCTCGATTAGAGAATATCAGCAGGTCATTCAATTTCATCCTATAAAATAGTCTTCCCTCGTTAAGGCTGATATATCCTCACATTCATTAATATAGACCCACAAATTCGTTAAAACCCCTCACTACACAAATATTTAACAACTGCTAAATACGTATTTTGACAGCCACGCTGTCATCATCGGTAGCTACGAAAAACTTACACAGCAAAAAGGCAACGATATACTCGTGACCAAATCACAAATGGAAGTGGGCGATGTCCGCGCATTTTAAATATGTTTATACTGTCTGACCCGGAGGGCGTGACCGAGGACCAATGAACTTGGCCGACGGTAAATGTAACTCAACAAATCATACTAGACGGAGGACAGTATTGGTCCGCCCTCTTTGTTCAAAAGTTTATTATCTCGGTTCTTAAAAATGGCCAAGCTTTCAAAAGAATTTAGTTGCTTTGTTGAAGTTAACGCCTTTACAATTTTTAAGTCATCTTCTTTTATACTATGACACGTTTTGTAAATATGTTGGGCAATACATATTTACGAAACAGGCCAAACAGTATAAATAGATGTAAAATGCGCGGACATCGCCCACTTCCATTTGTGATTTGGTCACGAGTATATCGTTGCCTTTTTGCTGTGTAAGTGTTTCGTAGCTACCGATGTTGACAGCATAGCTGTCGAAATACGTATTTAGTAGTTGTTAAATATCTGTGTGGTGAGGGGTTTTAACGAATTTGTGATATTTTCAAACCACAGGCTCCTGCAGTGTTTTATTAAATATAGACCTCGTCAAATTAAAGTCTACTCTTAACATTTTTGTGTTACAATTCAGCTGTTCGTAGAAACGAGCAAGGTGATCAGTTTTGTATCCATTTTTAAAATGATAAAACATAACAAATGTGCTTTACCCCTACTTAACGTCAGCAGTAAACTACAGGCTGACAATCAGTTAATAGTAACTATATGTATATGAAAATATACAGGAAAAGTGAAAAGAACAACAGGTTAGTTTCCTAGAGTTTGTCATCGAAAATAGTATTTACTATCCAATTTATGTATTTTGACACTCTTGTGTATACGGCAGGATATCCAACACGTCTGCAATAAAACCCATAGGAAACAACTCCTTCTTGGTACCACAAATAATAGGTGTTTTGGTACGCCCGCATAAGAGGACCTCCTGAATCTGCTTTACACAAATTTCTACCATCTTCACCCCCAGCACAGGACTGGTTTGCAGTTAGGGACCTGTTGCCCAACTTGGCATTACACACCGCGTTGGACGATAGCGACACATCTCCTTTGAGCTTCACGTCGGACTCTCTTCCTAAGGGACAAGGCAGATTATATGAAAAGCTAACTAAAAACAAACTGACTATTGACTAACCATTATGTTTGATGCCCCACCCAGCCACCGTCAAAATGCTGCCAGGCAAAGAATTGGAAATTTCTTCCGTTGGCAAGCAAATCGGGCGGATGTACTCTGAAAATTTTCGAAGGTCTCAGTTGTATTTAAATGCATTCACGACCATACCTGTGAACTTCACGGCCCGTTCCAACCGCAGAAGTCCGATGTCATTTCTGCCGGTAGCCTCGCTAAAACCAGAGTGAGGGATTACGCTCGCTATATTTATCTTTTGAACTGGATCAGCGCATTCTGTATAGGCAACATGCTGCTCGCAGTCTGGATCTGTAGTAATATTCCATTCTCCCAGCCATGCTCGTGACCTAGAAGAATGATTCAAGATCATCTGAATAACATACAACCTTATTCAAGTTATTACACCCGCACGTCGTTGCTGCTTAAGCAGTGAGCTGCAGTGAGGATGTACCTATCCGTTATAATCGAACCGCCGCACTTGATCCCCTGGCTGACTCCAGTAGAGTTTTTCTTGTATTCTAAGGCTACCACCCAGGGAAATTCATCTAAGTGCGTTACTTCGCCCCCTATGATTGCGTCGGGTTCTCTATCTCGGCCACATATGGATCTGTCTGGAAGCACTTTGTTGATGTCATTTTGTTTGAACCCGTGCCAACACGATTAAAATATGCAGAGCTTCCACAGCAGAGTAGGGGCTCTGTATCATAACCACATAGAGACTTTTCGGCAAAGTCTATGGCCATGGGTTCTCTTGTATCCAACGCGTCGATAATTAATTTGCAGGAACGTGCCCCTATACATATTGCATGTTCGTTGTTTGGGGTAGTGCAAGACTCGCCTCTGTCTGAAAGAAAATATATGCCATCATTAGTTTGTAGCCTAAAGTCAAATGTTCTATAGTTCTTTCAGTAAATGTAATCTGAAAGCAAACAAAAACAAATCAATATTTTATATTTTCCAAACATTCGAATTCAATATTTTTAGTAACCAGCGGTTCATCATAGCTTACACCTCACAACAACTATTCTTATGAGAAAGATTACAATTTAATTCATCGGGATTATACAGGGTGTCTCAAAATTGACGCCCGTGCCTTCGGGATTTGATTCAGGGGGCAAAAACAAATCGAAAATTAAGAGTGGAAAGTTTTCCGATTGTCCCTCGTTATCGAGTTATTGATAAAAATGTAAATAATAAGTTTTATCGCATGGTCGCTCCAATTAGTTGTGTAACATAATTAAATTAGGTGGCTATGGCGATGTTAACAATTTATCAATCGTTCTGTCTACTACTGTAATCGAGATTACGTCGATATATTGAAAGTATTAGGTTCATGTAATGACAATGCCACTGCTGCGGCTAGGGCATATGCGGAGAGGTTTCCAAATGGTCGGCACCCTGATGCAAAAACTGTAAGACAGATAGAACAAAGATTACTGGAAACAAGTAATTTAAATCCTAGAAAAAATCAGTCACGACGTCAACCTACGCTAAGCGTCGATCAAGAAGAGCAAATTCTTGAATTTATTGAGGCGGAACCAAGTACAAGCCTTCGAACTGTATCGTCCCAAACTCATGTCCAAAAAGATACAATTCACAGATTAATAAGAAGGAATGGTCTGCATCCATTTAAGTCTCAAAAAGTACAAGTTTTGCATGACGGATATAGGGAGCTTCGAGTCAATTTTAGTAGATGGTTGTTGGATAGCGTAAACAATGATCCACATTTCATTGAAAAGATTCTGTGGAGTGATGAATCCACATTTACTGAGACAGGTATCATAAATACTCATAACCTGCATGAATGGAGGGATGAAAATCTTCACTTGGTACGCCAAAGATCTTATCAAATACGATGGTCAATAAACATTTTTGCGTGGTTATTAAATAATAATGTACACATTCTACCTAACCGACTTAATTCAGCCATGTATCTTAAATTTTTAAACGAACATTTACCAATGCCATTGCTAAATTAAGTTCCATTAGCAGCTAGATTAAATGGTTGGTTCCAACATGATGGTGCACCAGCACATTATGGAATACAAGTGAGAAATATCCTGAATGAAGTTTTCCCTGAGAGGTGATTGGAAGAGGTGGACCCATACCATGGCCTCCTGGATCACCGGACCTGAATCCGTTGGATTACTTTTTCTGGGGCTCGTTGAAAGAACAAGTTTACCGAAAACCAGTTCTGAATCCTGAAGATTTGGTAGCCCGTATTCACGCTGCTGTGGTGTCAATAGACGATAATGTGCTACAGAGTGTTCGTGTTTCCATGATAAATCGTGCGAGTGTTTGCCTTGAAGTAGGAGGCGATCTATTTGAACACATTTTGCGACAACAGATGTGGAAAATATCTTGTTTTCTAATATTACTCGTTTTTAATAAAACCAGGCTCTGCTAAACCTTCTATCCCAGTAACAGCAATTTTCACACTTTAAAACACAAAGAATCTGTCGTATGACGTCAGTCACTGCGCAAACGAAATCCCTCTACCCACCGTTACTGATTACTTGTCATTTAAAATGTAACCAAACTTTGTATGTTCGACAGCTTTCCACATATTGCCAATTCATCAAATATGATCACAGCGCCTTTCATGTTCTACCTTGAGAGTCAATCTAGTTTCTATGACCTGTATAATTGCTTGGTGTTCCTAACTTAATTATCAATTTGTGTAGAGCTTGCTATGAAACAAAATTGCTATAGTAAATATAATTGTTTAAAGTCTCCTTTAACTTATTAAAACAACGCTAAACTCTTTACCAAGGATTTTGCCAGTATTTTGTCATGTACAGTACGTGCCAGGGGCAACTCTAACTTTCGCATTGATGTTAATTTGCTTTTTATAAAAGCAGTGTATGATCTTTTAAATCCTCATAAGTTTATGCTACTTAATGATACGGTACTTAGGTATAATATCATGCCCCACGATGGGCGCCAAAATACTCCTGTGAGGTAGGGTAGCCTTACCTATTGACAAAAGTTAGATTTCATATTTTTCAGTGGGTAAATATCGGCCTAAGTCGATAGCTAGCCGTGATAGTAGGGGTTCCAACAAAGCGAAGACCTTATTCTTACAAAGAAACGGTATAATGGACGCTAGATCCTAAGTGCAAGGCCAAATATGCCTAAGTATCCTTGTTCACATGGTACTCTAATAACTCGAACCAAATGATGGGTGGCTTGCAAGAGTTCACGAGCCACCAAAGAACATAACCGTTGCTTGAGTTCACACGGTGTTAGGCACATTAAGCCAACAAATTCTGGGTGTTTATCTACAAAGACGACGCGGTCTAAGCCGAAATTTAATTCTAATATTGACAATTCGGGTAACCGCGAAACCTCAAACTTCCAATAATAATAACACTGACACTTAGTCAACTTAATATCGACATTTATATCAACAACTTCTGCTAACAACAGTCTCTAGTGCAGCCAGTGTTAAAATAAGCCATGCCAAAAGCTATATAAATAAGAGAGTCTAACAATCGGCGGAGCAATTCAGTGAAAACATAGAGAAAGCAGTTTGTCTATCTGCATAAATGCAAGTTAGACTAGGGGACTGGAGAAAAGTCGTGAATTATCGAGATGAATCAAGGCTCATTTTGCTACCTATAGGAGCAGTTCAGACATGTGTCGTCGTTGACTCGGGTGTTGTATTGAAAGTTCCTATAGTCGCTTAGGCAGCTGTAGGCAATTTAGTTATCTCCGGGGTGTTAAGTTTGTACCGGTTTGGTTGTTCCAGATGCCTTTTTGATAACCCCAATAAGCGATACTCGTATGTTCTCGGCTTGCAACTACCAACATATTATTGGAGACACCGTGTCCCTCTTCTGGATCTGGCTGGAACATTAGTTAGGCAGAATTAGGCCAGCTTTAAATCTTCCTTGAGCATCTGCTTTCCTCAGGTACTGTAGAACGGTACATTACCGTGTTTGTGAATCATTTCGGTTTTTGTGTGGTTGATACGAGCGGCGACCGAAATTTCAAAAATTAAGCTGTCCCCTAACGACAGCTCTCAAACTCGTATCGGTGGTAATTGATGAGCCATAATATGCCCAAAGCTCTAAGAAACGACCATTCTCGGGCCTCGCCTTTTCGTGACAACGGCCGTTGTTTGAATTTCCCTTTACCGAGGGCTGCTAATTTGGACACAATATGACGACTCGACCAGCCGCCTCTGCATATATCATTATTTAGCCTAACAGGGACATGCGTGGGCGGAAGCCATAAATCCCGGAAAATTCAAGGCGTTAACCGTCACTCACTTGTATCTGTAAAAACCTCAGAACAAGTACATGAAAGGCACATTAGACGGGGAAACAAACATTAAGCTACATAAGTCACGAGAAGGCAAGCATGGTCAGCAGTTCTTCGACTGATGTACAAAACGCCGATCACCGGGTGCCATAAATTAACTGGCCGGCTTAATAAAGGCCGGCGGGCCACCGAAACCAACCGCACCGTTCACTGGCCAAAAAGAGTCCTTAAGGGCGCTGGGGAAAACTATTATATAAGCAGAAATGGCAACATTTATTCTAATTATTGGTGCAGCGTCAATTGAGCTATCAAGTGTTGGGTATCGAAAATTGTGCAAAATTACGAGGAAGACGAAGGACTGCGGCCCAACCCAGAATCTAGAGAATTAGGGCACGCACAGTACATCGCAGCGCAGTAATTAAGCGGCGAGTTATATTTATCCCAATCAGGTCGTGTTTGGATTCAAAATTCCAGTTGATTTTCGGGCAATACAATACGCTTAAAAGCAACACACTGCTCAAGCGCTGAAATTAAATGAACTCAATCGCAGCTCAGTAATTAAGCGGCGAATTATATTTACCCCAATCACGTCGTGTTTAGATTCAAAATTCAAGTTGATTTTCGAGCAATACAATGTGGATAAAAGCGAAACACTACGGGAAAGCGCTAATTAATTAGCCCATTTCCGGTAAGAAATGCAGCCGCGGCTCGATGGTTCTTCCCCGCCGTAAAAATAAGTGCGCGGAAAGTCGCGTTCGTCCCCTCTTGCAACCAATAAGCATCAAGGGAGCGAAGAATAAACTAGCTGGCCCCTTTAAATAGAGAAACCCAGGCCAGAAGAAATCACTCTGCCTCGGCGGGTCGAACAAGCAGTCATTCCAGGATCATCAGCCGTCATATTCAGTCCAACCAACCTAGAAGGAGTCACCTAGTCTGGACGCCCTTCTAGACTCTATCGTTCACCGAACTGCCGCCTTCGATAAACACAGCCGCCTGCCGTCTTCGGGGAACTTGGACGTCGAGCCCCTTCAGCTGCCGCCCCCGAGAGGAAAATCATCGCTCGCTCCTGCCGCCTACGCCGTTTCCAGGACGTCGAGCCCCTTCAGCTGCCGCCCCCGAGAGAACGATCATCGCTCGCTCCTGCCGCCTACGCCGTTTCCAGGACGTCGAGCTACTTCAGCTGCCGCCCCCGAGAGGACGATCATCGCTCGCTCCTGCCGCCTACGCCGTTCCAGGACGTCGAGCTACTTCAGCTGCCGCCCCCCGAGAGGACGATCAGCGCTCGCTCCTGCCGCCTACGCCGTTTCCATAACGTCGAGCTACTTCAGCTCCAACCCCCGAGAGGACAATCCTCGCTCGCTCCTGCCCCTTACGCCGTTTCCAGGACGTCGAGATACTTCAGCCGCCGCCCCCGAGAGAACGATCATCGCCCGCACCTGCCGCCTACGCGTTCCCCGGACGTCGAGCCCCTTCAGCCGCCGCCCCCGAGAGGACGATCACGCCCGCTCCTGCCAGACCGCCTACACCGTTCGCAGGACGTTGAGCCACTTCTGCCGCCGCCCCCGAGAGGACGACAAGCGCCCGCTCCTGCAACCCCAGCCGCTTATAGGACGCTGCGCCCTTCAGCCGCCGCATCCGAAGGATCCCCCCAGCATCCGACCACGGACGTCAATCCGCCATCTTATTTCTCTTGGTTATATGTATATATTTTCTAGTTCTAAGTTAATCTGTACAAAATAACTAGGTATAATAAATTTTTCTCCGATTAATCAATTGTTTAGCAGAGGGTAACGCCTCCTTTCCTCCTTCGACTGCCACCATTTTTACCACCGCCACCGTTGAGCTAGTTGGAGGTGTGTTATTGTGTTATTTGACGGAAGCAACTAGTTTTCCCGTTCAAACTATGTTGAACCAACGTAATTTCAGTCTATTCTTGGTGAATTTGTAATGCGTATATATATATAATTATATCGGTGTAAATTTGCAAAACCCCGTAGCATGTAGGATTGTGCGTACTTTATGAACTAATAACAATATTTGTACTCTGTATGTGCATGGATATAGTTTCACATTCCGCCGTTACCAAGAATCATTTCGACTTCTATCGATAAAGTCAATTACTTTCGAACCGAACTCTTTCTACGTTTTTTAAAATATTTTCGCATTTCTGTATATTTGTGGTGTTGTATCTCACGATACTAATTGTGTATTTACATTAAATGTGTTTATGTGTCTATTTTGCAGACGTTTGTCGAGTTACCTTAGTGTTTCGTTTAGTACAAGTTATTTTTGCATATGCATACGGAAGCACGCTCCTCAAATTTTAAAAAAAACTATAAAGGAGAGTTGAACTGCTAGCTAAAGCATTTAAGCCTCTGGCTGACAAATATTTAGCAAACGAATAGAACGCCACGTAAGTATTTTACAAACTCTCTGGCTGACCGTGAACGAGGCAGATCCAAACAACTAAGGGGGTACATTTTTCACGGTTGCGCTTTCGCATATCACTATTTTGATTATCCTGAAACATGACCGGACTTCAAGAGTATAGTAAATCACACCCGCCGCTAGCTACCCGTGATTGAGCGGGGGCTTGGCTACTGTTGCCTCGTAATGTAAACTGACCTGCGGTAGTTGCGGTCCTGTGTTGTCGTAAAATCTTGATTATATCGTAAGACGCATGCTTATGACTTATTTGAAAACAGTTAAAAACGTATAACCAAAGAAAGTCAAATTGTTGAGAATGAGCATATTGAAAAAGTTGGAAGTATGCGCCGGATAGTGAATATTTGATGGTCAAAGTATTTTGTTTTATACTTCTCTAACAAATTTAAGGTTAGAACACATCCTGCATATTTGAGATAGGAAAACAAATAAGACGCGTAATTTTACCACAATGAAGGTGGGTGTCCTATGAATCCCATTCATATCTACAAGAAATAATTATGTATCTTTCCGATTTGCAAATGTTCCCAGTCGAAAGTTGTTTTTGAATTACAGAAACTAAAGATGCTCAATCAACCTATTGACATTATCAAATTGTCAAAGATAAAGTCTCTACCTGCATCCTAGTTAATATTACCGGAAACGCAGCCCTACACTGGCCACAGCTTAAAACGACCTTCTCCCACAGTCTTAATTAAATCTGGTGGCGATATTATAGCTCCTATACGCCACTAAATAGAAATCGTCTACCGTGGCAGAAGACTATATTGAGGAGTCAGTCAGAGAAACAAGTAACATAGCAAGAGACATCTAGGCTAAAGAGCAAATTATAGGACCGACTGATGTTTCAAATATCATTGTGAATATAACAGAATTAAATAAAATCTCAACCAACACAGTTGCTTGTCAAACGATTAAACCGATATCTTTCAACATTATTTTATATGTTAATTATTAATAAGTATCATTGTGAAATATAACGTTTGTTCCTTTAATGTCTTGCTGAGGTCGAAGTCAATTAAAACCTTCTTAAATGGATGGAATCATTTAAAAGCAGATCCCAATACGTTAAAATTCAAGGTCATATTTCAACCTCTATTACCCCCCACATCAAGCGTCTCTCCGCACTTGAAACCCTTGCTCTTTATTATATATTTGAACAAAATTGGGTCATGTTTTCATAACTGTTGATTTTTGCTATACGCAGATACACAAAAGCTTTAAAAAATTGTATAAAACATAAAGGATTGCCAACTTATTCAAATTTATCTAGATAGATTAGACCAATTTGTAACTTTAATTCCTTACTATAAAATGTAAGCAAGTGTCAAGCCATCACATTTTCTAGAAATTATATTGTTCACACTTTTAATTACGAAATTGCCTATTCGACACTCTGTAAGGTTGATCACGTTTGAGACTTGGGGATTATGATAGCTTCGGGATTAATTTTGGAATGCATATCGAAAAGTGCTACTCAAGCATTGACAGGGAAAATCACGACACAATTCTCAGGTTGTCAGTAATTTAAGGCTAGTTAAAATTAAATGTATTAGCTGATGTTCAAAATAAAATGGTTGAATGCGCTTTTCTTACTATTTTCTTGAACTGCAATATTATTTAAGCTAGCTCTCGGCAAACACAAAACTGCTTATCTCAGGTTGGGTTCAGAATTTCACTATATTCACAAATTAGTACTTCATTTTTCGATTATTTGTCCTTGAGTAGCTCATATACGCGGTTCTGGTAGTTGCAATTTAAAAAAAATAGCGAAGTTAACAAGGAATCGTCAGGTAATTTGATTCAATTATCGCTTGGCAAGAAAACCTCCACTTCATTGTTACAGGAATGACGTAGACAGGACGCCATCCATTCACTTGTTTCTGCTGCTTGGAAATCCGCTAATTTCACAAAATTTGATGACATTATACAATTTTTGGATTATTACGGCGCAGCTGGACCCTTGGATATGCGATAGGCCTCTTCAGCAAGGTTCAAGCTCGTATTTTAATAAGTTCCCCGAACGCCAAAGCTCAAATTTACAGATAGTTCCCACCTCGTATAGATGTCCAAACTTGTCACGAAGATGATCGGAGATGACGCTGCTGGAATTTATCTGCTGGACACACTCCCCTGGCTGCAACTTTCACTCAGTATGCTCCTGCAGACCCCTGTGATGTCATGCAGTGCAGATCTCTGGCTTCCGATGCTTAATTGTGCCGCAATAAAAGTTTTAAAATATCAGTTGTCGGCTGCCGATCTTCACTTGCAGATGAGATTGGAATTTTTTTTATTTTATCGTGGCGGAAAAAGCTACAAGCACTTCCACTGGCGCACGGTGATGTGTACAATAAAATTCAACACTTTTTATAACTGGTGAACACTTTATTTGTAAAAATATTCATTTTAAGAGAGCACAATTTCGTTCAAACTGTCTTAATTTATCATTTCAATCGTTCTTTTTTTTTACAAAAACGCATCGCGTTGCTATGTTACCACTATAATTTTTGTTAATTAGAAATTAGTTTTGATAGCAAAATACACAAATGGAGTAAAGTTTGATTATATAAATCTTAACTTAACATTTTCTTAAATTTAAAAAATATATCCTTTGCTTATTTGTTCCATTGTTCCTTCCGTTACGCACACAAATGTCTTAAAATCACTGCTCTGCTTTTTCACTTTGTGTTATTAATGCACTGGGAAACTAGTTCAAATGTACAAATTACTTTATTCAACTCTCTGAAATATTTACTACATCTCGCATCTCATTACCAATGCATTTAATACTTTTATTGTTGTTTTAAATTGCAATTTCATTAAATATCTTAACTATGTGCTTTATTGATTTGGTTAAATATGTTGCACTGCAAACAGAGCCAAGTTGTAGGCTTAAAACCATCTCAATATACACACTGGAAAACAACTTTATTAAATTTATTTATTTTAAAGCTCGATACCCTAATTCTAAAGAGAACGTTATAATGGTTCGAAAGCCAAGAATATATCGCCTCCAGCTGTTAGAAGAACTAATGCAAATATCTTTTTTTCGTATAAATTCAACCATTTGTATAAAAATAAAAATTGTTTTCTCTGATAAGCATAAATGTCCCTAGCTTTAATCTTTGTTATATTGAGTTATTTAACGTTCCATTTAGAAATACAAACTGTTCATAAAATTTCCACTATGCAGAATAACAATTATAGTAATTTCTATTGCGATCTAATTGATATATTGACTATGTCCTGCAATAATATGAATCACAATGGATCACATTCAATCATGCCTTACTATTTTTATATATTACGTCTTATGAATTATTCATGTTTTGTAGATTAATCCTATAATGTTAATTTACTTTTGTATATTGTGGAGTACTACTTTGTAATTCTACGGATACTCTTTTGGCACCCTACCCGCTGTATCCCCTTAAGCCCCAAATAAACAAAAAATAATTTAATTAATATTTTTTATTGAAAATAGTCTTTTAAATGACTGATGACGTATGGTTTTTATCTCACTAGTGAGGTGTGGACCACCTTAAAGCTCTAAAATCGATCTAATTATAGCTTTAAAACTAAGAGGTGTTAGATAAAATTTTAAATCAGTCCGATAGCTGTTTCAACACCGCATTTGGGGTGGCTACTGCGCATATGTTCAAGCGGAGTACATTGCAAACCGAAAATAATAAGATGAGCTAATTTGATGGCGTAGCAACTAGACGACTTCCGCAGGTCTCCACGGCGATACCTTTGCTATTGCGCCACTCGATTACGCCGCGCATTACTTTACGCTTATCTTCGCTCCCGGACTTTCTGAGCAGGCATAGACACTTTGCTTTTATTTGGTGATGCGTCTACTTTCAAACTTAGCTCAACCGGCTTGCGAATCAAAGCACACTTTCGCTTGACAAAAGCCAAGGCGACACTTCGGAGCTCTTTGCTGAAACTGACTCTCTCCGCAAAAACACTTTCGGCACTTCTTATGCGTCAAACGCTCCTAAACTAGTTCTCAAACTCTACGAAACACCGATATAACGTATACTTCAAATGATACACATACATATCTTTTACGATTTTAAATCATGGCGTCTTGTACAGATCCCTAAGGGCGCCTACTATATCCGATTTAAATTGGAATTTTTTTCGAAACTTATTCTAGGTATCGAGAAAGGCTGATTTTTAAAATTATTTTTACTATCCTCCCCAAAGAAATTGTTAGAATTAGTTTTTATTTATAAACTAATACTTAAGCCTTTCTTTGGCAGGCATACTTACCCTATGTGTGTAAATAGCGCCTGATAACTTCTCCACAAATGCATGTTTACCTAACAGGTAGAGGAGAAGGTGGTAATATAGGACCTGCTGGCCTTCGGCTTCGTTTCATAATTTTCATGTCTCGTGCATAAACGTCGACTTTTAGCACTTGTTGCATAAATAGCTATTAAGTAATTCAAATAGGAATATTGTTTAATAAGTATTGTCAATCTTACGATGGTCGTGCTCAATTGTAACAATATACTTTGGTTCAAAATGGTTTTCACGCATTTTAAATGATTTGTCGGTGTCAGTTTGACGTATGAGTTTTTTTTTTAGGCAATTTTCAAAAAGCGGACAGGTGACAGCAGCGCCTTCTGACGGGTGGGCCAATCTTTAACAATTATTTGATTTGACAGATGCATTCAGAAAACGTTTCTATTAGTAGGTTTTTTTGTGCCTTTGGGAAATTTGTGTCTCCTACACTGAATTGGCACAATTTGAAACAACACTTCTTCACATACCGATTCATCGTTAATTGTAGTTTGGTTCCCAACCTTGCCGAGTGGCGACACTAGCGCCGTCCGACGGTTGGGCCAGTCCCTAACAATTATTTCACAGGCGCATTTAAGAAACTCCTCTATTAGTGGTTGCTTTGTGGTATATCCTGCAAAAACCGTAAATATCGTTCAGCTGTTAAATTTTCATTAAAAAGGTAGAGCCCAATAATGCGATTAGGATAACGCTGAATGTATAAAGTGCGAGCAGCACTTGCATTTTTGTGGGCTTCTCCAAATATTATTTATAAGTAAACATGATTTTGCGTTTGCGATAACTAATTTCGAAAACACTAACTTGTCAAAATGACAATTTGTAATTTGTGTGACATTACCTACGCTGATCTGTTTTTGCTTTATAAGAAATGTAGCCATCTAGAATGTAATGACATTTGTCATTTGGGTTGCAGTCAAAATTCGTTAGGGGCTACAAGTTCCGCGGCCCGCCCTGTGTATTTGTGACTTCTGTAAATAATGATTTCTCATACATTTAATATGGAACCTCAAGGGTCCATATTACACACCTACTTTGGTTAAACATTAAAATATCTTTTTTCAAATAAACTCATATTTCATAAAAGTGATTATTTATTTATTTTTTCATTTCAAATATTGTTACGTGTCAAAAGCATTTGATATTAATACTAGTGTTGAATGAGGAATCTAGTGAGAGTGACGCGATAAAAATTAATATCAGATTGGCTTTGTTCGTTGCTAGAGGAGATATAAAAACAAGGTTGGTTTTGGTTTGAGAGAAAATTTAGATATCAGCTTTTAAAAAAGGCAAGAGTTTTCGTGGGGTGTAAATGACAATCTCGCCATTTATTATGGTTTGGTGATAGTAAAGAATTGGGTTACTGGCCAGCCGTTCCTGTAAGGGAGATCATTAAGCAGATGTCATTTTTCCAATGAATATTTATATTCAAGCTGTGAAGCGATCTGGGAAACACGAATACAACGATTGCGAAGTTTATTGCCTGTGAACAGGCAACAACTATTAGGCGGACAATCTTGGAAAGCTAATCTACCGCAATATTGGGGGTCGAGGTATAGCGAATGACAGCCGAGGTTGGAACCTGTCAAGCTGACATGTGATAGGAGTAGCGGGACGTATTAAATGTCTGCGAGTATATCGGCACAAAGATAAGTGTTTTAGCTAGAATCTGATGATATTTTTGCATATAAAAACTGTGTAACCATTAGACTTACGAGCGGTTTAAGTTAAACTATTTGGGGTACCCTGCGTGAGGTAGTAATAGTAAAGATGCTAATTGTCTGATCGATGGTAGTAATGTTCGAGTAGTAATAAAACCATCTACAAGTATTGCTTTCTTTCATTTTGATAGGGAGTTCAATAATCGTATTGTTATTAGTTGATAGAAAGTGAAGTTACAAGTTTCTTGGCTTATATCAGTATATTTGAGTTTAACTTGTTGGCGCCATTTATAACATCATAAACTAGAATCCGCGACGTCTTCACTGATGCTAGAGACGGGCCTCAAATATACTTTTATAGTGATCGATTGTTAACTAAGAGATATAGCGATGACCTAAAGGTAGGTAAAGGAATTTATAGATAAATATAGCTAACAATATCATTAGTAGTACATTAGTTTAGGAACAACTTGAAGATGATTTAGGGAAAAAATTACATTTGTTTTCATTTCTATAACAAAAAAATAGACAGGGGTTCCATATTACCACCTTTTCCTCTACATATATTGATTTCAAATGTCTACTTGTAATAGCCATACCTTCTAAACTTTCCTCACGACATTCTTCAGGTTTGACTTTAAAAGTTAATGTGGACCTCGAGGAAATCATTGAGTCACTAAAAAACCATAGGTTACGTCAATAAAAGAATTTCCCACCCATAAAAAAAGATTTCCATGACCCTTACTCGATGTCCCCCCTATAGCTCAACACCGATGTGCTATTTTCGTAATTTTTGACTTTAAGGACTGTTCCTATGCTATAAACTAACTTCTGTAAGAATTTCAAGTTTGAATGTCTTTTGAAAGGGGTCCAATCGTGAAAAGCAGACTTCTCTTAAGGCCGCCATATGGGATATCCTATAATGGATTTTACAGATTTGGCATTTTTTCATCAAGCTTGGATCTAAAGAATTGTCTATTCCGAATTTCATTGGCAGGTGATCGGGAAGTGTAAAAATAAGTCGGTCACCTTTTTTGCAACAGACTCGTTTTATACCCTATAGTTCAACCTACATATTATACTACACGTATTTTCGTAATGTTTGACTTTAAGCGTTGTTACTGTGGTAGGGACTAACTGCTAGAACAATTTCAAGTGTCTATGTCTTTTGAAAAGGGTAGAAACGTAAATAGTTTACTTTTCTTGAGGCTGCCATATTGGATCTGACATATTGTATTTTCTAGGTGATCACAAAGGCAAAGTGCAAAATAAGCTGGCCACCTTTCTTTGCAACAGACACGACCTGATCTTATATTATATTGATTATTAAATCTACAGCTTGAAGGCAGCCCTTTTCTTCGCTAGCTTTAAAACTTCTTTAAAAATGAACCAAGTAAAAAAAAGAGTCTGGGTATTCCGTTCACTTGAAACGATTGTTTTCTGATGACGTTCCTATGGATATAATAATAATAATAATATGCTGTAGACATAGATCAACTTTAGGAAAATGACCATTTACCTCAATGTCAGTCATATAACAAAATTCGGTAAAGATCGTGTGCCTTGTTCTAACCTGTTTAGGTTAGCTACAGCCTTTGATAATTTTTTTCCACTCCAACAGTCGGCATTGTGTTCACGGTCGCTGCAGTGTCCACGGTTGGCGCTGTGTCCTATGCACTAGGTACTTCGCGTATGCCTAGGAAAATGATTATTTGCCTAAATTTGCTTTATGCCTACGACTGATACACCAGTACACGAATATTGTACTCGTATGAAAACTGCTGGCGTGAACACACTAACAAATTTGTAGGCTATAGTCTTCAAAGAATCTGTTACTCTGGTGAGGTCTTCGAATGTTGTTAAAACTTCAAATTGTAACAGTGAGTCAACACTATAATCCGTCTCCAAGGGAGTTTGCAGTACAGCAGGCATAGAGCAATATTAACGTTATGGGGGGTTAATGCTCTTGTTTTGAAAGCCTGATAAAATATTCCATTTTAACAACAAAACGGTTTGTACAGAGAGATCAAAAAAATTATTTATAGCGACAGTCCATGAAATATAAGACACCACTGTCTACACTGCAGTTGATAAAACTGCATTAAAACTACAATTAACTGTATTATTAGTTCATGTGACTTTAACACAGCCTAGGAAGCTGCACACGAAATTTATGTATTAAATTAGTAGGTTAACATTAAAATAACAATGGGATAAGTTAAACAAGGCGTTGAAGTGAATTTTAAACTTAAAAGAAAATTACAGTTCTATGTCAACAAAAAGCATGCTACAGATTAGGCAAGTTGTATTGTTTTCAAAAGCTTCCGCAATCAACTTTACTTTTTATCTTCCTGTATAGCAAAAGCAGGATTAGTTTATGACTCGCGGATGAATATTTGCTTCAAAACCACTTTGTGGAGAAATATGACAAGGCTGATTTCCATAAGGCGCCTGTACTGCAAACTCCCATTGAGACGAGCAATAGAAGTCATATTTGTATGACCAGCTGTGTGAAACTCCTCATTTAAAATTTGTTGTGCTGATAGTGATGGTTTTTCTCATGATGCTAATGGAAAATTTCACATTTGGAAGTAAATTTTATTTTGGATTAGGTACTGCTACTTCTTTACGAGGCTGAGCCTGACTTGCAGGTTCTCTGAAAATGTTGGAATGATATCAGTTATTTGTCCGCTTGGGTATCGGCTCTAAACGTAGAGAACTAATCTTGAAGGTTAGAGATTCAATTCTTCATAAGCATGCTTTCTTCATAGGCGTTTGGTGTCGGTCTCACTAAAAGCAATTGCTCAATTTTAAAGCGTGTTTGAAGTTAGAAATTCAGAAAGATTTAGAGACACATGGGTAGTGCCACCATTCTTCTTCCGGTACACTGGAAGCCACTGGTCCCATGTATAGTTTTAGCCCAAGATACTGAAGTACCATGGCAGCTCCAATTTTTTTGACTAAAGTTTAATTGCATATTTTCCACATTTATGCTTTGTAGCGCATTTAGAAAGTAGTATAACAAATTGAATTGGGCCGCGCTAAAACCTTTGTATTTACACTTTGGCTCTAGAGCTATTCGAAACGTCATTATTGTGGCATAAAGAATTTAACAAAGGATTTTATATGTTGCCGCAGTCCGCGTATACATATCGTACAGCAAAAGCAAAAAGACACAGGTACCAGAAAATCACTTTTTTTCCTTGTGATTACTCCCACAACCAGACTGAATGGTAACCACGACTGCGGCTAATGGTAGAAATAAAACCAAAATACATATCACTATCAATAACCAGTAACCGACAGTTAAATTCCTGTAAGATACGCCAAATATAGTTAGCTGATACCGGAGATAACCAGTCTCTTTTGGAAAATGCATTTATAATTTGAAGCATACCTGTGGTACTGGTACTGAATTTCTCTTAAAACGTAGGCTCGTATATGAACTCATTAGCAGTTTTTGGAGTAACATAATAACTCAGGTCAACTGAAGTTGAAATTCAGTAAATGCTCATCGATTTGCCTGTATCTGTTATATTGACTGCTGAGGATTAACATTTAGTTGCACACAGCTATTGCTGCCACATAGTTGAAAACGTTGGACATTTATTATCAAGGGCTAATATAATAAGTAGTACGCTCAGTATCAATGGGTTTTTATAAATATTATAATCCCAAAGCTGAAAATGCAACGACTCCGTAGGACGAGTTGTATTTTCTTGCTTTGGGATTATAAAGCAATGATATTCTTAAAAAATATAGATTATTAAGGGTACTACGAATTATATTTAGGACGAGAATATGATTTAAAATATATATATCAGAGAGAGCGTAATGCTATTTTATTACGTGATAATAAATGCTAATGATCAATGTTTGTCCCAAACACACTTTTTGTTGCTTTGTTATGCTCAAAATGCACGACCTAACCTAACAAAATTAAATGATATTTCTAAATTAGTTCGTTTGACACGTGACACAAAACCAAGTTAGCTCATACCAAATCGAAAATCGTGAGTCACTATATTGTTAGTATGGTATACGTTGGCGTAGAGCTATTTGGTTCAAACCGTCTTAAGATGGTATCTGAAGATAAGGCATTACAAGCAACTTATTTAACCGAGCGGAGACTGAGTCAACATATTAACTCATTTTTAGTTGTAATTGTATTTAGAGAATGCAAATCAATAAACAGTACCTGGAGTAAACATTTTACATAAAATGACTTTTAACTGATATTTAATGTATTTATTCCCAAAACTTTTACTTTTCCTTTAAACAAATTACAGATTTCTTTTTTCAAATAACAGTATAGAAGCCGGTCCTCGGTATTTTAACTGCAGTACACCTTTTAAATGGGTTTTACATAGGATTACTACTTACGCTTTTAAGACGGTTTAACCAAATAGCTCTACGCCAACTACAAAAGGTTCTATTGGCCAGGTCCTATTGGCCAATGTCCTAAATTTAAGAGATGATTGGCTTCTCAGTAATATAATCAGACTCCATTAGTTCATTCATTCACTATCTACAGTCGAGACCAAAAAAAAAACGGGACACTTTTTTTGACCTAATTCTCAAAATGAGAAAAAACTGCTGACACTGGCAATTCTAATTAATAAATGTCATCAAAAGTCATTATTCAATTCTGAAAAATACCCGCACATATTGGAAATACAAATAAAGTCCCGGTTTTTTTGCAGCGACGCATTTTGAAAATTAGATAAAATAAAGTGTCTCGGTTTTTTTGGCAGCGACTGTATAATTGAATATCCGAAAATACTTTCTCAAATTTAGAACAAAATCAATGTTGCTGGGAAACATCGCAAGCAGAAGGCGATTAAATTTCTTCCACTAAAATAGTCTTCTTCCGATAAGCCTGATATACCCTCACATTCATTAGCTTACATATAGTTAAATAAAAAGCTAATGTTAATTTTTGTGTGTGTACAATTAAACTGATCGCAGAAACAAGTAACAATGCTACTTCTATAATGCATTCTTAGATTAATTATAAGGCTCAATACACACTATC
>OW679197.1:105823959-106107093 GCA_940337035.1 Agriotes lineatus | reverse complement strand
TTTATGCAGATAGACAAACTATTTGCTTTCTGTATGATTTCAGTGAATTTCTCCGCCGATTGTTAGACTCTCCTATTTATAAGCTTTTGGCATGGCTTATATCAATACTGGCTGCACTAGAGACTGTTGTTAGCAGAATTTGTTGAAATAAATGTCGATATTAATTTGACTAAGTGTCAGTGCTATTATTATTGGAAGTTTGAGGTTTCGCGGTTACTCGAATTGTCAATATTAGAATTAAATTTCGGCTTAGACCGCGTCGTCTTTGTAGATAAACACCCAGCATTTGTTGGCTTAATGTGCCTAACACCTTGTGAACTCAAGCAACGGCTATGTTCTTTGGTGGCTCGTGAACTCTTGCAAGCCACCCATAATTTGGTTCGAGTTATTAGAGTACCTTGTGAACAAGGATACTTAGGCATATTTGGCCTTTTTACTGCTTGTCCGGTCTATATGGGTCTTACTGCACTTAGGATCTAGCGCCCAATATATCGTTTCTTTGTAAGAATACGGTCTTCGCTTTGTTAAAAACCCTACCATCACGGCTAACTATCGACTTAGGCCAATATTTACCAACTGACCAAATATGAAATATAACTTTTGTCAATAGGTCACTCTACCTCACAGGAGTATTTTGGCGCCCATCGTGGGGCATGATCATATACTTAAGTACCGTATCATTAAGTAGCATAAACTTATGAGGATTTAAAAGATCCTACACTGTTTTTATAAAAAGCAAATTGACATCAATGTGAAAGTTAGAGTACTATACAAGACAAAACACTGTCAAAATCCTTGGTAAAGAGTTTAACGTAGTTTTAATAAGTTAAAGGAGGCTTTAAACAATTATATTTACTATAACAATTTTGTTTCATAGCAAGCTCTAAACAAATTGATAATTAAGTTAGGAACACCAAGCAATTATACAGGTCACAGAAACTAGAGTGACTCTCAAGGTAGATCATGAAAGGCGCTGTGATCATATTTGATGAATTGGCAATATGTGGAAAGTTGTCAAACATACAAAGTTTGGTTACATTTTAAATGACAAGTAATCAGTGACGGTGGGTAGAGGGATTTCGTTTGCGCAGTGACTAACGTCATATGACAGATTCTTTGTGTTTTAAAGTGTGAAAATTGCTGTTGCTGGGATAGAAGGTTTAGCAGAGCCTGGTTTTATTAAAAACGAATAATATTAGAAAACAAGATATTTTCCACATCTGTTGTCGCAAAATGTATTCAAATAGATCGCCTCCTATTTCGAGGCAAACATTCGCACGATATATCATGGAAACACGAACGCTCTGTAGCATATTATCGTCTATTGACACCACAGCAGCGTTAATACGAGCTACCAAATCTTCAGGATTCAGAACTGGTTTTCGGTAAACGTGTTCTTTCCAAGAGCCCCAGAAAAAGTAATCCAACGGATTCAGATCCAGTGATCTAGGAGGCCATGGTATGGGTCCACCTCTTCCAATCACCTCTCAGGGAATTCTTCATTCAGGATATTTCTCACTTGTAATAATAATAATAATAATGTACTTTATTTAGCATATATAATTGCTACATTTACGTTTAACTCTATTCTAGAGTATTCCATAATGTGCCGGCGCACCACCATGTTTGAACCAACAATTTAATCTAGCTGCTAATGGAACTTGATCTAGCAATGGCAGTGGTAAATTTTCGTTTAAAAATTGAAGATACATGGCTGAATTAAGTCGGTTAGGTAGAATGTGTGGACCAATTACATTATTATTTAATAACCCAGCCCAAATGTTAATTGACCATCGTCTTTGATAAGATCTTTGGCGTACTAAGTGAAGATTTTCATCCCTCCATTCATGCAGGTTATGAGTATTTATGGTACCTGTTTCAGTAAATGTGGATTCATCACTCCACAGAATCTTTTCAATGAAATGTGGATCATTGTTTACGCTATCCAACAACCACCTACTAAAATTGACTCGAAGCTCCCTATCCCCGTCATGTAAAACTTTAACTTTTTGAGGCCTAAATGGATGCAGGCCATTCCTCCTTAATAATCTGTGAATTGTATCTTTTTGGACATGAGCTTGGGACGATACAATTCGAAGGCTTGTACTTGGTTCCGCCTCAATAATTTCAAGAATTTGCTCTTCTTGATCGACGCTTAGCGTAGGTTGACGTCGTGACTGATTGTTTCTAGGATTTAAATTACTTGTTTCCAGTAATCTTTGTTCTATCTGTCTTACAGTTTTTGCATCAGGGTGCCGACCATTTGGAAACCTCTCCGCATATGCCCTAGCCGCAGCAGTGGCATTGTCATTACATGCACCTAATACTTTCAATATATCGACGTAATCTCGATTACAGTAGTAGACAGAACGATTGATAAATTGTTAACATCGCCATAGCCACCTAATTTAATTATGTTACACAACTAATTGGAGCGACCATGCGATAAAACTTATTATTTACATTTTTATCAATAACTCGATAACGAGGGACAATCGGAAAACTTTCCACTCTTAATTTTCGATTTGCTTTTGCCCTCTGAATCAAATCCCGAAGGCACGGGCGTCAATTTTGAGACACCCTGTATAATGCCGATGAATTAAATTGTAATCTTTCTCATAAGAATAGTTGTTGTGAGGTGTAAGCTATGATGAACCGCTGGTTACTAAAAATATTGAATTCGAATGTTTGGAAAATATAAAATATTGATTTGTTTTTGTTTGCTTTCAGATTACATTTACTGAAAGAACTATATAACATTTGACTTTAGACTACAAACTAATGATGGCATATATTTTCTTTCAGACAGAGGCGAGTCTTGCACTACCCCAAACAACGAACATGCAATATGTATAGGGGCACGTTCCTGCAAATTAATTATCGACGCGTTGGATACAAGAGAACCCATGGTCATAGACTTTGCCAAAAAGTCTCTATGTGGTTATGATACAGAGCCCCTACTCTGCTGTGGAAGCTCTGCATATTTTAATCGTGTTGGCATGGGTTCAAACAAAATGGACATCAACAAAGTGCTTCCAGACAGATCCATATGTGGCCGAGATAGAGAACCCGACGCAATCATAGGGGGTGAAGTAACGCACTTAGATGAATTTCCCTGGGTGGTAGCCTTAGAATACAAGAAAAACTCTACTGGAGTCAGCCAGGGGATCAAGTGCGGCGGTTCGATTATAACGGATAGGTACATCCTCACTGCAGCTCACTGCTTAAGCAGCAACGACGTGCGGGTGTAATAACTTGAATAAGGTTGTATGTTATTCAGATGATCTTGAATCATTCTTCTAGGTCACGAGCATGGCTGGGAGAATGGAATATTACTACAGATCCAGACTGCGAGCAGCATGTTGCCTATACAGAATGCGCTGATCCAGTTCAAAAGATAAATATAGCGAGCATAATCCCTCACTCTGGTTTTAGCGAGGCTACCGGCAGAAATGACATCGGACTTCTGCGGTTGGAACGGGCCGTGAAGTTCACAGGTATGGTCGTGAATGCATTTCAATACAACTGAGACCTTCGAAAATTTTCAGAGTACATCCGCCCGATTTGCTTGCCAACGGAAGAAATTTCCAATTCTTTGCCTGGCAGCATTTTGACGGTGGCTGGGTGGGGCATCAAACATAATGGTTAGTCAATAGTCACTTTGTTTTCAGTTAGCTTTTCATATAATCTGCCTTGTCCCTTAGGAAGAGAGTCCGACGTGAAGCTCAAAGGAGATGTGTCGCTATCGTCCAACGCGGTGTGTAATGCCAAGTTGGGCAACAGGTCCCTAACTGCAAACCAGTTCTGTGCTGGGGGTGAAGATGGTAGAAATTTGTGTAAAGCAGATTCAGGAGGTCCTCTTATGCGGGCGTACCAAAACACCTATTATTTGTGGTACCAAGAAGGAGTTGTTTCCTATGGGTTTTATTGCAGACGTGTTGGATATCCTGCCGTATACACAAGAGTGTCAAAATACATAAATTGGATAGTAAATACTATTTTCGATGACAAACTCTAGGAAACTAACCTGTTGTTCTTTTCACTTTTCCTGTATATTTTCATATACATATAGTTACTATTAACTGATTGTCAGCCTGTAGTTTACTGCTAAAGTTAAGTAGGGGTAAAGCACATTTTTTATATTTTATCATTTTAAGAATGGATACAAAACTGATGACCTTGTTCGTTTCTACGAACAGCTGAATTGTAACACAAAAATGTTAAGAGTAGACTTTGATTTGACGGGGTCTATATTTAATAAAACACTGCAGGAGCATGTAGTTTGAAAATATCACAAATTCGTTAAAACCCCTCACCACACAAATATTTAACAACTGCTAAATACGTATTTCGACAGCCACGCTGTCAACATCGGTAGCTACGAAAGACTTACACAGCAAAAAGGCAACGATATACTCGTGACCAAATCACAAATGGAATTGGGCGATGTCTCGGCATTTTACATTTATTTATACTGTCTGACCCGTTTCGTAAATATGTATTGCCCAACATATTTACAAAACGTGTCATAGTATAAAAGAAGATGACTTAAAAATTGTAAAGGCGTTAACTTCAACGAAGCAACTAAATTCTTTTGGAAGCTTGGCCATTTTTAAGAACCGAGATAATAAACTTTTGAACAAAGATGGCGGACCAATACTGTCCTCCGTCTAGTATGATTTGTTGAGTTACATTGACCGTCGGCCAAGTTCATTGGTCCTCGGTCACGCCTTCCGGGTCAGACAGTATAAATAGATTTAAAATGCGTGGACATCGCCCACTTCCATTTGTGATTTGGTCACGAGTATATCGTTGCCTTTCTGCTGCGTAAGTTTTTCGTAGCTACCGATGATGACAGCGTGGCTGTCGAAATACGTATTTAGCAGTTGTTAAATATTTGTGTAGTGAGGGGTTTTAACGAATTTGTGGGTCTATATTAATGATTGTGAGGATATATCAGCCTTAACGAGGGAAGACTATTTTATAGGATGAAATTGAATGACCTTCTGCTGATATCATTCTCGAATCGAGAAAGTATTTTCTGATGTTATTATTACTTATAGCAAATGCCCAACTTTTCCAACTATGTGGCAACAATAGCTGTCTTCAATTAAATTTTATCCTTCTGCAGTCAATACAACAGGGATAAATCAATCAGCATTTACTGATTTTCAATTTCAGCTGACTTGGGTTATTGTGTTATTTCATGAAAGCGCTAAGGGTTTCATAGACTACATTAAGTTTTAGGACAATTAGTTACTATGAAAGTAACCTGTCATATGTCAGATATTGACCAATAAAAATACAGAATTTGTTGTTTTCAAGTGAATATTTTAAGCAAATGTAGCTTTCTGGAATTATTTTCTGTTAGTGTAGAAATTGCGAGGTGTGCTAGATTACCGAAAAATAATTTCAAGGAAAGGTTTGCTTCATTGAGTACTGTTCTTGGATGAAGAAGGCGTGTCACCCCTGACAACCAGTAAAGGTATTGGTATGGTTGCTGTAGAGCGTAGATGAAATCAATGTGCGGGTGTGGGTTCGAACCCACTAGCTACAGATTGAGAGAGCAAACACTTTATCTATCGGTTACCCGGTTACCTGTATCTTGTTTCCATTGCTATACGATGTGTATATGCTAAATGCGTAACATAGGAAATTCCATGTTATTTTCTTAATTCGAAATATTGACTCGTATTAATCCTAAAGCCAAAGGGTAAATACAATACCTTTAGGGGTTGCTTTAGTCTGTACAACCTTAACCTTAATTTTAAAAAATAGGACTGCTATGAAAATTTAGCATCGTCGGCTAAAACTAAGCTTCGGCCAGTATACTGGAGGAAGGATGGTTGCAGTACCCTGTGTCCTTAATATTGTGAAAACGCTCTTAAATAGAGAAAAAAACTAACAACGGGCATCGACACAGACGCAGAGGAAGTGTTCGTATTGTCACGCAGTAAACATGCATATTTACTTATTGCTATTTTTCTAGATTGTTCATTCATGTTCACGCAAAATAGAGCACGAAAAACGAATCAAATACTGAGCCATTGCCAGATGGAAATCATCTTTTTTACCTAGTATTCTTGTGATTAGCGCAGGAAAACAATCACAAGTGATAAACGTTTACATTTTAACCATTAGCAATCGTTTTACATTGTGTAAAAGCAACATGAGATTTAATCAGTTTAGACAAGGGTGCCTATTTCATCAGTTAAGGTAAATAACGGGTGTCCTAGAACCGATCGCAACATTTTATGATTCAATAAGTTTTTAATAAATAAAGGTATCTGTATATATTCACCAAATTTCTAAGTGTTCTATAAATACGACAGTAATTACTGACAAAATCGGAGGTGATGCAATACTAGCCGGTGATCCGAAGCTTTTAACATAAATACAGAGCAATATACCGATGCGTTATAGCTTGCACAAAATAAGTTCGTATTTTAATACTCCCAAAAATTATTCAAGGCGACATCAAAGCATAAACAGCAGCAAACTGCACAATCAGTCACTAGAAGCAAGAGAGGACACAGCAAGGATTCGGCAAAACGATTAGGTACGTCACCAGCAGTTATGATAGGAAAATGGAGAGACGCAGCTAAAACTTTCAACTCACAACGGAAACTCAGCAATGTGTAATACGGCCTTGATTCAGCCCTTATCGTACGTTACTTTAACTTTTAAATTGCTCTTTGTTTGCTAGCTAACTCAGCTGTCAATGCACAAAACCGTTCTTACACCCGCTCTTACCTTACTGTGGCCATGGATCTTCAATAGAGCTTGCTCTGAGTCTGCTTCGACTCCACTTTAATCCTCAACTACGCACCCAGCCCCCTAGAAATAAAAGTTATCCTGTTTAGACAAATGTCGTATACTTTAGATGAAAATATACTGTAATGGTTCACTACCCATAGAAATTCTGATTGCCTAATTAACTAAATGAATAAGGTCAACATGAGCACAGAATTAAATATTTTATCTATTGCAAAATAATTAATACTTTACATTAATGAGTGCACTTGAAGTGAGCAGCATGAAACAAAAAGCAGGTTTTAGAAGAGTTACATTTATAGTTTCAGATATGATAAATGTTCAGAAAGGCAAATGCAATTTAATTTGTATCTGACGAATTTAAGCTTATTAATATCAGGCATAATGTGAATAGAATAATACAAAATGGTTTGTTAAATACAGAAAGAATATGAGCGTTATGTAGTAAAACTGTATAAGCCAGCAAAAAGCAGATTAGCTGAAAGGTAAGCGAAACTGTGCTAGTAAAATAATAACTGCAAAGAGCAATGAAAATGAAACGCAACCGATTGAAAGACAATTAGGATGTTAAATGAACTCATGTGTATCAGTGCGTTAAAAACACAAGTGATTTAAAGGCAATTATTCAAAGAAAAAGGAAATATTAGTGGTTAGGCAAAGACATGACATCAAAACTGTAGTCCATAAGGTTAAACATGTTATCAATCCTAATTTACTTTATAAACATTTGAATATCTAGTTGGTTACAGACCAGACTGTCATTTAATAAAACATTGCCAAACAAGCTTGAAAATTGTGTGTTGGTGCCACATTGAGCATTGAGCATTTATCGTGTAAAACTATAAATAAAAAAGTTATTAGTTGTACCAGTTGTGGTTAAAGCTATTTACGAGTGTCCTGTGCATCTGTGGGTGTAATTTTCCAGGTGTCAAATGGTCCAGGTGAAGCAGATAAGCCAGCAGAGAAATTCGATTGACGTCGGGGCCCATTTCCTTATGCAAGCAGCTTTGCCCAGCAAGAATAGAGTCTGTAGCGCATAGGGAGGACTTCCAGAGACCAGTGCGTGCTGAAATTCCGACCATCAAGCCATTCACAAGAGCATTATTTCCAGTTTTCCAGAGCCGCCCAATTTCCAGAAATTTAGATAGCGTCCTTTGAAAATGCGAAATGACGCAACATTTTTAAGTTTTGTACCGGATATTTAACAAAACGCTGTCGAGCGTCGGTTCGACGCACGCTAAAAACATAACGATTTAGCAGTTGCTACGTCACAGTATTAATATTTACGTGACGCGTTTTTGCTATTTCGGTGGTTTTAGAATTCAATTTACGCTGTTCTGTGCACTAACAGATCATTGTGTTTGTTGAGTCAAATTTAGAAGTTAGCTAAATGTCAGATGAAATTGTGCATTTTCCGGAAATATTTTCGAGTATTTGTCATACAACGAGTTGTTTGTCATACCAAGTTTTCCTTCATTTTTATAAATCCACACCCCTGGACCAAGAGTGCCTCATGTTCTACCGAGCTAGTCCCAAATGTTTATTGCAAATCGATAAAATAAGAAAAGGACAATAAACCATTTATTTTTCGTAACTTTTGTATGACAGGTGAATTTCAATTGAAACTTGATGATTTGTGAGTGTAGTTTACCCTTGCTAATAATTATTTTATTTTAAAACCCCTATATTTATCATTAAAAGGAAGGGTTATTACAATACATATACCCAAAAATATAAAAAGATGTACAGCGACAACACATAAACGTTATATATTGTCAATAATAGAGTAAAATTGAATTAAATTGCTAAGAGCTGAAACCTGAATTCTACTCGCTTTTAGAACTTGTCCTAAATACTAGAATAATATAACAAGTATTAATGCTGACCAGATTTTGCCCGAAACAAGTTCTGAACACTACGTTCAGTTTACTTTAGAGCGCAGCGGCTTATGAGCAACGCCCACCCACTTAACACGGTAAGGTGGGTTTCTAACTACTACCAGTTGATGCGTTGTTCCTATCCACTCAATGGCGTAAGCATAGCCACTATTAATTTCTAGATGATTCACACGACACCGAGTTGAATTATGACGAAATGCTTAGCAATCGCTTCGAATTGAAATTATAGCGATTTAGCCCTAGCTGGCAGGCTCGATCAAACACATTATTTGCACAGGCACTAATCTTGTTTACTTATCTGCTGCACGCCAACGCTTGGATTTGACCTCGTTAATAAGGATAATGATCAAGATTGGCCTGTACAACTAAAGCAAGCAGTGAACGTGCACTGCTTGCTTAAGTTGTTATACCCTGAAACCGCTGCCACAGACTCCTGCTGGGATCCCTATGTATGGACCGCTGGCGCTGTTGATGCCTTTCAATGTTCCACTTTACTGTCGAAGCCGAATTTTAGCTCCCAAAAAGTCACGCGTTGGCTGAGACCTGTGGAGGCAACCACACACTGTCGTCACTTGATAGCCAGTGTTTACGTCTTGCATAAAAGACCGCGCAAAACACTGTGTCGATGCGTTCTTCCGGTTTGCTTTCCTGATAGCGACAGACCATTTGAGTCCGTATTTTAAATATATTATTAACCTAATTGTCACAATTAAAAAGCGCAGCACAACTCGTACCTAAGCGTGTAACTATTAAATAGCTCTGTTGTCACACGAACCAGGCACGTTATAAATGGTACTGCAAACTCGGCTGCCAAACTAACTAACAGCTCATACATTTTACAACTCCCAGTTCGATCATAAAACTCACAGCTCTGGGACTCAATCCCTGACGCTGATTCTAACTGCAACCCAAATGCGATGAGCAGACAGAACCCGAAAATCTTTAATAAGGTCAACCCATGAAGTTCCCCGACACGCGAGTGAATAACAGGACACAACAAAGCAACAGCCTTACACTGAGGCCAGGGTCGACCACGAAATAATGCTTGCGAAAGGCTCGGAAGGTGCTAACAGAAAAAGGAGCCAGCCCGAGATAAGCAGGTGTGCAACGACACTTGCAGGCATATGAATATATAGCCTAGTTACGCTTGACAACGGATCGATAATCCAAAGACGCCTAAACAAGTTTAACGACCTTCAAAACCGTAAAACGCCGAGGCGTTAGCACGGAGTCATCTAAAAGGCATGGACGAGCAAATTAATAGGTCATAAAGCGTAACCCTACTTAAATGTAAGTGAGTGCTGTAGCTTTTTTGTTGTTACTTTAAGTGGCTTCGTTTGCTTGTTTTTATGATAACCAGTTTAAATAAGATTTTGGAGAGTAGTCTATATTCCTTTCCCATTGTAAACATTTATTTTAATATCTTCGAAATTCATTAAACCTGTTTTAAATTGTATCTTGTTGTCATGCAACAATTATTGGAGTTCGTATTTTTTACCCTTTCAATTGTTAGTGGATACTTTATTACTTACTCATGGTTAGGTTTCTGTTGTGGAACTGATTCTTTTTTCTGTAATGATCTTTCAAATGAAGCGCCGATTTTCCTTTCATTGTTGTTCCTAAGTACCCACTCAGGTTCTTGCTCTGAGTCAACTATCAATCGTTGTCTCGGGGTTTTTAAATTGTTGTTGAAGTTCCTTTAGATGGTTCTGTAAACTAACTTCATTTGCTTGCGATTGATTCCAAACAATCTATAAAACCTGTTCATCTTAAGTCCTGGTTCGGCTTTATTGAAAGAGCGCTAATGTTTTGCCCAAATGCAAATTCATTGGTAGTTGATGAATGTAAATTCATTGTACCCGTATATTAGGTATTTGCTTTAAAAGTTTTAATTTGGGCGACGTCGCAGTGGACCTCACAACTATTGAGGACTGCTTTTAATTCATTAATAGAGACCTTATCTCCAATGAAATTTACATTTGCCATACTCACAACAGATAGTGAGAAGCCAGAGCAAAGATCATCACTATTATCTGTCGACATAATATAAATAATATGAGAGCATGCATCTTAGTTGATATTGATCATATCTACTGCCAGTTTGCGAACTGTTGCCATGTTTATCACAACATTTTGTGCATTTGTGATGGTAAATATTGTTTCTGTACAATGTAAGTTTTATCCTTAGAACAGAAAATAGGTTTTATCATATTATTGAACTGGCTTTTTAATTGGTATAATCTGATGCCACCAATTTGTAATTTTGGGAACACTACTTCTGCGCACTACACGCAATTCTTTTAAGCACTGGGCACTAGAAGTCTAATCAGCTTATAGGCAAATCATTCAGCTAGCGTTAAATTCTAAACTGCTTTTAGATACTGGACTATAAACAGAACAGTACCTACAATTTTTTCAGATGCAGCAGGTTCAAGCATATATTCTGCTGAAGAAATCGAAGCTGAGCAATTGTGGCTAACATCTTCGGGTAAATAAAGTGGTAAAGTTAAGGAAATGTTAGTCATAGATTATTTATCGTACTTTAAAATTTCGGTTAAAAACGCTTCCTCCGAACAAAAATCTGACTGTAGGCATTTCGAAAAATCTAACTGTCACTGGCCATGGCAGATTGTTTATATATATGTAAAAGTAATATTAACTACTAGATTAGTTTACTTGCTTGTCGAAGTAAACAGTCGATGCTGTATACACAATATTTTAGGTGAGAACATAGAGAGCAGACGTTCTCTCAGCGACACCTCCGGTGTGCTACCGGACAGAAAGGACTGCGGGTTAGACAACGCTCATCTGAGGATCTTTTCTGGAACGCTTACGCACATGAAAGAGTTCCCGTGGATGGCAGCTTTAGAGTTTCGCAACAGAATAAGCAAAGCAAATGTAGGAATTAAGTGCGGCGGTTCTGTAATAAACATAAGATACATCTTGACTGCTGCCCACTGCATATCGGACCCGGAGTTTGAAATGTAGTTCCTGTTTGTGGCTTCAAAGCCGTCATTAACCAAAAATTATTTTTAGCACAAGTGTGCGATTGGGAGAATGGAATCTAACCGACAATCCAGACTGCCAAAGTTACCTACATTATCGTGAGAGTGCCGATTCCGTTAAAATTTTTTCCATAGAAGATGAAATCGTATATCCCACATACGGCCCCATATCTGGAAGAAACGATATTGGACTGCTGCGCTTAAAAAAGAAATATCTTTTAGCGGTATGCCAGTTTTGAAGGTCTGATTGATATATACCTGTGATTACAATTTTCAGAATACATTAAACCAATTTGTTTGCCCAGCCCAGATCAACCCGTTCCCGAATATCGGTCACTTCTGACGGTAGCTGGTTGGGGACTAACCGAACATGGTAAAGTTTGATAATTTATGACGGGTGATTAAATAAGTTTCAGAGTTAGATAATGTTATACTATATTTACGTAGAGCCACAAGGCTAGATCTGAGATTTAATTGAACAAGGGATCTACGATGTAAGTTTTAATAATAGACTGTACCATGCTTAGGCTATACATCCCACGTCAAACTGAAGGTCGAAGTGCCGCTAATGTCCATTGACGATTGTCACTATATACTCGGGAGCAAATATGTTACTGAATACCAGCTGTGTGTCGGTGGCGAAAAAGGAAAGGATTCCTGTACTGGGGATTCGGGAGGTCCTCTTATGAGACCGTATGCAGACACTGGTGTTGGAAATACTCAATGGTACCAGGAAGGGATAGTCTCTTATGGCCATGGATGTGGAGTTAAGGACACACCTGCTATATACACTAGAGTTTCTCACTACAAAAATTGGATTATGGAGACCATTTCTAGGAGATCGTTGATCCCAACGAAATTACTCCCTCGTCAGCCAGAATTATCGAATTCCTCTGATACTATATTCTTTTTTGACGAAGAAACTAATACATTTCAATAAAATTGATTTTTATTGCCAAAACAAATAGTCTAATTTTTAAAGTGTTGCTGAGGTAGGTACCAATTCTGTACAGGTAGTCCTCCATTTGCAAAACTATACGCATAACATTTTCAGGGCATAATTTGCCTCGATCTACATCTGTAATTTGATACAATATTTTCTACCATAAACGGAAAAAACTTTTTTTAGACTTTGCCAGCATAACTGAAGCGTGGTGTTCTAAGAACGGGCAGTTCGTTTCGGGTTGTTGGTGAATATACAATAACCAGAACCTGCATGCGGGTTGCGGGGCTCTCTATTTACTCAAAACCCGTTCTGGGTAATGTTAGTCAACGACGAACCACAATTTAATACGCGTAACGCATTCTGGTTAAAATGCAAGCTTCACAACGCATTCAAGGTCTTTTTGTTTAGTCATTGACCGTCTTCGGACACTGAGTGTAACAACTACATTGATTAAAAGGTATTGAGTGTAATTTAAAATTGAGAATTGAACTACTGGATTTACTGAGCGACCACTTTATTTATTCAAATAAGTGTAGTTCGTCTGTTATGACATGCAAGTCTCTGATAGGGTGAAGTCGCTCAATTCCGTGGATAGACTATATTCTAAAACAGCAAGTACTATAAAGGTAAACTATTAAAGTTTATTTGCTTAATTTTTTTTTCATTTTGAATTAAGATCTCCGAAAAGTAAATTTAGTTTAAAGAACTCGGGTATTCCACTATGAAAATGAAATCGAGCTTGGCTTTGAAATATTTGATGTATGAATAATATGTTAGTGGCACTGTAAATCTATGTCAAATTCGAGGTTAGCAGGTTAGGTTTTGCGTCACTCAGTGTCAAAACTGACAGAAAACCTAACCTGCTAACTATGCTTACCATGCTCACCCTATCTCTATAATACCATTACTTATCAGTCTGATATACATAATTTAAATTTACGATTTAGGGGTGAAATTAGCACTCCTTTATTAAATACGAAAAAAGGAAAACACTGTTTTATTTATTGCGTAAGAAAATTTTATAATGCTTTATCCCTAAATATCAATTCATTGTCGGTCAGCGGGTTTCGGTATCAGTTACAACAAGTATTGCTAAAGCGCACGAAACCTTGTATTGTCAGCGGATTATATATTCTGCATTCATGTCTCGCGTAGAGTAGACGTGCTTTCAGCGCTTTCGCAGTTTTGCACCAGTATTTTATTAGTTTTGGCTTTAATTGCGTACATCATGCCTTTCACTAGAGACCAGATTAGTGAAATCAATTTGTGTGTTACTAAAGCTATTAAAGATAACATGCAAAATGAAGTGTTTATCATGGACATAGTGACACGTGTTAGTGAGCAGATTGTTGCAGTTATTGCCAAGCAGACTGAGGATGCCCTCCAAAACTTGAAAAAGGAAAACATCAAGTTATATGACCGGGTTGATGCCTTAGAACAGTACTCCCGACGTAATAACATCCGTATCTTTGGTATTCAAGAAAATCCCAGTGAGATGTTGGAGGATACTGTAATTGGTTTGTTCCAAAGCAAATTAAATCTAATTGTGTCAAAAAGTGATATTGATAGACTACATCGTACGGGCAGGCAGACGAACAGTAACAGACCACTTGCGGTAATTGTTAAATTTACTAATTATCGAATTCGTCAATCAGTGTTTAGCCACAAAAGCAAATTTAAGGGTTCAAACTATGTAATCCAAGAAGATTTAACTTTCCAGAGGTTAAATATGTTCAAGGAGTTACAAAAAACCGTGGGACGCAGTAACACATGGACCAGAGACGGGGCTTTGCACTGGAAGCCTGACAACAATTCGCATTTCGTCATTAAATCGCAGGTAGATCTCCAGAATGCTTTGAATGCCCGCGGAGTGGCGAGAAACGAGTAATAATGGTTTGGCAGGTGCACATATCAATTTTTGTGGTGTGCTATGGTGAGATAACATTTTCGGTTAAGTTCTATTAAGAGTGCAACGTGCGATTGCGTTTTAAGTCTTACGTTTACATTTTGTAAATAAAACTTATATTTTTATAATTTTTTGCTAAAATTTGTTTAAATTCTAAGTACAATTTAAATAATTTCTAATTTATGAATAGTCTTAAGTTTGCACATTTAAATGTACGGTCATTACAAGCCCATTATAATGAAATTAAAGAATTGTTAATTTGTAATAATTTTCATATTTTTGGAGTATCGGAAACTTTACTAACGACTTCTGTTTCAGGAAACGTATGTAACATTAAAGGATATGACCTTCTGCGAGTTGATAAAGATGTTTCTGGAGGAAGAGGGGTAGCAATTTATATTTATTCCAATCTAAAATACGAGGTAGTTGAAAGTAACCTTAAATATGCAACATTTGAATCTTTGTGGATAAAAATTTCTGTTGATAATCAGCAGTTATTGTTTGGAATAATTTATAAATCACCTAGTACTAGCAACTCTAAATTTCTAGGTGAGTTTGAGGAGTGTCTTTCGCTAGTGTCTCCTGCTTACGACGAAGTTTTTTGTGCAGGAGATTTTAATTTGAATATGTTAAATCTTGATGATAATATTAATGTAAAATTTTTGGAAATAATTGAAGCACTTGGCTTTACTCAAATCATTGATAAACCTACACGTATCACGGCTATTACCTCAACAGCTATCGATCTAATTATTGTTACGAACTCACACCTTGTTGCTCACTATGATGTGGTTGATACCTATGGCTTTACCGATCATTCATTAATTTTTTGTTCTTTAAAAATTGTTAATGGTAGTAAATCCAATCAAATTGTTCGATCCTTCCGCAATTTTAAAGAATTTGATATTGATTTATTTAATATTCATTTAATTGAAGCTCCATGGGAATTAATATATGAAATTGAAGACATTGATGAAGAAGTTCACTTTTTAACATATTTAATAACAACCTTGTTTGACATTCATGCTCCGTATAAAGCAGTGCGTATAAGTAAGGCTCCAGCTCCTTGGCTTACTGATACTATTAAATCAATGATTGCACTTAGAAATGAAGCTTTTAAAAGATTTAAGAATTCTAAAAATCCTACTCATTTCAATTATTATAAAATGCTGCGTAATTATGTAACGAGTGCTATTCGTAGAGAAAAGAAGGCCTATTTAAATTTTAATAATAAAAATAGTAAACATTTGTGGCAAAAATTACAACATTTAAATATATATACCAAAAAACAAATTAATGATCTTCCAGATAACATATCTGATGTGAATAAAATAAATAATTATTTTATTGAATCTGTACGGCACTTAATCAAACAACCAGATCAAAATTTGGTAGACTATTATAATAACAACGTCAAATGCAATTCTGAAAAATCCAGTTTTAGATTTTCCCAAGTTAATGACGATACCGTCCAAAATGTAATAAGACATATAAAACTAATTCAGTAGGTCTTGATAATATTAGCATATATATGATCAGTTTATGTTGCCCATTGCTGTTACCCTACTTAACTCATATTATTAATCACTGCATAATATCTGCTCGTTTTCCGAATTTATGGAAGGAAGCTAAAGTTTTACCTTTACCTAAAACTAATTCACCGTGCGATTTTAAAGACTTGAGGCCTATTAGCTTACTACCAGTGTTTTCTAAAATATTTGAAAAGATTATTGATTCACAAATTAGATCCTATCTTAAAAATAATAACGTATTGCCTGAATTACAATCTGGTTTTCGTCCACATCATAGTTGTGCTACTGCTATGTTGCACATTGTTGATGACATTTGCTCATCATTTGATAATAATAAATTCACCGCATTGATATTATTGGATTTCTCTAAAGCATTTGACACTATAAATCACCAACTGTTACTAGCTAAATTACATCATTATGGTTTCGAAAATTCTGCTGTCAGTCTTATTGGTGATTATCTTCGGTCAAGGTCACATAGAGTTTCATTGAATGGGAAAATGTCTGATCTGCAAGGTTTATCAACAGGTGTACCTCAAGGCTCTATACTTGGTCCTTTACTGTATATAATCTATACATCTGATTTCGGAAACCAAATCATTAATTGTCGTTTTCATTTATATGCCGACGATACACAAATCTATCATTCATTCTTCAAGGATAATGCTATAGGAGCCAATAAAATTTTAAATACTGATATTGAACATATTGTATCGTTTGCTAATAGGCATTCACTTATTATTAATAGCAATAAATCATCATTGTTGTTATTTGGTTCGGAAAAGTACAGATCTGAGGTCATTAGCAGACTAGATGTGAGAGTCGCTGGCAGTAGGTTACCTGTTTTGGAAAGTGGTCGTGATCTGGGTTTAACAATTGATCATAGGTTAAGATTTAGGGAGCATATTAACAAAAACATTCAAAAAGCTTACGCAGCATTAAGACAACTTTATTACAACAGACAATTGATGACAATAAAAACGAAAACACTTCTATCGGAAGCTCTTGTTCTTTCCAACTTTAATTTTTGTGATGTAGTATATGATCCTTGTATTGATAGTCGCGATTGCAACAGAATCCAATTAGTTCAGAATAGCTGCTTGCGTTTTATTTATGGCATTCGAAAATTTGAAAGAATTTCACATGAATTAACGGAGATCAATTGGCTCAATATGAAAAATCGACGTCTTCTTCACTCAGCCTGTTTTTTTCATAAATTGATAAAAAACAAGAATCCTCCGTATTTATACAACAAGATCAGATTTAGAACTGATATCCACAATATTAACATCAGATTTAAAAATGTAATTACTCCTCCAACTCATAAAACTACATTTTTTGAACGATCCTTTTCTTATAACGTTTTTAAACTATATAATTCTATTTGTGGTAAATATAAACAATACGGCTGTTGGAAATTTAAAGCTTGCCTCACTTCCTCCTTGAAAAAACTGCAGCAGGACGTTTCAATGTAATACTTGAACTTTTTATTTAATTTTATTTTTATTTATTGTTTTGTACTTGGAATTTTCTATAAGTATCAGGGTTAGGTGTTAGAGCAGTATGTGGCATGCCACTATTCTGAACCTCGCCCTGAGGTTGGCTATTACTATTACATTCATGTAATATTTAATTGTTAATTTGTTATATTTATATTGTTTTGCCAATACAGACATTATTATTATTATTATTATATATATGTATCCTTAATCTCCCGGGTTGGAGCATAGGCATTCCATCTTGTCCTGTTTGGGGCAATTTGCTTAACTTCCAGCCATGTTTTTTCCGTTCTTTCTATTTCTTTCTGGACAGTTCTTCGCCACGTTGTTCTAGGCCTTCCCTTTCTTCTGCTACCTTGGGGGTTCTAGTCTAATACTGTTCTAGCAATATTATGTGGTTCTCTTCTTAACAGATGTCCAATCCAATTCCACTTTCTCTTCTTAATTTCCGTTTTCAATTGTGTGTGTTTAGTCTTTCTCCATAACTCCTCATTCGTTACGAAGTCCGTCCAACGGATTTTTGCTATTCTTCGTAAACATCTGTTAAGGAATGATTGCAGTTTGTTGCCTGTGATGGTCGAGGCTTTCCAGGTTTCGCATCCATATAGCAGTACGGATTTGACGTTAGTATTAAAGACACGCAGCTTATTATTCATTGTTAACTAGTAACTATCCCATATTGCTTTCAGGGTTCCAAATGCCACTCTTTCTTTCCTAATTCGTTGTGCTATGTCTTCTTCGGTACCACCATTAGTGCTGATTATGCTTCCGAGGTAAGAGAATTCTTGTACGTCTTCTATTGGGTTTTTGTTTATCAGAAATTGATGCTGGTTATTAGTACCGATCCTCAGTGATTTAGTTTTTGTTATGTTGATTTCGAGGCCTACTTGTTTGGCCTGTTCTATTATTGTGTTGAGTTTGGATTTCATGTCATTGAACGTGTGAGTTAGAAGACAAATATCATCATCATAGTCCAAGTCATGCAGGTAGTTCTGGAGTCCCCATGTGATTCCTCTCTGTAGAGCGTTAGTGTTCTTGATAGTCCAGTCTAGTATTATATTGAATATAATGGGAGACAGGGGGCATCCTTGAGGACAGAGGTATCATCACTGTTTCTTCCTCTATGTACTACTTTACAGTAAGTGTTTTGGTATAGGGCTTTTGTTATATTTATTATTTTTGGTGGTACACCTATTAATTCTAGAATTTTCCAAACAGCTACGAGGTTTAGTGAGTCGAAAGCACGTTTAAAATCTATGAATATCAAGTACAGATAGCTTCGCCCCTCTGTGCACTGTTCAATTATAATTCTAAATGTATTAATGTGATCGACACATGATTTATTTGGTCTAAAACCTGCTTGTTCCGGTCTTAAAATAGGTTCTATTTGATCAGACAGTCTATCATTCACAATGTGTACTATGATTTTGATGATCATGTTTAACAGTGTTATACCTCTCCAGTTGCTGCAGTTTGTTAAATTTCCTTTCTTAGGTAATTTAATAATAGTTCCCCTTTTCCACTCAGTAGGGAATGATTCTTCAGTCCAAGCTTTTCTGAGTATTGGCTGTAGAATTGTTGCAGTTAGATGTGGATCCACTTTGAGGAACTCGGCTGGTATCTTATCAGGACCCGTTGATCGTCTCTTGCGTAATTTGGTTATTGCTGTCCTTATCTCATTGTAGCTTGGGGGGCTGCTTTTGATTCTTAACTGAGGTAGTTGCGTCCCTGCTATTTGTACATCATCCGTTGGTTCACCGATAATGGTAGAAAAGTAGTTTTCCTAGTGTTTAATCTGCTCATCTTCCGATGTGATAATTTTGCCCGTATCCTCTTTCAATGGTTTGTTAGAGTTATGCGGTCTATTAGCTAACTTTTTAGTAATTCTGTAAACTTCTTTAAGGTTTTTCTTCTGCATTGCTTGCTGGGAATGTTCTGTCTGCTCATCAGTCCATCTTCGTTTATCTCTCCTCGCCGCCCGCTTGACTCTTCTGTTAGCCTCTTGTAGTTGTAGTGCTAACTGTTGTTTGGTTTCTTGAGTTGTGGTTGCATTTAGTTGTTTCTTCAGTTCTTTTCTGTCGTCAATGAGTGTCCAAGTTTCGGCTGATATCCACTCGTCTCTTCTGTTTCTTATACTTCCCAGTAGTTGTTTCTCAGCATCATGTAATGTGCTCTGGAATTCGTCCCATCTCTGGAATTATTCGCTATTTATTTCATAATTTGCATGTGCATCACTGTGTTGAGAATTCTTATTATTAATTTCTTTCCTAAATTCTCGGAGTATGAAGGGATTCTGTAGTTTCCGTAAGTTATATTTCGTGGTGCTTGCTAGCGTGTATTTAGACCTCTTTGTCTTTAGTTTGATACTGATTGTTCCCATCAGCAGATGATGGTCACTTGCTCCATCAGCAGATGATGGTCACTTGCTGAATCAGCCCCTCTTTTGTTGCGTACATCAACGAGTGATCGTCGTCAGCCTCTACTAATCATGATATGGTCGATCTGATTATTCGTGACCTGGTCTGGTGACACTCATGTGGTTTTGTGGACATTCTTGTGGAGAAAAAGAAACCCCCCTATGCGTAAATCGTCAGCTGTTTGAGTATGTTTTCTTTGATTCGCCAATATCTGACAACAGTTAATTTTTTTTGGTACCGGAAAACTAATAACTGATTTGGGATATATTTGATGTGCTGATTCGAAAAACACCTGGCTTTTTTTCGTAGCAGCTCTAGTTTTTGAGATACAGGCTAATTGATTTTTGTTTTAATAACAGCTACAAAGAATGAAATAATGGTATCTTTACAGGAAACGTGGTACTGAAAACTAGATTACAATTATATAATTAGTCAATTAGAGTTACTTGGTATACCCGATGACCATAAAACTTCGACCTATTATACCTGCCTAACCCCCACTCCTCCACCACGAACTCATCCCCCCATATTACCACTGCCGTATCCGGTTCACTTGACGATTGTGTTTACGTACACTGCTTGATCCTGGTACTAATATTACATTTTATCATAAAAGAGAAAAATATCTGCTGCCTTTTTTCTATCAAGAAAAAACTTAGTATTTTGTAATGATATAAGAAGACTCTTAGAAGCCATGGGTTTATCAGAATAAGCACTAGACGAATGGCGTCATTTTAGTGGCAGCTCAAAACGGAGTTTAAAGTGTCTTCCTTTGAACAACCGTAACAGATATGGCGCAATACCCATTGGTCATTCTACCATCTTGCAAGAGGAATTCGAGACAATATCACTAGTCTAGAAAAAAATCATTCAAAGAACATCACTGGGTGATTTGTGTCGATCTAAAATTGGTAAACTTCCTCCTTGGACAGCAAAGTGGATACACAAAATATCCTTGTTTTATATGTCTTTGGGATAGCAGAGCTAAGGATCAGCACTGGGTTACCAAAAATTCGCCCCTAAGAAACATCACCGTTCGAGGAAAAGAAAACGTAATCAACGAACCTTTAGTTGCGACAGAAAATCATATTTCCACCTTTGCATATCAAGTTGAGACTTATGAAGCAATTTATGAAGGCGTTAAATCGAGATGGATTTTGCGTTGGGTACTTAATACGTAAATTTCCTGGGATGAGCATGAAAAAACTGAAAGCAGGCATATTAGATGGCCCTCAGATAAGACAGCTTATAAAAGATCCAAAATTTACCGCAGCAATGAACGACATTGAATCTAATGCTTGGTGCTCATTTGTTAAAGTAGTACAATTTTTTTTGGCAATCATAAACCAGAGAGTTACACAGAATTAGTTGAAAATATGTTTTTTAAATTTAATATTCTCGGTTGTAACATGAGCTTAAAACTTCACTACCTCCACAACCACTTACATTGATTCCCACAAAACCTAGGTGATTACAGTGAAGAACAGGGGGAAAGATTTCATCAGGACATTAAGACGATGGAAGAACGATATCAAGGAAGATGGGATACCCACATGAGGACCGACTACTGCTGGAGTCTGCAGCGCGACTGTCCTACTAAACTTCATGCTAGAAAATCGTATAAAAGAACATTTTTAAGTGATAAGCCATGAATGTATATTTATCTACTTTGTGAATTAAATACCTTACTTTGAAGCCTTTGCTTTTTAATGAGCCTTTGTCGCAAATACTACTACTTATAACCTGAAATGTACATGAGTTAAAAAAAATGTTTTTTCTGAAAAGGTCAATATAGCGTACCTTAAAAAACTAGATCTGATAGGCTAAATCTGACAGTTGTTTTGGATTTTACACCCAAAAATGAATTAGAAAAACTTAAAAAATAGCGGGCTGTGTAATCTTTTAAAATATACGGTACCCCCGCCCAAGAAAAGCGCCGTTGGGTGCTTTCCAAGAATACTTCGACAATGTTATGAATCAGTTATTTATAACAAAACCCAAAAAGAAACATTTTTTGGCCTTCGACCATACCAAAAAGTTGATGTTGCCTGCATTTTCGGAGGACCTTTCGTATGAAAACGATCCAAGACTTCAGGAAGGTTCCTGGCGACCGGAATCGTGTACACATATAACATACGTACATCGTACAGCACGTTTAGGCACCCCCCAATACGAGGGAGGGATCTAGTGGGCTGGGGTCTTCACCAAAAAATCTGCACAGCCGAGAAGGAAATTTGTATACTGGATTCATTAGTAGGTTGAAACGAATTTTAGAGGTTTTCGATATGAGGGAATTTCAATACCTGGTACTTTGCTTAGTATTAAGTTAGTATTAAGTAAACGCAGGGTTAAGTGATGGAGCAGTCGTCATCTTACGGTTGTCAGGTTGAACTTCGTACTACTATTTGTACTTGCAAAAAAGATTTTCTTTCCTTTTAAATATTGATTTATAGAATAGTTGTTTCGAATTTTTGCTTTTTTGTATTCGTATCACTAAATTAAAGATAATAGTAATAATAATAAGAATAATTTATTTATATCAAGTATACTATGAACTACACAAAACAATAAAATATAAATAATAAGGCATGGATGATCAAGTGTACGGCACCAAAGTTTTAAAGTTAGTTTTGGACGGGAGAGGTTAAAGCGTCTGGTACCAGTTGAATATGCCAAGGACAGAGAAGTTGTCCATACAGTATGTTCCGGTATTGCTAGATACTCCTTCTGCCAAAGCACTTCTTCTAAGCAAGTCACAGTTTCCCTGACGGAAGTAAGAGAGTACTAGACATAGCTTTGTCTGGAATTTGGCTATGCGGAAATGCTCCTTCGTAGATGCATCGGAGGAATGGCACTTTGATATGACTTTTACGCAAAGATGCAGATCATCTATGTTGTACCTATTATAGGGGAAAACCCCGCTCAGTGTGGTATATAAAATCCTTGCTTTTGTTCTGCATGCAAGCCGCAAAGAAAATAGTGAAAATATGCCAATGTGGCTACAGAACAGTGAAATCCACAACATATAGAACATCTACACTAAAAAAATTATTCGAAAAGGCAACTGAGCTTAAAATAGAGACTCAGCGTATCTGGACGGATACAAAGGAATTTATCAAAAACTTGCCTGATACAGAACGGACTTTGCCAAGCACAGTCTTACATTTATTGTGAGGACTATGAATATCGGGCAACTACGATTGGCTGGTCATGTTTAAAAGATCGAAGACAACGGTCGGCTTGGCAGAAAACAGTAGGGTACCTACCAACAAAATATATTAACGCGCTGCAGAGAAACCTGAAAACTATGACAGTCAAACACTGCAGGCAAAAGGCAAGTAACAGATTAGAATGGGAACAGATCTATAAATTGAGCGAGGCCTGTAACGGCCGTTGGTGCAAAATGAGTATGGTGAATGCTGGACAAACGCTTCGAAATTCTTACTCAATTGAGAATTCCTGTCCGACTTGAGTTTATGCAAAAGAATTGTATAACTGCTAGGATTTTATAGGTGCAGTGTACACTGTGTACACATAGCTACAATTAGTTCAAAGGGCTATATATATATATATATATATATATATATATATATCAGCTCTTCAGGCCTTAAAGGCCCATGGCTTCAATTTTCTTCACCATCAGTCTCCATTTCTTCGTATCTTGTATTTTTAGTTTTCTGATAGCTTCCATCTTTCTTCCCTGCGTCTAAACATTTCATTTTGTCTTACTTTCCTTATTTTTCCTCCTTCTCTTACCAATAGTACCTTTTGCATGCCTCTCTATCGGCATTCTATAAACATGACCCAACCACTGTGCTGTCTATGATCTTACTATTTGTATAATACTTGGGTGTTTGTGTGTATCCATCAGTTCCCTGTTTGTTCTTTGTCTTCACTGGCTTTCATTTTCTCTCATTCCTCTATATATCTTACATATCATTTTCCTTTCCCATCTCTCTATTTTACCCATGTTATTCTTATTCAGGGTCCACATCCATAAAGAACTGTCGCTTTGGCCTTAGTTCTTCCGGATATTACTTTGGATCACATCTTTTTTGATCATAGGTTACTCCTTGTTGCCGATCTCTTCTTTATTTCTGTGTCTTCCAAACTCGTATTTGTAATTATCACTCCAAGATACTCAAGGTGTTCCACTCTTTGAAAACTATATTCCGTGTAGCGGTCGGATTTGAATTTTATACTGTTTGTTTATTTTTCAGTTGTTCTTATCTCCATATATTTTGTTTTGCCTTCAGTTACGCACAGTCAATATTCCTTTGATGCTGCTTCAAGTTTTTTTTAAATTCTTTCTAATTCTTTTGTTGACCTTGTTATTGATGCTATATCATTTGCATATGTGATTATTTGATATTTGCTGTAATATACAGGATGTTAGGTAAACATGCGGCAAAAATTTAAAGGGTTATTCCTTGGCCTATTCTAAGAATATTTTGTTCTATGATGATTTCTGAAAAACCCCTTTGTTTCGAAAATACAGAGTGACGAAAATTTGCGACAACCATATTCGATATTTTTTTAAATCATTAATGTAAATAAGAGTTTGGCGTACGCCAATGAGCTTATCAAGTATTCAGGCTGGAGGAAGTCATTTCGAACATTTATTGTACATTGAGCAACTTTACATGTACTTTTTGATAATAAAATGTTGTTACTGTCGCAAATTTTGTTCACTTTGTATCTTCGAAACAAAGGGCTTTTTTAGAAATCATCATAGGACAAAATATTCTTAGAATAGGCCAAGGAATAACCCTTTAAATTTTTGCCGCATGTTTACCTAACACCCTGTATATTACACCAAATATCAAATAATCACATATGCAAATGATATAGCATCAATAACAAGGTCAACAAAAGAATTAGAAAGAATTTTAAAGAAACTTGAAGCAGCATCAAAGGAATAATCCCTTGAATTTTTGCCGCATGTTTACCTAACACCATGTATTATTCTCTTTGTTTGAACATTACCTTCTCGTAAGATGTTTTCTAGGACAAGATTAAACAATGTTGTGGATAACGGGTCGCCTTGTCGTAAACCCCTGTTAACTGTAAATGGTGTTGTTAACTTTCCTTCTACTGTGACTTTGTTTATGGTTTCTTGCAGTGTGGTTTTCACCAGATTCATTAGCTTTCTTGGCACACTCAGTTTTTGATTGAAGTGTACTTCCTTTCCCTGCCAACCGAGTCATACGCTTGCTTGTAGTCAAGGAATAGTATATGTAAATTCAGATTTTGCTCCTAACTGTTATGTTGTATCTGTTTTATTGTAAAAATCTGGTCAATTGTTGACCTGCCCTTTCTGAATCCACCTTGGTATTCTCCTACTATTTCATTTGCGTATGTGTTTAACCTGTCTCGTATTATTAGTGCTTGTACTTTATATATTACGTCCAAAATGGCGATTCCTCTACCTTGACTCTATTATATTTGTGCAAAATATCCACAATACGAATGAAAAGTAGATGCAAAATATTTTTAAACCATTTAAAAGCTGGATATGGTGAGGCTAAAGTAGTCAGTTTAAGCAATCCTAGCCGCAGAATTCCTGGCAACTATATCGAAAAAACCCTTTTCTCAACTTATTAGCGCAGCATTTTGAAAACAGAAAGTGGATTTCCACAAGCTTCAAATAAACATCGAGAAATAGAATCTTAATTTATGTATTTTTTCTATAGCACATGTTAAAGTGTGCTTTTATCAACTCAAAACAAAAGGTCAAGTTTTACTTTAACAGCAAGGGTAGATAAAGTAGCACTTTAACATCAAGGATAGATAAAGTAATTTAATTTTCTAACTTTTATTTAAATTAAATATGACAGCTTCGTATTATCGTAGCAATCCAATCTCGCTACTGACATTTTGAAATATGATTGACTGTCCTTAATTTCTTTTGAAATTGTCAAAGTTCTTGCTATAGAAAAAATATTGTATTATACACGACGATAAAGTTATTTCTATCCACTCTTGAATCATTAACGTCTCGACTTCGTCTCGACGTTAAACAATTCACTCGTGGATAAAATTTAACTTTATCGTTTTGTATAATTCTTCTGATTTCTATTTAAACACAAATGTACCTTGCACTTGCTGCACTGGGTTCGGAAACGACAGTTGCATCCTTCTAGACGCCAAGTCGGGGAATTTTTCTTGTCTTCGCAAATGGGCCAATGATCGTATCCCTAATACCTTTTATCCTTTCCACTATCTTCGTCTAGTTTCTCTTCATCAGATGAAACATTAGGTTCAGTTGGCTCCCAAACATCGTCATTGTCACTATAGCATTCAAAATTAACCGATTTCGTCCAACCGCTAGTAGATTGTATCAGGATTTGTTCTAAGTTCTTGCAAATCTATGTTTCTATTCTTTTCTATAATAAAAATTCGAAATGGAACTTCATTCATTGCAGTTTCTTTCATTTACAAAAGAGGTGTTTCGGACGTGATCACTCCTGAGGCTCACAATTGTAGCATGCGTTCAAAAGCCACATGTAGCCACCTACCCTCAACATGAAATTTAAACTTTTTGTACTCGTATGCTAAGTGGTATTTGATACCTTTTCAACAACTTTCATGCATAACAATAATAAGTAAATTGTTTATTGCGATATAATTACTTGTGGAATCCATGACAGTACAGCAAAACAAAAATGTTCGTCTTACACAAACTACAACCACTGTTCAGTAGCCCTTGCACTTAAAGTATAATAAGCAAATGGTCAAACCCATTTGCCCTGCAGGTTCGTCAAAGGTAAAGCCTGAGCTATGTGCAAATTATTACTTATATCTAGGTAACGGATTTTATGCAAACTGCATATTTTACAATTTATGCATATCTTGGGATACGAAAACTGTGCACGAATTGACAAGTCTATAGTTAATTGATACTAATTAATTAATACATACTTTGCATATTTAATCGTCCCTTGAATATTTTAACAGTTGCGTGCATAGTGTAGCATAAACCTACCAATTTTTGGCAAACATTGCGTAGGATTGCTTTCAGATATTTGAATTGTAAAAAATGTAAGTGACATAAACAGTTTTGAGAATTTATGAAGGGTGTAGAAAGTAAACTAAGGAGTAGGTGCTACTATTTTGGAAAAATTTAATTCAGTAATAAAGAAATGGCTGGTTATAATATTGAATAATATAAGCCACGTTTGAATGGTGAATTTGTTGAAGATATTGATGTAACTCTTGATGTTATTGCAACATTTGCAAATGCGCTATGTACATCTGCAAACGTTCAAAGATCCTTTTCAGTATTTAGGTACATGTTTGCAGACAGAAGACAATAGTCTTCTTGAATACTTTGGAAAGCAATTGCGTGTAACATTTTTTATCGCGATGATGAATTTCTAAATTTTGTGGTCATCGCCTATGGTTTTGCTTAATTCTGATGTAAAGCATTGTAAGAATTATTAAAATAAGTAAAACGTAACATTAAATACGCCCTCTCCTATTATTAAATTTTATTATAGGTTTATGATTAATAAAATTAATTGAAACGTTTTTGAATTTTGCATCAAGCTTGTGAAACGGCTTATACTCATGCATATTTTTAAAATTTTTAAACAAAACTCCTGGGGTAACGTGTTCATATTTCTAAAGTATAATTTCCAAAAGCATATGTAGTTTTGGTTAAGGCAGCGCCTATCTTCCTAACAATCTCATATCAACCAGGGATCAGTTTTATGCATGCTCGAAGTTATATAACCCTCCAAAGGACCTTCCTGATGATGAGTTTGAACAGCTGTAAATTTGATATTGGTTTTGTTGCAATTAAAACATGAGCAACAGCTACAACTCGAACATGAGTTCTCCAGCGTTTAATTTTTCGTCTACTTGCGTATATTGTAAATAACTTAACCAATGTTTCTAGTTCTTCCTTTGTTTGTTTGTAATCTACGATAATACTTACCTGTATACCAAAGCAGTAAATTTTAACCTTCTATCACGAATATGTTACCGCATGAAGGATAACAAGAAACTTTGCCGAAATATTTAGTTTCTCCTGATATCCTTAGCTGTTGGTTGTTTAGTCATTAGTATGGTATGATTAAGATACTACCAGGTAATATTTACATGATTTTGTATAGCCACCCTGTATGACCAGCTTTATCAAACGGTTAGATGATATAAAGAGAAGCTGATGTACAGTAGTTCTTATCTTAAACGGCTTGGTTTATTGTTGTTGGGACTCTATGTGCTTGAGCGATAACTGAATGTTCCTACCTGAACCCAAACTGATGATCTAATAGAAGATGATTATCTTCCAATATTGGTCTCAATTTTTTTCAAAAACGATTTCAGAACAGCAGTGACAGAAATTGAATAGGCTAATGGGTATACGTACAGTGGCCGCCAAAAAGTCGTCATAATATGGGATAAATTTATATTTTTGATTTTTTAGAAACACTATTTACGTCAATAATGTGTGATTGTCTAATAGTTATTAAGGTACTAAGGGCATTATGAGTAAAATAAGAGCCCAAGATTGTTAGTGTACTAACCGAGGGCTTTGGCCCGAGGTGTGTACAACAATCGCGGGCTCTTAGCTCATAATGCCCGTGGTTCCTTCAAGGTTTTATGTCCTACCAATTTTCTTACCTAATTCATATTCATATTCAATTCATATAATTACTATGATATAGTATTTAAGATTAATCTAGTTAGCTGATCTAAGTTAGATTTGTGACATTAGCTGAGCTGTCATTAATTTTCATTGTGACAGTGGTGCATAATCAAGTTGTATCCATGGAAACAAATACTGTTAATTTTTCATAATAACCCTAGTGTTCTTATGAAGAAAATAATTGCCCTGGAGCATTATTTTGTATCTAAGATACCTTAAAATAGAGTCATTAATTTCAATTAATGTACTGGTAGGACATAAAAGCTATTTACCTCCTATCATATATACCGAGTGATTTTTACTTATTTAGAAATAGTTTTTCAAAATTTTCAAAATCGAAAAAGTGCTATTTTGCGGAAATTAAGTAAGATTACGAAGATATTTTTTTAGAGTGTGTTACTTTTAGCTAACTGACCAATCTAAAAGGCCAGAAAACACCTAATTTTTTTCCACTTTAACTAAAAATAAATTTTTCGGTTTTTTAAAATATTTTTCAAAATTTCACATACCAACACTTAATATTAAAATTAAAATTTTTTATGTGAAGATTTTGAAGATTTATAATTGGAAAAATAATATAAAATGTTATTTACTTCTTTAGATTTGTTATTATTTACCGAAAAGTAGTATGTTTCTTCTATTACTTCTTCTATTTTGTTGGTATTGTATGTTCTAATATCCTTCCTTATATGTTTGCTTATAATTTTACTACTTTCCCTATATTCTACCAAATCTTTGTTTAGATTTCGTATATTTTGTATTAGTTCTTGAGTTTCGTTACTTACATTCTGTGGCCTGCTATGTTTCGTGTTCATACAGGCTTTCTTGGTGGAGGTAACTATATCCTTTGTCAGCTTATTTTCTAAGTAGTCCAGACTCAACATTTCTTGGTATTTATCTTGGTTTACTTCAATGATTTCAAAAAATATTTTTGAGTTTGTCTTTTGTATAAGTATAAGTACGATGCTTGTTTAGGATTTATTGTTAGTTTTGCTCTGACCATTCTATGGTCGGTACTTGTGCTGAATCTGTTCAGTAACGACACATCTTTTACAATATATTTGTTATCTGATATTATATAGTCTACTTCATTTTTTGCTGACCCATATGGACTTCTCTTTTTTCTGAAGAACGTGTTCATGATATAGTCTCTTGTGATGTACATAGTCGGCCATCATTTCTCCTCTAGCATTTTGTTCTCCCAAACCAAACTTTCCGATTAATTCTCCACCTGAATCTGAAGTTTCTTTTATGGCTATTTTGGTGTTGAAATCTCGCAACAGGATCGTGAAATGCATTAGGGACTATTCTAACGCGGATGTAATGTCGTCATAGATTGATTCGATCCCTTCATCTGTATGTGTCGATGTTGGTGAATAGATTTGTATAAACTTGATTCTGTATCTATTTCAGAGTTTTATTGTTACGAATATTACTCCATCTGATATTGCTTTGATTTCCGTTACCTTGTCTCTTTTCAATCATTATTGCAACACCTCCAAATTTGTTGTATCTTCATTGTTCTGGTATCACACGTTTCCTGATGTTAGAGTTGTGCACTTTTCGCCTTGTAGTCTAGTTTCGGAAATTCCTATGACATCCCATTTGAGCGTTGCTCGGTTTAGGAGTAATGAGTATTTGATCGACATTTCATTAACTTGAAAAGTTTACCAGTTATGAGATGATACCAGGTGCCACATTGGATTGGGCTTCTCAGCATTTTTTTGTTTTCCTCATGTAGTTGACCGATTATGGCAGTAGCAAAGACTTATTTCCCTGATTGGCTCAAGCAGAGTATGTTCCAGTTCGGATGAAGGTGAGAAACTATTGCCTGTTAGAATATGTCCTTTTAGACCATACCTGATATATATCCTGTTACCTTGACTTTTTACTAATGCATCTTTTTTATCAACATGTATTTGCACGTTATATGCGAAAGAGCCATATGTCTAAATGTCTAAATTTTAATTATATATTAACTAGTTTGTTAGGATAGTATTCAGACATAATAGTTTGCGGTAACATTGATTCGAACATGATAATTCCAAAAGAAACCACTGCAATTTTTTGCGAGATTGGATATGATGTTCCCTTTACTACTAAAGCGTGCACAACATATGTGGCGTGTGCAACATTTCTCACACAATGCATCACCCCTAATAATAGAACGTCAACATGCACGTTTCTATACAATTGTTCAACAATATTAGAGGCTATAAAGTCGAGGCATGAGGGTCATACGGAATTTGCGAAACGTTCCCAATGTAGCTACGACACGGAGCTCCTAGCGTGTCCAACTCTATAACTCAATATGAACGTTTTCTTCCAAATGTGATAATGTGTGGATTGGATTTTTCTCCTAGAGTGAACTATAGATATTTAACTCATATAACGGAATTTCCGTGGTTGGCTATGTTATAGTACGAAGTAAAAGGGAATCCCGAGAAAAAGGTATGGAAATGTGATTGATCTCTTATACATAGTAGATATGCAAATTCCAAATTATGAGCTGTAATACGGCTAAGTTAAATCAATTCTTGCTGTTTAGAAGAACTTCTGTTTAAGATCTGTAGTACGGCTGGGAGAATGGCAATCATCAACAGTTCCCGACTGCGCAGCTTGTGAATGTGGTATCCAATTAAACGGTTTAAGATAAACGAGATAACTTTTCATCCGTCCTACAACCCAGCTACCTAAAAAAACTATATCGGTTTATTGCCTTTTGAAAAAATGTCGAGTTCACCGGTAGGGTAACTATACGTGATGCCTCTAAAAGGTCTGTACCACACATTTCTGTGCCATTGCAAACAATAGTAGATTATGCAATGAGAGAGAGAAATGCGTTATTTTGTTGAGGTGTAATTTCTAACTCGAGGGCGAAGCCCGAGAGCCAGAAATTGCACTGAAGCAAAATAGCATTCTCTCCGAGTTGCATATATTATTTGTTTCACGTTGCAGGAAGATTTAAAACGAAAAACCTGTATTTTTTAAACGTCATTTATGACATTTTAGTTACAATTATTTTGAAATTAGTAGCCTTTGGTAAATTTTAAAGTTGGTGACACTGTAAGTCATTATGACAAGAGCTCACAATTATATCAAATTCCAGGTTACCAGCTTAGTTTTTGCGTCAGTTTGTGTCAAAACTGACGCAAAACCTAACCTTCTAACCTCGAATTTGACATAATTGTTGTGTCAGTCATAATGAAAACTCCCTAGGGAAATTTTTGTTTTATTTAGTCTCTAGGGAGTAAATGTTTTACTTCTGTCACAATTTTGATGCTATACAAACCGACTTCTACTCCCGGTCGTGGAAAAAGCTACTTACATGTTGGACACAGCTTGCATAATAATTAACATAGCAATTAACCCTTGACATATTCATAACATCTTCATGCCATTTGCTTACTTAATAGAGAACTTTCGCTGCTGAGCACGTCACCTAATTTGAGTATTTCAGGATGGCGCTTAATCAGTAATGGTAATCATTTTCAACTGTAGTAAGAAAACAGTCGATGCATTGTGTATAATTTTAGGATCAGTGTCAGATATGAAGACGAAAACGGACGTAACTCTACTTTCTCTACTTCCAATAGAAATTCGCCTCTTGAATCTCTTGAAAAATATCAAAAATGTATAGGCCAACTGGCAGAAAGTTTTTGGTGGGCCGATTCCGGAGGGCCTATTATGAGAAACGATTTTGGAGAAGCCGAGCTGCTGTGGTTCCAGGAAGGCCTAATTTCATGGACTGCAGGTTGCAATGGTACAGTGTATACTAGCATCTCGCCATACACATCATGGATTAACACAACTGTAGAAGACCCTGGATGGCTAATCAATAAAAACATCGATTTTAATGCGGAAATAGATCGCAGAATAGAAATAACCAGATCAGCTTTCATGAAGTATAAAAAGATTCTATGCACTCGACAGCTAGATCTAGGGATGAGAGTAAGAGTACTGAAGTGTTACGTTTGGACAGTACTTCTGTATGGATGTGAGGCTTGGACTATTAAGAAGGAGATGTTAAATCGAATCAACGCGTTCGAGATGTGGTCATATAGAAGAATGCTCCGAATTCCCTGGACAGATCGAACAACTAACGAAGAGGTACTACGCCGACTGAGAACAGAAAGAGAATTGGAGAGGCTTGTTAAAAGACGCAAGTTAACATATTTTGGACACATAATGCGCCACGATAAATACACACTTCTACAATATATAATCGAAGGGAAAATTCAAGGAAAGAGAGCTAGAGGTAGGAGGAGGACATCCTGGATGAGCAACCTAAGAAATTGGCTAGGACTTAACAGAGAAGATTTAATTCATACAGCACGTGACAGATGGAGATATGCCACGATGATCGCCAACCTCAGACTATGAGACGGCACCTAAAGAGAGAGAGAGAGAGAGAGAGAAGACCATTGAATAATTCATAGTTTCACTTATGTAGCGTCGTTAAAATAAGTCCGAAATGTAACATTATTAGATATATTTTAGAAATCGTATTTACAATTTTGTTTCCTTCTTGCAACTGGAAAATTTAGATGTTTGACATCAAAATGATTAATATTTAATATTGTAGTGAAGTACATACAATATAAATTCAGCTTGACTTTTGGTTAGAAATGGCAGAAATTAAAATTGCAGGTTTGTCTTGGAAAAAGCAGCTGTACGAGGTACAGCTTCTTAGTTTCTCACAAAAAAGAGCCAACCTGCTTCAAATCAGCTAGAGTAGTTAAATTGGTAGCTGCTAGAACGCAGATTAACTGATCTTTTACGTTTACCATGCGAACAATCTGAAATTTCCTAAAACTTACCACGTGGGCCGAACTAGCTTAATTCGGCGCTTTTTGGATCGTGGATTATAATCAGCTGTGCACCCTGCAAGTACCTTCAAAACGCAAAAGGAATCAAGATGATTCCGATAACAATAAACACACTACAATTAAATAGGGTTTATTAACTGTTTAAGATGTGATGATCATCAGAAATAGTATAACTGGTTTGTAAAATATTTTAAATTTACAGTATAATGCAGCAAGACTTTAAGAAAAGTTTCCACACGCATTACTCGAAAGAACCCCTTTTGAGGGTTTTTAGTCAATTAAAATCGTCGATTAAATCGAGAGATGTGCACATCGCTGTCAATCAGAAATACCTTAATTTTAGGTCACCGATAGCATGAAACGTGGGTGCGCATTTTACAACAAAGCAGGGATTACACTAATAAAAAATTCTGGAGTTATAATTACAAAAGTTATTTAAACCCGGATATTGGACGAGATATCGTGATTACAATAAATTTAATATTCTGAATACCAGGCATGTATTCGGTTTTAATGATACGTAACCCGTCATATATCCTGGCGTCGTAATTAAATTAGATTCACCACACTAAGCCTTTAGTGCCCGCAAGATCCCGAAGATAACGCAGTGCGTGGGTTGCCATTCGATTGTGGGTTTTTCCAAAATCAGACAGGCTGACTCTGAATGCCTATAAATGCAATATTTTGCATATAAGCTATAACAATCCTAAACTGGACTACATTTTAAATGGAATTACGCTGACAAAAGTAGACATGCAGGTGGATCTGGGCTTCGCGATGACTGCAGATCTGAAGTGGTCCCATCATGTCACATCTATAGTGAAAAAGGCTAATGTCATGTTATATTTGGTAAGGTGTGCTTTTAAAGATATAACTCCAGAACTAATGCTCATGATCTATAAGGTATATATTCGCCCAATACTAGAGAATGCTGCCTGTCGCCAATAACTGCAATAAAAGAGCTAAAAGCGGCCAATTAATATGGGAATGACAAAATTAGAAAGTCGATCATACCTGATTTTATTGTCAGCTTTCGAAACAAAATGCTCCAAACTTTAATTAAGCACAAGCTGGGTGTCTTGGAATTCGTGTTGCTGGTTCGAGTCGCCGAAGAGAAATGCGTCTCGCGCCGCAAGAAGAGGTAAGACCAACGCTGCGCTCCAACGATAACGAGCGAAAATTTTTACTATTCTGATACAGGTACAAAACTGGAAAATTGAACATTTCGAAAGACTAACTGATTACAATGCAAATAAAAATATACAGATTGGGTCTGAAATGATTGGGTAAATCGATGAAACGATTATGCGAATCGAAAAATGGTTTCAAGTTTCTTCTTCTTCTTCTTCTGATGGGGCTTGCTGTAAGCTGCACTGAGGCCTATTGGTCCATTGTGCTCCCACCTAATTTGTTATGGGTCTCGTTCGAAGAGGCCGGTTTCCAACGCGAAGGAAAGAATCCTACCCATAGGAACGTCCCTTATTGCCTGGGGTTCCACCAGGCCTGCTCCAAAATGTTTATGTCGCAGTGTTAGGAGAGCCACACATTGACATAAAACATGAATTGAGGTTTCTTCCTCCAACTGGCACTTTCTGCAGGTGGCATCATTTACGATTCCAATTGTGAATAAGTGCTTCTGTAAGTGACCGTGTCCTGTTAGTAAACCAGTCACGATCCTAATGTTTTTCCTGCTCATTGACAGGAGAGTAAAGGTTTTGGTAGGCGACATTTCCCCGATGAGGAGTTTTTCCTGACGTAGCCTTGGTACCGAGGCCCAGTTGGCGCTGGATTGGTTACTTAACCAGCGCTCAACTTGTCGCTTTGCGGTGGCACGGGTAATTCCTAAAGCCAGCTCAGGGCCGATGAGCGGCTCTTGAGAACCTCTTCTGGCTAGAGCGTCAGCTTCTTCGTTACCCTCTATTTCACTATGGCCTGGTACCCATAGTAGTTTCACCCAGTTTGTTGTACCGAGTCTGTTCAGTGTCTGGCAACATTCCAGAACCAACCTGGAATTGATTCTGGGTGAACTCAATGCTCTTAGTGCTGCCTGACTGTCTGTGCAGATGTAAATATGCAGATTGGAATAATCTCTTTGAAGGTTCTCCTGAGCACAGGTTAGGATGGCAAATACCTCCGCCTGGAATACAGTGGCATGTTTTCCTAGGGCAACGGTGAGTTTGAGCCTCGGTCTACAGCCGTAGATGCCAGCACCAGATCCCCCCGCCATCCTGGAGCCGTCTGTGTACCAAACAAGTCCCCTTGGAGTGAGAAGACGCTGTTGCTGACACCAATCGTTCCTATCAGGGATGAGTACCTGAAATGCTTTATAGAACATGTAAAGCGGAGCCATGAAGTCGCTCCTTGTGAGAAGTTCTGGGACCTTCTCAAAATGTTGGATGATCCCTGAGTGTCCCACTTGTTCCCCTTTCATGGCCCACATCTGGCCTTGGCTTAGTCTGTAGGCTGATTTCCTGGCCTCCGCCTCAATCACTAGGTGGAGGGGCGGAAGCCCCAGAAGCACCTCCAGAGCTGCCGTAGGAGCAGTGCGCATTGCGCCAGTTATGCCTAAACAAGGCAATCTCTGTAGTCTGTTGAGGCTGTTTCTGATTGTTGCCTTGCTGGTTGCTGGCCACCAAACAAGAGCAGCATATGTTATTATTGGTCTTGTAACCACCGTGTATAGCCATTTGGTGACACGGGGCTTGAGACCCCAGCTGGTTCCAAAGGTCCGTCTACATCTCCACAGAGAAGCAGTGGCCCTTTGAATTTGTCTCTCTACATGAGTCCTCCAGTTCAGCTTTGAATCCAGGAGAACTCCAAGATATCTGACCGATTCGGAGGGCTGGAGAGCTTTTCCGAAGATTGTGGGCTGTCTGAGACCCTCGATTCTCCTTCTTTTGGTGAAGATGACAAGTTCTGCCTTGGTAGGATTAATCCTGAGCCCTTGCCTTACACACCAGTTTTGTACAGTAATGAGGGCTTCTTGCATGATCCCACTTACTGTGCCAGCAAACTTTCCCATTGCTAATATTGCAAGGTCATCAGCGTAACCTAGCACAAAGATGCCTTTTGCAGAGAGCTCCCTTAGTAGCCCGTCCACGACCAGACACCATAACATTGGAGACAGGACTCCACCCTGAGGACAGCCCCTAGTGACCGTCGCTCTTATGGAGAACTCGTCTGCTGAAACGATTACCTGTCGGCCCGACAGCATAGAACCGATCTATCTTATCAACGAGGGTTCGATCCCGTGCCTTTCGGCCGCTACACAGATAGAATCGAAGGAGGTATTATCAAACGCCCCTTCTATGTCTAAGAATGCACCGAGCGAAAGCTCTTTGTGGTGCAGGGTTTTCTCTATCTTTGAAACGATCGCATGGAGTGCCGTCTCAACTGACTTGCCTTGTTGGTAGGCGTGTTGTGATGGGTGCAGCGAAAAGCCACCAATGCTCCATCCTTAATATACCTTTCAATCAGTCTCTCCTGCACCTTTAGCAGGAAAGAAGTCAGGCTGATAGGTCTAAAGTCCTTTGCGGTATCATGCATTGCATGTCCCGCTTTGGGTAGGAAAATTACTTTGACCGTCCTCCAGGGCACAGGAATGTGTCCTAGGGCCAGGCTAGTACGAAAAATGTGATATAGGGGCCGTAACAGCACCTCCAATCCATGCTGTAGCAGAGCCGGAAAAATTCCGTCAGCACCAGCGCTCTTATATGGTTCAAAGGTGAACAGTGCCCACTTCAAACGATCTAGACTCACTACCTTTGAGGCCGTCTTCCAGTCCATCGCGGTGTGCGCGATGCGTGGGGGCCTCTCAGGTAGAGCTTCTTGTACAAGACTGGAGCCGGGGAAGTGAACATCAATGAGATGCTTGAGAGCCCCCTCTCTGGTGTCCGTGAAGGTACCCGATGGGAGCTTCAGCATCCCCAGCCTGGAACCTGGAGTTTTGGAAAACACCTTTTGCAGTCTAACTGCTTCTGGTAGGCATTCAATACTTTCGCAGAAGGCCCGCCAGGTGTCTCTTCTACTTCTGCGTATGCAGCTTTTGTATGACCGGAGGGACAGTTTATAATTGTCCCAGTCCAGTTGAGACTTTGTGAGTCTGGCTCTATTAAAGAGCCTGCGCGTTTCTTTGCGGAGGGACTGGAGTTCGGGGTTCCACCATGGAGTCCTTTTACCATCCCTGCATCGCTTCACAGGGCAATTAGTCTCGTATGACTCTATGATGGAGCGGTGTACAAGATCAACGCTCTCTTCTAGCTCGTCAGAATTTTTTGGAATGATTCTAACCAAATCTAACCTATTTCGGAGGTCCTGTTTATAGCCTTCCCAATTGGTTGCTCTGGGATTTTTAAAAATATTCGACGCTGGCGGCCGCTTTAGATTTAGTATGAAAGTGATATGACGGTGATCCGAAAGGGAGGGTTCCGTCGATACCTGCCAGTCTTTGACTAACGGAGCGACCGTAGCGGTGCCCACTGTTATGTCGATGACTTCTTGCCTTCTGTCGGTGACAAAGGTAGGTGTAGTACCACAGTTTAGTACCTCCAACTTCGTAGTGTAGAGATACTCCATTAGGCCTCTACCTCGTGGGTTGATGTCCGTGCTGCCCCAACAGATGTGGTGCGCATTGGCGTCACACCCTACCAGCAGAGGTAAATTATTTGTGTCACAGTAGCTTACCAGTCCCTGAAACTCTGGGGTAGGTGGCAGTTCCTGTGCATCGTAAGGGAAGTAGGCAGAACTAAGAACAAAGCTCCTCCTGCTGTTGCCATCTATAAGACCAATTTTGACTGCCACTAGATCCCTGGAACAGAAATTGGGCAATATATGTATATCGGTTAGTCCCGAAGAGTATATGCAAACTCTCGGTATAACCGCACTTGTGCAATAAAACAAAGAACCGCTAATGAGACATAGTCCCTGGACAGAGCCATGTCGTACCCATGGTTCCTGAATAAGTGCTATATTAATATTATCATTTGTAAGCCTCCTCTGCAGAGCATAGGAGGCTGCTATGCTGTGTTTCAAGTTTAGAAAAAGTTCTGTTTATTACAGTTACGCTTTTGCTTGTTTACATCCGTGTTGCTCTAACGCGAGGAAAAATTTTAAAAACCAGACTGTATAGTCAGTCATAGCTTTGCTATTTACCAACCGTTGATGAGATCAGCTTTGCTTCGTTTTATCAACACGGGAACGGTAATACTTGATTACCAAAGCGGTCGAATAACTCTATAGTCAAATTACTTGTTAATAATAGTATTTTCAAATAAAAGAGCTAAAACAGCTTTTCTGTTTACTATTTTTGTTTGTGTAAATAACTATCAACTTCTTGTACTGTGACAATGTGTTTGCTTATAGTCGAAATGTTTTTGAACAAGGATTACCAATTCCTTATCATTTTAGGCTTGGCCATATATATATTTTTGAAGTATGTCTTCCATGTATGTACACATATATTTTAACTGTTATATACAGCACATTAGCTCACTATTCCGTAACATCTTCTATCTTTATAGAAGTTGTTTTTGCGTTCACGCTATTCCAAACTATTTTATAGTATACACTATATGACTCTTAAAACCAGGATGAATTTAATATAACAGCGTATTTCAAATGTGGCGCTGCAGCTAAACAAAAAAAATCGCTAGAGCGTGTAAACCTGAGCAAGATAACGCTTTCGTATTGCAATAAACCCTTGTTTGTTTACAAAACGAAGCTTTCCATTTTTAGGTATTGCTTCTCTGATACCAAAACCAGCTATTACGACGTTACCTACCGGAGATAGCAGACTCTCGGTGATCTTAGGGTTGAATAGGTTACAGTGGCGACAGGCGTAGGACGAGCTAACGAATAACCAATTTTATTACATTATTGTAAAGGACGCCCTGTATATACTTAATGCAAATAGACTGTTTTGTTTCACTTCTTTGTTTGGGTGTATTCCACAACAGAAATCTGGCTCTGAGCTAACACAGCGGCAAAGAATATAATGGGATAAAATAAAGCTCAACAGACATATTATTGTTGATATGCTACTGGCAAACTGTCCCCTTCACCGAGAGCATTTTGCTTACAGAGCAAGGTTATCAACAGGAAGAGCGATCCACCATCTCACTACAAAGGTGGAAAACGCAGGAAAACAAAGAGACCTTCCTAGAGAAACCTTTAGAAGCTTTTGACAATAAATGCCTGCTTTAACTTTACTAGAGCCACCATAAAGCTGGGCCTGAAAGAAACCTGGTGAAGGCGGATAGATTACATTTTATGATGTAGGGTGGTATACACATCGCTGTTGGACGAGACTCTGGCACGTGTGGTACAGGATTTTTCCCTTTCTGTGAAATCTTGTTATGGATGGACTAGTGAGGATCTTCAGTAACAAAGGAGCTGGAGCCTTGTTTGAAAGATATGACAGCTTCGAAGCACTTGATAGCAAGAAATCTTCTAAAATAGTTGTGCAAGATTCATACGAAATTTTTGCTGATTATAGAATCAAAACACTCATTCTTGTTTTATTGTATATCTATGTGCTTGCCAGATGAGATAAAATATTTTTAGCTTTATTGTAGAACGGCAACAGAGGGTATGTTCACGTACTTAAAGAACGGTTTGCAAAAGGAGCACACAGGATTACATAGAATTGCGGTTGTGTTCCTATTTGTCGTCATTTTGGGTAACCCTATTCTATAACTATTGTTAAATTTGAATATTGGTCTCTCACATACTTTTCCACCGTTTTAGATCTTGTGCAAGATTCCTTATTCTCCCCAAGGTCGCAATATTTAATTTGCCTTCTTGTGTTCAGCCCAGTCGCAGTTTAATGAGACCAACTTCATTATTATGTCGTCTATAGTTTAGATGTTAATAGCCATTTTGATTTTATGGTCTTTCTAGTTATACCAAGAAATTATCTCTGAATTGCTGGCTTATTTACTTTCACTTTGCGTATTGTTACTTTAATGAGCAACTAGATTTTCACTAGATTTCCAGAAACTGCCCACCCTTGTGTATCAGTTGATTTTATAATTGTCCTTACTGGGATATCTGTATTATCCTACTTTTTTCTGTAAATATATTTGTACTGTATTAAAATTTGGCTTTTATGTGAAATGGTATATCTCTTTCCTTATACTATTTTAAAAACCTGGAAGATAATGAGTACACCTGAGATACTACGCTAATTAACAGTAATTTTCGTGATTTGCCTTTGTAAGTGATCTATCATTGAGCCCCTTCATAGTGGGTCAAATTGCCAAGAAAGTTATAATTATATTTTATTGTCATTTTTTTGTATGAGTACAATAAATAAATAAATAAAAATAAATTAATAATTCTAACGGGGCGCCGTTACGCTTCTACGTCTTACATCTTAATGATAATTGTTCCCATTAAGCAAAAAAAAACAGAAATTGCTATCTAACGTTTATTTACAATATACATATACAATTAGCTTCAAGTCATGACATAATATTTGCAGAAATGTTTCAGACAGGCAAAAGGAAATGGCGAAAGTTTACACTTGTGAAACTAATAAAGGAATAATGAAAGGTAGTGATATCGATAATGATATTTATTTAATGTATATGTGTAGTGTCATTTTGTCTGAAGAATTTATTTGGCCGCAAATGTAGCAATTCTTGATTTTATGTTAAGATTCTTCTCGTTTTCTACTAGTTGTAAATGTGATTTTTTTATTATTGTGCATAGTTCTCTTGTCAAAATGGAATGCGAGAGAATAAATTGCGGTACGATTTTTATCACAATTTATTGCTTACATGAGCACACGTCTCCCAAACATGAATGCAAACCGAAAACGGAGTGAGGCTGACATTCGCATGAGAAGTTAGTTTACTTTAAGAACCGAGTTTTCAGCAGGCCTTTTGTGTACGAAAATGTATGTACTACAAATGTGACTAGCTGTTGACGATGAGCAACACAAAGCATCAGTGCACACAATTGTCACTCTCGAGTAGCAGGGTTATCTGTTGAAACTACCCTACATTAAGTAACTGAACGCGACTAGAAATTGTCAAACCAGCAACCACTACAGACAAATTTACAATAACTGAACTATGGCGCCGTACACAATTCAATTACAGCATACGACACTGTAATCTATTCCTAAACGATATGCTCAGGCTCGTACTGTACTCCATGAGCAAAAACGCTACAATAGGAGTTCGGCAAATATGTGAGAAGTATTTTTGTAGGTCTATTATTTCGCTCACTCAAAGTGGCTCGACAACGATGAAAATCGGAATAAAGGTACGTGTCATGTACCAGGTGTAGACGGGTGATCACCAAAAGAAGGCCACAGAATGTGCTGGTTTCTGGTCCTATCTCTACAAAGCTACAGGCTTGGTCCCAAGGTTTTTCCCCAGTATGCTGGCTCGGAATAGTAAGAGCTAAAGGATTTCGGAAGTGATAATTTTTTGCCCAGGATACTAATAAAGTCTTTCTCTAGGTGTTCCTCATGAAATTACATTAGAGCCCTAAGACGAAAATACATACAGTAAGGGGATGGATGGCACAAAGAAAAAGGGCGTGAAATATTCCAACACCGTGAAGTGACTATGAAAGCGAATCTGGAATACCCTACCAGAGGGTGAAAAGCGGCCTGGGTTTAGTATATTTCTTAAATGTTCTTGAATCATAGCACTGCAAGGTGAATTTCAGTGGCTGATTCTACCATTAGAAGCATAGAGAGGTGAACGACCTCTGTGCACATTTTATTAGATATGTTAATATTGTGACGACACTGACTTTATAAGCATTAAGGTAAAATTTAGTATGCGCCAACATTTCAACTTCACAAATGGAATACGAAATTCGTATTTTTTAAATTATTAAAGTCGTTCACTTTTCTATATTCGCGATAGTATCACACAACAGTACTAAGTGGCAAATTGCGAGACGTCGGAAGAAGGTAAGAATCCACTAGGTGTACCTACGAAAGCATCTGCATCGATGCACCAGTAGCAATCACTAATCTGCCCAAAATGCTGCAGGTAATAGCTATTTCTAAAATATTGAATTTTAAAAACTAATATAGTCCAGGGGATTATACAACTAAAATATATTGTGATAGTTGCAGACTAGGACTGCCGATCTATTGTTAAAAAAATATTAAAATTGTTATGTTTGGATTAAAAATGAATGGTTATTGAAGTTAGTAAAGAGCAATTTCTAATTAAAAAGTAATAAATTAGAACAAACTATAAGATAGTCTGAAACAATATGAAAGTCATAAGCTGAATTAATATTTAAATAAGTTACTTGGAATTTGTCAGATTAATTAAAAAAATGTACTGTATGTAGTAAAAAGTAATCCAGGATGTTAGTTTAAAACATTATGTTTAAAATTGAGAATTGCTATAATAAAAATTATTATTACCTAACAACTGATTTCGATTTTTAAAAACTTAGACATAATTATTTTGAATTGAAAATAAATTACTAAATAAACCCGTTTATAATCAAAATGTATTAATCGACTGATATACAAAGATGCAAAGGACCAAATTAAGTAAAAAAATGGAATAAACGAGACGGGTTTTAATGTAAAGAAGGGGACCATACAGTTAATAGAAGAAGAACTACGAATATTGGAATTGGTGAGATGAGTCCGTACTAATTGGGTTGGCTAGAAGAGCTGTGGATTTCTGTCAATACGTAGATACCTGTAAATAATTTGAATGTGTATGCTGGCATATACTTATTAATGGATTAATTATAACCCGGAACGGGAATTGCTGGTTCGAGTTCGTGCGGGTCGCAGTAGAGGTGGGGACATCTGTGAATTACATTTTCATTGGGCTGGCTATCACAAATTCATCATGCGGGTCGGTGTTTATGGAATGGAATATGAGGATTGGATACTATTTTGGTTGCTGTAAAGAAGATTACATCTTGGATTTGCGGTTGTATGTAGTAAAGGATCTACAATATAGGAGAGCTGGGTGACTTTTGTATTAGTAGCGTGACACGCTGGAGATGTTTGGTTCATTGTAACACTGTGGATACTAATTGAAGTAGGGCTCCTGGTTGAAGATTCAAATATATGTGACAAAATAGCTTGGTTATATTTGTGCTGTTTTCTACAGGAGAATTGGATCAATTTTAAAAGTGGACGATATCCAGGTATATGTAATTAATAAACATTAATTAGTATTAACAGCGTAATAATCAATTACTTACAAAAATACTTACTCTTTTCAACATATTGGAACTGATTTATGTTAATGTATGTATGTAGGTATAATCTATAACCTCGTTTTACCTTGCGGTGTAGAGGCTGGTGCTTTATGTGCTTGCATCTGGCGGTACAATGCTCAACTTGCCCCGGATTCGGGATACAAAGTTGGAGCCCACCTTTTGTGCTTGCACAGCAACCATTGTGTGAGTTGTGTGTGTGTGTGTAATGTTGACCTTGTTACTCTATCTTTTAGGTCTGTGGTTCTGAGTAGAGCACAGTTAATTTGGTGCCCGACTCTGAATGGTCTCACCCAGAGCCCGGTTCAAATCGCAAGGCTGAGGCTGCGGAAAATTCCGGCCGTCGCGGGTTACGAACCGAGGACTTGCTTAATGCAAGGCAAGCGCTTACCCATCTACGCTACTCGGCTTCTTCGATCTGTGTTAATTAAATATAAATTCAGCTAAGTGTCAATATTAGTAAGTTGACAGTGACAGTTGAAAGACTTAAAGTAATTCTGTAATAACTTGGCAATAACCAAACGTTTTTATACAATAAGTTTGAAAAAATTTTCTAAGGCAAGTGTCCACCTGAGATGGGATGTTTTGTTATAAACTGAGCCAGCCAAGTCAAAGAAATAAAATAAAATATTAGGGCAAATATTTTATTCAAAGTATTTTGAAGTCAATACTATATCAATATGTACCTCATGCACCAAGTTGGCATTCAGGGGCTGTATAAGGGATGTTGTAAGCAAATGCTATATAGTAGGCTTTCGGCAAACTAGTGCACTGAGCCAGCACTACGTCACTGTCAAGGGCTGTCTAAGATTTTTACAGCGAAAATTATGGACGGGACTTTCAAGTAAATATATATCTATATCAGCCAAGTCAGGAAGGCGAGCCAAGTAAAGAAACACTGAAAATCACGTGACAGAAAGGCGTTCTGTGGTTGGCCGTTTCGAAGAGAAGGTCGAACACCGCCTATGCACGCCTTTACACTAGAGGAGGAATGAACGTTGTTTTGTTGTGCGGTAATTTCTTTTACAGCAACATACAACGGACGTTTAGGTAAAATGCGCACCGTGTGAAACTGGTTTAAGCTGCACTGAGAACTGCCAGAATATTTGTTTACATGGCTCGCCTTCGTAACGTGGCTCAGGTTTAGTGCACCAATCCGCCATTACTTCGGTATCAAGGGTTTTTTATATTAGGAGCGGTGACTATGAACGTTACTGAGCTAGCGCCGGTACGCAATGCAAACATGTTTCTTCTTGGACTGGGTTTCTCCAGACAAGGAAAATATTTTGGCTAGATGAGGCTTCATTCACGTCAAGTTACCAGGCTGGAGCTAGCTTCCTACCCAGGAATCGCGCGCGGCCTAAAGTCTTCAACGGCGGGCGCCTTAGAACCTCATCTGACAGGAGCTTGTGGCGTTCTCAGTCCCTGACTCTCTTAGCCATTGGTTCTTCAGCTGGAAGAAACGGTACTGAAAATCTTTCTTTCTAGCCATACTTTCGTTCTTTTGTACTCTCTCTGATCTTCCTCTGCCGATAAAACTTGCAGGGAGAAGAGCAATGGGAAAAAGCACTGCGTTTTGCATAGTGCCGCGCATCGCGTGGTCGCCACCAGAATCATGCAACTCCAAAAAGAGTGATATTTGAATAAAGTGTAGCAAGATGCAAATTACAAATATTTAAAATTATTTGCCGGAAAGATTTGCATAGGAGCAAACGTTACAATTGTCTGTTCTTTTTTTGCACTTGCTGGGTGTGTTATATCGAGATATAAAAAAAAACTGTTTCTCAGCAGGCTGTGGAATAAAAAGTCACGTCTTTATTTGTGTCAGATAATAATTAGTTGTCATTTTCTATACGAATCTGTCAGATGGTTAAAAGATTTCTGCTCCTAAAAATGACGTTTCATTATTATTTAACTAGTGAATCACCCGAGTTACCCTTCGGTTCGCAAATTTAGGAGAGATTCATTAATATAAATTTAAAAAAAGATGGACTGGCCGGGAATTGTACCCGCGCCGCCCGCGTGGCAGGCGAACATTCTACCACTGAGCTACGGAACTTTGTTGAACGACGCGCTGCTGTAGTGCTATATAATAAATCACCTGAGCTACGCTTAGTTTGCTAATTAAATAATCTAATTAAAACCTTTTTTGAAAATAAAAACTGGCCTACGATGTAATTCTAACAATTAGCAACATTTTAAGCCATCATATAGCTTAATCGGACCAGTATCGTCGGAGGAGCTAGTGACCAAAGATACAAAGAGACCAACGATTTTATGTAGTGGATTCCAGCTGACACAAGTAAAGACGTGACTTTTCATCCCACAGCCTGCTGAGGAACAGTTTTTTTTTAATCTCTCGATATATTGTGGTGGTTGCATACCAAGACATATAGTTTGTGAAAATTAATCCCTAGGTATGACATTATGTAGAGCATGATAAAAATATGCAATTATAAAAATACACAGATGAATTTGAGTATAAGAAAGAACATCATAATTATTCAAAGGTGTATTTAGTAAATTAGAATTTAAACCAAGTCCAAAACTTCAGATTAAGGAACAGAAAGGTTCTAACATATGATTTAAATAGTGCTTGAATTAAGGTGAAAAGTTAATGTCGAATAATTATGTGAATAAGTCATGCAATATGTCAGGTATAAATAAATGTACTAGTATATTTTCTAGGAGTGTTAAATTAAAAAAACAATGCATGAAAGATATTACTATGGAAAAATTATTATTAAAAATAACAAAGACATTTTGATTCTAAAATGTAAAAACATATTTTCTGAAAATAATCAAAATTTAAAATAAAACCCTCTTATAAAATGATTTTTATTAATCTGGTTGGTGTATAAAAGGGTATACATGGTGCTAAATTAACGAGATGGAAAAAAGTAAATTTTAAAATAAACTGTATAATGTATTTATAAAGAAGGAGGTGTATGATAGAAGTGCTATAAGAAGTTAAACGGCTACAATTTACTAAAAAGAGTTTTCTGGAATTGGGTGTTGTACTGAGTTTATTGTTGGTTGATTACATCATGTTAATTGGATAACCGGCGTTGCATTTATTAGTAGTGGGCCACATCGAGCTTCTTGTTGGAGTGGACGTCTTGTGAATTGGATCTCGTCGAGATTCTTGCTAGAAATTGTGGACATTTTGTCAGATTTGGGAAGGAGGTATTGTAGTTATTAGTAGTAGACCTTATCAAGCTTCTTGGTGGAAATAATGAGTATCCTGTCATATTTGGATAAAGGACGTTTGCAGTTACTGAACTTCTGTAAGCAGACGGAATACGCTTGGATCAATGAAGAGGCAGATTGAAGTGCTTGGTGAGGTGGCAACTACAGGGTGAAAGAGCTGAAAGTAAAACATTATAATAAAGTGAATAGAGTAAGGAATTACTTACATTTTTATGTTTACCAAATGATAAGAATTGTAACAAGTGTGCTTTTGACTAATTTTCCAATTCCATAGTCTTTTGACATTGATAGTTGTCGAACTGTCATATACTTTTTCAATTATAATGCATGAACCAGATCTGATCTAAGAGTAGTTGTTCTGCTGGAGACATATTTATTAAAATCAATAATCAATAATTTATATCAAAGCGCATATAGTTTACATAAATTCATCTGAAACAGGAATTTGTTGTAATCTAAAAAAAATAATATCATACCGGGTTATAGAATAAAAACATATTTCTCATGTTTATCATCTGAGAGTTGTTTTTTCCATATTTTGTTGAGTTTGTTACTTGCAGAATTGATTCACTTAAGACTTTATCGTTCAGTTTTTGCGAAAATTTACCTTGTTGAGTGGGTAAGTTTAAATCTTTTTGGATCTTATTTAATGCCTGCGTTTTTCAATTTGATTATTAGTGGTACTAATTTATTTAGCTGGAAATCGGATTGGTGGTTTTACTACCGGAATATTTAATATTCAGCGAAGCATGCAATTCCCTTAGAAAGGTGAAGTCATACAGATATTATTTAAGGTAGATTCTCATTGATTTCCTTAACATTCATCAGAAAGAGGCATTTAATTCTATATGTATAATACGAAAAAATTAAGTTTACCCGCCACTTGTGGGGCGCCAGAACCTCGTCCATTGTTTAGCAGCGTGTACAAGTGTGCAGGTTGAAATGTCAGTGACTTTGACAGTTTGATGGTGTGGGCATCTTTTGTACCCCAACACACAACACATAGACCCACTATTTATCTAAATGACATACTGACCAGAAGTGATGTGCCTTTATGACATTAAAGCAATAAAGTGACCATTAATGGTGGTCAATGCCATAGAGACGCGTATTAACCGTTATCTCAATGCTCAATCTCTTGAAAAGTAAGGGGTTGGCCACAAAACTTGGATTCGTGGCCCACCCTCTGTATATACAAATGAACTTTATTTTTGCATATTTCTGGTCACTTTGGAGTCGGTTTTGGATTTTATTTATAAATGCCAATTTTACCGCAGTGTGTTCATTTTTTAAAAAAATTATATAACAAAATTAATATAGTCATATTTGCTTACCTGAGCCTATGGCTTCCATAAAACAGTAACAGCTTTTCTTGCTACAGTATATGTTTTATCATATTACTATAAACAAATTAAAAATGATGGACGAAACCTCTAAAAATACTATAACAATCTGCTGGCATTTCGCTGACTTCATTAATAATACTGGTGCAGTAAACAGAAAAAACCATATCTATCAAAACCAGTGCAAAGATTATCATAATTATCTCTCGACAAAATGTAAATAATTTTAAAGCAGGCATCTCAGTCAGTATGAATTTAATCTAGCATCAGTCTGTTGCCATGTATATCATTGCGTTTTGTGTATTTGTGGTATGCAACATTCTTGCTGGACAAAGTAAGTTTCAGTGTATCTTCGCTCCCCACCTGATACATTATGCACCTTCTTTCGTAACTATTGAGGTATAATCTCTGAAGCTACCAATAAAACATACATTTAGTACATCACATAACTTTACTTTACGGGAGGAACTCTAATTATTATGGATTTGGATGAGCAGTGAATTCAGAAATTGTAGTTGCCACTAACTAGATATTTAGCATCAGTTTATAGTGACGCTCATTGAAGAAGGGGACATTTATTTTAAGCTGCTTGTAGCGTCTATCGATTATAAATCAAGTAGTACTTAATGTAAGGCGAATGTTATAGCAAAAATAGTTATCTGATAGCGATTCCAGGAAAACTGTAAGCTCTTACTGATAGTGCTTGTCTTAATTGTGTCAGTTCATAATTATGTTAACAGAATTAAATGTACTACGTTAATTGAAAGTACCTAAAAATGCAGGTCAGGAAACGGTAAACAAAAGAAGCCCTCTTATCGGCGCCAGTTTGATACCGAACAGAACGACCTGCGGCTTAGATAATGTGCAAAAAAGGATTTTTGGTGGAGATATGACGCATATGAAGGAATTCCCGTGGATGGCAGCTGTAGAGTTTCGCGACAGAACAACTGGGGAAAATGTAGGGGTCAAGTGTGGTGGCTCCATTCTAAACCACAGATTCGTCTTGACTGCTGCCCACTGCATATTAGATCCAAATTTTCAAATGTAGTTATTTCTTTTGCAGCTTTAGAGCTTTCATTAACCTTAAATTGTTTTCAGCGTAAATGTGCGATTAGGAGAATGGAACGTATCCTCAAATCCAGACTGCCACACTTTCCAAGAAATTAGCGAGTGTGCCGATGAAGTTAAAGTTATTTCCATAAAAGAGGAAATTATTTATCCACGATACAGCCCAATATCTGATTTGCATGATATTGGGTTACTATTTTTAGATGAAGAAATATCGTTCACTGGTATGCCAGTATAAAAGTGCTTTAGGTAAATATCTTTGATTATAAATTGTTTCAGATTACATTATTCCAATTTGCTTACCCAGTCCAGATCAACCAGAGCCTAAAGTTCAGTCGCGTATGACGATAGCAGGGTGGGGATTAACTGAACATGGTAAAGATATCTTACATATTCCTGATAATCGAATATCACTTACAGATTTAGCCTCCCAAACTATACTTTTCAATGCCTTTTCGTCGAGTTCTGTATTTTTCACTACTCGTTTTTTATATTGTCAGAGTACTGCGTTTTAAAATCTGAGCAGCCTCTTTCTCATTGTCCTGCACCATGTCTCACAACCGTCGTCAACCTTGTTGGAAACAACTCCAGTGCAGGGAAATTGGGCTTTTCTCTTTGAATGCGAAGAATAGTCATTAAGACCCTAGGATTGACAAAACCCGATTGGGGAATTACAGCCGTCGGAGTTACTGGAGTGTGAACCCATATTCTGGCTCAGAACCATAGGCTATAGATAGGTCAGACTTGTATTATGGTATTGTATACTCTAAGTTTCACTTTTATAAATACCGCTCTACAAATGAATAACTTATGGAGCGGAGGATCTTACTCTCAGATCTTCTGTTCTGTTAGCATCCGCTTCTTTACTTATTTGGTTGGTGATATGTTGATCGATTTTGTTGATGCGACATTGTTTTAATCTTTATTTTGTTTTATTTAACTCGCGAGAACACGCACTACGATTCAATTGACCGGATTTTTCTAAACTCAGGAGTTACGCTGATGGTAGTGGTCAGATGACGTTGTCAGTCTAGGAATACCTTACGCGTATTGATGTGAAAGTAATTTTTATTTGATTTTAATTGACTTGTGCAGGAAGGCAGTCGTTTTGTATAAAGGCACTGTCAATTTGACCGCGCGCGTGCTCTCCTGTAATAAAGATTTCGCAAACCAATTTAAGACTTATTCAGATATTTCTTCGTATGCACTACATGTACTACCATATGTATGTAGAATAACATTCTCTTTTGGTTGTCTGTAATAGTACTTTTACATTGTATATTTCGACAGAATTTTGTTAGTATTGCGTCTCTTTCATATTTTATGGAAAAATGATCGGAAACCTTCGGACAATGATTAGCTACGATCGGAGAATGATCAGGAACAATGATCGCATACAATCGGAGAATGATCACGAGCGTTCGAATAAGGATCGGGTACGCTCGGAGATGATCGCGAACGTTCGGATAATCAAGGAAAACGTTCGGTGATGATCGTGAAATTCGTGGAAATATCGGACACGATTGAGGAATATTCGGGCAAAATCGCAGAATAATCGGGTAAGATGGGTAAGCGATCGGTCATGATCGAAGAATGATTGGAAACTTTCGGACAATGATCACTACGATCAGAGAATGATCGAAAACGTTCGGACAATTATCGTACATTCGTAAATGATCGGGACGTTCGTAGAATGATCGGATAAGATCGAAGAATAAGCGGTTACGATTGGATAATGATCGATGAATATGTAAAATTGATTGCTTAAAATCGAAAAATGATCGGGTACGAAGAAATATCAACCCGGTCAGTTTGACCGTGTGCCTGTTCTTGAGGAAATGTCACTAGCACATGTTCTAATGAATTTCCTGGCATACTCCCGTCATTTCTCCAGTTGTCGTCTTATATTAAATATTTGGTCCGTCGCGTCGTTGGTCTTCTTTTCCCGAACCCACGCTGATGCTCCCTTATGTTATTTTGTCTATACGAACGTAAAGGTATATGAAATATTTTCTAAACAGTAGAAAATAACAAAATATATTGGTGCTATAACTGTATTTTGATTTCTCCTGGTATCTCTTCTGCAGTTGGTTTTGAAATGGTAATTGCAGCTCATAGAACAGGCCTCCTCTTTTAGTTGTTCTTTTGGGACATAAAAGTACTTTTCCAGATTTCTTAAGTTTTTTTCTTCATTACAATCCATCTTTGTTTATTTTTTTATCCTCGATTTTCTTCAAAACATTTTACCTTCCTGTACATAGAATTCTTGTTTGTTCTTCCTTGTATCTTGGTTCGTTGTACAACCACTCATGCCGTATTATGTTTAGTTTATTACTTGTGCTCTGCATTCATCAACCAATGTATCCATTTCCTTCATTTAGATTTTTCTAATACTTTCTTTGCTAAAACTTTTATGATGTACTACACCTCGGCTACACCTTCACTTTCAGTGTGTGCTTTAGCGACGAATCAATTCTAATAACACATTTTACTTAGGCCATACATCCCAAGTGAAACTGAAAGTAGAAGTACCGCTGATGTCGAACAGCGATTGTCGTGGAAGACTGAGGAGCAAGTCCATTACTAAAAACCAGCTGTGTGCCGGCGGCGAAAAAGGAAAGGATTCATGCAAGGGGGATTCGGGAGGACCACTTATGAATGTGTTTCCAGACAACGATGTTCTGAATCCGCAATGGTATCAAGAAGGGGTGGTCTCATGGGGCCGCGGATGTGGAGTTGAGGGGTTGCCTGGAATATACACCAAGGTTTCTGAATACAGGGATTGGATTATCGACACCATCATAACTAGATTAACGGACCCAACGCCAGTACCCTCTACACCATCTGTCCCCATTCAGTCAAAGTTACTTGATCCCTCTGAGAAGATATTCTTTTATAACGAGGATACTAATGCTTTTGAATAAGATGTATGCTACCAAACCAAGAAGTTTAACAGAATGTGCCATGTGCGGTCAAAATTTTATTTGGTATTTAGGTGATAAAGATTTTTCTAGCTAGTACTTGTTACAACGATCACATAGCTAATGTATTTCACTTTAAGACTAAAAGAAGCTCTTACAACATAATTTTACTGTTGGCCCTGGACAAAATATTGAAAAAATTAGTTTCTCTCTAAATAAATTTAGCTGACTTGTGAGATCTATGAAATGTACTATTCAATACAAAAAAACTGGGATAGTTGTTCTGTTGTGAATATGACTACTTTATTAAGTATAGTTGCTACCTATTTAGAACCTACTTGTTAACTTGTTTGGACGTTGCTATGGATCAAATTTGTTATCGTGAATGTAATTTCTTAAAGCCTCGTTTAAACTAATCAAATGACGATAAATTTTTTATCAAGGGCTGTTCCAGTTGCTCTTGTTTTGCGTAGTACATCTGTAATGATAGAAAGTAACTTAGTTCTTTAAGATAATTATATTTTTAAAAATAATAATTACTATACATCTTGTGATAGGTACTTAAGTCATTCCAGTTTCTTCCATAACAGAAATCTCGAATTTCTAAAAAATAAGTTTGGATGTTTAGATATTATAATAGTAGGTGTAGTGTACAACACAAATAAATATGTTTTTGGAATAGACTATAGTCATTTAATTTTCTGAATCTAAATGCAAATTCTATATATACAAAATGTGTAAGTGGTCCTAGACATGTGTTCATGTGGTACTACTGAATGTTTTCCCGAACTATCTATTTCATCCTTGATGATTTCGTTGGTTATAAACCATTGTACTTAACTTTCCGGTTAAAATGCTATTTCAGCTCATATTTGACTCTGTTTCATGGAAATTCGAACCACCACACCAAAAGCAGGAAATATCTATTTCAGTTAAAAATTGTATTTGTTTAGTAACAGCTGTCTTCATGGTGATGTCCAAATTGGCAGTTAGAAAGTGAGTAAGCAGCTATTTAATTTACGTACGTTTCGTTAGCAATACGGTAACTTCTTCGAGTATAAAAATATGTATTTAACATTTAATAAAGTGAAAACAATATTGATGATCAATTTAATTGGGGAGCATCAAGATTTGCTAATATGTTATACCTAGATTATTGATAAAGTATTACGAGAATCATGTATGTATTATTCAGAAATTAGAATGGAGTGTTAATTCCTCCCCAATTAAATTCATCATAATGTTATCACTTTATTCGATGTTAAATACATATTTTTATACTTTGAAGAAGTTAGAGCAATGCTAAGGAAACGTACGTAGACTAAATAGCAGAAAAAAATTAGCTCCTTAATCATTCTCCAACTCCAAATATGTAGGAAAATGTACTAAGTGCCAACGCTACGTACAAACTAAAAGCATGCTGCTTTAAGACTTCCGCGATGCTTAAAATGCTGGCGATAATCTAATTATCCAATTCCAAAAGACAGGAAAGCAAACTTGTCAAATGTGTTCTATGTGAAGGAAATTTTTGCGTTAATTGAAAAGGATCTACAATGTATAAGCTGAGACAATAAATTAATAAATCTCTGAAGACAGGTGTAACCTAAAATTCCCTACACTCAAACGCCACGAGAAAAATAAAAAAAGGTACAGTTTGCTAATATCATAATGCAACACACTACATTACCACAGCGTAGGAAAACTGAGCTTACCAGTTACGTTCAATAACCAGCAGCTTGAAATTTATCTTGATAGTTCTCACCTGGAAGAAATGTATCTGGACAAAAATTAAAACAGCTTTCTTTCAAGTTCAGGAAAATCTATTGGGTTATTGATCATGCACCTCTGCTTTCCTTCGAAAACAAACTGCTATTATTCCATGTCATACCAAGCCAGTCGTAGTTGTTTTCTGATAGCATCGGATATAAAACTTTTGAGCTAGCCACTGTGAGGAAGGATAAAGGGTTTGGCCTTACCCGTTGGCGAAAGTTATATTAGATATTTTGCCGGCTGGTAAATATTGGCCTAAATGGGCTAACTCGCCGAAAAGGGTCGAGGTTCCAGCTACGCTGAAAAAGAATAAAAAAATACGAAGGGAGAGGGCGTCAGGTTCTCGACGTCGACTAATCCTTGCATGGGACCATCACAAGGTACAAGATAAATCTAGCAGAACAAACAAAATAGTAACGACCAATAAACTATCACATCTTATATTCAAATTGGTACTATAGTGACAGAAACACATAAACACGCAATAATAAATACAACTACATAATAAACCAAGGCAGGCTATGACAAAATAAACACTTTAAAATAATTAGATAAGCGCGGCATAAACAATTAAAATTTCTTTCACCGGTAACGGCTTTCCGCGAAAAGAAAATTTACAATAAACTAACTGTGTAAGCAATTAATCTGCAAGCATCCTGTGAGGCGGTATGCTGCAGAGCAGAGCAGTGCAAGCAGTCAGCTGACGTCTAACCCCGAGTGTCAGCTCGAAATGACTCTATTATAATATTAAAAATTTCTAAGAGGCGAAAACACCTGGATTATATGGACATATAGATTCGAGGTAGTTTCTTAAAGTAAAAACATCAGGAACGTCAATGAACGCTTTAAAATCTACTTGAATATGCTCTTTAACAATATTATACAACTTTAAAGTGGCGCAATCAAATCAAGGAAGCTTGAGATCGAACCACAGGGTTCTCCACGTCGGTTCCCGAGACACAGCCGTTTTAAATTTGGTACTAAGTTTCCAACCAAGCAAATGGCGGATAATGGACTTCGAAATAAAGGACCGAGTTTACCGCAGCCCGGCCGACAAACACGGCTAAATCGTGCTACCGGGTAAGTAAATCCATCTAATCAAATAACTAGTTACGCAAATAAAATACACAGATCATAATACACAAAATACCATAATAGCAATTCAAAAAGGTCATACTACCAAATCGACAAACAATGCATACATCGCTATAAAAACTTCTCAGGTACCCACGGCGCATGGTGTCGAGCCGGTGGGCGAGGCAACCAGGCAGTTCGCTGGCCATGGAGACGGCCTCGTAATGGGCTGCAAACGAGCCTCGTTGTTGCAATGCGGGGTGACCGCAGGGGAATAGTAGCAAACTTCAGCCGCAGGGATGATCAGCACGCCGCCTCGTGAATGCACCACCAGTCCCAGGTAGAATGAACCACACCAATGCGGTAAACCATTCCAAGCGATAACACTCAATTCGCAGGGCGTAGAGGTAAAACTCATTTCGTAGGCGTAGAATTGAAAAGCTAAAAATACAAATTTCTAGGTACACAACCGCGCTGAAGAAAAGAAGCTGAAACAAACCTGCGAGTGGTGACGAACAGCTTACGCTCAATTCGATCGGAGAGGGAAGCCCAACAAAACCACAAAAAAAGCGTAACGAACGTCTGGAAGCAGCACACAAAGCTCCCATAGCGTTCCAAAGGGGCACTTGCCTCACATAATCCCTCCAAACTATGAGGTCAGCTATAACCAAAGCTGAACGAAGCAAAAGGTTCCCAGGGCACCAACTTCAACGATCGAATCGATGGAAAAGGATGAAAATTGGCCACAGCAGTTCACAATCTCAGGTTATCAAAGTGTTGCAAAATTCGAAAAAAGGTAGAAAAACTATAAGAGTGCAGAGTGTGTTTTGAACTGATAAAGATAGTGCTGTACTTTGTTTGAATTTGAAACTAATGGTATTTGGGTTGCCTAACCATAGGTAAAATATTGTATTTTTAGAAAATAAATGTAAATTGCCAAATCTAACTAATTATTTCAACTATTATAAGAGAAAATTACAAAATGAGCGTAACGCCACTTAAGAAAAAAACTAAGTTTGATTCACCACGCTTGGTTGAGCCACCTTGTTTAATTAAATATATATCAGCAATGTGTACCACTTTCGTACGTATAAGGCTAATTGTATGTAACTCTTACAGTTTTAGAAATGTCTTCCACTCCCCTCTTTGCTGGACCCTGTATAAATTTCATGTGTCAAAAATAGTTAGTGTTATGGTGATTAAAGTGGCCGTGCTAATGGGCATTGGCACTGCATGTTAACCTTCTATTCAATAAAAACAAAGCTAAACGTTTTCCTACAAATATGAATCTTGTCAATTTTACTTCTGCACAATCTGCCAAAATACACTTTCAGGTTCGACCATTTTTGCTAATTTGTTTCTTTTGCCGCAACCGCTCAATTAGTTGGACCAAACCAAAACTGTATAAAAGGTTTAAACCTCCATTACTTTTTATTTATTTATTTATTTAATTATTTAATTTGCACTCAGCCAACAGCCGTTAGGCCAATTATAGGCGTCGCTGTGCAGTTATGAGGACTTCCAACCCCACTAACGACTGTCATGATGTTGTATGACCGCCGGGACCAACTTTTTTCCGTGATAACCGTACCACGAGGCGCCGAGAGATGCAGCCGTGGAACTTCCATCCAAGTTCTGACCAGAGACAGCGTTGCTTAACTCTGCTGATCGAACGTGGACGCTTGTTCAAGCTACACCACTCGGGACCTTTGTAATAACACTAACCGCTTTGCCGTTAAGGGAAAGTCGGAACATAAAGTTTAATGAAGGCGGGGCGCCGGTTGGATGTAAATACTGTATGTCGATAACAACATAACCTATAAGGATAGTTTCTGCGCCAGTGTGTGTGATATATTAATGCAAAGAACTGAAAAGCTTTTGGGCGACCTTGGTCTTTTTTTTTCGTTGTATGTACTTATAGATTTGTATTCAAGTTACTAGTAATACTCATAGAAGTTAAGCGGTAACGTAACTACACTATGCAGGAAATCAACCAAGTTGCTGAGTTAGAGGTTGTGAGTTCGCATCTCGCAATCATATTGTAATGTATCAATTTCATGACATTACAACAGCTGGAAAGTAGAAGATTACTGAAACTAGCCAGTAAATTATTACATACCGTCAAAAATATTACATACCTGAGGAGTGGGTTGCATAACTCTCAGGCTCCCTACCTCTCCACTTGTTTTCATGGTAACAAACACATTTGCTACATCAGGATATTTATTATTCAGAATTCAATTGTAGTTATTTTTAAAATTAGATGATTGCGAATAAAATAGTATACAAACCTCGACAAAAATTTTATTCCTGTGTCTCGAGAACTAGTTCGCCTCGAGGCTATTGCCTCTCGGTACCCTATAGTTCTCTCGACAGGAATGGAATCCTTTCAGTCTCGGTATGTAATATACTAGTTAAGGTGTTAAATGCACCATCTGGAATTTTGATATTTATTATTTTTTTAATGCCTCCTCATCACAAATACGCTCGAAGATTTTAATAATAGTAATAATAATAATAATAAATCCATTTATTGGATACCCTATAGGTATATAAACCGAGGGGGTTTGGCAAAGCCAGTGTTCCACCCTCCCGGGGCGTGACAAAAAAAAAGCAAATTCTGTACACACAGAAACTTTATCTAAGACAAAACAGTACATAACAGCAACATAACGAGACTATTCAAAATCGAATTATTAACTAATTTTAATAATGCACTTTAACAGAAAGTGGTTGATCAGAAAGCGTATCCAAGAACTTCAACAAGGTGGGAGCCATATATAAAAAACAGTCTTCAAATTTAAGTTTCGATGTTGTAGTATTTTATAGCTATTGAACCTGATATTTACACTATGAACTTCAGACCTTTTACTCAAGAAATATATGTATCAAATTAGAGCATGTGTGACTGGATCTTTTATTTAGACAAGTGAGAAAGAAAAACTGCATAGTATAGCTAAGGCAACTCTTCGACAAAAATTAACACAATTAGATTTTTAATTGAAATCTGAAGTGTTGACTGGATGAGATAACGTCTCTTTTAAAACGTTGACTTAATTTAGCTTAATTTGTTTTAAATACGAGATGACCATATAAGGTTTCCTACTTAATTAGTAATAATTTATATGCAATTGATATTCTAATTTATATTAAATTGTTTTTATTGTATTAGTAGTAGTAGCTTTTTACTTCCTTTTACAATAAAGGAAGTATTGGATTTACCCCAAAAATTAGAAATTGAGTTTTCAACAGATCTTCACGTTTTAGAGTTCCCTGAACCAAAAAAACATATTTTTTTCATTGGTCGTTCTGTGTGTCTATCTGTCTGAATGTCTTCCTGTGAACAGAATATCTCAAAAACGAAAAGAGGTATGGCATTGAAACTTCATATACCGTGTGTCCACGGGGTTTCGCACCATGGAATCAGAACAACGTTAATTTATCCCAAAGATCAGCTCTTGCTTTTACGAAAACAGCTTAACAACAAACCCTATTATATTTATTTTTCTATGGCAATAAACGATTAAGTGGTATTCAATTTGAAGTATGGTGTCAAATTCGAGGTTAGAAAGTTAGGTTTTGCGTCAATTTTGACACAGACTGACGCAAAACCTAACCTGATAACCCCGAATTTGACATAGACTTACAGTGCTACCAACATACTATTCATACGTTGTATAACCATGACCATTAAAAAACTTTCGATCATTTCTGAAAGCACTATTTGCAAATTAAATTTTAATGGTCAATGCTTAGCAACCGTTTGACTATCAATTACCCGGAAGAGTAGATCTTTAAAATAAACTAGCATCACTCCAGCGCCATGGTGCGTAGTCTCGTGGACGCACGGTATAAGTTTTTGAAGAAAATCGCATAACCGAAAGTAAGTGTTTACTCTTGTGATTTTTCTGTTTTTTCGATTTTTTTAAAAACGACTCTAACGGTTTTTTGAAACTTTACGTTTTTATTACATTTTTAATGTGTATTGATGTTAGATAGCTGATTTTCCAGTTGACTACTTCTAAAATGGGTTTCTTTTGTTTTTTTTCTATTTTTTATTAACTCCTATTTTAATAATAATAATAATATATTTATTGATGCAGTTTATCTGTACAAAGATATTTACACATGTCGATCTCCTCAATCCATTGGTTTACACAAAATTTATTTTAAAAAATTCACTTACATGATAGAGTGGGTTCTCGATCAGTATTTGTTTAATCGTAATTTTGAATTTAGTTGAAGGCATGCTCCTGATATTATAAGGAATAGTATTAAAGAATTTGATTGCACAATAGTTAGGTCCGTTATGTGATTTGGACAGTCTATAAAAATCACTGTAAAAGCTATCTTTGTGCCTCGTATCATAGGTATGAGTACCACTATGGTATTCGAATTTCCCATAATTGCTTTTGGCATAACATAGACATGAAATGTATGTAAGTATTCCTAATTCCCGATATAGATGTTTACAGTCAGCAGTGTAAGATACTCCATCTATGATTCGGATGGCTCTTCTTTGTAGAGCAAATAATTTTTTGCTACACGGAGCATGACCCCAAACAATAATTCTGTATAACATGTGAGACTAACAAAGTGCAAAATATGCAATTTTTAAAATTGTTGAAGATACAGATGTTGATAAGCTACGCAGAGCAAAAATGTTACTTGCCAATTTATGGGCGATATAATTAACATGCACATCCCAATATAATTTAGTATCAAAATGTACTCCTAAGAACTTACTTTCGCCAGAACAGTCACCACTAGGTACTGGTCGCAGGGTAAATACCCTGTTGTGAGTTTGATCTCGGTTCAACGTTAGATGATTTGATAAGAACCATGTGTCAGCCCTATTGAGGGTAGCACTGCATTTATCTACTGCAGCATCATTTTAAATAGAACACCCGGTATATTATTACAGTTTTAAATTCAGCTTCAAATTTTAGAGAAAATTTGTGTCTTTAACTAACGCTCTATTTAGTACCGTTATTGTAGAATTTGTAATTTTTAAAAATGTTTGATAAATGCTTAAAAATTTTAAATCAAATTTTTGGCTAATTATAAGATTACTGTAAAAGAAAGTTGTGTGCGTGTATCACACCAGATTTTTTATTTTTATAATAATCACGAAAGTTTTCGAAATAGAGATTTTTGCGAAAATATCCTTTTTCGTTACTTCAGATTGTGTATCTGTCAGCTTGTGAGTCTATCTTTCTCAAAAGTAAAAAAAATAACAATAGAAGTATTTCTTAAACCCTGTTTTATGTTACGTAATTTGCCATATTTTTTCTCAAAATTTATTTTGGTAGGACGTACAGGTTTTAAACAATCTGTAAAGGGACTTACACGGAACTTCCCTCGCGTGAGTTATATCACTTTGCAAATAAAGCAAAATTTAGTTTGCTGCAATTCGAATTACCCGCTCCCAGGCGAATGAGATTAATATTTCGAGCTTAATTTCTAGTCCATCGTTTGGGTCCGCCGCTTGCGGCCGCTTGAACAATTGTTTCTGCTGAGTTATAAAGACACCATACTATTCTGTCCCTGTATCTGTAAGGCCTCATTTTTGCTAAGAATATAGCCTGAGCCATGCGAAAATTATTACTCTCATCTACTACTCAGCTAAAGCAAAAATAAACAAAGCGATTCTCTCATACTATCTACATTTAATTTTTGTGACGTTGTTTATGGATCCTGCTTAGATAGTGTAGATATTTGCAGAATTAAAAAAGTACAAAATGCATGCCTTCGATTTATTTACGGAATAAAACGTGGTGAATCTGTTTCACATAAGCTCCTCGATGCGAATTGGTTGAGTATGTGTAATAGGCGTTTGGTTCACAGTTACTGCATTTACCATACAATTATCTATACGAAGTTACCTGGCTGACATTTCGTAATATGTACATAATGTTAACGTACGAAATCGAGGGTTATTAACACCTCCTCTTCATAAATATGAAATGTTCAAACGCTCCTTCTCATATAATATTTATAAATTATATAATAATACACCTAATCATTTTAAAACTTTGCTTCCTTCAAATTTTGGTTATCACATCCGTAAATTTATTTCTAATCGTCAGTCATCTTGATAATTAAAGTAAATGTATTATTATTTATTATGATCTCCTTATTTTGGATAATGAATTGATAGATTTCTTGTGTTAATACGACGTCGGCATCAGCAAAGTACCTGCGTGTTTTCATTTCTTTTCTTTTTTTTCCTATTTATTTGTTGTTTTCTTTCTTTTCAGTATTTTCTATTATTTTTTTAATGGGTTTCCAAGGAAGACCAGCTGTAAGTATTCAATACTTACAAGCTGACTGGAGACCTATTAACCATTACAAAATTTATATTAATGATTAATGATTTATTTTACCTTATATTATTGTAATTATTGTTATTTTATTATTATATTGTAATTAATTGTTGTTTATATGGGAATGGTTAATAAAAGTATTATTATTATTATTACTATTATTATTAAACAAGCGTAAAGTCCTTGGGTCGATTCAGATTCGTAAGAAGACTAAACTAAGATGGGTTTTCTAGGAATTCTTTAACTACTCTATTTACAGGCCCAATTAAGTTATTTAGAAAAGAGAAAACTAATTCTATTATTTCCGATGTGATAGTTAACAGAGCTACTTGTAAAACGTCCACAACTGCATTACATAGCCTATTGCCCAGCTGCAAGCTAATTTGTTATCCATAACACGTATATGTACCAACAAAACCAAATATGACGAATCTCGTAGAAAACCCCGATTCTATTTAAAGAACTTGGCGATATCTGTGTTTTCCAGTCGACATGTGGGTAAACCACTTCTGCGATAACCTTTCGCAGTAAGGCTATGTACAGTTGACGTCATTCTAGTCATTCGTTATTATTACGATGCGCCTCACTGCAGTATTTATATTAGTGATTTTTAAAGTTTCATTTGCAAAAGGTGAGTAGCCACTTAAATTTGTTGTGTACCTTGATAATGCAATGAAGCCAGTACGCTTTTGTTCATAATAAAGAAATTGGGTGGCCATTTATATACTTGTTAAAGGGAAGTGATAATTTTCCAAATATTAGTGTTACTTTAGCGAGCCACATCTTATTTACTTTAGTTATAGAGGGCTTTATTATTTCCCAAAATCATACTCGATTAGGTCAACATATTGTCTCATCAAAACTAAACGATTTATAGTGCTTAATAACTTTTACCTTATTTGACAAACTGGTATACGCATTTAGTTATCGTAGTTGTTTAGTAAGAAAAATATTGTAGTCTCATGGTCGTTTTCGGTTATTGTATTTACTTGTCTTTTATTATAACTAAGCATATACTATTTAACTGGTAGTTACGGATTTTGTCAACATCTGATCATCAGAAGGCTAAAGTTTTGGAACTTTTTAATTTAACAACACAACCGTTTATTTTCAGATATTGGTGCAGCATGCGACACGGCGGATAACGAGGAAGCAACATGTATTCCACTAAAGGACTGTCCATCGCTCTTGAACAAAGATAACGTCGAATTGCTTCGTCAATCACATTGTGGTTTTAACGTGTCGGAGCCATTGGTATGTTGCAGATCCAATAACGTAACCTCTACCTCCTCTACCTTAAAAAGTGTTGGTAAGTATCTTCCAATAAATTGCGAGTCATATAAAAGTTCATTAGTATAGGTGATGATTAAAAAATCTCCTACGGAAATTTATATTTTTTGTTCATTTTTATCTTATCGGTTAGAACCAGACCAAAAGTGTTAACAGAAAGTGTTTCCACTTATTAACGCTGAAAGTATTCATAAAAGCACCTCAATATGGTCGTACAAAGTCATTTATACACAAGGCATACTGAATAAAAAGTAACTATATTGAACTCACAAGCTATAGCGCAAACTATTGTACGGAAAATTTCCTTAACGGTGACACCACAAAACTACAAACAGTTCTACTGACACAACCTATTAGGCTGGGCACAATCCAACTTGTATTACTACCACGATTCGTAGTCTTTTCTTATTGGGGACAGGCCTAATTATAATTACACCTACGTAATCCGAAATATTAGAATAAGTACAACCGAATCACTGTAGTTTAGCAGCCGGCAAAAACAAAACCAGTATTAGAATCTAGTACTTTCTAAGCTCCATATTGATAAAACAACTTTGACATCTATCAAACTGATACTAACTTGTTAACTTACTTTAAATAAAGTGAAAGGATATATTAGTGGCATCCTAAAAACGCTTACATTTTGGGTAATTGTGTTAAATAGTACAGTTTTTGAAAAATAAAGTAACAAAGACGGTTACTTAAAACTAAATTCTTTGAATAGTGGCAGTACTTATTCTCAAACACCAAACTTTTATCAGAATTATGACTTCCAGTTCCAGTTCCCCAAGTGTATAATTAAATGATCTACCACAAAATCTAATACGGAATCCTTATCCATAAACTATCTTTCACATTTAATTGCGTGAGCACATCAGGATTACCATTCATTCACATATAATGTTTAAAAAAGGGCATCACACAGTTTTCTACATCGTTTAAATTCAAATTCACATTGTTTTGGGCAACATATTGCGTTTAAACTTTTAGTAAATATATTAGCTAGCACTGCGTGTGGCCTAACCCCTCTCTTAAGCCGTCTTAAGGAAGCCCGCACAAGGTCAATTGGGTTTAAGAAAGGGTGGTACGGCGGCAGTCTTAATACAAGCAGCACTTTATTTTCCATTTCATCCATCCCATAGGTTTTATACTTTTGTTTGTAATTTTTTATTAGTTTTTATAGATCCGGCTTTAGAATAGTATCCAGTTTTTCACTTCCTTTCTTCTGCTTATCCAGGTGCGACATTTTTCTGCAACAACGTTGTGGTATGCAGCATTATCAATCACTACAACTTTTAAACTTCCAATTATTAAAATGTATTTCACTCTTATAATTAACAGTATTCCTTGGCGATATAACAATGCGTTGCCCTAAATGAATGTATGTTCCATCCGTGTAAATTATGGGATGTTTTTTTCCCGATTTCGCTTAATATTTCTTAAAAATTCAGTCTTATGTTCAATCTTATGTTTTTCTATTAGGATCTTGCGATTAATTTTAGTTTCCCTCCATCGAAATCCTATATTATTGCTGTCTTTACGTACACTTTCAGTACAGCCGCTGTAATCAACATCATCCTGGAATTTCTTTGAAATGCTTCTTGCGGTGGGAACTTTGCTTTAGATTATACAGGGTCCGGCAGAATGGCCGACCCTATTTAAATTGTTAATAACTGTTTAAAATTTTAAAATATATTCAATTTGTTTTCAAAAATGTAAAAGTAAAAACTTGCCAATTTTAATTGCAATATAATTTATTTATTAACGGTATTAGGTTTTGAAAATAACATCGCTCAAACTCAAACTTCATTTGCACCCTAATACAGATTAACCCAATTCTTAATTTGATTAAATTCATCACGTTGGGCCTATCAGACAGAACTCTTCGTCGTATTTTAAAGGATTTAAAATTTCATCCTTACAAAGTTCAAGTCATGCACCAATTACTACCACGAGATTTAGAAGTTCGGGTTACGTTTTATGAACAATTCCTTCAACTACTGAATAATAACCAAATTAATTTGAAGCAAGTGCTAATATTTTTAATAAATGAATTATATATATATACATCAGCACTACAGGCCAGCAGGCCTTTGGCTTAGATTGTCTACTATTTTTTTCCATTCTTTCCTGTTCTTCGTTTTCTTCTCCCATTGGTTTATATTAAAAATTTTCAAGTCCTCCCTTACATTATCCCACCACGTCTTTTTGGGTCTGCCTTTTCTGTTTGTACCTCCAACTTCACTTTTCAGCGCTTTTTTTACCGGATCACTGCCATTCATTCTCTCCACGTGCCCTAACCACCTTAACCTATTTTGTTTCACAATCACTCCTATCGGTGCACTTTCATAGCACTCTTCTAGCTCTTTGTTTGTCCTGCGTCTCCACACACCATTTTCGCACACACCTCCAAAAATTCTGCGTAGCACTTTCCTTTCCCAAGCTGCTATTTTCCTTTCGCTTTCCAAAGTTGTAGTCCATGCTTCACTTGCAAAGGTTACTGTAGGCCTGATTATAGTTTTGTAAATCTTTAGTTTTGTTTTTCGCGAGAAGATTTTGTTGTTGAACATTGCCCTAAACATCCCTAAACTTTTGGATCCAGCTACCATTCGTTTTTTGACTTCATTTTCGTTGTCCCCCTCACTAGTGAACTCCACTCCCAGATAGGTCACTTTATTCACTATTTGAAGCTTTATCGAATTATGTTCTTCTTGTTCGATTTTTAAATACTGGTTCTCTGGTTGTTTTTCGTTCCCTAGTATCATATATAACGATTTATCAGAGTTTATTTCCAAACCGACCTGCTTTGCTTTCTTCTGAAAATCACTTACTATAGCTTTTAGTTCTTCTTTCGTTCTGCTGAGGAACACAACATCGTCCGCGTAGGCCAGGCACTGGTGTGAATTCTTTAAGATGTTTCGGGATCCGTCAACGTTGGTCTTTCTCATTATACTTTCCAGCACTATATTGAACAGAGTTGTTGATAAAGGATCCCCTTGTCTGAGTCCTACGTTACTTGCAAATTCTTTCGATTCTTGCAGTTGAAAACTTATTTTATTTGTTGTTGTTTCTAGAGTCATTTTAACTATCGCTATTAATTCTGCTTGGATCTCGAGGTCTAACATCGCTTGAATTACTTGCTTTCTCTCTATTGAGTCATATGCTTGCTTGAAGTCCACAAACGCTGCTTGTATGGGTATGTTTTTTTTCCTACATTTCTCATGGATCTGACGTAAGATAAATATGTTGTCCACTACTGATTTTCCTTCCTTGAATCCAGTTTGATAATTTCCAATCTTTCCAGCTACTTCTTTTTGTAAACGTTTGTTGGCTATGTTAGCTAGTAATTTATACGTGACATTAAGCAAGGAAACTGGTCTATAATTTTTTGGTACCATTCTATCACCTTTTTTAAAAATGGGTTTTATGATTGAGGCTCTCCATTCTTCCGGTAGCACTTTATGTTTCCATATTTGCTGGATTAGCTCAAATAACCTTTTGACTAGTGTTTCGTCTGCATTTTTTATAAGCTCGTTTGGGATAGCATCCGTCCCCGGTGCTTTATTATGCTTCATCTTCTTGAGAGCTTCTGTAAATTCCGTCCATGTTGGTAAACTGCTTTCTGGAATATTCTTTGCTACTTGTACATCTTCTATGTTCTGATTCTGTTTCACCAACATTCTGCTGAAGTGTTCCACCCAGATATTCATTACTTTCCCTTCCTCCAACCATAACTTCCCTTCTTTATCTTTAAGAGCCATTGCTAGATGTTTGCTTGTTTGCTTTTCCTTTGCCAAATTCTTATAGAATAATTTCGAATTCTTATTTTTATTATATTCCTCTATCTCTTCTAGTTTTTTATTTAGCAGCTCTCTTTTCTTTTCTCTGCACAAATTGTTTGTTCTATTTCTTATTATTCTATACTCCTCTTGTGCTTCTAAGGTTTTTTCTTGTAATACTTTCGTTATCGCTCTCTTTTTTTGTTTCACCATTTCCTCACATTCTTCGTCGAACCAGTCCTCAGCTTTTTTGTTTCTCTCCTTTTGTAATACTGTTGCACCTTCGTATATCGATCTTTTTATCATTTCCCATTGTTCTTGTATGTCTGTCGAAATATTTTTTCGTTCTATAGAGTTTTTTGTCATTTCCATATACTTTTCTTTGGTTTTTTCATTTTTTAATAACTCTAAATCCCAACACTTCTTCTTTATCTTCTTCTTTGGTACGTGGTGCGTCACTTCTCTTAATGTAGCTTTCACCAGAAAGTGGTCCGACCCTATTTCCGCTCCCCTGCATGTTCTTATGTTTTCTATGGCATTCATATTGGCTTTTGTCACTAATAAATGGTCTATCTGGTTGTGTGTCCTTCCATCTGGGCTTGTCCAGGTCATTTTGTATATCCCTTTCCGTTTCAACCATGTGCTTTTGATTATCATGTTTTTGCTCGCCGCAAAATGAATTATATTGTAACTAAAATTGGCAAGTTTCTACTTTACATTAAAAAAAAAGATTAAAATATTTTAAAATTTGAAACAGTTATTAACAATTTAAATAGGGTCGGTCATTCTGCTCTGTATAATAATGTATAATAAATCGTCACAAAACGTCATGGTCGCATGCATTCAGATTGGTCCTCGTATAAGTGTTTTTAATTTTTTTGTGCTTGAAAAAGGTAGCCGCCACGCCATTCGCTATTTCTGTTGATTTTTTGATATATTTTGGACGGTACGCAAAGAGCCCTTCAGTAGCTTTTCCCACACGTTCTTGAACTTTTGAAAGCTAACGATTGGTTCACCAGCCTCATATTCCTCCTGCATCAATTGTAATACAGCACCTATAATTTCCCATGTTTTACAAAAAGAAAAAATAAATAAAAGGACCGAGTAAAGCAACAACAACCGGAAACAAAAAACACAAGAAAACAAATAAACAAAATGACAACAACAAAGGAAATATTCTTTTAACAGTAAAAAACTTGACTGTTTTCGCAAGATTTGCAGATCCTATACTGATGTATGAGGTTTGAAATAAACACAAACTGATTGTCGTTTATAAAAAATACTTTTTATTTCTTTCCCTTTATGCACAACTTGTTTTTCTTCAACCTTTACGATGGAATTTCTATTGATGAGGACTTCCTGCTTGGGGCCTATCTTTTTGACGGTCTCCCTCTTTCCGTGCGGCCTCTGGTCTCTTGCTATTTTCGGTAATCTGTTATCCTGTATTGACTGAACGTGTTGATTCCATTGCTTTCTTCTATTTTTAACGAACGTGGAGGTATCTTGTATTCCACATTGTCGTGTTATATCTTGGCTAGGTACTCTATCTCTTAGTGCGTGGCCAGTAGCCGACCTCAGAGTCGACATTTCAGTTATTCTTGCTAACTGTTTTGTTTTAGACGTTTCCGCCATAGTTTCAGACGCATATGTTATTCCACATTTCATCTACTTCCGCTATTTCAAGAAAATACGAAACCTTATTGATCTATTCTTCTATTTTCTTCCTGTATTTAATCCGTATTTCTTCTTTTTCTAAGTATTTTCGTGCTGGTTTTCATCTAAATCCTATAAGCACCGGTACGGCATTCTACCGATTTTGGCCAATACGATAATTTGAAGAAAGTTCTCGATAGCTTCTCACAGCCAACTTGCTTGGTTGTCTTCCTGGATCACTTTTAACTTGAACCTCGACTACCATTTCCTTCACCCGGCGCTCCCTCCACATGGGACGAGTTCATAGGCGTGCCCAATATATTCTACTGGGATGAAAATAACATAACATGATATCTTGTGTCAAATTTACTTGTAATTCTGCATCATATAAAAGACATTTGAAAAGTTATGCGACCAAGCCATCGCAGGAGGCTTTTTGTTATTGACGATTCAATACTTTTGCACCCAGCTCTCTCAAGATCGTCTGAATTGCATACTCTGTGCCCCTAAATGTCTTTGCTGGACTTTTGAAAATTATTTTATGTATCGGCTAAAAGGAATCCCAAACTCATACTCATATAACGACATTGGCCGCATTATACCGAGGTATACAGTTTCTCTTGTCTCCACATTTAGATTGTGGATAGATGCTACAGTCTGATGTACCATATTTGATTTGTTTTTTTAAGTATTAGCTATAATGAAGATGTAGAAAACTTGTTCTTCTGAGTTAGCTTTGGCATTACGGCCTACTGCCTTTTACTTTTAAGTTCGCCTACAGGAAATTTATTTCTTCTATGTAGTACACTTATACAATCTTCGATATCATCAAAGTTCTGCATTTTATTGACTTTACTCATCGTCCACTCGTTTTCAGCCTTCTTAGTTCTCTGCATAACTTTGCTTTAATTTTATCACACTCTGCCCACGTTTCTACATTATATCCGGTTTTATAAATACTTTTGTTCGTGCTAAAGTTGCATATTGTCTTAAGTAATTGTATGTATACCAGGCTTCTTGTTTTTCTGGATATTCTCATCCAAAACTGGCTTGCTGACATTATAAATCGTGTCTATAATTGCCTTCTTTTTTAATAGTAGCTTGGACGGAGTATATGAAATACCCATCAGAACTTCACCAAGTTTTTGTAATAGATCGTTCTTGAAGGTAAAACTAACTCCGTCTAGTTTTTTTCATTTGTTGGGTATTCTTTCCAATAAAATGTAGTTTTGTTCGATTGGGCTATCTTTATTTAGACGTCTTGAGCTTATTACTGATTCCTTAACTCTCGCCCAGAGTTCCGAATAGAATAATATTTCACTTTACTATTCGAACGATTTACACGTGGTTGTGAAGCTGCGCAAGTATTTGCAAAGCTACGTCAGGTGCGCGGCTACGCTTTGATCGCACCTTGCAAAGCTTGAGCTATGACGAAACATTTCTACAACGACCAGGCTAGAGCAAAAGTTGGGTGCTCTGGAGATTAATTTCCTACTCTCTGCATGGAACCGACGGCAGTTGTCTCCAAGGAGACGATTAGGGTCAACGGTTTTAATATTTTATATGACCACAAAGTTGCTGGTCTGAGCTGTTTATATATATTTTTAACTGTGTTCTTCATTGGTGTTTGCTTGATGTTAGTAAACGATCTTCCATTCTAATATGTCCAGAGACATAAGCAGCTCTGAGCTTATCTTGTACTTTTTTCAGGTAGAGGCGCGCCATGTACCACTCCTAATAACGAGAGTGCAATATGCATTCCTTTAGTGGACTGTCCCATAATAATAAATGCAATAAAGACGAAACGTGATGACTATGTGGAATTTTCAAAACGATCTCAGTGTGGCTATGACACACAGCCACTGGTTTGCTGTGGAACTTCAGTTGTTGTAAAATCCAACCCAGTGCGATCATTTGAGCGCAGTCTTCTACCAGATATGACAATGTGTGGACTCGATTACAGTTCTAGGCTTATTGGTGGCTCCACAGCAGAAGTAACGGAATTGTCATGGCTGGCTCTTTTAGAATACAAGGAAAAGGGACAGCAGAACAGAGAATTAAAATGCAGTGGTTCCTTAATACACAGTAGATATGTGCTAACTGCTGCACATTGTACGTCAATTCCAAACTATGAGCTGTAATAACGCTAAATGTATTCAAGGTTTGCTTTCCACCTAATTGATTTTTGTTCCAGATCTACGGTACGTCTGGGAGAATGGCAACTGTCGACAGATCCCGACTGTTTAGATGTTGAATGTGCAGATCCAATTAAAAGGTTTAAGATAAATCAAGTAATTACTCATCCGTACTATAATTCAATTACAAATAAAAACGACATAGCCTTATTGCGCTTGGAAACAGACGCCATGTTCTCCGGTAGGCTGCCAAAGCAACAATCATTATAGCAACTAATCTTGAGGCTTTCAGATTACATTCAACCCATTTGCTTACCTAGTACAAAATTTCCGCCGCTGAACGCTTCAACACATTTGAGTATATCCGGATGGGGCATAACGAACAACGGTAACTTTTCAGCATCGTAGCAACAAAGCAGTCACTGCAGTATAAGACATTTTAGGATCAAGATCAGACATTAAAATGAAAAAAGATGTGACGGTGCTTCCAGATGATGCCTGCCTCGAAAGCAATAAAGTATTTCAATCCCTTACACCAAATCAAAAGTGCGTCGGTGAAAACACGATAAGCTCTTGTTGGGCAGATTCTGGAGGCCCCATAATGCGAGCAGATTTTGGGGAAGCTGAGCTGCGGTGGTTCCAGGATGGCGTTATTTCGTGGACGGCAGGATGTGATCGTACAGTCTACACACGCGTTTTACCCTACGCTAACTGGATTAGCATGACTATTGAATAACCAAATAAGTTAGTTGCTAAATGTTTTCGGAATCCGATGTACTCTGCTTTTTACTCCCACCAACAGGGATAATGTACTAGTTTCACGGTAAAGTACTTTTGCATTGTAATAAATTCATCTAACAGAAATGTATTGTTCTCTTTGGTTAGAACTAATAAAAATAAAAAGTGGTTATTTAGTAATATGTGCTTTAAAGAACTACCGACGGAAAGTTGACCGAATGGAAAGTTTGCCGAAAGGAATGTTTACCGAAAGGAAACTTGACCGAAATTATAAAATCCTATATATACATAGAGCGTGACACTGATTTTACAATTACAACTATTTCAAGTGCTTTTTATTTTAGATGATCACACCCTTAAAAGAAGGCAATGTATTCCTTTGTGTTATTTTTACGAGATCATATACCGGGTGACGATGAGACCAGGGCCATGCCTCTATCTCCGTTATTTATGAATGAATTTGGATGAAATTTGATACTAGACATAATTTCGGATTAACATGCAAGTATAATCAAAATGGGCAACTTCCGGTTTCACCAGAAGTAACACTAATTTCGATTTTTTAAATGGATCGCCCCATATATTTTATGGTTTTCGCAGCCTACGACTCAAATTACATACAACAGTGTTGTCGCATTTGCTTAGGTATTACACAGGAATATAAAAAAAAATAATTAATTATTCTTCAATTTTAGATAGAGATAAACTAGTGCATGATGCATATCGTTATATTGGTAATAAAATTTGCAGTTTAATGGCAAAATGGTCCTTAGTAGGTGCCATTTAAAAACGTGGTTAGCAAATTTTGTTCCTTTATTAAGGGTTTGTTATTGGCTTCATTAATAAAATAGCTATTATCATTAGTTGCTAGTGTCAATTAGAACATATTTTTTTACGTCACAGCCTTCTATCGTACAAAATAAAGGTTAAAACCATTTTTTTTAAATCAAAATTTGGCGAGACTAGTATATGTAATTTGACTTGCAGATTCCGAAAAGTGATGTTTTACTGAGCAACTAGGACTGCTTTGAGTACGAGCGTTGGCGAGTACTTAAGCGACCATACGAGTTCAGTAAAACCACTTTTCTAACGTGTTGCGGATACTATTTTATCGCATTTCATGAGAAATGTTAAATTTTTTCATAAAAGTGACACTAAATATCAAAACATAACCAAGCTAAGCAAAACTCGTTTCTATGTACTAAAGCACAATAAGCAACTCCAGTTAATGTTATGAGTTTGGCAGTACTGAAGTGTATTGTTGGTGACACTGTAAGTCTATGTCGATTTCGCGGTTAGCAGGTTAGGTTTTGCATCAATCTGTGTCAAAACTGATGCAAAATCTACCACACTTCTAAACGATTTTGACTGTAGAAATGTAGTACATTACCAAATGAAATTAAATAAAGTTCTTTTTCTCAACTTTCCTCCACACTTTTCCAGGCTTATGAGTGGCAGCAAAATACTGGCGCGTTTAAAAGTCGGAAATTGATTCCTTTTTCACTTTTATTTTTCCTTTTTGTTTTATGTTTTTTTTGTTCTTTTATTTTTTGTTGTGTGTTTTATTTTCATTTTTCAGTGTTCATTTATATTCAAAATTGTAAGTTATAAACGTATGTTATGAGCTATGCCACGTAAAAATTCCTACACATTTTCTGGGTTGTAATTTGCAACAACTCGCGCTATTTTCTCTGCACAATCTCTGTACTTTTTACGAGTCGGTGGATCATCTAGATCCAGACCAGTGCTTCTCAAAGTGGTGGTCCGCGGACCGGTGCCGGTCCGTGAGCTAGATGTTGCCGCGATGAGATGAAATGGGATCTGATCATAAGAAGCTCTTACTACATGCTGAAGTGTGTTGGTTATCAAGGGGGAAACTCTTCTCAAGAGTATTCGAGCTTCGGACCGCACTGGTGGAGTTTCTACAAAGCAAAAAACCAAATTGGGTGCAACTTTTCCTCGAAGTAAATTGACTGGCCAAGCTTGCCCATTTAGCTGATATTTTTTCCATTTTCAATTATATCTACGCCTAAATACAGGGAATGATGACTCCCTATTTCACTATTGCAGACAAGATTGATGCACGCAAACGAAAACTAGAAGCATGGAAGTCGAAATCAAGAAGTTGTTACGATATATTTCACAATTTGTCAGCATTCCTCGGCGATGACGGAGCAGAGCTTGATGTTACATCTCTAAGATTTTCACCAGCGAACACTTGACTCATTTGGCAGAACGTTTCGAATTTTATTTCCCAACAGAAGGAGAGCCGTGCAAAGAAAATGTATGGGTTCGTAATCTATTCGTTCCACTTACAGGTAACTTACCTGCCATTATGGAAAATAAATTATTGGAGGTCGCTGCTGATGTAAGACTGAAGGTCAACTTCGAAAATGTCACTCGCATCTTTTTGGATAAAAGCGAGACCAGATTATCCCGATCGCTCTGATATTGGATAAAAGCGAGACCAGATCATCCCGATCGCTCTGATATTACCTTGAAAAAACGAAGGTCACCACTTACCTATGTGAGATTAGCTTTTCAATAATGAGTGTAATAAAAACAATATATAGGAATAGTATGAAGATTCATCCCCCATTTCGCGTGGCGCTGTTATCAATTCAACCACAGATAGAGAAATTGACCAAGAATAAGCTACCCCATTTATCACATTAAGATAGCGTTGCACGAAGCTGGTTGAACTATTTATGTTTATACAGGGTGTCTCAGAACTGTCTACCCAGAGAGAAATGGGGGTATTCGGGAGAATGTATCGATCGGTATCTCGAAGAAACAAAGTTCTATCTCAAGCGAGAACCAAGAAAAGACATGTTAAAGTTAACCAATCAGGGCTTAGCACCATCAAGGTAGGATGACCGCAATTTTCGTTGCCAAGGTTTTGCGATTAATCGTTTTATTAAAATCTTCTATCTATAAATCTAGTCTACCACAGTTGGTGCTTTGATTTTTGCGAAGTCAGTATTTCTTTTTATATTTTCTTGATTTGTTAAACGGTCATTACTGTCGCCTGAACTGACTCGGTAAATGAGTCTTTACAGGCCAAGTGCCTGTAAAGTGTTACTGTCGTCTGAACTGACCTGTAAAAGAGTCTTTACAGGCCAGGTGCCTGTAAAATGTTGCCATCGCGACTTTACAAGCACCTTGTTTTCTAATAATCACATCCTTCATTAATCACTAATATTAATTTTTAGGATGTTTCCCAAGAGGAAATAAAACGTTGTACGCGGCTCGCTTGCAAGGCTAATTTACTAAGCTTGCCACGTAAATAACTATTACTGTCTAGCAACGTGTCGGATTTTCAGTAATACCTGAAGACCTAGGTTCTGGGATTGGTGCAATTGAAAACTCTATAACTCAGTTATTTGGGGCAGTAGAATTTTTTTTTTTGCTTTCTTGCAGCCTCTTTTGCTGTCGGCACATGCTGGTTTTCTATGAGGAGGCAGTTCTGGGACACCCTGTATATAGTTTCTTTACACGCTTATGAATAAGATACTTAAGTTTCTTTATTGTGTCATATGTTAATACATGTAGTGGTCCGTCATACATTAGTGAAAATACTACCGGTCCGCTACATTAAATAGCACTGATCTAGACCACCTATATATTGCTCTATCTGAAGCTCATGTAGGCTTTGCTCTCTCTCAATGGCTTCGATAAATGTCCAGATATTGGGGTGATCAGCTGCAATTTGCTGCTCGAAACCTCGGTGCCATCTTTCTATCGAATTGTTGGTTTTGGGTAGTTCTTCCTCTACTCCATTAAAACAGTTCCACATATCGTGAGGGAAATGTGGTGTTCGGCAACCACAGGCTGTGCTTCTGGAGGTAATACATTTTCATCACACAGTCGTTCAAATGCCTCAACTACACTTGCTGTGGGGACAAATGCTATCGCAGATAACAACCGTAACTTTAATGCAAAAACTGCACCTGTTTCGTACCTCTGTTTAAGCCCTTCGGATTGAATTTTGCGAAATATGCACTTCGAAAAATGGAAGAAACATCCACGATGTCTGGTTGTCGGAAATTCCTGTGCCAAAGCGCTTATCATGGCAGATTCAAAATCTGTAACCACAGTTAGTGACGAGGTCTCTGGCAGTAGTTCTTTCAGCTTTTGTAGCAGTCGAACGTAGGTGCCTGTAGTTTTATCTGGTAGCAATGGACAAACCAGATGAATTGCAATGTTATGCCGTAGTCCATGCATAGTGTACAGTTGATAGAAAAAATGTGGTACCGCTTTGAAGGTGCAGTCTGCATACCAGTGGTCAGCCTGAGCCAAGAGTTGGAGGTTCCTTCTAGTGCCAAAAATTAGTAGTCAAACTTCGGTAGGTCCAGAATCAAAAAGCAAAAATTCTTCACCATTTTTTGTTTTTTTGTAGTCATCCGGGAACACAATATCGCTTCGGTGAAGAGGCAATGCTGGGGCAGCTTCGTGATTATTTCGTACATTCCTTATTGTCCTCTTAATGCTGCTCACTTTTGCAAAGGTGGCCGTTGCTGCTTCGCAACTCCAATAGATGCCGTGGATATGATATGATGTGGTGCATCCTGTGTACGTATAGCTTGGTCACTGCTATAGGGACCTTGCGCCCCTCTTCAGCCAAGAACGGGAATTATAAGATGGATTAGAGAAAGGAAGTGCGGAGAATGGAAGAGAGGCCAGGAAAGGTGGAGAAGTACTGCCCCAGCATTCGCCTCAGAAAAGGTACTCTGTTGACTCAGGAAAACCATCTAAAAACCTGAATCAGAGCAGACGGCCAAGGGAATCGAACCCGCGACCTCCCGAATGCTAAGCAGACGTGGTAACCCCTAGTCTACAGAGCTCGGTAAATTGTTGGTAAACCAAACGTGTACTTATACCCCTGGATGATCATTAACCTTATTATTAGCATAATACTGCTTAATAGGGTAATAAACGAAGAATCTGGATATCTCCATTAAAAGTCATTAAAATCTAATATTTGCGGAACACTACTTAACAAATAATAAAGGAAAAATAAAGCAATTTCTTTTAATTGTTATTAAATTTCATATTTTTGTAATACTAGTTATTTAAATAGTTATTAAGATACTAAGGGCATTATGAGTAAAATAAGAGCCCAAGATTGTTAGTGTACTAACCGAGGGCTTTGGCCCGAGGTGTGTACAACAATCGCGGGGTCTTAGCTCATAATGCCCATGGTGCCTTCAAGGTTTTATGTCCTACCAATTTTCTTACATAATTTATATTCATATTCAGTTCATATAATTACTATGATATAGTATTTAAGATTGATCTAGTTCGCTGATCTAAGTTAGATTTGTGACATTAGCTGAGTTGTCATTAATTTTCATTGTGACAGTGGTACATATTCATGGAAACAAATACTGTTAATTTTTCATAATAACTCTAGGGTTCTTATGAAGAAAATAATTGCCCTGGAGCGTTATTTTGTATCTAAGATACTTTAAAATAGTCATTAATTTCAATTAATGTACTGGTAGGACATAAAGAAATTAAGATACCTGCGTTAATTATCCTTTGTGAAATGCAAATTTAGAATAAATGAAAAATTCCGTTACATTCATTATACGTATATGATCTCGTAAAAATAACACTAAGGAATACATTTCCTTCTTTTGAGGGTATCATCCTCTAAAATAAAAATAACTTGAAATAGTTGTAATTGTAAAATCAGTGTCTCGCTCTATGTATGGGGTTATTATAAAGTTAGGGGTATACTTTAAATTGTTGTATAATTTTAACAAATCAAGCCAACAACAAAAAGTAAACGAAATCTATTTGCTTAAATAATGGGACTGTACTGTATCTATGGAGAACAAAAGTGTTGTCATGACACAGATGTCAAAATGAAAACATCTCAATTTTAAGCAGACATTTTGTGAATTAATGGTCACCAAGATTGCATAATCCTAACCCAGCGAGTTGTAGAACTATTTGGAAAAAATGGTGTTAAGAACACGGCCAATAACGCTGCAAGAATTAAAATACGAAGTTAGGGGGAAAAACGGTGCCAATTCAACCGGAAATATTACATAACATTATGATGTAAAATTTGGATGAAAGGTTGGTAATTTTACACCAACAAAATGGAGGTCATATTCAACATTTGATATAACCAGTTCAAATACAAAATTTCATTATTTAAGTAATCAAATCTCGTTTACTTCTTGTTGTTAGCTTAATTTTTTTAAAATATACAGTGTCCGCCAAAAAGTCGATGTAATATGGGATTTCTTTTTATATTTGATTTAAAAAAAAAACTTCTTACATCAATAATTTGTGCTTGTCTAAAAACCTATTTACCCCTTATCATATATACCGAGTGATTTTTACTTATTTAGAAAATGGAGTTTTTCGAAATTGGTAAAATCCGAAAAGGATATTTTTCGGAAATTAAGAAAGATTTCAATGAGATTTTTAAGTGTGTTTTTTTAGCTAACTCAACAATCTCAATGCCAGAAAGCATACAGACACAAATACTTAATATCAAAGTTTTTTTGAAAAATCAAAACTAAAAATGTTTTCCATATTATGCCGACTTTTTGGCGGACACTGTATAATAAACTGAAATATATTCCTTACTTTATGATAACGTTGTTGATTGCATTTGTATGGTGGTCTGCCGTATTTATTTTAATGTTTATTTAAATATCATAATTTTAAATTTAAATTCCTTTTTGTTATACCTCAAGCAAATCAATAGGCTAGCTCTATCGTATTTTGTAATGAGATCAATTACTTTATTTTCCTCATAAATTGTCCAACCTTTTTTTATTAAAATAAATAGAATAGATAGAAGGCTGTGAAGTGAAAAAATAAGTTCTAATTGACTCTAGCAACTAATGATAATAGCTATTTTATCAATGAAGCCAATAACAAACCCTTAATAAAGGAACAAAATTTGCTAAACACGTTTTAAGAAAAAGTAACTTTTTTTAAATGGCACCTGCTAAGGGCCATCTTGCCATTAAACTGCACATTTAATTACCAATCTAACGATATGCATCATGTACTAGTTTATCTTTATCTAAAATTGAAGAATGATTAACTAATTAATTTTTTAATATTTCTGTGTAATAACTAAGCAAATGCGGAAACACTGTTGTATGTAATTTGAGTCGTAGGCTGAGAAAAAGATAAAATATATGCAGTGATCTATTTAAAAATTCAAAGTTAGTGTTATTTCTGGTGAAACCGAAAGTCGCCCATTTTGATTATACGTGTATGTTAATCCGAAATTATGTCTAGTATCCGTGCATCAAATTTCATCCAAATTTATTCATAAATAACGGAGATAGAGGCACGGCCCTGGTCTCATTGTCACCCGGTATATATTCTCGTAAAAATAACACAAAGGAATACATTGTCTTCTTTTAAGGGTATGATCTTCTAAAATAAAAAGCACTTGAAATAGTTGCAATTGTAAAATCAGTGCCACGTTCTATATATACAGGGTGATTCGGGAGGAAGTGGCAATATTTTGAGGACATGTCGAGGAAGCCAAACTAAGCAAAATAAGCTCATATGTTTAAGTCCGATTTTCATTTGTTTCAGAGATACGTTGATTAATTGTAATTTAAAAACTAAAGAAAAATTCAATACAAAACTAACAAAACAAAACAAAAAAAATACACAAATTGCATTAATTCACAACAAATTTTCGAAAACATCATCTCCCACTTCGCTACATTTATTTGCGCCTTTATAAATTGAACCAATGCTGCAGCGTTCATTAGAGCAAATCATCGTTTACTAAAACTCGCTACTAGTTGCATAGGATTTTATAATTTCGGTCCAATTTCCTTTCGGTAAACATTCCTTTCGGTAAACTTTCCATTCGGTCAACTTTCCGTCGGTAAACTTTCCATCGGTAAAGTGTTTTCGGTAAACTTTCCGTCGCCCGCTTTAACTTGCAGGAGTAAAAGGAATGTTTAATGCCCCCTCTTATATAAACTCTACGAATAGAAGACAACAGCAAAAGGCTCTACAGCAAAGCTCCCCAGTTCTACTATCATGCAATATCATGGAAGAATAGATTCAGACTCGACTCCGATTTCTGTACAACTTTGAATTGTAAGAGTTACTAAAAACGATTTAAAATTTCTGCTTGGGATATTATAACCAAAAATTTGCCTTTGGAGTGGCTTATCAACCTAAAAAAGTAAACTAACATTACTGATGTATTTGAGGAAGTACGACTATTTAATCAAATATTATTACTGCACGATATACAGGTGATTTCAATAAATATCTTAGGTCAATTTGATAATATCCGCCGTCATCGCATTTAACGCTCCCAATAGAGGAAAGGGGTTTCGTTTCGTTGTGCTTTCTCATTAGCGTGGTGCAGTTCAGTTTCAGAGTTGAATAGGGGCTACAAAGTAGAAAAGGTTATGCGTGGTGTGTTATTTGTTTAATAAATTTATCCATGTAGGAAGCCTCTTGCCGTGCCGATTTAGAAAATTAGAGACGATTGTTGGATATATCTAGCTTGCTAAAACGCAGTCTACGTATCCGACATTCCGAGTCTGGTTTAGTTTTTAAGTTTGGCGTCATTTCATATCGACCTAGGGTCTAAAACATTTAATTGAACCCCTATCGTCGCACTACGTCCTGTACGTCAATATATCGTGTCGCTAACATGTTACCCCGAGGCCCAGTTCTAGACAGATATGTCATATGAACTCACGCAAATTACTCTTTACTACCCTTTAAACTACCGGTGTCCGTCCTCCTGACAAAGCTTTGAAGCGGCTTACCGTAGCATAGCGTGTAGAACCATGTACATTTCACTCGTCCATATCCTTCGACCTGTACAGTTTGGTCTGCCCCGGTTTACATATTGAAAGTCAGCAAATCTCGACCAGCCTTTTACTGCAACCTAACCATGGCCAGGATTTCGCTCAGACCTATTCTTCTCCGCCCTCGCATCTTGCCGACGATTAGAATTACTGAAGCCAGCTAAGTTATTTTTAGGGTATTATCTCATACTGCATGTGTGGTTTACCGCCAATTTAAAATATACCAGGCACTGTATAAACACAGAGAGGAGTTCTCCAACTTCCAGAGAAACTTACTCCATATTACAGCAAACAGCTTCACCTATAAGGTCTACCCAATATACACAAAGAGGGAATACCCCTAAGACCGATAGTTAGTTCCATAAATTCACCATGCCATTCTCTATCAAAATTCCTGTTAACAACAAAATCCCCACTAGCGGCCAAAGCAACATCCTCCGTGAAAAATACTGAACACTTTGTAGACAAGATCAAACACAATTGCATAGCTCCGAATGACATCGTGATGAACTTTGACATAGCAAGCCTCTTCACAAATGTTCCGACAGATGACGCACTAGCGATTATCAGAAACAGGCTGGAATTTGTAACGAAGAATGGCGAAGGGCGGCCCTTATCTGTTGGCGAAAGCTGTATTTGGTATTTTGCCAGCTGGTAAATATCGGCCTAGGGTGGCTAACTAGTAAAGAGGATCGGGGTTCCAGCAAAGCTGAAAAAGAAACTAAAGGAGAGGGCGCCAGGTCCTCGACGTAGACAAATCCTTGGATCGGACCCCTACATATAAACAAATCAACCAACAATATAAATATATCAGAGCAAATACATAATATCACAAATACATATGACAGCTTGACCTATAAAACAACGAATAGTGCTACGTAATTCAAGGCTAGCAGAGGGGCGTTAGATGCTTAGTAACCATCTAGTTAAGCGTCCTAAATCTTAAATCAAATAAATAAACGCAGAAGCAAGTCTAATCATAAACACAACAGCGGTCACCGTGAAGCTGAGATCGACATCTAAGATTAAAACAACAAAACCTCTAAATATTCAAATATACCCCGGTAAGCGGAGTGCGATCAAAGGGGTGCGAATAACGCAAGCGTAGACTAAGGCAAACGTTCAACCCCGAGAGTTGGCTTAGTAAATTGACTTTACTGCAAACAAAATGTAGACGAGGCGGTACCTGCAGTTTCTGAGATCTCATAAGGGGTGCTAGGACCTATAAGAAATTCATAAGGTGTTGTGAGAAGCTCCAAGTCAGTACTTGTGGTCATTCTAAACCCTAAACTTGACAATGAATTTAGAAACGGGCAGCTAAATAAACTCAGTAATAATCCCGTAAGCGGTAGCATAGCCACAGCAGTTTTTAAATTTCTATAGCAAACTCAAATTGATATCGAAATTAACGCACTAGGCTGTTACGCGTGAAAACCACATGAACAAAAGTGATTACTAAAGCAGCCGCCAAACAAATCAAAGCAATCTAAAAGTGACTGCACAACAACCGGGTAAGTATGCCAAATAATCAAAGATCTAAATTACGCAAGTAAGTCACACCAATCGTAATACACAAAATACTATCATAGAAATTCTAAAAGGTAATACATATAAATTCAAATCAACAAAAAATACATAACTATAGCACTATAAAAACCTCTCAGGTACACACGGCACGTGGTGCAGAGCTGGTGGACGTGGTAACCATGCAGTTTGCTGGCCATGGAGATGGCCTCGTAACGAGTTGCTGATGAACCTCGTTAGTTGTTACAATGCAGCGATCGCAGGGGAATGGCAGCAAACCCCAGCCACAGGGATGGATACCACGCAGGCTCGAAATTGCACTGCATGCCCCAGGTAGAACAAATAACACCAATACGAAAAACCATTCCTTAATTTTAGACTTGGGGTATGTTAGGGAAAAGTTATTTAGAATTGTTCAGAGGATCATAAAAAGAGAAAATATATAGGGTGTCCCATTTAAAATAACAAAGTTAAGGTCATATCCGGTGAAACCGGAAACGTCATTCAATTGTTTTTATGTTACAATTGTTAACAATTTCCAACCCTATCGACACACCGAATTGCATATTTCTATTTCAAGCCCTTTCGGAATGTCGCCGTGGGTAGTAGTTTCATTGTCACCCGGTATATGTTTGTTTTACATACACAAATAAAAGGAATACAAAACGGCAATACGCAAATAATATAAGTAATATACTAAGTATTAATATTTAGTTGAATGGCTACAGGCTAATAGCTAAATTCTACTCGTATTTACAGTTTAACGTTAACATATGCAATGAATAAACAAAGGTTAAAGTTAGACCTGCAATTCTACGAACTAAGAGCCAAATTTTGCTGCTTTTACAGTTTTCACAGTCCTGCGTTTCGCGTAACTGATCATCGATTATTTTCTGACGATGAAGGCACGTCTTGAATCCGTCGTCCCAATTCCGCGTTAAAATATGACGTAAACCTGTACTTTGACTTCGAAATATGTACAGCAGCAGCACACGATTATAGATTTGACCAAAACATAGGTCGTGAATGAAATAACCTGGTTTCACCTTTGCTGTCAGCGAACCCGTGGAGCTGACCCCTTTATGGCGTCGTTGGTCAAATTTGCACCTATCACGCTCGGTAGGGACGTCGGGTGATTTCAGCTTGAAGTCGCTGTAACAACTTCTAGCTGTTAGCTACATGGGTGTGCGACATTTCTACGGCTCGGATATCGCCCAAAACTAGCACAAAAGTTATAGATGAGCTTTATCCCAGTGGATTCATATTTTGAAAAGCTCTGGTGAGACGCATCAGGCCCGTTGCAACATATAAGTCTAACACATTGGTGCAAAGTGTATTACTTTAAGGAGAAGCGTTCTGGAAGCTAATGGATTAAAACAGTAGAAAGCTGAGGGTGGTAGAAGTGGATTTCCTAAAAAGAGCAGTAAGGAATATGATGGAAGTTGCAAAATTTATAATAGATGAAACGAAAAAAGCCAAATAGTATGGTATCCATACAATGGCACCACACCGAATCGATCTTTGCCCTCTATTTTTTGCCTACATAGTGTCCGGTCTTTAACCTCTATTTTTTGCCTACATATTGTCCGGTCTTTAACCCTTTCGCGATGGTTGCCGTACATGTACTGTTTGCATCTGTAACTTAGCCGTACTGCTGCCGTACAGGTACGTTCCAATTCTAGACTTCGAAAACTGTCGACGTATTGGTTAAACAAATTTTGGACTTTTGTGGAACCACTGCCGTACCCGTACGACAGAATTTCACAAGCCGAGTTACCTACCTCCGTACTGCTACGTCACCAATGCGTCGTCCGTAATTAAACGGTTGCCGTACTTTGTATATGGTGCAATTTTCCCAAATAAATTGCAAATAAATGCTAATTTATTGTTTATTCAATAAGTTTTATTGAAGAACAAATGGTTTCTTTATTTGTTGAACAACAAAAACATATTACAAAGCAATCTTATATTTTATAACTAGAACAAACTAAGGTAGAACTAATGGTACAACTCCTAATTATTTCAAAAACAACTGCATCATACTGTAGACAGAGGAACTATTAACTTTAACTTAGTACTTCAATTTTGTGTGTTATTCGGTAAAACATGGTACCACACAAAGTGGCACGCCACACTCCTTGCACATATACTTCACATCCTTTCTTTGGTGTTTTCTCAGTCTTGAATGGCTGCAGACATGGCATCTGCGCTGTGTCCTATTTCCTTGTGCAGCAGTTTGCGGTATCAAAGAAGGAAAATGTCTTTGTGTTAGTCTCAACGGACTGTCTACGGTTGCTGGTCCGCGGGACTTTTTCAGTTCAGATCCAAATTTCATAACAATTTGAGAGACGACCTCTAGTCTAAATTCTTCAAAGGAAGGTTTTTTACCAGTTTTTACTTGGTACATTACGTAGGCGTTGTAGAGACTCAGGTCCAATAGATGGAAAAATAGTTTTTTGTACCATTTTAAAGTTTTGCGAGCACATTCTACAAAACTCACTTGCATATCTGCTTTATCTATTGCGCCCATTTTATCGTTGTATTCAATTACAACATTTGGTTTTGTTACCTTTTCCCCAGTTTTAAAATTAGTTTTATCTGTTTCCTCAGCATTTGCTGTGAAAACTGAAGTGAGCATGTGAACGACTCTCCTGTCACACCATTTGAGAGCGAGTAATTTATCTGTGTGGGCAGTAACCCATTTGCCTTTCTCAACGGGCCCAAAATCAGGCATTCCTTTTCGGTTCGAGCGTACTGTGCCGCAACCCCCAGTTTTTCGCTACAAAAGATAATCAAATAATGTTGGGCTTGTGTACCAATTATCAACATGTTCCATAAGTGTGTTTACAACATCTCCACTTACCCCGAGATTTTCACTTCGCTTGATATTTGTTGTTGCACCGATGTAGATAATATAATCCAAAATATAACAAGTTTCTGCATCGCATATTTCGAAAAGTTTAATGCCAAAGCGATGTCTCTTGGCTGGAATATATTGTTTAAATGATAATCTACCTTTGTAGAGAATCAGACTTTCATCAATCGCCAAATGTTGAAAGGGATAGAACGCCTCTTTGAATTTGGCGCGCAAGGAATCTACAACTACCCTTATTTTGCGTAGGGAGTCACTTTTATCTAAATTTTGATTGCCTGCACGTAAGGTGTGCAAGAATGTGTCACGAGCACAAATTTTTGAGAAAAACGGTGTTTCAATTAGTGAATTTTTCGACCAGTAATCCGACAATTTAGGTTTTTGCACAATTCCCATCAAGGTACATAGCCCAAGAAAAATATACATCTCAGATATTTCCCTATCGTACCAATTAGAATAAGTAGAAAGCCGTTCCTTCAATATATTTCCAAACACCTTTGTCTGTTTTGTGATAGGAGACATAACGTTTTCGTCAAAAAAGAACAGGAAAAAGTCCAGCTCGGGAGAATCACTGTGCATTTGCAAGGTTTCGCTTACACCGAGGTCGGAATCAAAATCCATAGTAATGTGTACAAAATTGTCGTCAAATTGCCATAATGGAGCTTGGCCACCATTTTTATTGGGCCTCTGCAGCAAGATTTCGTCTTCCTTAGCAGATGCCTGATCTTCTTGTTCCCTGGCGTCAATGTCCTCTTCAGAATCGCTTGAATCCTCAAATTCACTTGGTAAATACTCTTCATCGCTTTCTTCTAATAAACGTTTTAATTCTTCATCAGTCAGTCCCCGTTTAGTGGCCATAATGATTTAAAGTGGCTGATTTGGGTGTCAATCGACCCAGGGCGACCAAAGTAAGTCAGTAGTAGGGTTTTCAAATTTTTATAAGTGACTTTTTTATATGGATTTTCTAACCTCAAAATTAACTCGACACACAAAATGGATCACTATTGTACAAATTGCATTAAATGAATTATTTCGCGCCCAATTTGGGTGCAGAACACTAGTATGTTAATATATTTCTTTGTTCCCTTTAGTATTTCATAGAGTTGATGGTTGTATCTCCCTCTCCAGCCTTCTTCCTCCTTAATTGGGTGGTACATTAAACGCTTTGTAGGAGCGTTTAGGTTTCTCCTTCGTATGTATTTACTAGCCTCATAATCTTCTTGCAGAGTTTTAGTTTTACTATTCAATGCACATTTTACGTAGAGACATACATTTTGTTGGCTGCTGTGATTCTTTTCTGAACTTATTCTTGATGTTGCAATCGAGATTTTAAAAATTATCAACAACTTTAGAGTTATATTTCTCTGTTGAAAGGGTGGGTCCTTGTATTCTACAACGTCTTGTTTGTACTAGTGGTTTCGTTTTATCTTCAATAACTTCCATACCCACTTTCTTGGCAACTCAAGTTACAAATATCAGCAGTAAGTTGATTACTAATATTATTTTATTAAAATTTAGATCAGAGAGATACGGCCTTGATGCTGACTTTATCAATGTCATAATCAATGTGTCATGTTTTTAATATGTATCTTTGATTTAAGGAGGTCATTTACGAAATTTTTTAGTGTGCAAATTTATTCTCAGATCACATTCAGCAGATTTCTTGTAAGTAGACGTCTCACAATTTTCCAATTTCAAGCTTTACAAATTTGACAAAAACTATAACCTCTATATTATAGTACGTACATCCCATGATCTACATTTTAATAAAATCATATTAGTAATCAACTGACTGCTGATATTTGTAACCTGGGTTGCAGATTTTGCTCTATCTTGAATTTGTTTGAACTATAGTTTTGTCTATGTACGAGATGTACAGCTAACGTAAGTCGATATAAATTTGATATACATCAATTGAAACACCTAACATCACCCAAAAACTTATCGAAGTGTAAATATATGGTAGGTTGTTGATCTTCCAGGCCTGAACCGCGATTGATTGGTATTCTCCAATTATTCTTTCAGTGAATGGCATCATTTTCTCCTCTAATACAAATGTAACAAATTGTATCCAGCACTGAGTAAGTATATTCCGCTATAGTTTTTACACTGAAGTTTATCGCCCTTCTTGTACTTATATTGAGCAAATTATACTGTTCTCCCATCCTTTGGGTATAACTTCTGTTTTCCACACTTGTGTTACTGTGTCAGCTGTTGCTTGTGCTAGCTGGTTCCCAGCCATATTTAATTAGTTCTGCAGCGATGCCAAGTGCTTTCTTAATTTCTTCTTCAGTTTATGGTTCCAAAAACTGCTTCGTCCATGTTTGCACAGTTTTGCTTCTGTTCTATGGCAATGTTGATTTTATTCTGATCATGGTTTAATAGCTCTTCAGTGCTCTTTCTACCTGTCCTTTATCGTTTCTACTTCTCCCCTGCTTTCTTCTGTTCTCTTTCTACATAGACTTATCCTTGGCTTATAAACCTGTCGAAATACATTTACGTTTTTATATGCTTGCCTAGTATTTCGACATATGAAGTCATCTTCTATTCTACTTAATGTTTCGTTAATAGCTTCGTAATGTGATTTTTTAAATTTAGTTAATTTACAAAACAACTAACGATATCTTTCGCTTTTTCATAATTACTCTGCATGGATCTGCAAATGCGAGCCCTAATTTACAGTTTTTGCTTGGCGCATGTCACGCTTATTTAAAGTTCTTTGCTTATTACTTCCGTCCTGTATTAATGGATTTATTGGCGTCACCTAGACTGTAACCCAATACGTATTGACGCCCGACTGTCGACTAATTCTCGGACACTTGCCAAGAAATTTCATTAACCAAACGACCATACGGGCCAAGGAGTGCTAATTTAGCACCACGTTCATCTTTTGTCGCTGCTAGCAGTCACTCTAAGATTTTCCACTCTGTGCGAACAAAGTCGAGATCGTGTTTGAAGTGAGATGGCTAGATAGACAGCATGTTTTCGCGCGGGAATTTTCCACATAAATTTACGGCGTGCACGCCAGCTAGCAGCGACAGTCGGAGAAGAGTAAACGCTGCAGCTCTGGGTGCGTAGATTACGAGCATTCGGGGTAGCATTTATTTCTGGCGTGCCGTCGAGGGCCTACTAATTTAGATCTTATTGCACCTGGACTTCTCGGAAGAGCTTTTAAGTCAGTTTGCGCAGATCTGTTGCGGTGGCTTTTACTTTTCGTTGTGGCTATTCGTTTGTGCCTGAACTTCGCCTCGGGTTTTCGTTGAACAAAGAATTGTTGGTGTGCCTTGAACTATATGTTGTGTCGTGAACAGAAGCAGCTTTTCTAGTAGTTCTGATGTTTTCGTGTGCCGTTAGTCCCTTAAGTAACATTGACTGGGGTCATCCACGTTTTGTGTCAGTTCCGCTGTTTTTATTTTGGAAAATAGACATCCGGTATGTAGTCTAGAAGATATGTTGTTGAAAAAAGCGTGTTATGTGAATTAACAACCAACTAGGTGACGTAATCGTAACATTACCCTCTTCCCCAAATCGGGAGGGAGGCCAGGTAGGAAAGCTAATATAGTCGTGGATGAAAGTAGCAGGATTATATTTAACTATAAAACCTCTTGGATCTCTTCAATCCTAAAAAATAATAACAATAACGGCAACAGTAACAAATAATGAAGATGAACAAATAATAATAACACAACACTAACAGATCTCTGGATGTATCTACGCTGGAGCTGAATAGTGTACGTCCTACTACTTCGAAGATGCAAGCTGAAAGAAATGAAAAAAGAGGAAGCGTATATTTTAAGCTAAGGCGAAAGAGCTGAAATAGCAATAAAGAAAAGAAAAAAATCTGTAAAGGACTTTACTCAGAACTTTCATCGTAAGTTGACGATGTGACACTAAATAATTTTAAAAATCAATTTAAGCTAGGGGTAAAAATATCATCACGTTTTCAATAAATTACATATATTTTCAAATAACCGGTGGTCGAATTCGAAGGGCAAGCGGCTGCGTATGCGATTCAAACGTTTAACGAGATATTGCAAGTTAAATTTTCGTCAAGGGTAAAGCGTGAACTTTGTGAAAAATGTTGCATTCATCTGTATCTCAGTTAAAGCAAAAATAAAAATATTACTTGTGATGGGACCCGAAATTCAACGCCTGCAAACGAGCCGGCGCATTCGTTTCATTTTTCGGCGGTAGTTCACGGGCGAAGCGGGCATTGGCTTCGTGAGCCACCGGGACGCTTCAAACAGCTTAAAAGCAGCTATATTTAACATAACGCACTTATTCGTTGCTCCTTTTTGTCTCATACAACATTTATCCTGGATCTGATGGGTCCCATTTTTGGGAAGAATAAAGCCTGCGCTATGTACAAATTATTACTCGTATCTATTTCCAAGTTAAATAAAAAATAAACATTTTTTAAGGTGCTCACCCAGTATATAGTGGCACGTAAAAATTTACATGCAAACAAAATTCAAAACCTGCTAGATTATTCTTAAGACACCCGGTATAATGTGTATGCAAAATATTGTCTTTCTCCAACAAATAGATTTTAAGTTATACCGCCAACAGGCAGACAGACAGACAGATGAAATTGTGAAAACCTGTTTTTGTCATCTAGGGTCCATGAAATGTGAATATCTGAAGAAATCGCGATTACAATACTCCGTATTTTAGACGAGGGAAATAACAAAGAAAATGAACGGATCAAATATATTTGAGAAATCTTCTAGGCACCGGAAGAGACCGACAGGAAAAAAGAGAGAAATAATCAAATGTTAAATTCTATAGAACTTGTGTGCTTCTTACCGTTACATTACGTGGCTAATATGTATTTTAGTATATATTTATTTGAAATCTGCTACATTAGCAATAAGCAAATCAGAAAACTATACTGGAAATACATAGCAGTGGAAATTACAGGGGAGGTAACGCCCTTTGAGGTTTCTCAAGATAAACTTACTTATACAACAGATTTATAACTAATAAGTACTAGGGATGTGTAAAAACGATTTGGAAGATCTGGCAGCTTGTTCACTTTCATTAACTAGTTCTGACACTAGTGGGTTAAGATGAGGTTCCAATCGCAGGAGATATTTGTCACTAAACTTAGTAACTTCTACTGTCTTCATTTTCAGGTATTTCTGCGTTGGGTACGTAATAGGGGGCGTTGGTGATCATGCTTAGAGTCTTCGACTGGAAGCGTTTCAGAATTTCAATATTGGAGTGTGAAGCAGTACCCCACAACTGAATGCCGTATCTCCAGATTGGTTTCAGTACACTTTTGTAGACTAATAATTTGTTGAGTTGAAGGATCCATAATCATCTCGAAATGGGGTGAATATCAATAATTTGTTGATCAGAGAGAGTTTTGAGTTGCGGCCTAATATCCAGTAGTAGCTCTTGAGTTTAAGATTCAGGTGTTTTCTTTTGGTGCAAATGTGCGTTATCCAAGTCAGACCCTTGTCAAGATGCATACCAAGATATTTCACAGAGTCTGTACGGGGTAGAACTCGGCCATCTATGCCTCTACGTTTGGTGAACTTGATTTATAATGATCTTTGAGTATTTATTTTGAATCGCCATTTTCGAACCAGTCGGTTACTGCATCTAGATTTTGCTGTAGATTACTTGCGGTTGTGAAAGGATCGGTATAAGTGGAGAAAAATGCTGTATCATCAGCATAGGTTGCGATGCGATCAAAGTATTTGCATTCGCAGGAAGATCAGCTGTGAATAAAACATACAGGACTGGACCCAGGATACTTCCTTGTGGAACAACTGATGTGATGGGGTATTAATTTGATACAGCTTCTCCGAATTTCACTTAAAAGTGTCTTTCTTCAAGGTATGATTTTATGATTAGGTAGTAAGTGTAGGGTAAAATCATCTTAAGCTTAAAGAGGAGACCTTCATGCCAGACCTTATCGAAGGCCTGGCTGATGTCTAGAAAGACGGCCGCACAGTAGTTTCCGTAACAAGTGAAGAAACAACGACCCTTGCCAGCAACAGATATCAAATCCTAGCAAATCAGGGAAACCCCCGACATCAAGCACTTCAATAGAAAATAACGCTAAACTCCCAAAACCTCCTCTAATTCACATACACTACGTAACAAATATAATTTCTTTATTACGACTTATTGATGCACACCTAAAGAAGGACGAGTATCAAAATCAATTAACAGCAGGAGGCACCGTAAATCTCCAGATTAAGACAGTCAAAAACTATAAAAAGCTAATTAAGATCCTTGACGAAAAGAAATCTGTTAGACACACATTCATCTTGCCTGAGGCTAAGCCATGCAGAGTTGTGATAAGAAACCTGCATCACATCACAGCTAAAAAGACATAAAGGAAGCACTAGCGGCCACCAAGTAAGGAATATCACAACAAACCAATAATAAAGAAATCTACAAAATTCTATTAAATGCCATCCTCTAAGTCGAACCTCCCAATCAAAAAAGAGAATTAGCACAATGTAAAAGATGTCAATGTTCTGGTCACACACCGAGTTACACCAGTATAGACTCAACATCCAGCCACAAATCCAGAAGTAGCTTCTCAAGTTATGAACAAGTCAGGTCCCACTAACAAGGTAACACGAATTTATTATCCCCACACATACGCCAACAAGGTTCAAGTGAACCATCATGATCTACAAAATCCACCACAATATTCAAACACTATAGTATCCTTTATACAACAGACTATAGACTCCCAGCGAACCATGATCAACCAGCTCATGGAAGAAATACGAGATTTAAAAAATCTAGTGACGCAATTAGTGAACTCGAAGAATCCATAATGGCTCAAACACTTAAAATAGCCCAGTGGAACGCCAATGGTCGGGCCAATCACCGCCATCAAATAGAAGCTTTCCTATTACACCACAACATTGACATACTATTGATCTCTGAAACGCACTCGCACAGAACTCTCCTACTTTAAAATACTAGGTTATAACACCTTTAACTCCAATTATCCCAATAATACAGCAATACTAATAAAAGACCATATAAAACATTACCCCTTCTGGAGGTTACGCATTCTCAGTCCAAGAGGAAGAATGCTACTATCTATCATGCAAAAAAATCAACTGAGCCATCTTTCCACACATCAACCCACCTACTGGCCTACTGATTTAACTAAGATCCCAAACCTACTTGACTTTTTGTGGTCAAAGGCAAACCTCAAGGTTATCTAGAAATATCGTCGTGCCTCGACTTACCCTCGGACTACAACACTAATAAGTAGGACTCGATCCCCAACCATAACCAATAAAAAAAAAAACAGATTGGCACTACTTTAGAGACGTACTACAAGAAAACATAAGAACTAATATCCCACTGCAAACTGAAGAAGACGTTGAAGAAGCGGTAGAAACACTAACCCAAGCTATCCATTTGGCCGCCACAAGCGCCACACCGCAATTATTACCTCACACCACATATTGCTCGATCGATATTAAAAAAAAGATTGCCGAAAAACGGCGACTCCGAAGAATTTGGCAACATAGTAGATCTCCAGAGCATAAACGCAGATTCAACACAGCAGTTCGAAATCTCAAAGAAATGATTAAGCAAGCAAACAACGAATACCTCAATGAATACCTAGAAAGATTCAATGCAACAGATGATACTGATTACTCCCTTTGGAAGGCCACAGGTAGACTTAATAGACCTAATACCTCAAATTTGTAACTCAGACGGAACATTGGCCTGTACTGACAAAAATAAAGCAGATACTTTTACAGCCCACCTTTAACAAGCGTTTCAACCTCTACCTACGAATGACTCCCACACTGATGCAGAAGTGAACAACTTCCTTCAGGCCCCATATCGACTTACATTTCTCATCAAACCTTTCACTAGGGCTGAAGTTCAAACGATGATTGATAGAAAGACCAACTGCAAAAAATCCCCTGGATACGACTTAATCACGAAACGTATATTGAAGGAACTGTCTCCTAAAGCCATCTGTATACTCATGTTTCTTTTCAACAATATTTTACGTACAGGATATTTCCCGATATAATGGAAAATTGCTCAAATTATACTTATTCCCAAGCCCGGAAAGTCTATTAACAAGCCCACATCAGACAGACCTATTAGGTTGCTACCGCTGTTCTCCAAATTACTTGAAAGATTACTCCTGATCAAGCTTACCCCTATTCTTGAAGATGAAAACCTAATACCTGATCACCAGTTTGGCTTCAGGAGTCACCATTCCACCATACAACAGGTACATAGGGTAATAGAACATATTAACTATGCATTCGCAAGCTAATATATTGTGATACGTAAAAAACAGTTTTGAATGAAAATTAAAGTAATTATAAAATTTGGGAGATTAATACAATCAACTTAGAAAAGCTTTTAAAAAAGATTGGCTCTGTATATGAAAGTCAGTATAAGAAGTTACATTGATTACTGGATTTGTTGATGGAGTACTGAAGACATGTGGTTCGGTCGACAGGAATTGACGGAGGAACTGCTGGATTCGGGCGATTCTGTTGGTTACTGACAACAGAGTAGGAGCTAAGGAAATAGAAAATTAACTTGGGATCATCTGTAAGAGTGAACTTGCCGTGAAGCTGTTGGAACGAGGGAAGCTGTTGGGTTGACGGTGGCGTTGGTGCAAGGAACGGGGCAATTTCTGCAAGCAGCCGGGGGTTTGATGAGTTGGAGGTTGTTTGTCGGTTGGCAGTGTATCATAGCTGATCTATCTGGGATCCGAGCTGTGGACGTCAGGAACAGTACTGTCTTGAGGTAACTTTGAAGCAGTGAAAGTCACAGGAGTTTAGGTGGGTTTTTAATTAGTCCTATTGAAGCAGTAATAAATAAAAGACAATTAGAAAAGTGTAATTAACAATAATCAAATACTTATCATAGAATATTGAGTCACTAAGAGGTGAATAGAATTTATATTTGTCATAGTTGATTGAAAGTGCAAGTTGACAGATTATGTCATTAAACAATTTAAAGTCATTATTAAAATAAAAAAGCAATTAATAAGCAACTAGATTATCGAACCACCCTTGAAGAGTATCAATGCGCTACCGTTATTAAAAAGAATAGAATTTAAAATTCAAATTAAATAAATCAACTTAAAGAAAAATAGTAGAGCTAACACTACATAATTAAATAGGTGCAGCAACGTGAAGCCACTACAATATGTATCACGACATGATATCCGAATGTATCCATCTGTAAAATCGAAAGGTCCGATATGGACAATGACGGTGTCATACTTATCGATTACACTTTGGTAGCACCCCATCAAAATTCCCAGTTGTGTATTTTCAGTTTGCTAATTAACACTATTATGTTATTAGTAAATTTGAATACTTAAAAACACTAATGAGGTACCGCTTCACAAGATGTAAATTTAAAACCTAAGTTACATAACAAACAACCTTGCTTAACTTCCGGTTCAAGTGAATCTCAAATCAGTAATTGTCTAAATCTGGCAAAACTGTTTGAAAGTCGGTAACATCTAAATTTCCAGAAAACCAGTTCCTGTCTGCTGACAAGCTAGACAGAAAGCGCGAAAGGTGTTTAAGTCGCAACTGAGGTCATATGAATAATGTATTTTGCAAACGCTCAGTTCTACTGCGCCCGTACAGGAAGAGTAACGTTGTAAACATGAAACTAGCAGTCTTGCTTTTTCTAGTTTTTTCAAGTGCAAATGCGGAAAGTAAGTTTGAATTAATTTTAAAATTTATATAATTAGTGCAGTTTTGTAATTCAGTTTGTAATCATTGTGAATAGTTAACTGTTCTTTTTAAGTGAACACGAAATCTGCAATGTATTTATACCAAAACCATAAGTAAACGTCAGTAGTCATATTATGTTAACGAAGGGAGAAAATTACGTCGGGGTTTATACTGATACAAAAATAAACTTGTTTGCGGTCAGCGCACACATACAACATTTTGTGACTAATGATGTTTATGTAAGTCAAGGTCAGTAGACTTCAATTAAATGTATAAAAATGCTTGGTTCTAAAAGTGCTCATGACTATTTTCGCACACCTTTATATGGCAACTAAACTTAGAAAAAGGTGATACATTCGTTGAAATAACACTTAATTTAATTAGAACTTAATAAATTTATAATTTAGTCCATACTAAATTTTTAAACTAGGATTACTATATGTCAGATTCGTTGTTAATAGGTTAAGTTTTGCTTATTTGACACGAAACCTAACCTGCTAACCTTAGATTAGATATAGACTGATAGTGCCACCAATGCTACACTAATCTAACGAGTGATTTATGGCTTTTAAATCACTGGGTTTAAAATCAATATAATTATAGCCTCTTAAGTGGAAGGCGTTGGATAAACAAATCAATGTAGCCTAACTTAAAAATCAACTTCCACTATGTTTAACTGATAACCGCCATCGTATTATGAAATATACTGGCGGCTTTTTTCCAGTGAGCAAAAAATAATTCTAACATTCATAACTAATCGGGAAACAAATCTGCCAGTTACCATGAATAAAAAGCTATCAGCTGTTCATGATTAGATTTTTAGTTCTTGTATATTGGCAAATAGTACGAGGGGTCGTTTTTATATTCTCGGACCAAGCATGAAAACAAACGGGTATTTTACAGAAAAAAATTTACCATGTTAACACGCCTCGCGCTACACGCCTCGCTCTTGAGAATGTGGCGTGGGTTAAAATGGCGGCTTAATGGCCACACGTGCTTTCCTAGCTCAGCGGATGTGAGTGAGGCGACCAATGTGAGAAGAGGCTGGAAAATGCTAGGGCCAATGGTTCTTGATTGGCTAAAAATAATGATTTTTGAGTGGCAGAATACGTTTTTTTTTAAATTTATATTGCACTAATCTATGGGCACATTAATACATCCTTAACCTAATCAATATACCATACAATAACAAACACACATACATGGAACAAAAGAACAAACACAACACACATGGAACCTTACCTTACGTACACTTAATCTAATTAATACAACTAATCATAATACAAATAAACGGACAAACGACACATATTTAATTGTTTAACAAAGAAGGGATACGAACTAGTTATTGTTTCTGGCATTTAGGCTACAGTTCGGGGGGGGGGGGGGGGATGCGCACTTCACCAACACTACGAGCTCGTGTCTTGTCCGCGGACCCAAACTCACTCTCGGCTCACAGAAGGGGGAAAAGAGGGAGCGTTTCCCCGGCTGCAAGTGAGCTTCGACTTGTGAAATTAAGAAAACGTGTCTTTTTAAATCCTCTATTTAATAAAGGAGACCGATCCAAACGTGTGTGTTCGTCAAGACAATTACAGACGCCATGTCCCTGATTGAGTGAATGCGCCTCGAGGGGTGGAGCCCCGAGGGCCGTTTTGGAGAGGGGCGGACCCCGAGGGCCCCCTTGGAAAGGGGCGGTGCCCCACGGGCCCTCTTGGAGAGAGTCAGAACCCCGAGGTACCCTTGGAGAGGGGCGGAGCCCCGAGGGCTTCCTTGGAGAAGTACGGAGCCCCGAGGGCCCCCTTGGAAAGGGGCGGAGCCCCGCGGGCCCTCTTGGAGAGGGTCAGAGCCCCGAGGGCCCCCTTGGGGAGGGTCAGAACCGCGAGGGTTTTCTTGGAGAGGGGCGGAGCCCCGAGGGCCCCCTTGGAGAGGGTTGGAGCCCCGAGGGCCCTCTTGGAGAGGGTTGGAGCCCCGAGAGCCCCCTTGGAGAGGAGCGGAGCCCCGGGGGCTTCCTTGGAGAGGGGCGGAGCCCCGAGGGTACCCTTGGAGAGGGTCGGAGCCCCAAGGGCCCCCTTGGAGAGGGAATCTCTCTCATCCTTTTTTTAATTCGGGTGACTCACTAGTCATCAATAATTATTACATTCGAAAAATATTCCCTGCCTAGACCTGGAATATTATTCCTGTATAGTTTTATTGTAAATTACCTAGCAACGGCTGGTGTAATGGAATGTTTGACTTTGCGCCACAAAATTTTGTCAATAATGTGTCAGTTCTAGTACGATTGGCGGAAAAAATATTTAAATATGAAAACCAGGAGGTTAGTTGATTTATTATTAATCACATTGCGTACCGTCTCTAATGGCAACGGTAATCAATTTATTATATTCCCGCCCACTGCCATTGCAAACGGAGCAGGAAACCAAACGTATATTTTCGGGAAACCCCTAACAGGCGACAAAAAATGTTACTTTCGTATATAGGGGTAAAAAATATTTTCTAACTGAGCCAACAAAAAATACTCAAGTTGCGCCAATTGAATCACCACGTAGTGTTCTACAAAATCTAAATAGAAATTTGCTGCCAAACAATTAAAAAATCCGATGCTCCACCCTGTATACTTAGGTAAGTTACATATTTTCGTCATTCAGCTTCATGTTAGGCGTATTTAATAGTACATTGTTCTACAAGTTACGAAAAGTGAGAGTTTTTCAACGTTTAATTTACGAGCGAGCGATGAAAAACGAGTGGATTAATTTATTACGAACATGGAAAAATTACTTTTACAACATATGCAGCGTGCTATTTTTTTAAATATAATTACAAAATGTAGCCAAAATGAAATTCGACATTTCTTCATATTCAAAAAAATTATTTTTTTTAATCGGCAGTGAAGAACGTCGAAATAGGCAGTGAAAAACTTCGAAATCGTCAAATAAAATACGAGAAATGGGCAGTGAAGTAATCCATTGTTTTACGACTTTTTGTAGGCGGCTGGACGATAGGTAAACGTCAACCGACGTCAACATAACTTACAAAAGTTGGTTAGAATGTCGTAATATCGCGATTTAAAAAAACAATGTACTCCACGGCACTGGAAGTTCCTTTTTTATCCCTCATGTGGTTTATTTACTTTGGCCCTACGGGCCTCGGCAACTAAATCCGCAATCGTGATAAAAAGCTCAACTTCAGTGATAACCTATGTGGAAACTAATATCAAAAAAAATATATACATTTGAACTTTCAAGTTCATATACCTTCTTACTGAAGGGACTTTGTACTAAGGTATAAGTATTAGGTTTAATCGGTTTATTATAACCTAAGAAATCTATGCCAAATCGGTGTCGCATTTTTTTTTTGGGACACCCTGTACAATATTGTTATCCTTGAATTTATTTATTTACTTACATCTTACATCAAAACAAACTAAACACTTTTGGTTTTGGTGAACGGTGCATGTAGCTACACGATTTAATTATCAAAAAGCCTTCAAAAGTGAAAGAGTATGTAGGTAGCTAGCAAAACATTCAAACTAAGCATTTTTAGATTACGATACGCATCGACACAACACTAATGATAGTTGCAACTTGCAAGAAGGTTCTACTAAATAAAACTACGTATATGACAATAATTTTTATTGAAAGCAATTGAAAAAGTAATTGATGTTGTACAATTACAAATACTAAGTAATTGGTAATTGAATTACTATTTCCTGTGAGTAATTGAATCTCTGGTAATTAAATTACTGCATTGGGCGGTAATTGGTAATTAGTAATTAATTACTTTTTAAAAGTAATTTGCCCAGCTCTGGTTGTGGGTAGTGTATGATAAAATGTCTGTTTAGTTCAAATCGGTATCATGTTGTGATGCTTTCTAATTGTGTAGCAGTGCTCCGTACCGTTTATTTACTTCCAACCGCTCGTTAGTGACTAAAAACAATCATTAATATGTGAGCAAAATAAAGTATAGAACTAATTGTTTTTGGTTTCATCTTGCATTTACAAAGAATTAGATTTGGATTTAGGTTGTAGACATACCATTTATCCTCTTTCAGACAGAAACAGATCCTGTATTACTCCAAACAACGACTCTGTCTCGAACAAAATGGACTTCAACAAGGTGCTTTCAGACATAAACATATGTGGCAGAGAGTATCACGTACCCACAAGATTCGCAGGTAATGAAGAAACAGACTTGGACGAATGTCCCTGGATCGCTGCCCTGGAATACAAAGAAAGGTCCACTGGAACCAGCCAGGGGCTTAAGTGCGGCGGTTCGCTTATAACGGATAGGTACATTCTGACGGCAGCTCACTGTTTAAAAGGAGACGATGTGCAAGTGTAATTTACTTAATGAAACTTGTATATCCTTCAGCCGATTCCCAATTATTTTTTAGGTCACGAGCATGGCTGGGCGAATGGAATATAACTACAGATTCAGACTGCCAGCAGGATGATGCCTATACAGAATGCGCTGATACAGTTCAAAAGATAAATATAGCGCGAATAATTCCTCACTCCGGTTTTAACGAGGCCACCTACAGAGACGACATCGGACTGCTGCGGTTGGAAAGAGCGGTGAAGTTCACAAGTATGGTCGTGAATGCATTCCAATACAATTGAGACCTTCGAAAATTTTCAGAGTACATCCGCCCGATTTGCTTGTCAACGGAAAACTTTCCCAGCCCTTTACGTGGCAGCGTTTTGACGGTGGCTGGGTGGGGTATCAAAGATAACGGTAAGTCAGTTTGTTTTAAGATGGATTTCCACCTAATTTGCTGTATCCCTTAGGAACAACGTCCGACATCAAGCTCAAAGGGGATGTGCCCTTACTGTCCCACTTGGCTTGCAATGTAAATTTGGGCAACAGAGCACTAACTGCGAACCAGTACTGTGCTGGGGGTGATGGTGGAAAAGATTCGTGTAAAGGAGATTCAGGAGGACCACTTATGCGGGCCTACCAAAAAAGTATCAACACTAATCATCAGTGGCACCAAGAAGGAGTCGCTTCCTATAGGTTTTTTTGCGAAAGTGCTGGATATCCTGCGATATACACTCGAGTTTCGAAATACATAAATTGGATAGTAGATACCATATTAAAAGACAAATTCTAGGAAACTAATCAGCGATTATTTTTAGTTTTTCAAAATACAGTTATATTTTAATATAGATGTAGTTACTGTCAACTGATTGTTTGCCTGTAGCTTTCTACTAACGTTATGTCGGGGTAAAACAGCTATTTCATGTTTTACAGTTCATTTAAAAATTTATATTAAACTCACCTTACTTGTTTCTGTGATCAGATTAATTGTAAACAGAGAAATGCTAACATTAGCTTTTATTGACGGGATCTATGTTAGGGAATGTGGGGTTTATCGAGCTTAACGAAAGAAGAATATTTTAGTGGAAGAAATTAAATCGCCCTCTGTGGCGATGTTTTCAAGCAACACTGATTTCGTTCTGAAATCGAGTATTTTCGGATATACTACACGCTCAATGATTCTAACGATGTGGCAATAATAGCTGTGTGCAAATAAATGTTGTTCTTCCGCCCTTATCAGCTGTCGCATGCAGGTTCTCTCGATTTATTAAGTTAATGACCGTCCATAATATTTTCTTCATTTGAAATATAATTCATTTACAAAGGAGTATTTAAATGGTACCGGTTTGTTTGTCTCAGTGCACTCAAATCTGTTAAAAACGCTTAGAAGGCTAGAGAATGAAGAAATGAAGGAATTAATTAACACCACTGTCAAGACGTTCCTGAAGAATACGGATGATTTAAATGTTATAGAAGGCTGCGAAGGACTACACTTGATTATTGAAGGAGAAACTATTAAAAATATTGTCGAAGACAAATACAATTACTTGGTATTTATATTACATGAGACGGACTATATGATCGAATCATGTGAAACAAAATAGGAAATGGGAATTACCCGAGAGCTGCACCCCGTGCTATGGAATACGGCAATAAGGGCATTTTTAGACAATAGAAATTTGTTACATACGGGGCAAAGGTATGAAACATTAGTAAACGCCGCGCCGGTAGCAGAAAATATGTAAAATGTAAATGAATTATTGAACACGATGCTGAAAAAAAAACTACTGAACCGGATACGAAATTAAGATAAAAGAGAAGAAATTGATATCGAACAACCGTTGATATAAAGAATAGAACAAAAACAACTCTAATTGTATGTCTCCCCAAAAATAATGGAAGAAGAAAGATGGCCTAAAAGAATATTTGAATGCATGCCACCCGAAAAAAAGAGGACCTGGTCTACGTATAAAGATGGAGTAGAAAGAGCCATGCGCATATAGGAAATTGAGGAAGACGCATGGACGGATAGAGTGAGATATCCATTGGATTAGAAGGAACGGTCACTGAAGCTGAAACAATCTCGCGAATATATACAGCGTGTTCCCCGATTGAGTTTAATATACGTATGATGACCCAAAAGTTTTGGAATTGTATTTGCATAATTGGAATATCGTTCCTGATTGTGCTGAAACTTATTTTGCCCATAATTTTAATTTAGTTGAAATCAAGTCGTTCTTGATAACTGGATAAAGATTGGTTATGTTTGAGAAAACACAGTAGGCATATGAAAATAGTAAACTACCTATTGCCAGTTTATCATACTGCATTCAAGTTGCTGAGAAGATTGCCGACAACTTTTCTTAATAAACTTTTTGCAATATTTCAGTTGAAATCAAGTAATCCTTGATAATTCAGCAGTAACTTCTTCGGCGTCGTGTAAAGTACTATAACTATTAAAAATATTGCAAAAGTTTATGTACATGAAACCAAAGAAATTATTGCTGAGTTATCAAAGAGCACTATCAACTGAAATGAAATTATGGGCAAGCTGTACCAAGAGAATTTTCCAAGTCGGCATCAACCAAATCATACGTTTTACTGCATAAAATGTATATGAATTGTTTTTTTTAAATTACGTACATTAAAACATTAAACCTTAATATACTACAGAGAGGATTTACTTCCGGGCACGTGTTTATTATATCTTTGGGATTTATTTTTGATCATACAATACTTCTACATAGTATGTCCCCTAAGTTTAGAAGAAACGCCTTGTGTATGTCGCAGCCACATGCGGTTATGTAGCATTATATACACACATTGCGAAGTGTCTAACAACACTGGACACATGATGTAATTCAATCGTGTCATCAACAACTACCGTATCGTTTTAGAAATATTGTACTGTTCCTGAAGTGTCAGCAACGAGTTCGACAAATGCTGTACGATGCATTTTTACAGCACGTACACTGCCCATTTTGGAACTTCTTGAATGGTTCGAAGGTGTTTGGACTGATAATGTAATGTGAATAGCTACACATTTTACTTTGTAATGCACTGGGTATTGTCACAAAAGAAAATTATTTTATTCTATTGAACAATATAAACAAATGCCAGAAAAAATATGATGTAAATACAATAATATGCACTATCATTAACAAAACAGAAACCTATTTTTAATATGGAATTGTAGAACATAAGATTTTAGTAAAAATACAGTATTATTATTATTACATGTTAATATTGGATTTCCAGTTGAAAAGATTGTAATATTGTATTGCACAAGAACGTTTCCTCTATTTGTTTCCTTTTTTTATTAATTTTTCCCACCGAAATTTTCCCTACTTGTTTCCGCATTTCATACTAATATGGCACCTGTAATTGCAAACCACCCTTTCTTAATACCACTCTCACAGCCAATCTGGTATACTTCGTTCTTTTCATTAATGATAGGTGACACAGCAGACTTCTGTCGACCTTTGGCACAATAACAAGCACCAGTCTCCAATGGAAACTTTGTTAAATCGAGATTTGTACACCATCAACATTATGTCTCCTGCAATTTTTATTCTTTTTTGGAATCTTCTTTAATTCTCTGAATTTTGTATCCATGGATGCACATATTGCGCAGTAAGTTACTCGACCTTGATGTTGGTTTGAATAAGTTATGAAAAGGACACTTACACCACTCACACTCAAATTAATTGCTTTTTAGCAAGCGCAGCAGAGCTTTTCGTAATCCTTTGTAGCTGTGGTTCTCTCGAATCTCTTTCCACTTGCATGTTCAAGAAGAATTTCGCCATGAACTTGAATCTTGAATTTTTTAAATTTTCTTTTGAGTTGTTCATTGCCATTTTCTTCATTATAATCATCATCGTCATTGATTTGTTGGATTTTTCACAAATCTTCGGCTTTCAAAGTCTATGCGATAGAGAGGGGCAAATTGCTGGAAGCTGGTCCCAGTTTAGAATCAAAACCATATACGGCTTTGTAGGGTGAGCGTCCTATTATGCGGTGGAAGGAGCTGTTTTTACCACTGTACAAAACTGTGGACTATATACCATTCGTAACAGTCAAAACTCGATATTACTACATAAACACAGTTTGTTACAACAAAAATTTAGCTTTATGGCACTAAACTCTTTTTTACACAATAAGCGACATAAATCGGTAAAATACCAGGATCAGTGGTCCCAACTACGTTACGATGAACTGTAACAAAGTTTGTCGACTGACTTTAGTAGGAGGAAGGGTTCATTACGATTCTATGAGTTAGGGCAACGACTTCTTAATCTGTATGTATGTATTGTCGGTAACCTCATCTTACCTGGTGGTGTAGAGGCTGATGCTGTATACGCTTGCGTCTGGTGGTGCAACGTTTAACTTGCCCCGGATTCTAGTTACAAGGTTGGAGCGCGCATTTTGTGCTGGAGCAACAGTCATTGCGTGAGGTGTGTGTCATGGTAATGTGTTGGCATTGTTACTCTACCTCTTTGGTCTGTGGTGCTGAGTAGATCACAACTAATTCAGTGTCCAACTGTGAATGGAGGGTTTCCGTTTCCGCCATAATTAATTCAGGTTTGCATTCCTCTGAATAAACCTACAACTCTAGGGCTCAGGTAGATCAACTTTTTGCAGCTTATCCCCTTTTAGAACCCCCAGACATAACCCTTGTCATTAATTGTTGACTAGTCTCTTATTAGATATGCAATGCACAAGCTAATTCGTCATTTCCATTTTGCACGTCTCTCGTATGATATGGACGCTTTGCGCATGCGCGTCTCAAACAACCTGTCGCTTCCTGCTTAGAAGTAATTTCCCATAGACGATTTTTATCAAAGTGACGACCATGTGTTAGTGAGCTTTTAATTTGTAACTTGATGTGCAAGATCGAACATGGTCATATTATGTGTAGTTTATTTCTATACCGTTAGTGGCCTTCTGCCTTTTTTGCTCCTGAATTTGTTCATAATTAAATATCGCCACGTCTTTAAAAACATGTACTTGGTTTCCACAAGTTGTTAGGTAAGACGTCACTTATAATTACTTTTATTACAATTTTCCTCCTAGGCTTTCGAAAATATTTCGAAAATAAAACGAAACGTCTGGCCATTACATGCAAGTGGTTTTATTTCAGTCTAACCATTAAAGCTTGGTAATTGTGCGTAGCACTGAGATCAGAGTTACTCCAACCGCTTTCCCAGTCAAGAAAATTTTCCTGTATATATATATATCGTCGTCTGCATATATTGGTACACCATTGGTGGCATCCTTAAAATCTGACAAAAGGTCTTTTACTGTCTGAAATCTATCGATTAAATAACTGCGAAACCACGGCGATGCTACACCATCTATGTCTATAGATTTCAATGTCGCTAGCAATAATTCAAAATTAACAACATGTAATCGTTGCCCTGATGCAATACTAATAAAAAAAGTAATCATCGAGTTATCCATAGCAGCACTTATGTCATTAACTACTTTTATTAAGGCAGTATTTGTACTATAACCATCTCTAAATCCTGATTGGAAAGATGGCATGATAGCATGACTCTCAAGATATTCTCGTATTTGAGCAGACACCACCTTCTCAAGCAGATTAGAGATGTCTGAAAAGATGCTTATCGGTCTAAGATCGTTACATAACAAACTACCTTGCTTAACTTTCGGTCCAAGTGAAATCTCAAATCCTAGTGATGGCTATATCTGGCGGAATTGTTTAGAAGCATGTAACACCTAAATTTCCAGAAAACCAGTTCTGCTGAGAAGCTAGACAAAAAGCATGAACGGTGCTTCCTTATAAGGCGCAACTGAGGTCATGTGAATAATATTGTAAGTATTTTACAAACGCTCAGTTCCACTACGCCCGCACAGGAAGAGTAACGTAAACATGAAACTAGCCGTCTTGATTTTAGTAGTTTTTGCAACTGCAAATGCGGAAAGTAAGTTCAAATTAATTTTAAAAATTAATATAATTAGTGCAGTTTCGTAATTCAGTTCGTAATCATTGTGAATAGTTAACCGTTTTTTAAGTGAACACGGAATCTGCAATGTATTTACATCAAAACCAGTCACATTTTACTGAAGGGGGAAAATTATGTCAGGGTTTATACTGACACAAAAATAAACTTGTTTGCTGTCAGCATACACATACAACATTTTGTGACTAATGATGTTTATGTAAGTCAAGGTCAGTAGACTTCAATGTATACAAATGCTTCGTTGCTAAAAGCGATCATGACTATTTTCGAACATCTTTATAAGGCAACTAAACTTGGAAAAGGTGATCAATCCGTTGAAATAACAATTAATTTAATTAATAATTAATAAGTTTGTAATCTAATCCACACTAAATTTTAGAACTACGGTTACTTGTCAAATTCGATGTTAATAGGTTAAGTTCTGCTTATTTGACACGAAACCTAACCTGCTAACCTCAGACTAAATATAGCCTGATAGTGCCACCAACGATACACTAATCTAACGAGTAATTTATAGTTTTTATCAACAATCACCTTATAATTGAAGTTTTATCCACACTTATGAACCGTCTAAAGTACCACTTTATCCACTAGTGGAATAATGAAATTACTTTAATCCACTAGTGGGATAAAATCATGTCACTTGAAACAATAAAGAAGCTGACCTGCGATTAATTAATTAAAGTAATCAATGGTAGTAAGAAAAATCGCAGATCAACCCCCCTACAGTTTATACACCACGGCAGCTGTGAAAACTCTTTACTTACCGCGATGGCCGAGCTAGCTCAAATTCGGCGATATGGTCGTGGATTCAAATCACCAGCTGTGCACCCTGTAATATCTTTAAAAAAAATGGGCGCCAGAAATCCAAAGATTTCAAATAATAAAGGATAAACTACAAGTGACCAGCGTTTTTTAATAGAACTGAAAAGCTTGTATGTCAGTAATAAATAATCAGAATAATTAAAAGCAAATAATGTCATAACAAAATTGTGTACGTCAAATGAAGACTGCGACACGCACAAAGATCAAAAACCCATTTCGGGTTATTAAATTAACTGTAACATCAAAACCAATCGTGGAATATGCATATCTCAGTCATTTGATAAAACCTTTCTGTTTAGGTTATTGAAAAAAAAGCGTGAATGCTCCTTTAACAAAGGGTTACTACACATCATAATTACAGCTTTAAATACTAATCATAATTAAATATAGGCATAAAAGTTAAAATATGAAAAAAACAAGAGCATGTATGAATTTGAGTTTTACTGGTTAATAATTGCGGAAAGTATGAATTTAAATTTTAAATACTGACGGGTTTAAAATGTACGGATGTAAATTCCAGGTATTGAAGATAAGTTGATATAATATTAATCCCTGAGTAGCACTAACTAACCTCGATCGCCGGCCGGGGGTTGCTACGCCCTGCTGTTAAACATATGCACCGGTAATTGTAGCGAAGGCACCCTCAAACGGCAGCAACTAGGCAAAGGCAAAGGAAAGCTCGCATTACAACGGCCTGCGATAACAGATAGCACGGGTCAAAAGTGCATCGCGCGAACGAAAGAAACTCGATCCAGGTACAAAATAAGCTGCTTTGGAAAATTTAAGAATTCGAAATGCAAAGGATTTATAATTCAAATAAAAATATACACGTTAGGCCTAAAATAATTGGATAACTGGCGAAACAATTAAGCGAAGCCAAAAAATTGTTTGACACTTACTACTGCATTGTTGGTAGCACTGTAAAGCTATGCCAAATTCAAAATTTGTAGGTTAAGTTTTGCGTCAATCTGTGTCAAATAACAAACAAAACTTAACATATTAACCTCTCAAATTTGACATAGACTGACAATACACTTCAGTACTGCCAAACGTATAACATTTGATCTTTCGCTACTTTCCAAATTGTCACTATGACTTTTCATGGCTGTCAATCCAAAACGTATGATTTTTAGATATTTATTGAGTTGTTGGATAAAACGTTGTATTGAATTCGTGTTTTAGTTGCGTTTTATCCACTTAAGAAAATGAAACGCTCGAACTGCGTTCTCGCGTTTAAACATTCTTGCGTCGATAAAACACCATCTAAAACACTTATACAATAAAGAACTATTATCTCGCTTGGTTTAAAATCAATATAATTATATAAAACCATGAGGCACTAGTTGAAATATGCCAAGTTTGATGTTTATGTTTTCTGTTTGCATTTTTTCTGTGTCTGTATTTAAGTGTATTGTTATTCGCCATGTTTTTATGTATATTAAGTACTTTTTTGAGCTATAAATGTGGTATCAAGCCGAAGTCTTTTTTGTAGTCTATGTAGTATTTTTGTAGATTTCTTAGATGTTTTTTTATTATTTCATATTTACAAAGTCTATAATTATGTGTTCCTTGCATCCTTGACTATTTCTCTTCCAGCCTTTTTGTTATTCAGTTATAATACTATTTTCAACCAGATTTTCTATTTTCTTGCAAATTACGGATGTCATTATATTTGACAGAGGCTTTAAACAAGTTATAGATCGGTAGTTTGCTGAGCTCTTTGTTTCAGTGTTTTTGGTAGTAGATAATTATGCTTTTCCTTCTGTTAAAAACGATGGTGTTACATTATTTTGTTATTTGTATAACTAGATTCTTTGTAGCTTCTTAAATGTGGAGAGTATACAGCTAATTTTTCTTTATGTAGGTATCAAGTATTTTTAGGCGTTCCTTATCTTATTAGGTTTATTACTACTTTTCTTCTTTTTTGTGGTTTGTGCTTTTGCATTTTCTGACCATTACATATTATAATAGTCATTACTGCGGCTAATACTGGTGTGTGTATGTCTTCCAGGTTGCTTTCAACATCGATGTATGTTGTTATGATTTCTTGAAGATTTTAGGTAATGTGGTGGTGAATTATATATATTGTAGTTTGGGTAATATTAATCTTCTGGAGGGGTTAGTACGACTCCTCATCATCATATTTGCTTCCATTTAATTTTGTACCCTTTGTTTTAAATTGTGGTCTATAGACTGCTTGTTATTGTCTCTCCTTATTTGTTTTTCTGAGTGTTTGGTACTTGCGTTTGTTTTGAATGGTTTATTTCTTTCTTTGGTGTACTTGGTTGTTTTATCGGTAGTGTGTGGTGTGTTTGTTCTTCCATGATGTTTGGTTGATGTACGCGATTTTAATTTTCTTGTGTTTTTTCTTCGATTATGGTAGCTGTGTTGTTCTTTTCATCACTCATTTCTTTTGCTACTTGTTCTTTATTTTATTGTTATCTTGCTATTTATAATAAATCGTTTCTGGTCTATTAATATCCGTTCTTTGAGAGTTCCAGCTAGTTGTAGGTAGTGTGTGATAAAATGTCTGTGTAGTTCAAATCGGTATCATGTTGCAATGGTTTCTAATTGTGAAGCAACGCTCGTGCCGGTTTACTTCTAACCGCTGGTTAGTGACTAAAAACATGTAAGAATATGTGGCAATAATAAAGTATAGATCTATTTGTGTTTGGTTTCATCTTACATTACAACGAATTAGAAGATTTGGATTTAGATTGTAGATATACCGTTTATCCTCTTTCAGACAGAAGCAGATCCTGTATTACTCCAAACAACGAACATGCAACCTGTATAGCAGCACGTTCCTGCAAATTAATTATCGACGCTTTGCGTAGTAGAGATCCCATGGCCATAGATTTTGCCCAGAAGTCTCTATGCGGTTACGACACAGAGCCCCTACTCTGTTGTGGAAGCTCGGCTTATTTTAATCGCGTTGGCACGGGCTCGATCAAGATGGACATCAACAAGGTGCTTTCAAACATAACAATATGTGGCATAGAGGGCGAAAGCAAAAGAGTCATAGGGAATGAAGTAACAGACTTTGGAGAATTTCCATGGATCGCTGCTCTGGAATACAAAAAAAGGTCCACTGGAAACAGCCAGGGGTTCAAGTGCGGTGGCTCGGTTATAACGGATAGGTACATTCTGACGGCAGCTCACTGTTTAAAAGGCGGCGATGTGCAAGTGTAATAACTTAATGAAAGTTGTATAGCTTTCAGCTGATTCCCAATTATTTTTTTAGGTCACGAGCATGGCTGGGTGAATGGAATATAACTACAGATCCAGACTGCGAGCACGCTGTTGGCTCCACAGTATGCGCTAATCCTGTTCAAAAGATAAATATAGCGCGCATAATCCCTCATCCCGGTTTTAACGAGGCCACCCAGAGAGACGACATCGGACTGCTGCGGTTGGAAAAGGCTGTGAAGTTCACAGGTATGGTCGTGAATGCATTTCGATACAATTGAGACCTTCGAGAATTTTCAGAGTACATCCGCCCGATTTGCTTGCCAACGGAAGACATTTCCAATCCTTTACCTGGTAGCCTTTTGACTGTGGCTGGGTGGGGTATCAAAGATGATGGTAAGACAGTTTGTATGAGATGGGTTTCCATGTAGTCTGCTGTATCCCGCAGGAAGGGTGTCCGACATCAAGCTTAAAGGGGATGTATCCTTATTGTCCAACGTGGCTTGCAATGTAAAGTTGGGTAACAGGCGCTTAACTATGAACCAATACTGTGCTGGGGGTGATGGTGGAAAAGATTCGTGTAAAGGAGATTCGGGAGGACCTCTTATGTCGGCCTACCAAAAAACTTTCAGCCCGTATCATCAGTGGCACCAAGAAGGAGTCGCTTCCTATAGCTTTTATTGCGGAAGTACTGAATATCCTGTCATATATACTCGAGTGTCCACATACATGAATTGGATAGCAAATACCATACTAGAAGACAAATTCTAGGAAACTAATCGGCGATTTTTTTTAGTGTTTTGCAATACAGATATATTTTAACATAGATGTAGTTACTGTCATCTGATTGTTTGCCTGTAGCTTTCTTTATGTCGCGGTAAAACGGATATTTGATGCTTTACAATTAATTTAAAAATGAATATTAAGCTGACCTTACTTATTTTTGTGATCAGATTAATTGTAAACACAGGAATGCTAATATTAATTTTATTGACGGGATCTATATTAGGGAATGTGGGGTTTATGGAGCTTAATGGAAAAAAGATATTTTAGTGGAAGAAATTAAATCGCCCTCTGCTTGCGATGTTTCTAAGCAACGCCGATTTCGTTCTGAAATCGAGAAAGTATTTTCGGATATACTAAGACAGCCTTATAATAATAATAATAACAATAATAATAATAATAATAACCGTCTGGGTCCCGGATGAAGAATAGACGCAGGGAACCCCTTGCCTGTCGTAAGAGACCACTATCTGGGGCACCTGTCCTAACACTTACCCATTCCTTTATATCCTTGTACTCAAACTCTTCCTACCTTCCGTTCCCTGAAAGCTGGCAGTAGCTTAAAAATGCACAAGCCATAAACTAATATGGAGCAACAAGAAAATTATAAAGCCTCGGATGTGTCAGGGAGTAGGGCTGTACCTGACACGGACAGTCAGCCCATGGATGAAACCAGCAATAGTCAACGGACGGCAAACCCGGTAAATCGTGCCTTAACTGAAGTAGAATCAGTTACCATGAAAGCTGGAAAACCAAGGCAACGCATGAAATGGACTACACAAATGAATGGAAGTATCATGCGCTGCTACTTCACAGCAACTAAAATAGAGACAGATATGACATCATACAGATCAGAGATACACAAATTATTTACTGAGGAAAATCCTGAAATTAATGTCACAGAACAGCGAGTGGCAGACCAACGAAGAATAATCACAAGGAATAATCTACTGTCCGCAGAATATGTACAAGACATCAAAAGAAGAGTCGAAATCCAGATCAGACGCGAAAATATAATAAATGATATCCACATTGACGTCGATGAAAATCAACCAGAACATATAGAATAACAAGTACCCGAAGACCAGGAAAATCAAGGAGAACAATCTCACGAAGAAGAAAAACAACAACGTCAAAGTCAGGTAATCACTCCAAACAATATACTCTCAGAAAAAAACGGACAAGATGACCTGAGAAAAGCACTTCACGAAGCTATCATCAAATATAACGGAAGTGACCCTACAACGAGACCTAAAATTCCTAAACAAAGTACATCTTCACGACTAGCCAAAATTGTAGAAAATATGAACGCAATTCTGCCTGAGTTCTTAGGACAAAGTAATAACTTCACAGATCTTCACGCCCTAATATATTGTGCTGCTCACCTGCAGTAAACAGAACGGAGCCAAAATTCTGGACACTAAATTGCAAGATCAAAAGCTAAATTCCAACAGAGTTATTCCTAAATGGCAGAAAAGATGAGAAACTAGATGTGAAAAACAACGGAAAATGGTCAACAAACTGACGCAATTCAAAATGGGCAATAGAACTAAAAAATTAATGAGAGAAGTAAATAAAATCTTTCAAAACTATAAAATACATACAAAATACGATGAATACAACATACAAGTAAATGAGTTTTTAGATACACTAAACAGAAACTCGCTGCCCTAGCTAAGAGATTAAAAAGATACAAAGAATGTAACAAGCGAAGATGGGAAAATAAACAATTCCGAGAAAGAGAAGGCATATTCTACCGAAACCTGTTTTACACTAAAACAACTCTAACAGAAATGCTCACAATAGAAAAGTTAGAGGAATACTGTTCAAGGATGTGGTCGGACGAAGTGAGCCATAACCAACGGGCTCAATGAATAAATGCAGAAAAGGAAAACTATGCTGCTTCGAACGAAATGAATTTGGTAGCAGTAACAAAAGAACAAGCTACCAGAGTGATAGCAAAATCACAAAATTGGAAGGCACCCGGAGTAGATAGGCTCCACAACTACTGGTACAAAAAATTTACTCCTGTCCACGAAGAACTTGCAAGGTATATTAATATTTTTATTCTTAACCCAAATACATTACCAGCCTTTCTTACCCAAAGAATAACATACCTCTTACCAAAAAGCCAAAACGTTAAAGATCCAGGAAATTTCCGACCAATTACATGCTTGCCAACGATCTATAAAATCAGAAAGGCGCTAATAACGGATATGCTATTCTCTCACTGTGAAGAGAACTCTATAATAGCAGAACAACAAAAAGGATGCCGGAGGAAATCCCAAGGATGCAAGGAATAATTAATAATAGATCAAGTCGTAATGAGCCAAGTACACAAAAGGAAACGAAACATACATAGGGGGGAGTGGGGAGGAATGGGCCATTTTTGGGATTTTCGTGTATTTTAAAATTATGTTTGATATTTAAAGCATTAAAATAGTATAGAAATGTAAAGTGCCTTATTGGGTACTTTCAATGTGAAAATCAAATTTTTTGTTTTACACACAAAGCAGCAGCGTAAAAATCAACAAATTGGTGCAAATTGTCCCATTCCTCCTTCAGTCGGTAGGAATGAGACAAATACCGGGAGGTAAGGGACGAGTTTAAATAAAGAGCATTGTAACAACAATCAAGAGATAAATTCAAATTTGCAAAAATTTATTTAAACTAATAATATACATAGGTGCATACAGGTAGAATTCTGGCGGATATTACAAAACCTAGATATTAAATTAATTTCAAAATTAAAAACAGCGCGGATCCTTTCCGTACCTCCAGCTGTCCAAGGTGAAGGAAGCTTCAGGACAATGTCCTCCTGTTCGGCAGAAGCATCCCTTTATCGTGTTTCTTTCTCAGAAAATTGATATCAAAGCAACCATCTTTGTTTACATCACTTTGCACCAAGCCTACAAACTGCACTAAAGTCGTCTGATTCTGCATAGAGGTCAACATCGTCATCAGAATCTCCAGAAGATGACTGGCAGTCTTGGAGTGCATCAGATTTTGATGAAGTCTCTGCCAAATTTCTTTTGACAACTTTCGCTTGTTTTGCATTCTGCTTATTTCGTCCCTCTTCTAACTCCACCTTTTCCGGCGTATCCGTAAAGATGCAAGTTTTTCCTCTCTTTCTGCCACGGCCATCAGTTTTTCGAGCAGCGGATTTCGGATATGGCCGAACAAGTTCAGGGGTTACAACTAATACATTTCTACTGGAGTGCTGACTGCTTCCTGTTAGCATTGCAGAGGAAGAAGGCTGTGGTTCAGCTTAATTTGAATTTTGAACAGCAGTCGCATTAGAATTATTGAAATTGGGATTAGGACGAGTGTTAATTTCAAGTGGCCAGATCCCTGTTTTCTGAAATCCTTTTAAAATATTTCGAAAAGCCTTGTTAGACAGACCTGCAACATTATATATAGAAATTGTCCGTCCAGGATTGGATGCCATCCAGTAGTTGCAAACTTGATTATAGTATGCCTTGAGAGGTCCATATACAGCCACGTCTAATGGCTGCAGACGGTGGCTGCAATGCGGCGGGAATGTAATTAAATATACTTCATATTTTTTGCCTCTTCGATCACTTCTAAATTTACGTGACTGTTATGATTATCGAAGAACATCACAACAGGATCGTCCTTGGAGCATTTGACATGAGAAATGAAATGTGCAAAAGCCCTTAAAAAATTCTCTTTGGTCATCCAACCAGTGCTATAGGCTAATCCGAGGTCCGTTAGTCAGCATATATGCTCTTTAAAAAATTTACGAGGAAAAACATATGCTGGAGGAACTCTATTCCCAGCTGCATTAATAAAACAGAGCATAGTGACAAGTTGTTCCCGTTCTGCACTTGTCATTTGGCCAACTTGTTTGAGTCCTTTATGTGAAATTATTTTAGTAGGATTTTGTACTATTTGAATTTATCAACATTAAATTTGTTGAAGCTAGTTGATTGGCTTAAGCTGGTGGCCTCTGGTGTTCTAATTGACAGGTCGGAGTTTCTTAACATGAACCCATGAAGCCAGTCTTTGACTGCTACCTCATTTTTTCTCCAGCTTTCGTAAACATTGCATGATAAAGCAACAGCAAATTGGTATGCCAGTTCACGAGTCTGATATGTTGTTAAACCGTAATGCATTTTGGACGATATTTTTAAATAATCTGCTAATTGAGTTTCTTGGTGTTTAGAGAATACTTGCCGCACAGTTGTATTCGGTTTATACGTGTATTCCTGACCAGGTCCTAACTGATTTGCACGTAGCACATGCCGGGAGAGAGCTGATTTAGAAATATTAAAATGCCTGGCTACTTCGCGAATGCTGACTCCTCCAAGTACTTCTGCTACAGCATTTTTTAATCCTTCTTCTGTTGGCCTCACTCTGTCGGTCTTCCTTGGCCAAATTCGTGGCATACTTCTTTTTCTTATTACGGAAAGTTTAAAAAATACGTTATTAAAAAAGAAAATAGGTAAAGCCTAATCATCAAATCTCTAAACAAATTAATAACGCGGGAGGTTTGGGACCGTCCCATTCCTCCTGCCGATCATTGTCCCATTCCTCCTGGCCGCTTATCAATTTTAAAACAACAAACAAAATTTTAGGGGTCAACTGTTGCACATAACTAGCACGTGCAAAATATGAGGTCATCCGTGCATTACTCAGCAGGAATCATATAATTTAGAAAACGTGATTCATTAAAGTGAAAACTCATTCATAGTAAAGGGCAAATACTAACTTTATCAATTAAAAATTATCAGGTTTCTGTCGCACAAAAACGAACGTTCACAAACACTTCACATTCGACTGACATTTGTGAACCAAGCAAGTCTACCAACCACTGAAATGACAGATAGAAAATCGCGCGGGAGATATGAAATTTAATCGATGTCCCATTGCTCCCGCCTCCCAATCCTCCCCACCCTCCCCTACCGTTTTTATAGATTATAAAAAGGCATTTGGTTCTGTTCCACAAACCTGGCTGCTAGAAGTTCTAAACATATATAAAGCAAGCCCAGTTCTAATCGAGTTTCTAAGAACCATAATGAAAACCTGAAGTACTACGATAAAGGTTTACACCGATACAGAATGTCTAATGGCCGAAAACAGAAAAATCAAACGCTGAATATTCCAAGGAGACTACCTAAGTGCACTGTGGTTCTGCTTGGCGCTAAATTCACTGTTAAATATGCTAAATGATACGAACAAAGGCTACAAACTTAAACTAAATGAAAACATGGCCTATAACTTGTCCCACCTTATGTACATGGACGACATAAAAGTTTTCAGTAGTGCTCCAGACCATCTCAAACATCTACTAAAACTAACAGAAACATTTAGCAAAGACGTGCGTATGACCTTTGGAATAGACAAATGTTAGACACTAAGTATCACCCAGGGAAAGAGAGAAATACTAAACTACAAGACTCAAGACGAATCCACACTCAAAGGTATGATAGAAGGCGACACGTATAAATATTTGGGTCTACAACAATCGAGACTGATAGAGAGTAAAAAAATAAAACAAAAACTTGAGTCTAAGTAGATATAGAGACTTAAAGCCATAACTAAAACGAAATTAAATGGGAAACATACAATGAAGGCCATAAATACATTTGCGACACCTATACTTACCTACTCGTTTGGGGTTGTGAACTGGACAGATACTGATATTTACAACCTGAAAAGAAAAACCAATAAGATACTTACTGAAGCTACACTACATCATCCAAAGTCTGCAACGGAAAGACTGACCCTACCAAGAGCAGAAGGCGGGAGGGGACTCATAGACATTAGTTTACTAAATAAACAAAAAACATCCTTAAGGGAATATTTTATTACAAAAACAAATACATCTGAGTTACACCGTGCAATAGCTATATCAGATAATAAATACACTCCGTTAGATCTATCACATGAAATAGACTTTCCTATAACAACAAAAGAAGACAAGCATTTATCCTGGAAGCAGAAAGCTCTACATGGAAAGCATGCTCAATACTTGGCTCAGCCTCATGTCGATCCAGAAGCGTCGAACGCGTGGCTGTGCAGAGGTGGCTTGTTTCCTGAAACAGAAGGCTTTATATTAGCTATACAAGACCAAGTAATTAATACCAAAGACTATAGGAAGTATATTATTAAAGACGGCACCCAGGACGACTCTTGTAGAAGATGCGGAAGTGCACCCGAAAACGTCAATCATATTATATCGGGATGTCAAACTCTAACTCAAAATGATTATAAAGCTAGGCATGACAATATAACTAAAATATTACAGCAAAAACTATTGATAAAGTTTAATCTTAAAACCGAAACCGAACTATAATATAAATATGAGCCGCCTAAAGTAATCGAAAATCACTTGGCCCGGGTATATGGGGACAGGAGTATTATCAGCGATAAAACAATTCCTCATAACCGACCCGACATTTAATAGACACTGCAATCCCTTGCACTTCAAACTTACTACAGGCAAATAACGAGAAACTACGAAAATATACAGAGTTAGCAATAGAGGTAAAACAGATGGGGAGATTAAAAAATGTGTATACAATACCTATAGTTATATCTGCTACTGGTGTAATCCCTCGAACACTAGGTACAATGCTACAAAAACTGGATATCGACAAGAACACCTACATCGAGATGCAAAAATCGGTCATCCTCAGTACCTGCAACACAACCAGAAAATTCTTGAATACATAATGAAACACAAAAACAATACAATAATATTACTTACCTTTACCTTGGCATCACGCCCGTGAGGTAATTACATCCGTATGTATAGTACGAGAGAAAACAAACATACAAATAATAATAATAATAATAACAAAGCACCGAAAGCACCACCCTAAATCGTGTAGAGAGAGACTAACGATCGACAGGAAATAAGGAGGAAGAGGGATGATAGACATTAATATACTTCATGCAAAACAAATACAAGCACTCAAAGAATACCTCCACAACAAAAACACATCACTGCATAGAGCAATAGTACAAGCAGATAAAGAATACACATCACTCAATTTATCACACAACGAACAACAACAAACATAAACATTGACTCAAGAACAAAAAATAGAGCAATAGGCACAAAAAAAGCTGCACGGTAACCATCTACACATAATCGACAATGAGAATATCAGTAAACCAGATACATATGAGTGGTTGCAAAAAGGCCAGCTCTTCCCAGAAACAGAAGGCCTTCTCCTCGCCATACAATATTAGGCAATAGCCACAAGAAGCTACCAAAAACACATCATGAAAAATGCAACCATTAACGATGTTTGTATGTAGAAAATGTCATATGCACCAAGAGAACATACAACATATAACAGGAGGCTGTAAAATCTTAGCTGGAACTGCTTACACTGAACGACATAATATCGCAGCAAAGATCATACATCAAGCAATAGCCCTTAAACATAATCTCACAACAGATGACACACCATATTATAACTACACACCAGAAAACGTTCTAGAAAATAAACAATACAAACTATACTACGATGTAACAATACATACAGACAAAACTATCATATGTAATAGGACAGATATTAAACTACAAGATAAAATAAAGAAAGAAACATATCTTATTGACATAGCCATACCAACAGACATACACATAACAAAAAAATATGCAGAGAAAACATAAAAATATACACCCTTGGCAATAAAGTTGGAAAGAATTTGGAGGCAAGAGCACATACACATCATCCCATTTATAATATCCACAACAGGTATCACAGACTCGACATTCAAACAGCATTTTAAACAACTCCAGTTAGACCCACTCATACACCAACACATTCAAAAAGGAATCATACTCAAAACATGTGATATAGTACGGCTATTTCTAAAGGAATAGAATCACTGGATAGACTTGGTAAACAATCGTCTCTCTAGGGAGTAACCGGCAAAGGTTGAGAATAAAAGAATATCAGATAATAATAATAATAATAATAAATCCGTTTATTGAATACACATAATGGTACACAAATGGGAAGAGTTTTGCATAGCCAGTCTTCCACTCCCCCAATATTAAATTACATTACATGTGGTGCAAAGCATATTAACATAAAAGAACTATAAATAATAACTGTCGAAAGAAAATGTAACAATGAAAACATGTACATATAGTAAAAGTAAGGTAGAGCGTACATGATATAATTTACATCCATTTAAAATTAGTTCTGTTAATTTGTTTTTTAAACAGTAATAGTTATGAGCGCTCAACGATTCTAACGATGTGGCAGAAACAGCTGTGTGCAACTAAATGTCGATCCCAAGCACTCCTCAGCTGTCGAATGTCGACCTGAGTGCATGCGCTGGGCCGGGCTCGCTCGATTTATTAAGTTAATGAGCTTTCATAATATTTTCTTCATTTTGAAATAAAATTCGTTTTCAAAGGAGTTATTAAATGGTGCCTATGTGTTTGTCTGTAAATCAGTTCACTCTAATCTGTTAAAAACGCGTAGAAGGCTGGAGAATGAAGAAATGATGGAATTAATTAACACCACTATCAAGACCTTCCTGAAGAATACGGATTATTTAAATGGTATAGAAGGCTACGAAGGACGATACTTAATTATTAAAGGAGGAACTATTAAAGATATTGAGAAAGACGAATACAATTACTTGGCATTTAAATTACATCAGATGGACTAGATGATCGCATTATGTGAAACAAAATAGGAAATGGGAATCACCCGAGAGCTGCACCCGCTACTATGGAATACGGCAATAAAGGAAGACACGGAAAGAAAAATTTGTAGACAATAGTTTTTTTTAATCCCCATTTTCCTTACAATCTGTCCATAAGGACAATAAGTAATTGATTTTTCTAAAATAATTAACCAAAATAAACAGAAAACGACGTGTAGGGAAACTTCCAATAAAGCTACCCTTAAAGGACATCTCTTAGAGATGTTTTAAGATGTAAATAATTCTTAATCTAGATATTTATATATATAATACACATAAGTTAATCCTAATCAAATCTGTCCATTAGGGTTTCTGGTTGGAAACGTTTTAATAGCGGCACTACATTAGTGTGTTCAAATAAACTTCTGGCGAGTGCGTTAGGATGAGCTTGAGTTCTAGCACTATAACGTACACTATATTTCTTGATTTCGTCTTTGATTGATGGAACTTGCAGGTATTTTGCTATTTGAATGTTAGGGACATACCACGGGGCATTAACTAATTGCCTCAGCACTTTATTCTGAAAACGCTGTAAGATTTCCAGGTTAGAATGACTTGCCGTTCCCCATAGTTGGATCCCATAGGTCCACACCGGTTTGATGATAGCCTTGTACAGGAGGAGCTTGTTTTCAAGTGTTAACTGAGATGATCTACCAATGAGCCAGTACATTTTCCTCAGTTTCAAGCCGAGTTGTTTCCTCTTTGAGAATATATGCTTTCTCCAGGTCAAGCGTCTGTCCAATCCGTACCCCCAGGTATTTGGTGTCTTCTGTTTGTGTAAGTTGTTGACCCTTGAGAATGACTGGGGGGCAGGTACCCTTGTTCAGCGTGAATGTTATGTGTGCTGATTTTGATACATTTGATTTAATTTTCCATTTGTCTAATCAGGGTTCTAATTCATTTAGATTATCCTGCAGGTATTGTGATGCTATTTCAGGTTTGACATGTGTAGCAAGTATCGCTGTATCGTCAGCATAAGCGGCCACTACAGTTCTGTTGGATATAGGAATGTCCGCTGTGTATAATGTATAGAGGATGGGTCCCAGTATGCTTCCCTGGGGTACTCCGGAATTAATCTGCATTATGTCTGTATGCTCATCTTGGTACTTTACAAAGAAGTGTCTTCCTGAAAGGTAGGACTTGAGCAAGATGACAAAGTTGCATGGTAGGCTTTGTTTAAGTTTGTATATTAGACCATCATGCCAGACCTTGCCAAATGCCTGGTTGATGTCCAGGAAAGCTGCTGAACAATACATTTTATCTTCAAAGGCCCTATGGATTACACTAACTAACTTGTTCGGTGGTGCCATGCTGGCTTCTAAGCCCGAATTCATGATCCGGTATAAGTTTATTGTCCTCTGTAGATGATTTAGTCGTTTTAAGAGGATTTTTTCAAAAACTTTTGACAGAACAGGTAACAAGCTTATTGGTTGATAAGAAGATGAGTCATAAGGATTTTTTCTGTGTTTTAATATCAAGAAAATTTGGGCCATCTTCCATTGATTAGGAAAATAACCAATTCTCAGAACAGTGTTAAATATTTGCTGTATTGCTTTGTAACCTTTATCTGAGAGTTCTTGCAGGACTTTCCCAGTGAGCAAATCGAACCCTGGTGCTTTTTTCGGATTTATTTGTTGTAGGATTGTGTCTTTAACTTCTGAAAGGCTGACGTTTTTTATTGGAAGATCAATTTGGTATGGGGCTGTGAAAAATTTCCTGACTTTTTCCTCATGTTCTGGAGTGGGTATGTCATGTGGTTCGAAGACTTGCGAGATGATTCGCAAAAGCTGTTGCCTTCTCTAGCCCATTTATCGCTTTGATCCTTGATTGGTGGGACGTGTACTTGAGTTTTCTTGTGGCTTTCCACATGGAATATTCTGTTACTTTCGTTGGAGATAGATTCTTCATATATTCTTGGATGAATTGATTTTTTATTTGCGCTAATAGCTGCTTTAGGTCCTTTACAGCCTTATTATAAATGTTTCTGTTGTTCCCTGTCCTTGTCGTCTGCCATATTTTACGAAGATTTCTTTTTTCTTGTATTTTTTCTTTGGCTCTTGTAGGAAATTTTTGTTTAATAGTATACCGGTTAGAATCTGGTGTGGCTTCCCAGGTTGCATATTGTGTTGCTTTAGTAAAATCGATAACTGCCATGTCAAGGTCTTCAGGGGTTTTCAGTGGCACTTTCAGTTCTATTTTATCATCTAAAAGTGTTCTAAATAGTTTCCAATCTTTTTTTTTTACTATACAATGTTGGTTGTTTTTGTTTCTCCAGTATACGTGAGTTAAGTGTGATTATGATCGCTGAGTGGTCATTTGCAAGTTCCAGACAGGATTCTATTTTGCATAATTTACCATCAATACCTTTAATAAAGGCAATGTGTAATGCACTGGGATTTTTCTCTTATCAGTTGGCCAATATGTAGGCTCGCATGTAGATAATGCCGCTAGGTTGCAGCTCTTCATCACTGCATACAATTTTCTGCGTTTAGGTGTTGTGACTCTTGACCCCCAGTGGTGATGTTTAGCGTTCCAGTCTCCTACACTGATGAATCTGTTTCCTAGTGATTTAAAATAGCTTTCATAGTCTGTTTGTATATTGTTAAATTTCGGCGGGCAGTAAACTGCCGATATAGTTAGAGTTCCCGTAAAACCTTCAAGAGTAACTGTTGTCGCCTGTAATAATTCCATGTTATAACCTTCTGATTCATGATGTTTGATGTTTTCTCGTGTTATGATAGCAGTTTCCCCGTGGGCACTGCCATCTGGATGTCTAGTGTAGTTTATTCGGTAATTTGGTATTTGCAAATGACTTTTCTGAGTAAAGTGCGTTTCTGACAGTAGCAGTAGATCGATATTGTTATGTTGCAAGAAACTTTTGACTTCTTGTGCGTGTCGACACAAGCCGTTGGCGTTCCATGCTACAATTTTCAATAATTGAGCCATTAAGACATTTTAGTTACTAACATTGAAATCAGATTCAGCATAGTACTCATTTGGTTGATGAGATCTTTCATCATATTTTTAAGTTCTGTTATGTCATTATTTTGTTGTGTGTCTAGTGTTGAAATCATTGTATTGAAGTGGTTTGTTTGTTCTGTGCCATGTTGTGTTCTTTGTGCGTAAGATATGTTGGGCTGGACATATTGCGTTTTAAATGTTTTTGGTTGAACTGGTTTCCTTAATTGAGGATATAACCTCTGTTGTATCTGTTTATGAACAATACATCCCCTATAATTCACCCGATGGTTTTCATTACAGTTAGCACACTGAACTGCTCCATATTTGATTTATCTAGTACAGTCAGATGTTAAGTGACCCCCTGTGCACTTGACTCAGCGTGGGCTTCTTTTGCAAAAGTTTTTTGTATGTCCGTATTGTTGGCAACGCAAGCATTGGGGTATAGTTCTCTTGGAATGTGGTTCTGCAAAACTGACGATGGTATTCATTAGTAATTTAATGTTGTATATGTCTTTATTGTTGTCTTTTTGTTTTAGGTCCACAAAGAACATAGGCAAACGTACATTACTGCGTAGTTGTTTAACGTTTCACACGTTTGTAACTTCATGTCCCAGGGCTTTTATGCTTTTCTTAATATCTTCGACATCGGTGGATTGATGCACATTTTTTAACACGACTCTAAAACTTTTAACTTGTTTAGGTTTGTAAGTGTGAAATTCCGTTCGCTTGTCATTTAACATTTTTATAATTTTTGTATAGGTTGGACAGTCTTTGGACTCTATTTTTACTTGCTCGTTACTGAGCGCTTTAGTTTGATAGTTTCCTTCTGTTATTTTATTTAATTCTGTAAGTAGCGGTTTAATGTCTTCCACACCCGCGGCGAAGATAGGTGGTGGTTTTGGTCTTTCCTTTGCTCATCCTTTTGTGTGTTTGTATCCATTTCATCTTGATGGCTAAGACAACTGAATTTACTATTACTTAACCAGTATTGTTTTGGGTCGTTTTGGCTTGAGTGCCCTTCTTCTTCCCTTGTTCGTTTTTTACTGTGTTTAGGAATTTGCCATTCATTTGTCGATGGTAGCGGGGGAAATTCAGGTAATGAATAATGTACTGCTTGATTTGGTATATGGAAGTTTATTTGTTGCTGACTATAAAATGCAGGTTGTTGCTGTGATTTCTGTGTTAACATCGGTTGAGTGTAGTACGTTTGTGGATGACGTATATTGTGGTTGCATCTGTTGATTGTGCATTAATGGATTTGGTTGCATGAACTGCAGGTTATTGTGATAAGGGCTATTTGCCATTATGGCCGCATCCCGTGGATATGTATTTACAGCGATTTATAATGAGCGTTTGAATGAATCAGAAACCAAATTAAAATTCTGTGGAATATAAAAATAAAATAAAACAAAATAAATGCAGAATATCACTTCCCTGGTTATCATCAATTGACCTACGGACAACGTTTATCACTTGCATTTGAAACCTCGCGTGTACCATGCGCATTCACACAACCTTACACGGCGAGATTCAAATGGGAACTCGTAGACAATAGTTAAGAGATTAGTTAGACACGGGTTAGAGGTATGAAACCTTAGTAAATGCTGGTAAAAGATAATATGTCAAATGTAAATGAAAACGAACTTAAGATAAAAGAGAAAAAATGGATATCGAACAACCGTTCATATAAAGAAGAGAACAAAAACAACTCTATTTGTATGTCTTCCTAAAAATAATGGAAGAATAAAGATAGCTTAAAAGAATATTTGAATGGACACCACCCGAAAAAAAGGATAAGATCTCGTTTACGTATAAAAATTGATAGGAAGGAGCCCTGCACAGATAGAAAATTGAGGAAGACGCATGGACGGATAGAGTGAGATATTCATTGGATTGCGAGAAACGGTCACTGGCGCTGAAACAATCTCGCGAATATATACAGCGTTTCTCCGACTGAGTTTAACATACGTATGATGACCCAAAAGTTTTGGAATTGTATTTCCATAATTGGAAGATCGTTCCTGCTTGCCCTAAAACTTATTTTGTCCATAATTTTAATTTAGTTGAAATCAAGTCCTCCTTGATAACTCACCAATAACTTTTTCGGTTTTATGTAAAGTTATTAGAAATGTTCTCCAATACTAGTATGCAAAATTCGAAAAGATTGATTATGTAGAAAACACAGTAGGCATATGAAAATAGTAAACTACCTATTGCCAGTTTACCATACTGCATTCAAGTTGCTGAGAAGATTGCCGACAACTTTTCTTAATAAGCTTTTACAATATTTCAGTTGAAATCAAGTACTCCTTGGTAATTCACCAATAGCTTTCTCGGTTTGGTGAAAAGTACTATAATTATTAAAAATATTGCAAAAGTCTATTAAGAAAAGTTATCGGCAATCTTCTGAGCAACTTGAAAACAAAATTTTAAAAAGATCGTTTATTCTAAAATACTGCAGCATGGTAAACTGGAAACAGGTAGTTTACTATTTTTATATGCACACAGTGTTTCCTCAAACATAACGAATTTCTTTAAAATTTTGCATACTAATTGGAGAATATTTCTAACAATTTTCCTTAATAAACTTTTGCCATCGCTTTAATAATTATGGTACTTTACATGAAACCAAAGAAATTATTGCTGAGTTATCAAAGAGCACTTGATTTTAACTGAAATGAAATTATGGGCAAAATAACATTGAAGGCAAGCAGGAACAATCTCCCAATTATAAAAAAATTTTTAGGGTCATCATACATTTTTACCTAGGTATGTCAAACTCCATTGAGGAACACGCTGTATACAGGGTGCTTCTAACTTAAGGAGACAATAAATCCGTGTCTGCAAATGCATCCTTTCTAAGATATTAAGCTTGAAAGTTCCGATTTTAGTGATTTTTAAAGTAATATGAAATTTGGAAAATCATGATTAAATGGCTTACGTCGCTTGGAAACGTATAAATCTTGTTAGAATAATTACCTAGTGAAGTTGCCTATCAAGTGAGTATGCTATTGAAATTTGACGGATGGAACTCAAATTTAGTTTCAGTAAAGCAATGCCGAATTTTTCTTTTTTTGAAAAAGTGGATATTTATTACTTCCTTTTACTATAAAGGAAGTATTGGATTCACCCCAAAAATTCGAAATTGAGTTTTCAACGGATCTTCACGTTTTAGAGTCCCCTGATCCCAAAAAACATATTTTTTTTCATTGGTCTGTCTGTCTGTCTGTCTGTCTGTGTGTCTGTGTGTCTGTGTGTCTGTCTGTGAACAGAATATCTCAAAAACGAAAAGAGGTATGGCGTTGAAACTTCATATATAAGTTTTGTGTACTATGTAGATGAGACAGCAAGCTTTTGAAGAAAATCGCATAACCGGAAGTAGGTGTTTACTCTTGTGATTTTTCAGTTTTTTTCGATTTTTTCAAAAACGGCTCTAACGATTTTTTTCAAACTTCTCATTTTTATTACATTTTTAATGTGTATTGATGTGAGATAGATGATTTTCCAGTTGAATACTTCTAAAGTGAGTTTCTTTTGTTTTTTTTTCTATTTTTTTTATTAACTCCTATTTTAAATAAAACACCCGGTATATTATTACATTTTTGAATTCACCTTAAAATTCTAGAGAAAATTTGTCTCTTCAACTAACACTCGATTTTGTACCGTTTTTGTAGAATTTGTAATTTTTGAAAATTTTTAACAAATGGTTAAAAATTTAAAATTAAATTTTTGACTAATTATAAAATCACTGTAAAAGGAAGTTGTGTGAGTGTATCACACCAGATTTTTTTTATATACGGTCGTGTCAATGGGAATGGCCGTGAGGCTGCAAGGCTGTATCAAGGGTATTTTCCAAGTCGGCAGCAACCAAATCATGAAACTGCATAAAATTGATATGAATTGTTTTTTTAGTTACCCACATTAAAACATTAAACATTAATATCGTAGAAAAGATTTATTTGCGGACAGGGGTTTATTTAGCTTTGTGATTTATGTTTGATCCTAGAATACTTCTACATAGTATGTCCCCTTATTTTAGAAGAAACACCTCGTGTACATACAAACATCACAAAGTACACTGGGCACATGCTGTAATTCCATCATGTCATCAATAACTACAGTACGGTGTAGAAATATTGGACTCTTCGTGAAATGTCAGCAGCGAGTTCAATATATGCTGTCCTAATGCATTTTACAGCATGTGCAAGGGTCCGAAGGTGTACCCTGAATTGCTACACTTTTTACTTTGTAATGTACTGTGAATTGTCGCAAAAGAAAATTATTTTATTGTATTGAATAATATAAACAAATACCAGAAAAAATATGATGTAAATACAATAATTGCACTATCATTGACACAACAGAAATGTATGTTTATAATTGTATTGTGGAACATAAGATTTTAGTAAAATATAGTATTATTATTATATTATATTATTATTATTATTAACTTAACCTTACATACCGTTAGGTGTTAAGGTGCTTTATATATACATTAACATTTACTATAATGATTATCTACATTTCTATTCTAGTGTAACTTTATTGTCCAGTCTGTAAATCTAGTTCATTTCCACTTTTCAGCAGGTCTATGTTTCAGTACTTATCGCTATGTATTCTCCTTCCCCATTCTTTCTTGTTGCGTACTAGTCTGATCTCTTCATTTGTCTATCCCACGATCATCTCGGTCTTCCTCTTGATCTTTTCTGTTGTCTTCTGGCCAGCCACATCTTTCTAACTATTCGCTCCTCTCGCATTCTTACCATATGTCCATACCATCTTAATTTTCTACGGATTTTATCTGTTTTTTGTGGCTCTAATTCCAGTTCTTCTTTTATTTTACTATTTTTAATCCATTTCTCTTTGTTACTCCTCTTATACCTCTTAAGAACTATTTCTATTGTCTGTATTTTGTTTTCCATTCTTTTCGTTATTGTACAGCTCTCACTGCCATATAGTAGTATCGGTTTAAATATAGCTTTGTACACTGTGCATTGGGTCTTCCTTGAGATTTCTTTTTTCAATGTGAACCTATGATTTAGAGCGTAGTACAATTTTGTGGCGATTTCTAATCTGTCGATTTTTGTATTTTAATTCCTAGGTACTTAAATGAGTCTACTTGTTCTAACATCTTGCCATCCAGATTTACCTTGATTTCTTAATCCGTCTTTCCTATTACCATCACTTTTGTTTTTTCTGTGTTTAATTTCAGGATTCTGTCTCTTAAGGCTTTAGTCCATACATCTAGTCAGCAAAGGCACTCGCATCTATTTCTACTGGCATCATATTCCTGTAACCCACCTTCAGTTTCTTTACATCCGGTTTCACTTCTTTCATAACGTCGTCCATTATTACGTTAAATAATATCAGGTTCAGTACACCTCCCTGTCAGTCCCTCTGTCGTTACGAATTCTTCCGATCTTGTACTTCTCGTTCTTACATAGTTCCTTGTGTTGCTGTACATTGATTCAATGGCTTCTATAAGTTTATCGATCACGATCACGTGGCACGCTATCGAACGCTTTCTTTATATCTATAAAGGCCACATATGTATTGCTATTGCCTTGTTTCTCGATCAGTTGTTTCACCACGAATATGTGATCCTGCGCTCCTCTCCCTTTCCTGAAACCGCTTTGTGCTTCCACTGCCCTTTCTAGTCGTTTAACATTCATAGATTTTGGCTATTCCAAATAGCAGGGTGATTCCCCTATAGTGAGTGCACTCACGTTTATCCCGTTTCTTGTGTATTGGCATTATTACTCCGATTTCCCAATCTTGCGGTATTTGTTGTTCTTTCCAGATTTTGATAATTATCTTTAGTAGTACTTTCAGGGCGTTTGTTCCTAGGTTCTTTACAATCTCTGCCACTATTCCATCATGTCCTGCTGTTTTGCCTCGCTTTCACCTTTTCAAGGCTTCCATCATCTCGTCTTTTGTTATGTCGTAATCTTGTTACGTTATTACGATGTTTCTTTGCTCCCTATCGATTTCTGGGTTATTTCTCACATTTGTCCTTAGTAATCCTTCAAAATACTCTTTCGATCTTGTTATGATTTCATCTTCAGCTAAATAATTTCCCATGTGTCAGTTTCTTATTTCCACCGCTTTTTACTACACCACACCACACACCTGCTTAGCTATTCTAATTAATATGTTTTTTTTTTAATTAACCATGTCTCTTCTACGTTTAATCCGTCTATTGCCTCCTCAATTTTATAAATCTCATTTTCGACACAATCTTTATATTTCCGTTTCTTTCAGTTTGTATGTTTTGATTTTCTCTACACTTTTACCTTTTTTTCTATCTTTCCGTTTGCTATCTTTTGTTTTATTCTCTGCATCTTTATTTTAGCTACGACTAGATAGTGATCTGAGTAGATTTCATGTTCTCTTTTTACCCTTCTATTTAGTATTTATTTCCTATATTTCCTGTTTATTATCACGTAATCTGTTATTGATCTTTCATTTCTGCTGGCTACTTCCCTTGTAATCTTGTATATTTCTTTATGTTCAAAGAATGTATTAGTAACTGTTAGATTGTTCAATATGCAGAAGTCTATTAATCTTCTTCCATTACTATTTATACAGTTTTCTCCAAATCTTGCCACTACATCTCCTGACTCGACGTTTCTTTTAGTTACTCTTGCATTTAAGTCTCCTAGTATCACTATCTTTCCTTTTTCATTCAAAAGGCGCCTTTCTTGTCCACTGTATCGTCCTCATTAGGTCCGTATACCACTATTATTGTTGTTTTCACGTTCAAGTCTGTATTGAGGTCTATTTTTAGTGTTCTTTTCGATATTCCTAACCAATTGTTGATATATTTGGCTTTCTCTTTCCTTATTATGCAGCCAACTCCCTTTTTTGCTCTTTGTCTAGTACCGACACCACTATATAGTAATATATGCCAGGTATCGATTTCTATTTCTCCAATTCCTTTCTTTTTGGTTTATGTTATTCCTAGTACAGTCGTGTGCAAATAAATCTGGGACAGTGTTTTTTTCACATGCATGTTGAGTTAAGAACTGAAGAATATCTGCATGGATTTCCTCTTATCGGAAAGAGTTACAGATTTTACATCTAGCCCTGCTTTCTCTAATTCTTCCTCCAGTTATTTTTCTTTTCCTGTCAAAGTCCTGATGTTACATGCACCTATTTTCCAAATTTTGCTCTTCTTCTATGTCTTTTTTCGTCTTCTTTTTTTTTACTTCCATTTTTTATTGTGTTGCTACTCTTGACCGTATTCTTTGCCGCGTTCGTCATCAGGTGTCCGTCCTCTTTGTTTATTAGTTATTTGTGTCTCTTCTTGCCTGCTATATTTTGTCATCTACTTGTACCAGCATCCCTTTTTCTTTATCCCACTTCCATAATATTCCATTTATTATTAGTTTCTGGTATCCACTCTTGACCCGTTTTCCTTGTTTCCTTTCATCCTGTGCCCTCCTGCCTACGATTTTATTAGCCATGCTGTGCATTGGGTCTTCCTTGAGATTTCTTTTTTCAATGTGAACGTATGATTTAGAGCGTAGTACAATTTTGTGGCTATTTCTAATCTGCCTACGATTTTATTAGCCATGCTGCTATCACAAATTTTCGCCAATAAATTATACGTGTTTGTACCAGTATGGCTAGCCACATAACCATCCAAGCGGTATGGAAATTATATTTTTGGATAATTGGTGTTTAAATGAAGTAGTAAACAAAAATTGAAGCCTCCGGTATTATTTTTTTTACAATAAAAAAATTACCAGTTTGACCTAGTATGGCGGCCCTTTATACCCTTCCTATCAGTATGGCACAACATTTTCGTCTGGGTTTAGGGACCTTGTCTATCGATTAAAAGCAAAATTAGCCTTGCCGCTTTAAAAAAATATATTTAATTTTATTAACAATTTTCCAAAGCCGCCGTTAATATTTACAACCACAGTTCGGCTGCCATACTTGCGTTTTTGACACCTACTTGGGCAATATAAAAAGGTTTACTACATACCAAGCTTGCCGCTATGACTAGTAATTCGGGTGTTATGGGCTGTTGGTTTACTCGTCCTGGTTAGATATATTCAGGTCTAAACCATGGACTACTATGTTTTGCTTTCTCTTCTCCTTCTCTGAGTGTTCAAGTTTTTCATTCATTTGCTGTATCTGTTTTTTAATCTCGCTGTTCTCCTCTCTTATTATCTTACCTTCTTTCTTTACTTGTTCATTTTCTTTCTTCAGTCCATCTATTTCTTCTTTAAATTTAATCTGGTCAATCTTAATTTGATTTACTTCTATTGTCAGTTGTTGCAGCATGTTGAGTATCTTATCAATTTGATCGCCCTTTTTTGCTGATTTTTTGTCGGGGTTCTGGTAATTTTTTACTTCTAAAAAGTTCCTCCTCATCGTTACTATTTTTTTTCTTTTCCTTTAATCAATATCTGATGTCTCTTCCGTGGTGCTCATTTTATATTATTTCGTTCCGGTTTGTATTTAGCGTTTTTATGGTTTCTCCCAGCGCTAAGGGCGTCTCCCGGTTCAACACCTCGAAGGAAACTCCCTTCTTTATGTGAAAACTTGGGCTTCTAGTAGTTCTGATATAGACTACTATGATTTTTCCACGTACAATGTGTTGCCTATCCTATACATTTTGAGCGCGACTCTGGGTCGTTCTTGTTTGTTGACTCTCTAATCTCTTATCTGTTAATGCATGCAGTTTTCTTCCTTATTAGCACTGCTCCTAACTTCAACTAGTCCCATTTAGAGCTGTATTATTGTCATACCTCTTGTCTTTTTGGTTGGATTTCAAGCTTCGCATATTAATCTTCCTTCGAATTTGTCCTTAGTTATTATTTCCGCGTTTCAGTCCACTCGATATGGGCCAAATTTCACTTTCATATCGGAGCTTTTTAAAACACATATAATCAGTAACCTTGTTTAAATTATCTCTTATATTATATTATTATGTTAATATTCAATTTCCATTTGGAAAGATTGTAATATTGTATTGCATAAGAATGTTACCTATATGTTTCATTGTTTATTAATTTTTCCTACCGAAATTTTCCGTTACCGCATATCATACTAATATGACATCTGCTATTGCACTACTTTCCCTCCTTCTGGCAGACATATATCTTCTCCTAGTCCTCCGGAACTTTTCTTTATGTCCTCCCTCACTGATAAATCTTTAGTATAATCTATCTGGGTTTCGTTAAAAAAGCTAGCTTTTTTAAACTCTCCCCCCAAACTACCCTTTCATAATACCACTCTCACAGCCAACCTGGTATACTTCGTTCTTTTCATTAATGATAGGTGACACACCAAATTTTTAAGATTTGCTAGACCTCTGTCGACCTTTGGCACAATAACAAGCACGCAGCCTCCAATGGAAACTTTGCTAAATCGAGATTTGTACACTATCTACACTTTGTCTCCTGCTATTTTTATTCCTTTTTGGGAATCTTGTCTTCATGGATACACATATTGCTCAGTAAGCTACTCGACCTTGATGTTGGTTTGAATAAGTTATGAAAAGGGCACTTAAACCACTCACACTCAAATTCTTTATCATCAATTGCCTTTTAACAAGCGAAGCAGAGCTTTTCGTAATCGTAGCTGTGGTTCTCTCGAATCTCTTTGCACTTGCATGTTCAAGAAGAATTTCGTCATGAACTTGAATCTTGAATCTTTAAAATTTGCTTTTCAGTTGTTCATTGCCATTTTCTTCATTATCATCATCATCGTCATTAATTTGTTGAATTTTTCACAAATCTTCTTCAGATTTCAAAGTCTATGCGATAGAGAGAGGCAAATTGCTGGAAGCTGGTCCCAGTTTCGAATCAAAACGATATACAGCAAGCTTTGCAGGGTGAGCGTCCTATTATGCGGTGGAAGGAGCTGTTTTTCCCACTGTACAAAACTATAGACTATAGACCCTTTGTTACAGTCAAAACCCAATATTACGACATGAACGCAGTTTGTTACAACAAAAATTCAACTTTATGGCACTAAACTGTTTGTTACACAATAAACGACACAAATCGGGAAAATACAAAGACCAGTTGTCTCAACTACGTTACGATGACCTGCAACAAAGTTTGTCGACTGCCTTCAGTGGGAAGAAGGGTTGGGAATGGGGCTAAGACACAACGCCCACTGGTCACAAACCCCAACTCAGAATTTGGTCATAACGCCCAACTTCGATTCTGGTCACAACGCAAAATTTTGATTTTGGTCACAACGCCCAACTTGGTCATAACGCCCAAAAACGATATTGGTCACAACGCCCACTTTTGCTTCTGGTCACAACGCCCAACTTGGTCATAACGCCCAAGTTTGTTTTTGTCACAACGTCCAACTTCGACTTTGGTCATAACGCCCAACTTTTTTTTGAAGCACATTTTCATTGAAATTTCGGGCTAGATTGAAAGTCCATAGCTGAAGAGGTGCAGGAACCCATGTAAGTGTGCAGAAATTATACTTCCACATATGTATCTGGTAATTGAATACTGTTGAATTTTAACTATTTTTTATTGCAACATGATTGACGTGGTCGGGTTACAAGTCAATAAAAAGATTAGGCAAATATACATTTTGAAATAGTAATTTACGATACAAGTGTGTAAAAGCTAGTCTATAGTCACGAGTGGGGCAGAGTTAAAACGCGAGTGAGCGAGCATTTTAAGCCCCCCGAGTGACTAAAGATGCTTTACGCATATGTATCGTACAATATTTTATCTACGATAGAATCTAGAAAACCCGTTAAATATAAAAAAAAATTAAATGAAAATTAGGATTACCAGCAACCCAGTCGTAATTTTGCGTTTTAAAAAATTTTAAAACACGTTACTACTGAGAACGTGCCTAATGAAATATTTTAAAACACGTTACTGCTGACAACGTCAACTAATGAAAACATGTTCTTAAACAGTCGTTTTACAAACTTAAAACTGCCAACTAAAAGGCAATTTTACACACTGTCGTAGATAATAGTATATTATGTATCAAGTTTTATAAACGTCATTTTAGTCACGAGTTTTATTAATCACGAGCAAAGCACAGCGGAGCGAGTGTTTAATAAAATGAGTGACTAATAAGTTTATAAAACGAGTTGCATACTATACTTTTTCTACGACCACAAATTTAGAGAATATGACATATTATTTCATTAAAATTTTGACATTTATTATATTAGGTTAAATTATGCTTGACAAACGTCAAAGTGGCGGTTGAAAACTAACTTGATTTTAGTTTTGGCTGTGGCTAATAAAGCAATTACTATTTGAACCTAACTTCACCCCATGACTAAAACATCGTTGCCAACTTCAACTCATGACTAAGAGGCTCTTTAGTCACAGGTTATGAAGGCATGATTAAAAGGTCACTTAGCGACGTGTATGTTAGTATGTTAAATGACATTTTAGTTACAGGAGTAGAAAAAATATATTGTAGTCGAAAGTGTTGACATTTTTGGAAATATTTAAAGTCGCCGCTTTTTTGGAGCGTTTGTCCAGTAATATTCTTGTAAGCTCGGTCTGCAGCGGAGTGGTGCCTACATTTTTTTAGATACACTTACGTTTTTGTTATCTGTTTCCATATGTTTTTTTCAGGAGAATTTGGCTATAGTAGTGAAATAATTTTCTTTTTCCAATGCCTATTTATAAAGCTGTATTGTATCTGTGCAAATCTTCATGGTAAAGCAACATTTTAAACACGTTGCTACTGACAACATAAACTAATGAAAACATGTTATTAAACAGTCGTCTTACAAACTTAAAACTGCCAACTAAAAGTAAAATTTTACACTATCGTGGGTAAAGATTTTATCCACTAGTATCATTAAAGTGTTACTCTAGCAACGTGGCTTTAGTGGATAAAGAACTTACAACTTTATAGATAGGTGTTGGAAAGTAGTTATGTATGGTGCAAGTGAATAAAGAAACATTTTATCCATAAAGGCAAAACTTTAGTTCACGAGACAGCCCAGTGAGATAATTTCCTCGAACAGATAAAATCTCGTTATTCACGCATATAAAACTTTTTCCAATACCTACAATTAATTGTATAAATAAGTTTTAAAACTGATTATTTCCTTCATATCCATAATAATGCGTAATCACTATGGTTTCTATCAATTTAACAATGACAGAAATTCAAACGTCAAAATTTAACCGCGGTTAAATATGTGTCAAAATTTAATCGCTTGTGCATAATTTGAACATGATTATTAAAGGTGCTTCACCAACTGAATTTTATCTATTTATTCAGGAAATAATCACGCCGAACATCCCGCGTGCATGTAAACTAGCCTGAATAAATTTTGATGATTTTCTGTCAGAATGTTTTGCTCTGAAGAAATATATCTCGTAAATTTTTCGCCCCAAAATCCCTCGTGCTGCGCACTCGGGATTCTTGTTGAGCGGAAAATTTACTTAACATATTTCTTAGCAAAGCATTCTGACAGAAAACGTCAAAATTTAATCGGCTATTTTAATGCACTTGGGATATTACTGTTGAATAAATAATTTTAAATATGTAATCACACTACTTGGTTGTGTACTAGTTTCCACGGTAACATGTTTGTATTTTGTAAGTTGCTATGGATTATTAACTACACTATTTACTAGTGATTATAGTAGGGGCCGGTTGCAGAAAGCAATGTTAAGTCTGGTGTTAGCTAACGCGAAGTCAAAGTGAACAAAAACGAATCCAATCTCAAATGCTTATCTTATGGTAACTAATACATTAGTAAACAAAATTTGATGCGATTTTGTTCACTTTGACGCGATGTTAGCTAACACCAGACTTAACATTGCTTTCTGCAACCGGCCCCTACTATATTCACTAGTAAATAGTGTAGTTAATAATCCATAGCAGCTTACAAAATACAAACATGTTACCGTGGAAACTAGTACACAACCAAGTAGTGTGATTACATATTTAAAATTATTTATTCAGTTTTAAAACTTATTTATACAATTAATTGTAGGTATTGGAAAAAGTTTTATATGCTACACGTGAATAACGAGATTTTATCTGTTCGAGGAAATTATCTCACTGGGCTGTCTCGTGAGCTAAAGTTTTACCTTTATGGATAAAATGTTTCTTTATTCACTTGCACCATACACAACTACTTTCCAACACCTATCTATAAAGTTGTAAGTTCTTTATCCACTAAAGCCACGTTGCTAGAGTAACACTTTAATGATACTAGTGGATAAAATCTTTATCCACGATAGTGTAAAATTTACTTTTAGTTGGCAGTTTTAAGTTTGTAAGACGACTGTTTAATAACATGTTTTCATTAGTTTATGTCGTCAGTAGCAACGTGTTTAAAAGATTTCATGCGGCACGTCGTCAGTAGCAACGGTTTTAAAATTTTTAACCACGCAAAATTACGACCGTTTGCAGTTTAAATTTAAATATTTTTCTTATAATTACCGTATTTGCTACATTCTATCGTAAATAAAATATTGTACGATACACATGCGTAAAGCATCTTTAGTCACTTGCGAGGCTTAATACGCTCGCTCATTCGCGTTTTAACTCTGCCCCACTCGTGACTAGGTCTGCCCTACTCGTGACTAACTCTGCCCCACTCGTGACTAAAGACTAGCTTTACGCACTTGTATCGTAAATTGCTATTAATCACTAGCGAATAAATTGTGCTTTTTGTAAATAAAAGAACCATAGGAAATAACACAGTGTACTTTGGTAACTAACGATATCATTGTGTCAAACTGTCAAGTGTCAAGTTTTTTGGAAATATTAAGTTCAAATTTCTATTAGGAAAAAGATCAATAATTGTATGAGTTGAAAAATGTTATTTTTCTACGGTCACCTTTAAAACTGACTATTAAGCGCTCACTGTCAATGCGATTCACACATTTTTTCCCTAGTAACCATTTTAGCATCGCAACCACGTAAACAATGTCTTAATGAAATAATCGCGTCACTTCATTTTACTTTACTCATCGCCATGGCTAACCTGATTATTAATTTAATTCGTAATTTTTCTGGAACTGGCTAAAATTATTGACAATTGCATCACGGTGCGTCCATCATCACGGAACAGATTTATTGAGTTTGTGAGTTTTTGTGAAGTAGAAGATGGAATCTGAAGGTAATTGCACCCCGCCTGAAGTATTTGAAGCGACCCAGACAGCAACCAACGAGTGTTGTTGCAGGCCAAACCGCGCGGCCTTTATGAACGGCGGTACAACGACTTCATGAAATAGTGTGTATCGAAATTTCAATTATTTAACAATTTTGTTATTTATTTAGGACCGTAGAAAAAATTTTGTATGTATTTCGAGTGTAAAGAGCCATTTTGGTATTAGGTTGCTTTTTCGCGCCTCGCTCCCGCTCGGCACGAAACTCGCATCCTCATACCAAAATGGCTCTCTTTACACACTAAATACATAAATATCTATTTTCTACGGTCACCTCTAAAACTGACTATTAAAAGCTCACTGCCAATGCGAAAAGTTAGCGATTCTCATATTTTTCCCTATTAACCATTTTAACATCGCAACCACGTAAGCAATGTCGTAATGAAATAATTGCGTCACTTCTTTTTACTTTACGCATCCCCATGGCTAACCTGATTATTATTGTAATTCGTAATTTTTCTGGAACTGGTTAAAATTATTGACGCTTGCATCACGGCGCGTCCATCATCACGCAACAGTTTTATTGAGTTTGTGAGTTTTTGTGAAGTTTAAGATGGAATCTGAAGGTAATTGCACCCCGCCTGAAGTATTTGAAGCCTCCCAGACAGCAACCAACGAGTTGTTGCCGGCCAAATCGCGCGGCCTTTATGAACGGCGCTACAACGACTTCATCAAATGGTGTGAATCCTGGAAAACGTGGTGTTGGCACAATTTTGTCATTTATTTATGACGGTAGAAAAAATGTTGTATGTATTTCGAGTGTAAAGAGCCATTTTGGCATTCGGTTGCTTTTTCGCGCCTCGCTGCCGCTCGGCACGAAACGCGCATCCTCATGCCAAAATAGCTCTCTTTACACACTAAATACATAAATATCTATTTTGTATTAAGTGCGCGAAATTAATAATTTTAGAACGTGAGAATGTTACTTCTTTTAACGAGGCGACAGACGAGTCAAAAAAGTCATTAGAACGCTCAAAACATTTCGCGCTCGTATTCCTATAACATAAAATCCTTGCTCTCTTTCTTTATTTCTTTCTTTCTTTCTATGTTTGTTCGCTATCTCCTCCGAAGATACTGGACCGATTAAGTTGTATGATGGCTTAAAAGTTTGCAAATTTTTAGACTTAGATCGTAGACCGGTTTTTCTTTTCAAAAGAAGTACGAAAAAGTTTTAACTTAATTAAATTCTCTAAGCAGCGGAGCGCCTGTCGCTGTGGGCTACGGTGTGACAGCTGCTGTTGTCGCTGTGTGCTATTAGCTCGGGTGAATACCTATGTTCATATATCATTATAGCGGCGTATTACTCAAACAACCCAGGTTGGTCCTGGGGTAAAGTGCTCGCCTGCCACGCGAGCGGCCCGGTTTCTATTCCCGGCCGAAACATACTATTTTTAAATTTATATTAATGAATCTCTCTTAAATTAGCGAACCGAAGCGTAGTTCGGGTGACTCACTAGTGCAAATAATATTTTTTCTACAACCGTCAAACAAGAATATTAATATTGTCTGACGCCGTATTGCGCGAAAATGTTTGGTGCTCTAAAGCACAGAATGCCTTTTTTCAGGTCGTCAATGGTAACGTAAATAAATATACCCATTTTTTAACACGTTAAAAAATGGCAAACTTCGCGCATTGATAGCGATGCGCGAATGTCCCCTTTCTTTGACGGTTGTCGAAAAAGATATATTTGTATGACATGCAAAACTGTTTCCAACACCTACAAAAAAAGTTTCTTTTAATTACAATTTAAACTTACAGATTTACAAAAATATTGACTGACATTTAAATTAATTGCTTTACTTAGTTACTTATCCACCCTTGTCAATAAAGTGTTACTTTAGCAACGAGATTTTAGTAGATAATAGTAGTTTGCATACCCAGACACGAATGTGGGTTTAGTTGCCGAGGCCCGTAGGACCAAGGCAAATATACCACAAGAGGGATAAAAAAGAAGTTGAGTGCCAAGGGGTGCTCTATGTTGTTTTTTTAAATAGAGAAATCGAAATTACACCATTTTAACCAACTTTTGTAGGTTATTTTGACGTTTACCTATTGCCCCGCCGGCGCCGCCTACAAAAAGTCGTAAAACAATGGATTACTTCACTACCGATTTCTAGCATTTTGATGACGATTTCGACGTTCTTCACTGTCGACTTAAAAAAAGGACAATTTTATAGCTAGGTGTTGGAAAATCAAACAATTTATTTTATTAGAAACACTAGTAAAGGGTTTTTAGGCTCGAACGAATAGAAAGTTCGTTTTGGATATAACAAGATGTTTTACGTATTAAAATAAGAACCAGTATTTACAACAATTTGTATTTATTTACTATATTTACTAACTACTATTTACAATTACAACTACTATTTACATGCAATCAATATACCAACAAGAATATCAGCAACACTTATATTTAGCTGAAGTATAAATAACTAACACCATTACCAACCTAAAAAACATAAAAGCACCTGGAAAAAATGAAATTTGTAATGAACCATTAAATATGGTCGCCAACTAGTACTAATAACCGAAAATCATAAACTTTTTCAAAAATAGTAGAACTTATAGAAATACAAACCGACTGGCATAAATCTATAATAGTACCAGTATCCAAAAATGCAAAAAGTCGTTCTTTTCAATTACTGTGGAATAACACATTGAACTCTACCGATTGGTGGGGGATAATGTGAACATAGATAATCAAATAAGCTAGCATACAGTTTATAGTCTTTGTATGCGTTAGACAGAATAGAGTAATATGCGATTAACATCTAGTATCCACAGAATCAAAAGGTTTTTTGTTTTTACAAAACACTGAATTCTAGGATACTAGATTTTAAATCATATATGTCTACTTCTGTCTAACGCACACATAAACTGTATTCTAGCTCAATGAACTGCCTATGTTCACATTATCCACCACCAATCTGTATAATATAGAGAGATCAATAAAAAAACAATTTAGGGCAGATCTCGAATTTGACATAGACTGACAATACATTTCAGTACTGCCAAACACATATCACAACCTGCCCTAATTGGTTTTTTTATTGATCTCTCGTTATAACATCAGTGTGGAAATAAAATAACGAATAAATTCATTAACTTTGTTAATATTAATTTTTTTGAAAAAATCTTGAAGGGGTATAGCGATTTAATTATATGACATACACTACAACCACTTTTATGTTGCTACGTGATTTGTTTTAAAAGTTATGACGTCATCGCCTTTTTTTTTAATGACAACCTGTATTTTTTATTATTGATGTTGGTAGTAGTTTTTATGTTGTTTTCAATATAACATTTTCAATATGTTACATCTGAAAAAAAATCGAGAAAAATGGTCTTAAAGTTTAAATATTAAAAACCAATGAAATGAGCAAAATAAATCTAGTTACCTACGTTTGACAGCAAGTCATTAACGGCACATTCGTTTTTATTGAAATTTAAAAAGACAATTGAAAAATACAACTAGAACTCCATTTTAAATTAATCCACCGGTGACTAGATTTATTTTGCTCATTTCATTGGTTTCAGTATTTAAACCTTAAGACCATTTTTCTCGACTTTTTTCAGATGTAACATATTGAAAATTTTTTTACATTGAAAACAACATAAAAAGTACTACCAAAAACAATAATAAAAAATACAGGTTGCCGTTAAAAAAAAGTCGATGACGTCATATCATGAAAACCAAATTACATAAGAAACTGAAAATCGGCTGAAAATATTCCCTATGGTCAAAATCGCTACACCCCTTCGAGATTTTTTCATAAAAGTGAATATCAACCAACTTAATGAATTTCTCCGTTACTTTATTTACGCACTGTATACTGTCCTTCATAAATTTGTAACACATGGATTTTTTTATCGTCCATTTATCAGAAAGTTTTATTCCTGACACGAGTTTCTACATTGTCTCAAAATAAAAATGCACTTGGCAAAATGTAAATATATTCTTTTTATACTCGGGAGGTTCAAAAATATGAAAATGGTTCAAGAATAAAGTACTCTTATTCTTCAAAATAGTTACTTACAATTAAAAGTAGGTGTCAAATATAAAGTCACAGTTACTTGCTCCGAAAACAATTGGTTCTGGTTTCTCCAATTTTTTTCATACCACCCTATGTATTACCAAATGAAATACTTCAAAGTTAACTTATCAACAGATACGATAAATGTATACTGTCAAACCTGAGTTTCTCATCACTTAGCAACCAAGATATTACGTGATTCAAAATTAGTGCTAACAAAGCTAATTTTTGTGACAAATTTTTAAATAATTTAATAACAAACCGATCAAATAACAATTTATAATCAATTATAATTTTTAATAAATATGTTATAACAAATTAACATGTTTGTTTATTTAAAAATATTTTTAAAATAAGGGCAAGTACTTTATTCTTCAATCACTGTATTTTCGAACCTCCCTCGTATATGAAGTAGGATATTAAAATGTTTGCAAATGCATTTTTAATTTGAGAGGCTGCAGAGGTTTTCATGAACAATAAAATGTTCTGATAAATGGATGTGTGAAGGACATTATAATATTATAAGCAACAGTCAAACGTAATAAATTCTGTCAATAAAACGGTGGCATCGTAACAACGCAAAAACTTTGTTTAATCAACAGTAATATCCCAAGTGCATTAAAATAGCCGATTAAATTTTGACGTTTTCTGTCAGAATGTTTTGCTAAGAAATATGTTAAGTAAATTTGCACGAAATATTAAAAATTGTGAATTGTTGCTATAAAGTAATGAAAATGAATAAATCGATCCCATACGACATACGTATATGTCACTGAAGTGCTAAAAATCCTCTTTCTCATAGCCACAGCTAACTATGAGTTCCATATAAAAAATACAACTTTATGTTATAATCCGAATTTAGAAACTTTTTTGGACAACGCACTACGCCACTGAATTATTATCAAAAATAAATAATATTAATACTACTTACGGGAACTTGACAATTTTCCTACCTATTACCACACCTTAAAAGTTTAATTTATTATTAATCATTTTAGATACACATTTTTCTTACTTTCTGTGCCGTCTGGGCGATATGACCAAAATCAAAGTTGGGCGTTGTGACCAAAATCAAACTTGGGCATTATGACCAAGTGGGGCGTTGTGACCAGAATCGAAGTTGGGCGTTATGACTAAATTCTGAGTTGGGGTTTGTGACCAGTGAGCGTTGTGTCCAGAAGCCAAAATGGTTGATTACGATTCTATGAATTAGGGCAACGACCTGTTAATCTGTATATGTGTATTGTCGGTAACCTCATTTTACCTGGTGGTATAGAGGCTGGTGATTTATACGCTTGCGTCTGGTGGTGCAACGTTCAGCTTGCTCCGGATTCGTGTTACAAAATTGGAGCACGCATTTTGTGCTTGCGCAACAGCCATTGAGTGAGGTGTGTGTTATGGTGATGTGTTGGCCTTGTTACTCTACCTCTTTGGTCTGTGATGCTGAGTAGATCAGAATTAATTTAGTGTCCAACTGTGAATAATTTCAGAGAGCCGGATTCCAATCGTCAATCCAGCTGATTATTGCGTCGTCCACTACAATATCGTAATTGTTCGTTGCAAAATCTACTATTAATCTATCAGAGCCTATACATCGTGCATGTGATTTATTAGCATTTAAGCGTAAACCATTCTTTTTAAACTAAGTAGATAGATTTTTCAAATCCTCATTAATGTTTGAAATTGCTGCAGAAATATTTAATAATTTTGGAAAGATATAACATATTATGAGCAAACGAAAATGATATCAAACTTGATTTTGAAAATTGAAACATATGTCGATCATTAATTCACATTATGTTGATGTTGTGGAATGAAATACACATACATAACCTAAACCATTGCATAACTGTCACCGACTGTCACGTCAAAATTTTATTTGAAAATTAACATAAAAACCAACACCTTAAACAATATTACATCTGCTGCATGAATCATTTCGATTATAAGAACTTTTTGTTAGTGATTAAACCTGTCCAATTATAAATTTGATAATTTAAACAACTTGAGACTTGATCGTCTGCATACATGTGAATTTTACAGTGTTTGATTACTTTGATTTGATTACTTTAGTCGGACCTAGGATACTTCCCTGCGGTACACCACTGGTGGTATCCTTATGATCTGACAAAATGTTATTAACTTTTACTGTCTGGGATCTATCGATTAAATAACTGCGAAACCACGCCGACGCTACACCATCTACGCCTATATATTACAACGTCACTAGCAATAATTCAAAATTAACAACATGGAATGCCTAGCTCTGATGCAATACTGCTAAAAAAGTAATCATCGAGTTATCTATAGCAGTACTTACGTCATTTACTACTTTTATTAAGGCAGTATTTGTACTATGGCCATCTGTAAATCCTGATTGGAAAGATGGCAAGATAGCATGACTCTTAAGATATTCTCGTATTTGAGCAGACACCACCTTCTCAAGCAGATTAGAGATGGCTGAAAAAATGCTTATCGGTCCAAGATCGTTACATAACAAACAAACTTGCTTAACTTCCGATTCAAGTGGAATCTCAAATCGCTAGCTGCGTATATCTGGCGGAATTGTTTAGAAGCTTGTAACACCTAAATTTCCAGAAAACCAGTTCTGCTGAGAAGCTAGACAAAAAGCATGAACGGTGCTTGCTTATAAGGCGCAATTAAGGTCATGTGAATAATACGGTGGGTATTTTGCAACCGCTCAGTTCTACCACGCCCGCAAAAGACGAATAACGTTCTAAACATGAAATTAGCAGTCTTGCTTTTAGTAGTTTTTGCAACTGCAAATGCGGAAAGTAAGTTCGAATTAATTTTAACAGTTAATATAATTATTGCAGATTCGTAATTCAGTTCGTAATCATTGTAAATAGTTAACCATTTTTTAAGTGACACGGAATCTGCGATGTATTTTATCAAAACCAGTAACATTTTACTGAAGGGGGAAAATTATGTCAGGGTTTATACTGACACAAAAATATACTTGTTTGCTGTCAGCATACACATACAACATTTTTGACTAATGATGTTTATGTAAGTCAAGGTCTTCAATGTATAAAAATGCTTCGTTGCTGAAAGTGATCATGACTATTGGAAAGATCTACCTTTACATGGCAACGAAACTTAGAAAATGGTGAGACATTAGTTGAAATAACACTTAATTTAATTAATAATTAATAAGTTTATAATGTAATCCACACTAAATTTTAGAACTACGGTTACTATACGTCAAATTCGATGTTCATAGGTTAAGTTTTGTTTATTTGACAAAAAACCTAACCTGCTAACTTCAAATTAGATATAGACTGATAGTGACACCAACGATACCCTAATATAACGAGTAATTTATGGTTTTTATCTCGCTGGGTTTAAAATCAATATAATTATAGCCTTTTAAGTGGAAGGTGTTAGATAAACAAATTAATATAGTCTAACTTAAAACTTCCACTATGTTTAACTGATCACCGCCGCCGTATTATGGAATATACTGGCGGCTTTGTGCCAATCAGTAAATAGTATATTAAAATACAAGTTGCAGAAGGCATCTATTCAAGTACGAATTTGAAATTCCGAAACGAGCCGCATAGCAGCGAGTTGAGGAACAAATGAGTGTTTGAAGGACCTTCTGCAACGAGTGTTTTATATTACCTTCTCTATTTGGCCACGTTGTTGGACTCTAGTTTTAAGATTAATTAAATAGATGTATTTTTGTGCGATTAGTTTGCAACGTTTCAGTTAAATTCAAAATGTTCTCACGGTTTTGTGCAGTTTTCCAAAATTATTCATAAGCACGTTCTTAAGTTTATTACTTTATGGCTATGGCATTTGCAACCCCAATAAAACCTTTGCCAACAAGTGCACTTGTTCGTGAGAACCGCAAAATCTTAGTTTTCCACGCCAAAAGTTACCGAACGTTTCATTGGCTACTTCGACACCCCCACGGGATTTGCAGATAGCCTACCAAATTTCAGTTTAGTTTGTAAGCAGTATCATAGAATCATGTTAACGATAACCATCCAGCAACGCAGACGTCACTCTTAAATGCTATTTGTATATATTATGTGAATATACTCTAAAACTATAAAATCAACACTCTTTAATTCATTCAACTATACCAACATATATTGTGGTGTAAAACGCTACACTGCATCACCAATCCACGCGTTATACCATTTTATAAATTAAAAAATAAAAACGTTTTCTATTTTGCATTTAGAATAACTCCATTCTAGCACCCAAATGACGTCATTTCATAGCGACTATTTCTAACACTCAAATGGCATAATTTAGGTGCTAGAAAAAAAATCTAACATTCAAAACTAATTATGTAAAGCGGAAAATAAATCTGACAGTTACCATGAATAAATCTATTAGCTGCTGATTATTACATTTTTTATTTCTTGCATATTGGCAAATAGTACGAGGGTCTTTTTTATATTTTTGGACCAAGCATGAAAACAAATAGGTTTTTTACCGAAAAAAATGTACCACGTGTCCAAAAAGAAATTACATAAGGGTTGGCCATGGCAAGCAAAACTAATGTCAACAGTAAGCTTTAGTCAGCAAACTTTAGAAGTTCCACAGCAGATTATAATATAAAGTTATGACAAGAACAACAATGAATTCGAAAGCTTGCCGTTTACATTACTTTCAGTTTCCATGGCCAACCTTTATGCAATTTCTTTGTGAACACACAGTATTTCAAAGTAGTTTCATTGCTTAAAGATGCAGTTATTAGAAAATTTGCATAGCAATTGTTATTTGTTATTTATTCCACTGATAGCTTCTTGTGCTACGTTCTCATTATTTATTATAGTTGTGCTTAGGTGTGTGTATTTTCGACCTGTTCTAATTTACTATTATCCTTTATCTAATAGACTTGTCTGTCCGTCCGTCCGGGACGCTGTTTCAGCAGCCAAACCGTAAGAGATAGAGAAAAAAGTTATTAAAGTTATATGTTTGGAATGGTCATGTCAGCTCAGGAACCGAATTTCAGTCACGTGACACTTCCGGTTTTCGAGAAATCACAAAAAAGACCGTTTTTCAAATAGAACGCGTATTAAATAAAAATGTTTCAGCAGCCAAACGGAGCTGCGACCCTCTGCGCCTTAAGACGTCGATCGGTTAGGCAACCACTTTGACACCTTCCAGGTCTGAGTACAGTTTTTATTTAATACGCGTTCTATTTGAAAAACGGTCTTTTTTGTTTTTTTAAATGAGACATTTGTCTCACTGGATTGCTTGTACAATACTATTTCGTTAGTTGCTGTTTAATCCTTACTAACTTTTATGACTTCTGCTATTACTGAAGTTTATGATTAGGTTTTCTTTTCCCAGCTCCTGCTTCCGAACATCTATTGCTCTTTGTAAATACCTATTGTTCTTTCCAATTGAAATTACATTATCTGTGTAACTTAGTAGTTCAAAATACAGCGTGTTTTAAAAAAGGGTAACAAGCTTTATCGTCTCTATTTCCACTACTTTAATTTGAATTTTAACTTTCACAACTTTGTCGTCTTGTTCAAATGTTATAACGTTTAATACCACCTTTCGTTTAGTTTCTCCTCCAACTTTGTATATTTTCCATCCAGTACCTTTTTTACTTCCTTCGTTTAAAATATTAAACGAGTATTATAATAGCGAGAAGAGCACTTCTCGAGATTCATTCAGATCTTTACGTTTCACGGTCCCTAAGGTGACGAAAAATAAGTTTTCTCAATTCCGTCTGCCGCTCTGTGCATGTGTCTGTTTGTTTATCCGTTTGTCGGTTGACGGTATAGCTCAAAAATTATTTGGTGGGGGAAGACGATATTTTCCATGTTGATTATATATCTACCTGGCTATAAATCGAACATACTTTCGGTCAAAAATATACAGACTGAGCCCCTTACAAATAAAAGTGTATCCTTTTTTGTTTTAATTCAAGAACAAACATATGTAACAAAAGTTTTGAAAAAAAGTTTCGTATTATTTTTTTTTTCTATTAAAAATAAAGCAATCAACTTACCATTGGATACGGGGTATCTGTCAAATTTTCTCTGCAGTTTAACAATATATGTATTTGTGCTTAGAAGTATTGCAAAATGTCTTACAAGCTGGAATTGAGAAAAGGTGTTTACAGCTTGGTTGGGTATACGTGATATTGTCGCCATTTATAGAAGCCAAAATATTTCTGTGGCAACGATCTATCGCGTCATTAGGGCATGTGAGGAAGGTTTGCCGTGTATGAATCTTCCCAAAACGGGCCGCCCTGGAGTTTTGAATTAGCCGCTCATTCTCCAACAGACGTTTTCGGTGCCCGTTGGTCCATGGGAGGCGGAAAGGGACGTTTAGGCGCGCACCTTTAGGCGCGAAGCCTTTAGACGCGGGCGCTATTAGGCGCCTGGACGTTTAGGCGCCGCAATTTTAGGCGCGGGGACAGTTAGACGCCACGTAAACACGTTTCCGCATAGTTTGAACATATACTGTATTGTCTAACTGTAAATAGGTACATAACTACCACTTTCATAACAAACGTAGAAACTAGTTATTTATACACTTGCAAAGTGTGAGCTGTTCTTTTAAGTCGGAACATTTTCGACGACTAAAAGATCAATTTTGCACGTGTTGCTATCATATCGATAGTCAACGGCAAGAAACTGCCCACCAAAAAAATATGTAAATCTTTAAAGATTACACCCGATCTTGAAAAACTTGTCATTAAATGATTGCTCTGATATTTGCATAAAACACTGCTTAGATATCACATATCAATTTTTGACAAAAGAAATCTACAGAGCGTTATTTTGAAAAGTGCGTGCTGCTGAAATTTTGGAATGGCACATGACGAAAAGAGATGTTCACAAAATTTAAAAAACCTTTGGAACCAGAAGATGCTTCTTCAATAAATTGTTGCATACAGGGTGTTCAAAAGATGCCATACAAAATTTCAAACTTTAAGCAAATAAAATTGCTAAAAATTACATCCTCTCTGTTTTTTAATGTCTTATATGAGCAGTATTTATATATTCTCCAAATCAAAAGTTAAAAATTACAAATTTTTCGAGTAGTTACTTTTTTACGTCCAGAGTACGCTAATTAGGTCAGTTGACGTAATTTTAAAGTAATTGGTTTTCAACACTTCTCTGGAAAGAGTGAAATAGGTGATGGCATAAACAATATATAATCCACAAAAGTGACGATGATCACTACACCGGTTTACAACACAACTTGCTAAACGAAACTAATGAAAATTGAGTGGGCACTATGGCCTATATATCCAAGCTTGTTATATTTACGAACCTTGAAATAGAGGAGGATTTAAAACTTAGTTTTAGAAAGACTTATTTGGATTGGAAATTCCAAAATATGTCATTATGGTCAGGCTATTTAATTTGCTTTAATAACTTTGCTTATTTGTTAACTGTACCTAATGACTCAATCGTTGTTATACAGTATTTAACAGATTTTAATAAACCTTCAGAAAGTCAGATTACGGTTAGCTTTAAAATGCCATAATATTGACAACCAGTTTCTTCCTTACTAAGAAAATAAAAGTAGTAAGAATAATGCCCAAAACGGGGCGGACTCAAACTGCAACCATATTTACTTGGAGTAATTATGACATTATCTTACTAAATATTGAATAGATAGGTGTGCCCAAATAACCTGCCTTGCCTTATATATTGGATTTACATTTTATCGATTATGAACAATTAGTTATTTACATTTTGTATATGATGTGTATAATTTCACCACGTTAAACTATCTATATACAAAATGTAAATAACTCATTTTCCATAATCGATACAATGTAAATTAAATATGTAAATTTCTAAAACTTTAACACTGAAGAAGGCTCGTCAAACAGCCGAATATATTTTGTTTATGAAGGTTTGAATTTTTCTTCAACTTTAATGACTGCAATAATTACCTAACAAGAAATTTTAAAATCAAGAATAATGTTAATTTCTTTGATGTGGCGCCTAACTGTCCCCGTGCCTAAAGTTGCGGCGCCTAAACGTCCAGGCGCCTAATAGCGTCCGCGTCTAAAGCGCTGGCGCCTAAAAGTGCGCGCCTAAAGATGCGCGCCCAAAGAATCGCGCCTAAACGTCCTAGACCGATGGGAGGCGCTTTATTTCCCTCATACCCGGTATATCTAACAAGAGTTTCCGAACCGCCACCTGGGGACGTACCTGCTAGGGGCTACAAGCTCCCCTGGGAAATGGTTGTGGTTATGTGTTTCAAAACCTTGAAATGCGATGTTACTACAAATGAAGTTTTATTACTGCAGGACAATAAAATTATAACAATTTTTATTATATGTTATTATACATATTTTCTAAGATTGCAGTCAGTTTCTCAAACACTCTTCTTCCAGAAAATGGAGACTCCTGCATCACTCCGAACAAGGAGAAGGCTACGTGCGTGCCTTTTCGTTCGTGTGAAGTAATACTCAACGCCGTTCTTACAAGAAATTCCAGTGCTGTAGAGTTTGCCTTAAGGTCCCAATGTGGTTACGACAATGGGGGTTTGGTCTGCTGCGGGTCTTCAGCATATTTTGCAAGTGCACCGTCTGTTTCTGGAGACAAGGGTCTACAAATTCCGGGATATAATATGAAGGAAACTGCAAACCAAAGCAAGTCTTTTAATTAAAAACATCTAGTAGTAGTTTTGAATCACAATGTAGTTTTAGGACTAATCGGCACTTTTTTACTTCCCTCGTTTAAAAGACGAAGTACACAAGTACAGAAATCTTAGTAAATCGGAGTTACTGAAATTGGTTTGCTTTAAACATTTTATTTAAATTTTTAGCCACCCAACCCATTGTGAAAAACTTTCATGTTCTACAGAGTTAGCCAAACATTATTGCACCTAATTAATATAAAACAAGGGCACCAGAATCATTCATTTCGCCATAAAGTAGTTAAATTTTTAATAAGCCGAAGATCGGGCAAAGGCAGCATTATTTTAAAAATACGTGACGTTAGGAGCACACCTGTTTACAATCAGTTTTCCTTATATTAAAATTAATTAATTATTGCTAAAGTGTGAGGCCTAGCTCATTGTAATATACAGAGAGAGCCCTTAAAAAATAAAATTTTGTCTACTCTCAAATTAACTAAGAACTACTACTTAAATACAAAAAGTATTCAAAACTAATTATGTAAAGCGGGAAACAAAACTGATAGTTACCATGAATAAATGTCGCATTCATTCATCCCAACTGAACGCATGCCTGTTCTAGCTGTGAGAGTGTTGTGGTATCAGTGACCTCAGTGTTCTTAATAAGTGCAACACTTTATTTTTATTATTTGCTGCCTGTTGCATACAATAACATTATATTGAACTGCGTTCATGAACAGGCCACTGGGCTAGATCAAATAGGTATAGAGAAAGCTGAAGAATTTTTACAGCTTCTAGCTACAGTATTTAAACCCCATTCTGATGATGTGGATGAAGAAATCAAAGAATTTCTAAATGCACCTTTACAGTTGTTTTTGCCAATATCAGCCTTCTCTTCTAATAAGATAAGGAATGAAATAATGTGCCTTAATGATCGTAAAGCACCCAGTGACGACATCATTACTGCAAGAATATTAAAAGAACTGCCACTTACAGGCACAGCCCTACTCTGACCATCCTTTTCAACTCGATCTTGCGACTTACCTACTGGCCAACACAATAAAAATTTGCTCAAATTACAATGATATCGAAATCTGGAAGAGAAACAACTGAACCAGCATCATATCGGCCGATTAGTCTTCTTTCTGTTATATCTAAACTTCTGGAAAGACTGCTGCTGAACAAAATAGAAAGAACCATTTCTCTTGATAAACTAATTCAAAATCTCCAGTTTGGTTTTAGAAAGAATCATTCGACTGTTCAACAGTATCATCGCATAACCGATACCATTCATTAATAAGGCTCTAAAAGATAAAAAGAACTACTCTGCTCTATTCTTGGACGTTTGTCAAGCATTTGATAGATTGTGGCATCCAGGATTGCTTTTTATAATCAAAACTGATTTTCCGCAACAGTATTACCTACTAATCAAGTCTTATCTTTCTCAACGCACTTTTCAAGTCAAATTCTCCAATGAAGATTCCACTTATCATGGGATTAATCCTGGAGTACCACAAGGAAGTGTTCCTGGTCCTTTACTTTACCTCATATATACTGCAGACTTGCCTCTATCGCCTTCAACTCAAATGGGAACTTTTGCAGATTACACTGCCATCCTCGTTTGCAACAAAGATCCAGCAACTGCATCACATCACTTACAAGAGCACGTAAATGCTATTTGTAACTGGATGGATATGTGGCGGATAAAAATAATTGAAAATAAATATGCTAATGTAACATTTACCATACGACATCAAAAGTGCCCATCAGTCATAATTAACAACATTACAATACCTCAGTCGACGGAAGTTCGTTATCTGGAAATTCACTTAGATAGTAAGTTCACCTGGAAAGCTTACATTAAAAAAAATGCGAAAACATTAGACATCAAGACAAGAAAAATGTATTGGCTGCTCGACAAATACTCACGCCTATCTTCCGAGTCGCATCCCTCATTACTGAAGATTCGTGATCTCATGCCTATATATTACATAAATAATTGAGATAACATCATTGGATGGTATTCTCTTCATGTACATGTATAACCAACAAATTAGCTCATAAGACGTAATGCACTTGTATGTTTCAACTAAAAAAAGAAAAGCCATGAATAAAACTATTAACGAACGGTTGATGATTAGATTTTTTAGTTTTTGCATATTGGCCAATAGTACGAGGGACCGTTTTTATATTCGCGGCCCAAGCATGAAAACAATAGTAATTTTCCCGAAATCGTCAAGAAAGCGGGCCATGTCAAGCCTCAGCTTGAAAGTGTCACTTTGCAAGACTAGTCACTTTTGAGATTTTTGCAAGACTAGGCATTTTTATTTTGCGTTACCTAGGTGACCGGTCACTTTCACTATCCACCTTGATGCAATAGGATTTTATTTTTAAATATGACAGAAAAACTAAAATTAAGTTTCCTCCGGGACTCTTTGCATAAGGTTCGGTGGTAAAGCCTAGGCACATACAATATTAAATATCTCTGACAGTGTTGATTTTTGTTAAGATGCTGTTCACAAAGCAACCACTAATAGAGGAGTTTCTTAAATGCACCTGTCAAATAATTGTTAGGGACTGGCCCACCCGTCGGAGGGTACTAGTGTCGCCACTCGGCAAGGTTGTGAACCAAACTATAATTAATGATCGGTCGATATGTGAATAAGTGTTGTTTCAAATTGTGCCGATTTAGTGTAGGCGACACAAATTCCCCAAAGGCATAAAAAAACCTACTAATTGAAACGTTTTATGAATGCATCTGTCAAATCAAATAATTGTTAGAGATTGGCCCACCCGTCAGGAGGCGCTGGTGTCACATGTCCGCTTTTTGAAAAGTGCGTAAATAGTAAACTGTACGTCAAGCTGACACCGAAAAATCATTTATAATGCGTAAATGAAAAGCATTTTGAACCAAAGTAATTTGTTGCAATTGAGTACGACTATTGTAAGATTGACCATACTTATTAAACAATATTGCTATTTGAATTACTTAAAATATATTTGTTATTCGCAAATATTTTGTTTGAATTTTCCATAATTATTGTAAACTTCAGAACCTATAAAGATTTTGCATATTCCGATTTATGCGGTTAAAACTTTAAAATCGAGATTCTGATGAAGGCAAATTATGTATATGCAAAATTTGTATTGGTGTTGACGGCATATCCTTGATTAATCCAAATATCGTAGTAATGGCGTATTTAAATTTTGCCGCCTTACTGGAATAGTTTCTGGCCCACCCGATGTAGGGCGCTGAAACTCTTATACAAGCTTACTATGGGAGAAATCGCTCTATTTGTGGTTGCTTTGTGGTGCTGTTATTGTAAGCATCTCGAGTGGTTTGCGCACGAGGCTTTAAACGAGCGCCGTTGTAACATGACTTGCGAGCGGTGCGCTTGGCGCCCTCTCTTGGCTACGGCTGGAACCGTGGAGCGGTGTAGATCCGTGCTGTCGAAACCTGCGCGCGCTAGGTGTTACAAAGAGGGATTTCAGAAAAAATGTAATACATTACACAGCATGAAAGTGTCTATGCTTGACCCGGAGGCTTTGAAGAAATACTCGGACGCTTCGCGTCCTCGTATTCTTCAACAAGCCTCTTCATCGGCAAAGTATCACGTTCATGCCTTGTACTGTAATATACTATTACGTTACAAGTATAGAAAATGGAGCTTTTCAGTACGAGTGAGATGTTTCCGTAAGATGCCGTCAGGCCGAGTCCGGAATTTCGATACTAGTACGGAAAAGCCACTTTCATACGAGTTTCATATAATATTTTTTCGTACACTAGCATACCAAACGGAATAATAAATGTGTCCTCTCATCTGAAAATCGTAAAATGTATTAATTAGAAAGGTACACTTTGCGGTATTTGTACGGCAAAGTAAAATTCGTACGGCAAAGTGCTACGTTGCCGTACGAATACCGAAAAATGTCACTTTCTAATCAATAAATTGTATGGTAAAGCAGCTCTTTCAATGCTAGTGTACGAAAAATTATATTTTATCGACAAAAATTTATCATGTGTTCAAAAAGAAATAACATAAGAGTTGGCCTTGGAAAGCAAAAGTAATGTCAACAGCAAGCGTTAGAGTCAGCAAACTTTAGAATTTCCATAGCAAATTATAATATAAACTTATGACAATAACAACAGTGGCAGCTAATCAATTCTAAAGCTTGCTGTTTACATTACTTTCAGTTTCCATGGCCAAGTTTTAAGTAATTTCTTTTTAAAGACGGTATTTCAACGTGGTCTTATTACTTAAAGATGCAAGTATTAGAACGTTTTCATAGCAATTGTAAACCTTCATAAAAATAAGCTTTTGATTGTGTGATTAAATGACCCTCTAAAGCTGATGTGAGTTCGTTATCGTCTCCAAATCTGTGTCTTCCCAGATCGTTTAGAAAATTCCGTAAAAAAGGTATTCAGAAAAGATTATATCTGGACTGTAAAGGGTATGATCTAATTTTTTTGTCGCAGTACCCTATTGGCGTGCAAGGCCAAGATATTCGATTGATTAATTTTGTCTTTTTTTATGTGGCTCTCCACCACATTTCATAAAAAATCTACGGTATAAATTGGGATTTTTTTGCAAATTGGCATGTGATGTTCGAAGACATATGTAATTTGAAAAAGTTAAATAGAGAACATATAGCTAAACAAGAAAGTACCTAGTCCAAAAACATGAAAACGTCCCCTCGTATTATATCATTCGGAAATCTTAAGTATGATAGATATGCCCGTTTACAGCAAGTCTTTGTACTTCCCAGTTGTTTAGTGTCTTAAAGATGTTTCCTATTTGGTTGGTAAGAAGCTTTGGAGAGATAGTATCTCCCTTTCTGATGCCCTTTTTACTTGGATAGAGTTGGTACTATAACGGGGCGTTTGCCCTTTTCTTGCGTTACTTTAAATTCTAGTTTCTCTTTGATTCGCTATATAACTCAGACGTCAATGCACAAGACTGGTTTGTCACTTTAGTTGTGGCCATGGGTCTGTCAACAAAGCTTTGCTCAGATCGCGCCCCGTGCATACCTTGAATACTGAAAATAAACAATAAACTCCGCTTGAAATAAAAGTCAAGGCTGCTTGCATAAACACTATATACTCTATATCTATATGATGGTATACATACTTACAAATAAAAGACATACAATACTACACTGCACTAATACTGTACCCCGTCAATAATAAAGGCCAGCTTCTGCTCACTTTGACACTTGGTAATTAGCATATGCCCTGAATCGGCACAAGCTTAACATGTGGTGTAGCTTGAACAAGCGTCCACGTTCGATCAGCAGAGTTAAGCAACGCTGTCTCTGGTCAGAACTTGGATGGGAGCTCCACGGCTGCATCTCTCGGCGCCTCGTGGTACGGCTATCACGGAAAAAAGTTGGTCCCGGCGGTCATACAACATCATGGCAGTCGTTAGTGGGGTTGGAAGTCCTCATAACTGCACAGCGACGCCTATAATTGGCCTAACGGCTGTTGGCTGAGTGCAAATTAAATAAATAAATAAATGTAATTTGCAATGTTACCAGCTAAAAGCTAAGTTCTACGCGCAGTTATAAACTTATACAAAATACCAAAAATAAAACGACAAACATTACCTGTGGTCAATTCTGAATTTCTTCAAAACGTTCGCAATGGTTCGGATTTCTTGAAATAAATGAAAGCTATATACAACAGCAAGTTGTAGTAGATCAACTGCTGTTTCATCTCGACCTGCTGATTTTCTGTTTCATTGATTTCGGTGCCGTCTTTATTTCGTATTTACATATAGATGGAAGGCCTTCTATGTAATGCTTGGTAACTGATCTTCTGTTCTTGAGATTAGTAGCCGGATTTTGTATTTTGCATTCATAAAGGTTTTCACAAACATGTTCTATATATTTAATATCTGCTTTCGATATCTTATTACGTCTTCTGTGTCTGTTTCTGAATTTTCTATTTTAGGTTTATTTCTCTATACTCTCGCACCTCTACTCTCTTCTGTTGTCTCTCGTATGACTTTTTTCTTAAATGCTGCTATGTCTGGTCGCACCGTTCTTTTGATCATTTAATTAGTTTATTTTAACCTTATACGTGTCATATTTAATTTCCCGTTGTTTCTATTTCCTACTTTAGATATTGTCTATGTGTTTATTCCAAGTTAAGTAACTGTGTAAAATCTATTTTCTTACATTTAGTGTTTAGTTTTACCCGTGATATTACCAGTCGATAATCACTGACTTGTATTTCATGTAAGGCTGTTAAGTCTGTTACAATTGTACGCTGGTCGACCTCATTTCTGGTTTTGTCATCGGAACGTTTCCACGTCCGCTTTCGGTGTTCTTTAGGTGAAAAACCATGTGCATTGTTTTTAATTGATGTTGCTCCAAAAAATTTATTAGTGTCGATCCTCTAGGGTGTTTACATTTTATACTATATTTTCCTACACTTGTTTCGCCAGTTTCTCGTTGTCCCAACTTACTCATTTAAGTACGGCATGAATATGGTGTAAAACATTTTGTTTTGGTTTAATGCGATCTCTATATCTTCGTAGAAATGTTCGATTTATTCGTCTGAGTAGGTAGAAGTACGTGCATAGACTTAAACTAATTTCAAATAATAAAATATACGGTACCCCCCACCCAAGAAAAGCGCCCTTTCGTGCTTTCCAAGAATACTTCAACACTCAGCATCACTCCGTTTAGCTAATACAATGAAATATTATGAACAAATTATTTATGAAAAATAAATCCCAAAAAAAATTTTGTTTTGCAGACGACCATATCTCAAAAGCTGCCTTCATTTTTGGAGGACCTATCGTATGAAACCGATCCAATACTTCAGGAAGGTTCCTGGCCACCGCACAGCCCGTTTAGGCACCCCCCCCCCCCCCAATACGAGGGAGGGATCTAGTGGGCTGGGGCCTTTACCAAAAGATCCGCACAGCCGAGACGAAGATTTGGTATTGTGGGTTCATTAGCCGGTTGACACGAATTTTAGAGATATTTGACTCAGAGTGGTTTTCGATATGAGGGAATTTCAATACTTCGTACACTTCGTGTCGAAGTAATACTTTTATTTACTAGCAACATGATATTGTACATTTTCGTCGTAGATGCAAAATATGAAAAACTACTTATAACTCCCAAGGGCATTGTCAAATTATTTCTCCCTCAAACTCATGGTAACCATGCAACTATAGGCAACGTCTTAGCAACCATACAGTGAGGCAATCCCTGATGTTACTTACATATTCTAATTTTAAATGTCATTATGACATTTTGAAATTTTATGCTATTTTTTACTAATACGCTAGTAAATAAAATATCCTATGCAACACGGGAGACATTCATGTTCTTTACCTTCGGTTGACTTACAGACTTCGAGCCAGAGACCCTCGGTCTATAACACATGTCAACCTCAGGGAAAAAACATATTCATATCTCCCTTAATGCATAAATATCTATTTTGAAATTCTGATTGTTACGTATAGCACTCTCGATGAAATTCCTACCACGGTATGCATGTATTTGATCCAATGGTTCTTTATCAGCATTTCTATACCATTGATGCTGTCGTCTACTGCACCTTTATAATATCCCAGATCTCAACTTCAGTGCTTCATCTGCTTTTCTTCTTCGTCTTCTTGTCGTTCCAATTCGTTACCGGATGTTGACAATCATAATGGATCCGTTGTGGTTTAGCCGTACCATTGTTTGAGGTTTTTTAGTCATGATATGGGCCTTCTACCTCGTCCCATTTTTTCCTTTATTTTACCTTGTAGCACTAACTGTAAGATACCACATCTTTGCGTGTCTCTCATTATATGCCCAAGGTATTTTAATCTTTGTTTTTTAATAGTTTGAGGTGTTTCGGTTTCTTTACCAATTCTCTGTTGGCGATATGTCCAACCTATGAAATCCTTAACATGCGGCGATACGACCACATTTTAAAGACCTCTAGTTCCTGGCATGAATCTTCTATCAGGGTCCATAGCTCCACCCCATATAGAAGTACGGAGAAAACGTAGCATCTCACAATTCTTATTTTTGAGGTCATCTTTATATCGTGGCTACAAAACCTTCCTCATTTTGTACTGTTTGAGGCTTTCGCGGTTACTCGAATTATTTTCCTTAGCATAGAATTTCGGCTTAGACCGCGTAGTATTTGTGTATGAACACCCAGCATTTTCTGGCTTAATGTGCCTTGCACCTTGTGAAGTCGAGCAAAAACCCGCGCGATGGCCATGCTCTCTGGTGGCTCGTGTTGTTTCCTCATTTTTATTAATGCCGATCTGTCTTTTGATTTTCTGCACTTTATTTCTACAGAATGGTCCCATTGATCTGTTATGGCACTGCCTAAGTAAGTATATTTATTAACTTTTTCTATTTGTTTTGTATTAACATATAATTGTTCCGGAGGTTTAGGGTTTTTAGAAATCACTATATATTTGCCTCTTATAAGTCTAATTTTAATTCGTTGTTCTAACTAGCTCCATTAACTTTATTTCTCAGCATTTGCAAATCTTCTAAGTTGGTTGCGTAATTCATAGGTTTAGGTTTGGGGTCTTTCGGTTTTATGATGTTTTGAAATGCTTTCTTGATGCCTCGTCAACTGTAGCCATTCCTACGTAAAGCTTCTTCTGCATGTCTTAGTTCTTGTAGTGTATCTATATTGTTGTAAGCGATGTGTTTTCACTGTTGTATGTTCCAGTCTTGGGTTTTGTTGAAATCGTAAGTACTTATATGTTTCATCTTCTTGTATTTTATCCAGCGTTTGATTGTTAAGCTTTGCTGTTGAGATTTCATCTTTACATGTCCTCTTCTCTACTGATAACATTTCATATTTACGTACTCCAAACTCTATATTGATATAAGTTGTCGAATGCTTCTACTGGTATATTGGTGAACAGGGATTCCACATCGAAACTGACCAACATGTCCTGGTCCGTTACTTCCAACTCAGCCAATATTTCCACGAAATGCCCAGAGTTCTTCACGTAGGATTCTGTTTTGCCTGCGTATGGTTGTAATACGTTAGCGAGGTATCTGGCTAGTTCATACGTAAGAGATCCGCAAGTGCTAACAATTGGCCTGACTGGAACTTCTGGTTTGTGGATCTTCGGAAGTCCGTAAGGTCTGGTCGGTCTAGTATGGCTAACCAGTAGTCGTCGATGTTCTGACTCTGGTACTAATGAGCTTTTGATAACTCATCTAACCTGGCATTCTATCCTCGATGTAGGGTCCTTCTTCAGTGTTACGTACTGTTCATCGTTCAGTAGTGATTGCATTTTGCTCCGGTAGTCCTTCCTATTCATCACTACAGTGGCATTTCCTTTGTCAGTGCGTAGAACTACAATATCTGGATTGTTTCCTTCAGAGTTTGTATTTCGGCTCTGGTGACGTTCCTCGTTGGTGGTTTAGCACGCTTTAATATACGACCGGTCTCATGTCTTACTTCCTCGGATTCCTCAACTGGGAGTTTGCGAATAGCACTCTCAATTTCAGCGATCACTTCCTCATCAGGTATCTGGGACGGAGTGATGGCAAAATTCAATCCTTTTGCCAAAATAGAGGTACAGTCCTTAGAGAGGGGTTGGTCCGAAAAATTAATTACCTTTTTCTTGATATCCAACCCTGGTACCGGTGTGATTTTGGCTTCAAGCTTCTCGAACTTTTTAATATGTTTTTGGGTCGTATTGCTCATGTGGTGTTCTGAGTGAGCATAGCTGATACGATCCACTGTGTTCCAAAGGTTTTCGTCCAAAATTTTACTGAGCTCGAGATGTAGGTAGTAGAGCTCGGTAGATGTTCCTTGAAGTTTATAATAAGTATGGCGTACTCTTTCCCTAGTAAGAGCACTTTCGGTCCGATCGATAATCCTTCGGGCAACAGCAGTTTGTAAGTGGTGTTGAACTTTGACAAATTTAGGTTTGACTCCTTTGTCACGGCAGCGTTTCAAGAACGCCAACGATGCAAGCAGTTGACTCTTCTTCTTCCGTAACTTGTCCAGTTTCCTGGTCTTCTTGAATATGTCCTCCCCGTAGAGGCGTTTATTAGTCGAATGCAGGCTTTCACGGCCGTCCATAATGATAGGTTCTTCCGGGTTATGCCGCGGTCGTCGATTTGAACTTGACGTTTCGCTGCTCATGCTGTCAGCTTCTTCAGAAGTTTTCTAAAGACTGATGTTGGTGCCTTTTGCTCCTGGTTATATACCGAGGAGTAGTTACGGTTGGCTGCTCATGTAGATCTTGTATGTTATTCGGATTTGTCGTTTTTCCACTTGGTTGCTCACGTGAAACTTGTTTATGGATGGATTGGTTTCGCAGAGCTACCTTCCATGTGTTACTAAGGCGATAGCCGTCTTCTCGATTGAAATTGTTTGGATTATTAATAATTTCTAGGGATTCCCGAATAACACGAGGGAAGTATTTTTTAGTTCTGGCTAGTATGTTTACGGAGTCGTAATTTATTCTGTGGTCCCCTGGTCCTAATAAGTGTTCTGCGATGGCTGATTTCTGTATGTTTCCAAGTCGTGTGTGGCTCTGGTGTTCTTTTATTCGACATTGGATGCTTCTTCCCGTTTGTCCGATGTAAGATTTGCCACAAGTACATTGGAGCTGGTAAACGCCTTCTGTCTGTAGTCTGGGCAAAGAATCTTTGTTGGAGGGGATCAATTGTTTGACCTTTCTTATTGTACCATAGCGGACTCCAATGTTATTTTTATCTAATACCTTTCTTATTCTTTCGGTTACTCTGGCGATGAAAGGAAGGCAGGCGTAATTAATAGGTTTAGGTTTAGATTCTTTCGGTTTTATGGTATATTGGCACGCTTTCTTGATGTCTCGCCGATTGTAGCCATTCCTGAGTAAGGCTTCTTTCACATATATCCATATATTTTATATCATCAATGTATAAAAGGTAGTTAATTGTGTACTATGTTGTTTTTTATGTTTGATTTGGAACCCATATGCTGTATGGTTAAGGGTATTCGAGAGAAGGTCTAAGCATCGATAAAACTATGAGGCACTCAGTAGGCCACCCTGAAAAAATGCCACGTTTGATGTTTATGTTTTCTGTTTGTATTTTTTCTGTGTTTAAGTGTGTTGTTGTTCGCCATGTTTTCATAATTGTGGAGATACGGTTTCGTATGGTGGTTTTATTTTAAATATGTTAAGTACTTTGTTGAGCCATAATTGTTGTACCGCGTCAAAGCTTTTTTGTAGTCTATGTAGCATGTTCTTAGATATTTTCCTGCTTATTTCATATTAACACAGTCTATAATTATTGCTATGATAAAAAAAAATGATAAAAAGAATACATTCTTTAAAAAGGTTGAATCAATTTTAGAACTGGCCAAGATTGGTATAATAATTTTAAAATATGCAAGTCGTTTGAATTGTCAAAAATCAATTATTGTTCATATGAGATGCACTGCAGAATGTTATAAAGTATTGGAATATAACTCAATTTTATAAATGCAATGGTTATTTAAGTTTCTGGAAAGTGTATAAATAGTTATAACCTAAAAAATGATTTATGTCAACACATTTAACTAATTTGATTTATTTAAATAATTATTAAGATTTTTCAAAGAGAGTGCTGAGATAAGTAAAAAGGGATTGTTTATGTTTGAGATAGAAAGAGGGCGGGTATAATAAAAATGAGGAAGATATGTCAGATTAAATAATTATCCAGATTTAATTGCATAATAGATAAACTCTGGGTATAACATAATTTAAAAGGTGTTAAAAGTGTTTATCAGTGCGTAATAACATTATGGAGAAAATATCAATCAACTAGAAGAACATTGTTACAACAGTAGCAAAATCCGGAACAGTCAAAAGGATACTTCAAGGCTGAAGGATGCAGACGAGACACCACTATTGATAAAGCAGATCAAAGGGATACTTCAAGGTTGAAGGATACAGACAACACACAACTATTGATAAAGCAGAGTGAGTTGAAAATTGAAATTATATTATCAGTACTGAGCGACGAACAATATTAACTAAAGAGGAAATTTAAAAAGGCCAATAGAAAGAGATTTTAAAAGCATGCAAATTAGATAAGATTCATTTAATAATAGATTTGTAAACTTGAAGTTTAGAAATGATAATTAATTTTGGAATTGTAAATAAAATAAATTTGTTTTAAATTGTTTAAACGTCTGTAAATTAATTAAACATGAACAATCACTTACAAATTGGAATAATGGATAACTAAGTTAAACAAGATGTCATTCAAAGGTTGAAATTGAACTATTGACATAATACAAACAATATTTTTCAAAATAATTCAATTCGTTAACATACATTAAAATAGATTGCAGTGCATAATTAAATATTAAGCAACAGTTACCCTGCAGATAAAGAAATATTAGAGCTAGTCGAGGTTATTATTAATACATGCAAAAGATATCTACAACAAGGTATGTTTTATATTGACTGAACATTTTTAATAAGTAAATAATAAAGTTACAACACCTTCGTACGTAGCATTATGTTATTTGCTTCTTTGGCTATTTTTCTTCCAGCCTTTTTGTTTTTCAGTTATAATGCTATTTTCAAACAGATGTACTATTTTCTTGCGCATCACGGATGTTATTATTTTTGACAGAGGTTGTAGACAAGTTATAGATTGGTAGTTTGCTGAGCTCTTTGTTTCAGTGTTTTTGGTAGTATATAATTATTTTCCTTCTGTTAGAAACGATGGTGTTTTATTATTTTGTTATTTGTATAACTAAATTCTTTGTAGCTTCTTAAATGTGTCGGGTATACAGATACTTTTTCTTTATGTAGGTGTCAAGTATTTTTAGGGGTTCGTTATCTTATTTGGTTTATTGACTACTTTTCTTCTTTTCTGTGGTTTGTGCTTTTGCATTTTCTGGTCATTACATATTATGATTGTCACTACTGCGACTAATACTGTTGTTTGTATGTCTTCCAAGTTGTTTTCAACATATATGTATTCTGTTATGATAACTTCACGATTTTAGGTAATGCGGTGATGTATTGTATACTATATTGTAGTTTGGGTAATATTGATTTTCTGGAGGGGTTACTATGTCTCAGCATCATCATATTTGTTTGCATTTAATTTTGTATCTCTTGTTTTAAGTTGCGGTGTATAGATTGCTTGTCATTGTCTTTCCGTACTTGTTTTTCTGAGACTTCGGCTTTTGCGTTTCCTTTGATAGGTTTATTTCTTTCTTTCGTGTACTTGATTGCTTTGTTGTTAGTGAGTGGTGTATTTGTTCTTCCATGATGTTTGGTTGATGTACGTGATTTATTTTTCTTGTGTTTTTTCTTCGATTGTGGTAGGTGTGTTGTTCTTTTCATCACTCATTTCTTTTCCTACTGCTTCTTTAATTTATTTTATTTCTTGTACTGTTAGTCTCTTGTTACTTATAATAAATCATTTCTGGTCAATTAGTATCCTTTCTGTGAGAGTTCCAGCTAGTTGTGGGTAGTGCATGATAAAATGTCTGTGTAGTTCAAATTGGTTATAATATAACTCCTTCTCAGCCCCACGTTGCAAGCTAAATTTGTAATACAACTAACAACTTTTTATTGTAGTTAATGACTGAATTACTTTAAAATATAATAATTATTTGATTTCGTGCATCAAATACACTCTTCAGGTACACAAAATTAAATTCATACTTTTGTTTGTTAGTATCTCTTTAAAGTTTGATCTGACATTACAAAAATTAAGTAGATTTTGTCAAAATATTTTAATCAAATGATTAAATATCCAAACTTGATTTAAATTATGATTTTAAAAATAACCTAATCCAAAAAATGTAAATTTCAAATTATAATGACCGAAATCGTCGAGTACTCGAATCACTATCAAATTTAAAAAATTAATTATTCTAATTTAATTTCTAAATATATTGAGATGGTTTTAAGCCTACAACTTGGCTCTGTGTGCAAAATATTTAACCAAGTCAATAAAGCACAGATTTAAGATATTTTATGAAATTGCAATTTAAACAATATTAAAAGTATTAAATGCATTGGTAATATGATGCGAGAAGTATATTTCAGAGAGTTTGAATAAAATAATATAATTAAATAAAATAGGTTTGTGCATATTTAACGCCAGGCCAAACAAAATTAATTGACACAAAAGGTTTGTTATGTGCAGACTAAATGAGCGTAATTATTAATAAAAGTACAAGTCAGTGAATGGCAAGCAATCTGAAAGGTAAATGAGATGGGAATAAAGGATAATAGAAAATTTTAAAGAGCAATCCCGAAATTAGGCAACGGAAAAGAAAGAAAGCGAGCAACGTGTGTAAATTTGAACTCAGTTTCTAGTGCATTAATAAGACAAAGTGAAAAAGCAGACGAGTGATTTTAAAACATTTGTGTGCGTAACGAAAGGAGCAATGATACTTATAAGTCATCAAAATTTACTCCATTTGTGTATTGTGCTATCAAAACTAATTTCCAATTAACAAAAATTATCTCGGTAACATAGGAACGCCATGCGTTTTTGTAAAATAAAAAAGAAGAGCAATTGAAATTATAAATTAAGACAGTTTTGAACGAAATTGTGCTCTCTTAAAATTAATATTTTTGCAAATAACATGTGTTTACCAGTTATAAAAAGTGTTGCATTTTATTGTACACATCACCGTGCACCAGTGGAAGTGTTTGTGGCATTTTCCGCCACGATAAAATTAAAAATTTTCCAATCTCATCTGCGACTGAAGATCGGCAGCCGACAACTGAAATTTTAGAACTTCGATTCCGGTACAATTAAGCACTGGAAGCCAGAGATCTGCACTGCATCACATCAGCGGGGTCTGCAGGAGCATCCTGAGTAAAAGTTGCATCCAGGGGAGCGTTTTCAGCAGAGAAATTCCAGCAGCGTCATCTGCGGCCTGTTCCGAGCAAAGTTGAAATCTTTATGAGGTAGGAATTAGCTATAAATCGAGTGTCAGAGTTCGGGAAACTTATTAAAATACGAGATTGAATCTTGCTGAAGAGGCCCATCGCATATCTAAGGGTCCAGCTACGCCGTAATAATCCAAAAATTGTATAGCGTTATCAAATTTTGTGAAATTGGCGAATTTCCAAGCAGCAGAAACAAGTGAATGGATAGCGTCCTATCTACGTCATTCCTGTAACATTGAAGTATAGCTTTTGTTGCCAAGCGATAATTGAATAAAATTACCTGACGATTCCTCCTTAACTTCGCAATTTTTTTAAACATTCAAGTATCTAATTGCTGTTGCACTGGCGAAGTTTTTGGGTCAGCTGACAGATTGTAAATTTTATCTACCAGAACCGCGTATATGAGCTACTCAAGAACGAATAATTTAAAATGAACTACTAATTTGTGAATATAGTGAAATTCTGAACCCACCCTGAGATAAGCAGTAATGTGTTTGCCGAGAGCTAGCTTAAATAATATTGCAGTTCAATAAAATAGTAAGAAAGGGGCATTCAACTATTTTATTTTGAACATCAGCTAATACATTTCATTTTAAATAGCCTTAAATTACTGACAGGCGAAATATAGCACAGCATAAAAATCAGCCTGTGGTGATTTGCCCTAATTTAACTTATTAATTTTGTACCAAAATAATAACAAACAAGACGGGTAGGTCATTGCAATATATCTACAATTATTTTAATGATTTGCCGCACCAAACTTGCTATTTAACTTCTTAATATTTCATAAGAAATGAGCACTAACCTTCTGTACCTGTACCTATACCTTGTACCTGATTGTGTTATCCCAGTTCCTAACTGGATAAATGTTAGTCAGCAAACACCTTCCTGGGTTGTTCCCGACCAAACAAAAACTCGTTGTAGCTCTTTGAACCCCTTATTATGTGGATAGACAGTTCAACCGCATACCACAACACGCACTTACACTTTTTTAGTGGCTTCGTAGTAAAATACCACTTTAAATGGCATCAAACAATCTTGAATTCTATTTTTGAATAATACTTCTGGCCCACAGTCAAATTTGATCGTAAAGGATACTATATTGCTATTACGTATCAAATCATCAATTATTATTCTTCACAATTAATAGGAATTTAACCCTTAACGTGACTATATATTGCAGATTATCAATTCAAGCTATTTTTTACTACTTCATATGTAAACAACAGCTCTGGTTGCGCTTTACAAGACCACCAGTTAAAACGTACATATGTTACATCACGTGATACAGATTAGATATCTGGATATTATTATTAAATTAAATGTATCATTGATACAGTGTGCTGCATTACACGGTATCGTGTTGTAATGCTTTCTAATTGTGACCCAACGTGTGGCAAAATACAGTATAGATATATTTGTGTTTGGTTTCATCTTACATTTGAAAAGAATAATTAGAAGATATGGATTTGGGCTGTAGATATACCATTTATTATCTTTTAGACAGAAACAGATCCTGTATTACTCCAAACAACGAACATGCAACCTGTATAGCAGCACGTTCCTGCAAATTAATTATTGATGCTTTGCGTAGTAGAGATCCCATGGCCATACATTTTGCCCAGAAGTCGCAATGCGGTTACGATACTGAGCCCCTGCTCTGTTGTGGAAGCTCGGCTCGATTTAGTAGCTTTGACTCGGTCTCGAACAAAATGGACATCAACAAGGTACTTTCAGACATTTCAACCATATGTGGCACAGGGGACCACATTTCCAGACTCGTAGGAAATAAAGTAACAGACTTGGACGAATTTCCCTGGATCGCTGCCCTGGAATACAAAAAAAGGTCAACTGGAACCAGCCAGGGGTTCAAGTGCGGCGGCTCGGTTATAACGGATAGGTATATTTTGACGGCAGCTCACTGTTTAAAAGGCGGCGATGTGCAAGTGTAATAACTTAATGAAAGTTGTATATCTTTCAGCTGATTCCCAATTATTATTTTTAGGTCACGTGCATGGCTGGGCGAGTGGAATATAACTACAGATCCAGACTGTGCCTATACACAATGCGCTGATCCTGTTCAAAAGATAAATATAGCGCGTATAATCCCTCACTCCGGTTTTAGCGAGGCCACCTATAGAGACGACATCGGACTGCTACGGTTGGAAAGAGCTGTAAAGTTCACAGGTATGGTCGTGAATGCATTACAGTACAATTGAGACCTTCAAAAATTTTCAGAGACCATCCGCCCGATTTGCTTGCCAACGGAAAACTTTCCCAGCCCTTTACGTGGCAGCGTTTTGACAGTGGCTGGGTGGGGTATCAAAGATAATGGTAAGTCAGTTTGTTTTAAGATGGATTTCCACGTAAGTTGCTGTACCCCTTAGGAACAGAGTCCGACATCAAGCTCAAAGGGGATTTGGCGTTATTGTCCAACTTGGCTTGCAATGTAAAGTTGGGCAACAGAGCACTAACTGTGAACCAATACTGTGCTGGGGGTGATGGTGGAAAAGACTCCTGTAAAGGAGATTCAGGAGGACCACTTATGCGGCCCTACAGAAAAAGTATCAACACTACTCATCAGTGGACCCAAGAAGGAGTCGCTTCTTATAGTTTGTTTTGCGGAAGTGCTGGATATCCTGTCATATACACTCGAGTGTCAAAATACATAAGTTGGATAATAAATACCATATTAGAAGACAAATTCTAGGAAACTAATCGGCGATTATTTTTTGTGTTTCTCAATACAGTTATATTTTAATATAGATGTAGTTACTCAGCTGATTGTTTGCCTGTAGCTTTCTACTAACGTTATGTCGGGGTAAAACGGATATTTGATGTTTTACAGTTCATTTAAAGATGAATCTTAAACTGACCTTACTTGTTTCTGTGATCAGATTAATTGTAAACACAGGAATGCTAACATTAACTTTTATTAGCGATATCTATATTAGAGAATGTGGGGTTTATCGAGCTTAACGGAAGAAGAATTTTTTAGTGGAAGATATTAAATCGCCCTCTGCTTGGGATGTATTCAAGCAACACTGATTTCGTTCTGAAATCGAGAAAGTATTTTCGGATATTATTACTGATAAAAAGCGCTCAACGATTCCAATGATGTGGCAGTAACAGCTGTGTGCAACTAAATGTTGATCCTGAGCACTCCTCAGCTGTCGAATGTCGAGCTGATTGCATGCGCTGGCCGGGCTCTCTCGATTTATGAAGTTAAAGACCGTGCATAATATTTTCTTCATTTTGAAATAAAATTCGTTTGAAAATGAGTTATTAAATGGTGCCGGTTTGTTTGTCTCTAAATCAGTGCACTCTAATCTGTTAAAAACGATTAGAAGACTCGAGAAAGAAGAAATGAGGGAATTAATTAACACTACCATCGAGGCGTTCCTGAAGAATTAGGATTATTTAAATATTATAGAAGGACGAACCATTATTATTGAAGGAGGAATTATTAAGAATATTGACGAAGATGAATATAATTACTTGGGATTTAAATTACATCAGATGCGAAACAAAATAGGAAATGGGAGTTACCCGAGAGCTTCACCCGCTACTATGGAATTCGGCATTAAAAGAAGACTCGAAAAGAAGAATTGTTAGACAATAGTTAAGATATTTATTACATACTGCTCAGAGGTATGGAAAATTAGTAAACGCTGGTATCAGAAAATATGTCAAGTGGAAATGAATTATTAAAGACGATGCTGCAAAATAAAACTACTGAACCGGATACGAAATTAACATAAAAGAGAAGAAATGGATATAGAACAATCGTTGATAGACAGAATTGTATGTCCACTTAAAATAATGGGAGAAGAAAGATGGTCCAAAATAATATTTGAATGTATACCCGAAAAAAAGTGGACAACCTCGTATACGTATAAAGATGAGTAGAAAGAGCCATGCGCAGATAGAAAATTGAGGAAGACGCATGAACGGATAGAGTGACAGCCATTGGGTCGCGAGAAACGGTCACTGGAACTGAAACAATCTCGCGAATATATACAGCGTGTTCCCCGATTGAGTTTAACATACGTATGATGACCCTAAGTTTTGTATTCGTATTTTTATAATAGGGAGACGCTCATGCTTGACCTGAAATTTATTTTGCCCATAATATTTATTTAGTTGATTTCGTCCTTAATAACTCACCAATAAATTTTTCTGTTTTGTGTAAAGTACTATCATTATTAAAGTTATAGCGAAAGTTTATTAAGGCTAGTTGCTAGACATGCTTTCAAGTACTAGTATGCAAAGTTTGAAAAAGATTGGATATGTTTGAGAAAATACAATAGGCATATGAAAATAGTGAATTACCTATCGCCAATTTACCATACTGCATTCAAGTTCCTTAGAAGATTGCCGACAACCTTTGATACGAGTTCATGCCTGGGAATTCAAAAACCCAGTTTTCACAGGCAATAATTCTTACGCTTTAGAAGAACCAGATGTTAGTAAGACCGCCCACCCGCTTCAGTTACATGCGAGGTGTTCAAATTTCAATTTACCGAAAGCCGCTAATTCTAAAAAGCGCAATAAAAACCATACCACTGGACCAAAACAAGGCGAATTTAGGCTCATTAAAAGGAGGAAAAATTAGGCCACCTAATGAAAACATCAAATATGTCCAAACACTTCAGATAGCAGAGCGCGCCCCGATTAAGGGACTTGAAAACAACCGACCGGAGCCCGGGCGGCCGAGAGTAAAAGGGCTCCACCGACCGCCGAGGCTATTCATTTAGGGGCTTACGAAAACAGAGATTCAGCTTGCAAGTTGTACCGGATGCCAGCGGCAAAATTCCGCGCCAAAGTCGATAGAATAGCCGTCGACTTCCACGGGCAAAAACCGCCCTTAAGTGCATCGAGGCTGAAAAGGTAAAATATGAACATGCAGAAATAGCTGAATTTAATTTAAGTAATTGCGTAGCGTCAATTAAACTATCAATTGTTGGATATTGAAAATTGCACACAATTACAAGGAAGGTGATGGACTTCAGCCCAACGCTGAATCGAATAAATCGGCGGAACGCGGGATAAAAAAAAGTCAGGAAAGTATATTACTCCGATTCCGAAACAGCACCGGCAAATAAAAAGCTAAACCAATCCTGTTTATTATCAAAATTCGTGTTTCTTTGTCAGGAAGCCAACCCTTGAAAAATCAAACCGCTAATTAGACACGCCAAGTAATTTACATTACGCACTCACAATCGCTTATGTGAGAACCTCCCAGAAATGTGTCTTCGCTTTATTGGCCAACAAGCATCTAGGAAGGGGATCACAAAGGAACTGGGCTCTTTAAATAGAAAAACGAGGGCCAGAAGAAATCACTCTGCCTCGGCGGGTCAAAGAAGCAGCCACCTTTAGCAGCCTGCCCCGGGACCAGCCTCAGCACTATCCAGAGCCTGCCGCCTTCGCTGGACTTAGAACCTGCCATCTTCGTGGGACTTGGACGTTGAGCCACTTCAGCCGCCGCCCTCGAGAGGACGATCAGCGCCCGCTTCTGCCGCCTACGCCGTTCCCAGGACAACGCGCCGCTTCAGTTGCCACCCCCGAGAGGACGATCAGCGGCCGCTCCTGCAGCCACGCCGTTCCCAGAACGCCGAGCCACTTCAGCCGCCACCCCCCACAGGACGAACAGCGCCCTTTCCTGCAGCCACGCCGTTCCCAGGACGCTGAGCTACTTCAGCCGCCGCCCCCGAGAGGACGATCTTCGCAAGCTCCTGCCGCCTACGTCATTTACAGGACGACGCGCAGCTTCAGCCGCCGCCCCCGAGAGGACGACACGCGCCCGCTCCTGCAGCCACACCGTTCCCATGACGCCTAGCCACTTCAGCCGCCACCACCGAGAAGACGACAAGCGCCCGCTCCTGCAGCCACGTCGTTCCCAGGACGTCGAGTCACTTCAGCCGCTGCCCCCGACAGCACGACAAGCGCTCGCTCCTGCAGTCACGCCGTTCCCAGGACGTCGAGCCACTTCAGCCGCCGCCCTTGAGAGGACGACAAGCGCTCACTCCTGCAGCCCCAGCCGCTTCCAGGATGCTGCGCCACTTCAGCCGCCGCCTCCGAAGGGCCACACCAGCATCCGACTACGGACGGCAATCCGCCATCGTCTTTCTTTTGCCTATATGGATATGTTTCCTAGTTATAAGTTAATCTGTACAATTAAATATATAAACTTTTCACCATTCAATCGACTATATAGCAGAGGGTAACGCCTCCAGCCCTCCTTCGACTGTCGCCATTATAGCCTCTACCGCTGAGCGTAGCTGGAGGTGTGTTACCTTTCTAAATAAACTTTTGCAATATTTCAGTTGAAATTTAGTACTTCTTGATAATTCAACAATAACGTTTTCGGTTTCGAGTCAAGTAGTATAATTATCGTTGTCGGCAATTTTCTCAGCAACTTGAATGCAAAGTTTTAAAACGATCGCTTAATCTAGAATACTGGAGCATTGTAAGCTGGAAATACGTAGTTTAAGATTTTTATATGCCCCTGTGTTTTCGTAAACATCTTTTTCAAATTTACCATACTAGTATTTGAAAAGATTTCCAGCAACTTTCCTTAATAAACTTTTGCCATACCTTTAATAATAATTCTAGTACTTTACATGAAACGGAAAAAAATATTACTGAGTTATCAAAGAGCACTTGATTTCAACTGAAATGAAATTATGAGCAAAATAAGTTTGAAGGCAAGCAGGAACGATGTCCGAATTATGAAAAAATAATTCCAACATTTTTGGGGTCATCATACCATCGAGGAACACGCTGTATTCAGGGTGCATCTAACCTAAGGAGGCATACTTCGTAGAAGTATTCTACGATCAAAAATAAGTAAAAAAGTTCTAATAAATCCGTGTCTGCAAATGCATCATTTCTAGGATACTAAACTTGAGAGTTCTAAAGTGGGTGATTTTTAAAGTAGAATGAAATTTGAAAAATCATGGTGAAATGGCCTATGTCGCTTGGAAATGTAAATGTCGTTATCATAATTACCTAGTAAAGATGTTTATCAAGTGAGTATACTGTTGAAATTTGACGGAAGGAAGTCAAAATTAGTTTCAGTAATGCAATGGTGAATTTTTTATCCTGAAAAGGTGGATATTATTTTTATGTACGGTCGTGCCAATGGGAATCACCACGAGGCTGCAACGCTGTATCAAGAGTTTTTTCCAAGTCGGCAGCAACCAAGTCGTAAAACGTTTACTGCATAAAATTTATATGAATTGTTGTTTGAATTACCCACATTAAAACATTAAACCTTAGTATCGTAGAAAGAATTTATTTGCGGACAGGAGTTTATTGTAACTATGTGATTTATGTTTGATCGTAGAATACTTCTACATAGTATGTCTCCTTATTTTAGAAGAAACACCTTGTGTATGTCGCAGCCACATGCGGTAATTTAGCACTTCACGAGGTACATACACACTTCACGAAGTGTCTAACCACACTGGACACATGCTGTAATTCAATAGTGTCATCAATAAGTACAGTAGCGGTCTAGAAATATTCGACTCTTCGTGAAGTGTCATCGGCGACTTCAACAGATGCTGTACCGATGCATTTTTACAGAATGTGCAAGGGTGTGCGGATTGATGATGTAACGTGAATTGCTACACCTTTTACTTGTTACAAAAGAAAATTATTTTATTGTATTAAATTATTTTATTGAATTGAACAATATAAACAAATACCAGAAAAGATAATGTAAATACAATAATTGCACTATCATTGACACAACAGAAATTTATGTTTAATATTGTATTGTAGAACATGAGATTTTAGTAAAATACAGTATTATTAATAGTATTATTACATGTTAATATGAGATTTCCAATTGAAAAGATTGTAATATTGTATTGCATAAGAATGTTTCCTCTATTTGTTTCCTTTTTTTAAATTTTTTCCACCGAAATTTTTCTTACTTGTTACAGCATATCTTACTAATATGGCACCTGCCCTTCTTCCGGCAGACACATTGATTTGCGGACGATCTATGCGAACATTTAAAAATTTGAGTCCTCCGGAACTTTTCTTTATGGCCTCTCTCACTGAGAAATCTTTTGTATAATGTATCTGGTTTTTGATCAAGAAAGCTTCATTAGCTTTCTTTAAACTCTCCCCTAAACCACCCTTTCATAACACCACTCTCACAACCAACCTGGTATACGTTCTTTTCATTAATGATAGGTAACACGTCAAATTTTTAGGATATGCTAGACCTCTGTCGCCCTTCAATACAATAACAAACACGCAGTATCCAATGGAAATTTTCCTTAAATTGAGATTTGTACACCATCAACATTTTGTCTCCTGCAATTTCTATTCCTTTTTGGGAATCTTCTTCAATTCCCTGGATTTTGTCTTCATGGTTGTACATATTGCATAGCAAGTTATTCAACCTTGATTTTGGTTTAAATAAGTTATAAAAAGGACACTTATACGACTCACACTCAAATTCTTGATCATTGGTTGCTTTTTAGCAAGCGCAGCAGAGCTTTTCGTAATCCTTTGTGACTGCGGATCTCTCGAACCTTTTTCCACTAGCATTTTTATGAAAAAATTCGTAATGAACTTCGATGATGACATCGTCGTTTTCTTTAAAATTTCCTTTTCAGTTGTTCATCGTCTTTTGCTTTATTATCATCATCATCGTCATTGATTTGTTGAATTGAAAGGGGCAAATTGCTGGACGCGGGTCCCAGTTTAGAATTAAAACCATATACGGCATTGTATGATGAAGGTCCTATTATGCGGCGGAAGGAGATGATTTCTGCCACTGTACAAAACTATAAACTATAGACCATTTGTAACAGTCTAAACTCGATATTACGACATGAACACGTTTTGTTACAACAAAAATTCGACTTAACGACACTAAACCGTTTGTTACACGATAAAACGACATAAATCGGGACAAAATCAAATATCAGTTGTCCCAACTACGTTACGATGAACTGTAACAAAGTTTGCAGACTAACTTCAGTGGGAGGAAGGGTTAATTACGATAATATTAATTAGGGCAACGGCCTGTTAATCTGTATGTATGTACTGTCGGTAATCTCATTTTACCTTGCGGTGTAGAGACTGGTGGTTTAGACACTTGCTTCCGGCGGTGCAATGCTTGCACCGGATTTGGGTTACAAAGTTGGAACGCTTCTTTTGTGCTTGAGCAGCAAACATTGTGTGTGGTGTGTGTTATGGTGATTTGTTGACCTTTTTACTCTATCATTTAGGTCTGTGGTTCTGAGTAGAGCACAGTTAATTTGGTTCCCAACTGTGAATGGTCTCACCTAGCTCGACTCGAATCGCCAAGGCTGCGAAAAAATTCCAGCTACGGGGGGGTTCGAACCGAGGACTTGCTTAAAGCAATCTTAGCGCTTTCCTAACTGCGCTACCCGGCTTCTATTTATTAATCTGGATAAAGATGCTAATTTCCTTGGATGCCACCACCTTTTAAATCGGTAAAACCAGGCACTTTCATTTAAAAGTGGAAATGGTGAACGAACTTTTCAAATTCGACCTCGGCAGTGCTCGACGTCGCAATCAGCGTACAACTTTGGTAAACCTGCCTTTAGTTGATTTCTCACAGCTGCCAAACTCCTTACATAAAAAAGACAAACTTTTATGCAACTTCCTAGCTGAAATAAAAGCACACTGCTACTTTAAAATTAAATACATTAACTAAAAATATGGATGTAAACCGAAAAGGGTTAGTAGTCCTAATGACGCAACTATTAAACTGATTAAAGACGGTGAAACTTGACTTCAAATGGTAAAAACTGACTTCGTGACAGTAGCAATTACTTAAATGCTCAATTGACATCGTCTTTTGCTTAACAAGGGTGGCACTTTGGTAACTGAATGACCACTTCACTGCATATTAAACGTTTTAGTAATAACGAAAATTTACAATACCTTATGTTCAACAAACCTGATGACGCTGACGCACCCAGCCACTGCCAAGATGTTTGATGAAGTGCGGGAACGAGGCCTTGAACGACAAGGATTGCCATTTGCCAAGGGTTGGACGCTGTTATATCCGCAAATGGTGAATGGAAGGTGTACGTACATAAACGACTGGCAATTTATGACACACGAAACTTCCTTGAGAAAGCTAGTACAATTGGGAATTCCATTTAGTATCCGTACAGTGCTATTTCAGAGCCTGCCAAATTCCTCGATACGAATTAGTGACTCTTGTAACTTTATTAACGTCCCACTTCTGACTTAAAGCTCAACAAACTAGCAACCATTTCGACGGGAAAGGCATAAATTTAAACACAAATAGGGATTACTTTTTAATATGGTCTGATATCCTTTTCTATATAAAAAATAAAGTAACAAATTTTGGTAGGTCGTTATTCGATAAGTTACTCAATAAGTTTAACAATTTAAAGACTAAACAATATAATCATAGATCTAAACAACCAGCTAAATTTTCCAATTTTGAATTCCACCCCAGAGTTCTCAATTTAAGCAAATGTAACTTTAACAATTCCGAAATGCAGCTCTTGAATGAAGGTCTTAAGTTTTCACCAAAAACGCATGTTACCAAAAATTCTATTACAAATTTAGCTATAGAAACTGAATCTGTTATTGCTTCTTGCAAAGTTGAGCACCCTGAAACTCTTGGAGCCCTTCTGAGAAATAAATTTTCTAGTTTTAATAAACAATTTATAAATAATCACACTTTTGACAAAAATGTTATTAATTTAGTAAAAAGGTTAAACAATCAGACTTGATATGTAGCAGAGCCGACAAAGGTAATTGCTTAGTGGTTTTAGATCCTAATGTTATGTTGGCAAAGTCCGTGACTTCCTTGACTCACCGAATTTTGATTGGTTTTGTTTCTGAAGTTAGAAACACTGTGTATACTTATCGCCATATTCTCTCCACATTTTTCAATAAACATTATAAAGAATTTCTTAATATGAATCCTAATCCTCCCCGCCTCTATGGCTTACCTAAAATACATAAAACTAACATTCCTATTCGCCCTGTAGTTTCCTTCGCCAATACTCTTGCATCTAAAATTACTTCATGGTTAAACCAGATTCTCCGCTCTTTCTTAAATTTTGAACCACAATATTCGGTCAATAATTCCCTAGACCTTATTTCTAAAATTTCACCCCTTCACATCTCTGACAACACTACTCTTCTTTCCTTCGACGTTGTTAACCTTTCCTAGCATCCCGTCCGATGAATGCTTTACCCTCATTCACCAACGTCTGGTCAATAGCGATCTATCTAATGATCAAGTTTTATGTCTTTTGTTTTTAATTAAACTTTGCTTAAAACAAGACTTCTTCCTGTTTGATAAATCTTTCTTTTCCCAATTATCGGGTGTGGCCATGGGTTCTAATCTTTCCCCTCTCTTCGCCGAAATATTCATGGACAATCTAGAATCTGTAATTTTCAAGAATAATACCTTTAGAAAACATATTATCTTTTGGGGCAGATATGTAGATGATATCCTGGTACTTTTCGAGGGACTTCCAGAGCTAGCCCTAACCCATCTACAGTGGCTCAACACCTTTCATCCGAACATCAAATTCACCTTTGAACTTGAAACTAATTTATCTATTCCATTCCTGGATCTCTTGATCTCCCGTAACATAGCCTCACATTCACTAGAGTTTAAAATTTATCGGAAACCCACTTTCACCGATTCTGTAATTCCCTTCTCATCTCACCATCCCTTATCTCAAAAACTGAGTTCCTTCAGGTTCCTTTTTAGGCGTTTGCTTCTGACCCCTCTAAGTAATAGCAACTTCATTAATGAACTCAATATCATAAAACAAATTGCTGTTAATAACGGTTACTCACTTAACCTTATCATGCCTATCTTTCATCGGTTACAACATTCACTAACTCAAACCAAATTGTTATCTACTTGATCTTCTGACACCAAAAACGAGCTCACCACGTTTCGTTCACTACTTTACATTTCCCCTTTTCTCAATTCTCTAAAAACATTTTTAAACGCTTCAATATTACAATTTCTTTTTCCTCACCCTTTTCTCTTAATACTATCCTAGTCCATAACAAAGATCCTATCCCCCTCCTTAACATATCAGGTATTTATCTTTTAAATTGTGGTTCTTGCGACTCTTTTTATGTGGGCCAAACCGAAAGATCCTTCAAAAAGCGCGTGTCTGAACACATTTCTTTAATAAAACCAAATTACATTCATCGTCTTGATTATAATAGATCGGCTTTTGCCTTTCACATTATTGAGAATAATCATACATTTGACCGGGACGCAAATGTTAAAATTCTTCACGTCTGCCCTAAAGGCAAAAATTTAATTTTTTACGAAATCTTTGAAATTGTCTCCCGGTTAAACGATCGTTGCCTCAATGAGGTCACGGAGTTTGCAAACAGTAGCAATTATATATTTCTTAATCTAAAATTTTATTAATTGCTTAACTTATTCCATTTATCGGTTTTTTGTGGCTTTGATACGTATTTTACAGTTTTCACCTTGGCCTACCGTTGTATATAAACAAATAATTTATTTCATTTAACATGTTGGTCACGTTGTCTGTTTTAATTTTAATTGTTTATTTATGACTGTCCAATTTTGACATTAGGTGAGGTGTTTGCTCTCTGTTTCTTTTCCCGTATTTTATAAGCTTTATCTTTTAGCCTGAAGATGGTTTAACAGATAAACCGAAACATGTAGCGTATGTAAAAAATATATGTTAATTGTTATGAGGAAAACTGTGTAAAATTTACATTAATCTTCCAGAAAAGCGCGGTAATTTTTCAAAGGTTCAAGCGCGTCGCTTTGCCCATCTCACTTCCGCATTCATCCGCTACATTTTCTTACTCTCAATCGCGAAGCGTGCTAACCGCTGCGTCAGCTATACACCCACATTCACATCGACGCACCCACAACGGGCTGCAGAACAAGCGCCAACATGTCGATGAGACGGCAACTATGACGCGCCAACCGCTGATAAACGATTATCTCCAAACGTGATATGGAGCGGCCAATTTTAATCAGTACCGAAACACTAAATGCCGTTTACAAATACGAATAAAAATGGTAAAACAAAACTTACCTCTACAGGAATCTACAATTTTGCGACAGGAAAGCAAAAGATGCCGTTAGTTATCTGAATTTACATGACATTTTACTAAAGATGCAAAAATTAATTAATGGGTACAATTTTTGCGGAAAAACATTGAAATTCGAATCGAGTTGAATTGTTTTAAGATATTGTTTACTGCCTGTGTCAGATGTCTAAGCTTTTAGCATATTTTCCACGTCCTGGTTGGATCTTTCCATGCTTATTTGACTTGGAAGATGCCTTGGTTGTTCATTTAGTATAATTGACTTCGCCACATGTCGTGCAAGTCCCTGATCACTTCGTTGACGAACTCCTTCTCGTTATTGATATGTAGAATCTTTGGAGCTCCAAGAAATAGAAACATTTGATGAAGCTTGTACAGATGCTGTGTTACAATATTTGCCGGATCCACTACTGATACTTGGCAAAGAGTCCAATTTTTCTGGATAGATACTGTAATTATTGATGGAAGGGTTGAATTACAGCATGTGTCCAGTGTGGTTAGACACTTTGCGATGCCATAGATGACTGGCACCCGTTCGTTGCCGAAACAGAGATTTTCGCTGTTGTTCTTCAATTTATTGGGACACAAGTTGTACTTGTTCGGTTGAAAACATTTCAACCAGAAGGTTTTTCTTTACATTAATAAATTGACGATAAACAGTTTATCACAATCCGGTTATGTATAGGATGTTGTGAAGTGTTGCTGCTTTAGTTCCTGGTATAGGCAAACAAATGGGTCTCACATAATCTCAGAACAAATATAAACTGAAATATTTCATTATATACATTCTGAAATTGAGAAATAACTCGGATACAGTTGTTTCGAGATTGACATTCTGCTTAATTAACTAGGTATTTGATTCAAGACTTTGTGTATCGCTGGACGTGACGTCACAAGTTGTTACTATTCAATTGCGCATTATTTGATTTCGATGTCTGTAGTATTTATTCCTTATTGTTACGCCTCAGTTACGCATCTATTCGATTTCGAGATCTATGGTACTTAGTTCATATTTCGCGCACTTGTGCCACGCCTACTTTCGGCTCGCAGCCCGGAAAGTAAAAAGTCGCGATTGTTTCCTCAGCGTTCTTTTCCGGCTTGCCCTTGTTAGCGATATGAAGCCAGTTTAAGCGTCAACATTGTCTTCAGTAAATGTATGTACCTGCAGTTTGATTTTTGTGTAATGGTTGCCCGCGCTTTTTCGGCGGAGTTGCATTTTGGAACTATAAATTAGGGAATTTATATAATTCGCACTTGACCCAGAACATCTCGGCCAGTCAGTGAGGAGCCGTAGTTTGCAAAGGTGTTAGCTTCCATGGCATTGGGATGCGGAGGTTTTTCTGAGAATAGTCTTGACCCGTCCATATCTTCAAGTCGCGACCCGCTTAAGACCTGTTGCATGAACTTCTTAGAGCGCAGGAAGGGACTCGTCGCTTTAAGCTGGCTCCGTTTAGGAATTTTAACGTTTGGATTTCCAACGTGACCTAGGGAATATACAGTTCGCTCCACGAAATTTGTATGTAGAAGCACACAGAACGTTTCCTCTCTACCCACGGGATAGACACCGCTGTAACATTGCCATGCAAACCATTGCTTTATTTGAATATGTGCGATACTATTGTATTGTGTATTATGAACTTGTAGGTATATATTATAATCTATGCATTTAAAGAACTGCACATGCCGTCCACATTCAGCTAGTTTCGGCAGGCAATTGTATCCAAGTAGTCACAAGTTTCTTTACTTTCTTGAGAGAATGACCAACGGAAAGGTTTGATATAACAACAAAGTAGATAGAAATTATTTAGGAATTGTTTAGAAATACTTTTTCTCTGCGATGACTGCTGCAGGACCGACCCGCTTAAATTTATTTATTGATGTGATCTTAACAGAGTGATTAAATTTACATTATGATTTTTATTTCCAAAGGGCATATCAGGTTCGCGTATTGTAAAGTCAAATAATGTATTTCAAAGACAAACAAACAAACCATCGTATTCATGTTCCCTATCGCTGAGAAGGTTTTCTTGTTGGAACTCCCAAGTCCATTGCTGCTAAAATAACAAAAATTTATCCGCGTATCTTCCAAAGCACAATAATTTTTTGACGCGAGCCGGTCTCCTTACCCTTTTATTTCGGTATGCGACCCTTTCCCCCTTTACTGACCTAGAAGAGCTCTTGAAGCTTCTCAAATATCCTAAATGGAGATTTGTCGGTAACAATCTTTTAAAATGTAATTCAATTCTAATAGTATATAGGTTCTGTTCACGTATAATCTGTTCAGACTAATTCTGCCAGATTTGCTTTTCGAGACTTTTCTACATTTAATCCTAAGTTGTAATATATCCACGAAAAGATCCTTGGCAAATTATTTACGTATTAACCGACAATGACGACAAAATAGATTTTCTGGATCATTATGTTTTACGCATATTTGACATTTCAATTTTTCTTAAAGCTTGTCACTCGTGTAAGCCATCTACGCTCAACAATGATGTAAATTTTATGATGAGTGTACGTTATCGTGCTCTCTCTGCAATATTGGAAGATACTAAAACTTTAATTTTAGTAAGTATATCCTTGGAAAATAAAAAAAGGCAATTTGAACTATTAACTTAATCAAGGCAACTCTATTTGTAATATTCTTAAACAATGCCATATTTACATTAAAGGTGAGAGAATTACAATTGCTTTAAATTTAGCTAATGATTCTGTGAATACTAATAACAGAGCTAGTGTTGGGGTATTTTAACTATGTGATGGTAAACATTCCTTTGTGAAAACTTTTGTGAGAAGTTGTCGAAGTGAGAACGTACGTCGTATTGATAGGTGTTTCACAGCGATAGCCATTTCGATTTAGTAAAAGAATATATATCAGTGCTAGCCACGTATATTGGTGTGTAGTTTTGATTGTGTCGTTCTTGCACTTTTTCCCACAGTATCTTAAATCTTATAAGAATCCTCTGTTAGGTTCATTAAATGTGGACACGGAAATGTTTTCTTCTTCTTCTACATAAATACTTGCCTGTTACTGCTGGATTCAAAAACATGCAGGCGATTATGATTTGTAATAAACAATGCATTGTACCGGGTGGCCATAGACATCTGAGATCCCGGTAGCCATGGAATTAGTTACTTATAAATGTTGGTTAGCATTATACATTTTTCAATTATAATAAGTATTGGTATGAAATGTAATTAAATGCAAATAAGAGGAGGGGAATGTGCCCCAGATTCTGCAGTTTAGCCTACGACTCGATTATAAAAATCTCATGTTCTAACTTCAATACTTATTGCAATCTGTAATAATTTTTGACAGATAGGAATTTTAGTTGTGATGACATTAATGACATTTAGTTTAGTTGGATTCATCACTTTAATAAAGCGGTGTTGATTCCAAAGGTAATGTGATATCAGATATTTATGGCCACCCGGTATTATTTCCACGGACCTCCAGTTGAATCTGCTGCTTGTTGATTATACAGATCTATTAGTAATAAAAGAACAAAGAATACATAATTAATGTATTTTTCTTAGCGATTTTCAACAGCAGCCAACTGTATACATTCACCAAACTAGGCCATTAACTCCTGTTCCGCTTGGTAATGTTAGAAACTACTCATCGCAACAGCATTAGAACATTAGAAGAGATTTCAATGATCGTCCACAATGAAGCAGAACCGCTTACATTATTTCGTTAACTTCTGAATCATCACTAGGCAATTTCCTTTTGAGGCTCTTGATATCCTGCAGCTCTACAGTTGATGGATTAGAGAGTTTTCGTATCCTGGTAGTTTGTTGCTAGGTTGCGTATTTCTTGTGCTATATATGGAATACATAGATCAGCATGAAGTGTCTGCTTGGTTATATACCAAGGGGCGTCGGCTATAATCCTCAATATTTTGGACTGGAAACCTTGTAGTATTTTTTAGTGGGTAGTTTTGCGCACTCCATACGTCCAAATTGGTTTTTTATCTAGTTTTGTATAGTAAAACTTTATTTTCTAGTAGTTGAAAGCGTCTTCTGACGAACCAGTATAGTTGCTTCAGTTTAATGTTTAATTGTTTTTTCTTTGCTTGGATATGGGCTCTCCATGTTAGGCGTTGGTCTAGATGAAGACCTGGGTACTTCACTTCGGTGTTTGTGGGAATAAAGTTATGATTTATATGCACTTGAGGCCATTCGTTTAATCTGTTTAAGTGCTGCTGCAAGTTGTCGGATGCTTCATGTGGGTCTGCACTACTGGTTGTAACGTTTCGACCCTTTCCGTAATTAATTTTAGTCCTGGTAAATTATTCTGGAAATTTATGACTTCCACTAATTTCGCAAAAGCAAAAGTTTTGTTAATTTCTACCTCGGATAAACTCAATCGAAAATATGTTCATTCAATCTCAAATGTATAAGGTCAGAAAAACTATTTATAAACCAACGGTATACTATTGTTACCTATTTGTACAAAATAAGACGTAATTTTATATAACTGCTATGTATATAAATAAAACTAAAACTCCTTCTAGGGTCGCATTTTCTTCATTCCTTGCTGGTCCGCAACTCAATTAGCACGTATGTGTTGTTAGTTGTTGCCGGAGTCGATGTTTGTTTGCTGCTGGTGACACCTGGTGTCTTCGGGCAGTGGATTAAACACTGTAGGTCGCAGTGGTTGAAACAATTTTTTGGCTTTGCCTAATTGTTTCGCCATTTATCCAATTATTTCAGGTTTAACCTGTATATTTTTAGTTGAATTATAAATCCTTTTGCATTTCGAATTCGTAAATTTTCCAAACCAACGCATTTTGTACCTGCATCAAGTTCTTATCGTTTGCGCAATGCCCTCTCTGACCCGCGCTATCTTTTATCAGAGTGCGAGCCTTCCTCGAGGAAACGAAATTTTCGTCCGAGGCACTCATTCTTTTCACCTCGGGCAGCGCATTTCGCGCGGCCGAGATTTTATGTTAATTATATTAAATTACGTGCGCTCAACCAATTTCAATGAGCAATGTGTTTTCTAAGGGCTGATTACTATCAGGTACGATTGCGCTTTTCTGTTTTATTATCTCCATAGTAATTAGATTTTTCTTAGCTCTTAATTACCAGTTCCGTTTCAACAACGAGTTTATCTCGGAGGCCAAGCCTTATCGCACTTTCGACACCTGCTGGGTTCGGCGTTTTGCGGCCTTTTGAAGATGCTTTTGCTGCCTTTTTGGGATGCTTCTGCAGCAATTTTCTGCGCATCCTTGGCGATTCCAACAAGGGTTGTAGCCGTTCATGTCCAGCTTATTTTGCGAGGTTTGTTTTGCTGTTCCGAGATTTATCGTGTTTTTGATAACTGGTTTCTCCATTTATACATTTTAAACCCGTCAATATTTAAAACTTAAATTCATACGTTTTGCAATTATTAAAATGTAATGTTCAATTTGATACATGCTCTTGCTTTTTACATTAAATTTTCATGCTTATAGTTAATTATGCACAGTTATAAATTTTGCTATTTTTGATGTGTGTTTCGACCCTATGTAAAAGGTACAGTCACGCTATTTATTTTCAATAGCCTAACAGAAGGTTTTATTAGATGACTGTGATAAGCTTATCCCACGAGTGTTTTTGTTAAAGTTATTAAAATAACCCGAAAGGGGTTCTTAATTTTATGCGTGTCGCAACCTTCAGTTAAGATACACAATTGTGTTATTACATTATTTACATTTTAATTATCCTGTTTATTGGTTACTGACTCTTCAAAACTTTTATTAATGATTAATTAAACGCTAGTCACTTGTAGTTTATTTTTCTTCTAGTTATTTGAAATCTTTTGATTTCTGGCGCTCATTTCCATTTTCCTTTCCTTTTTTTTGAAGACATTCCAGGGTACATAGCTGATGATCTGAACCTACGATCTAAGGCCGCCGATATTTGAGCTAGTCGGCCATCGCGGTGAGTAAGTAACAGTTTTTCAGAGCTGCCGTGGTGTATAAATGGTAGGGGGGTTGATCTGCGATTTTTACTACCATTGCTTATTTTATTAATTAATCGCAGGTCGGCTTTCTTATTGTTTCATGGTTACCTGGTATATATATTCGGGACTCCAAGAAACGGAAACGTGCAATTTTACCTTCTACAATAGTCCTACCACTGCCGGAAAATTTGACCACTGCGACGCTTAAAGTTTGCGGATGATCCCACGTTTTTGCTTGGCTTTCGGTTAACTGCCAGGAAGACGTCTGTGGTACAGGTACGTTAGTACTTAGGATGCTTTGAGTGTACAACCACTTCGGTGCAGTTGTTCGTTGCGCAAAAATGTGTTCTTAGGAACGGGGCTGTAGGGGTCGCTTTAAGCTGTTCACCCTATGAGACAGTTCAGCTGTCACGACAGAAATTAAATCAGGGAGGCTTCGCTTCATGAGAAAGCTAGGCGGAAAAGGTTAGCTCTTGGCGAGACAGTTCAGCGGTCACGTCCCAAAAATTCGGTCAGGTAGCCTTGTAGGTGTATTCCGTGAGACAGTTTAGTTGTCACGACGGAAGACCCGGTTAGTTAAGAGGAAGAGGAGAGTTCAGAAGAATTGGCCTCAAGTCGGACGGACAGTACTCGAGGCTATAGGCTCCAGAGGACCTAGAGCGGCTGGACTCAAGTGATTTGAAACCATGGCGGAAGTTGCTTTATACTCTCCGGTGCTCCCGTTATCTGTGCTTTTCTAGAGTGGTTGGTTACGACTGCGCGGCGCACCGGTCCACGCTTTGTCCGCGCATAGCGGTTGAAATCGCTGTACCGCAAAACCGAGAGTTGGCTAAATGTAACGCATGATCGGGCTTAAATGAGCGATGTACAAATTAAATATATTATTTGCAGTACAACTTATAATTTGCTGCAGATGCTAGCATTGCATGGTTAGGATCGTAATGACATTCACAAATGTTTATATTATTATGTTTTCGCTGGTGGGTATCTCGGCAGTATACAGCAGGTACATAAAAGACCCAAGCACGCTACCTTGGAGGACTCCTTCATGTATTTCGTAGTAATCTATTGTTTCAGTGTTGTACTTAGTTTGATAGTATCTGTCGGACAAACAGGAATTTACAAGAAGATCGTATGGGCTGGGGAAGTAGAGTTTAATTTTTGTGTAATAGTCCTGTATGCCAGGCCCGATCAAACGCTTGTGCTACGTCTTTAAAGATTCTCAGACACTGTATGCGTGCTTCTAAGCATTTAAACTTTTGTTAACTATCAGGTATGACTGCTGTATGGTAGAAGGCCTTTCTCTGAATTCAAACTGCTAGTCTGGTACAATTTCGTTTATGTAGGAGTAATTTTTTAACAGTATGAAGGGTAGTTTTTCGAATAATTTAGATGGTATGGGCAGCAGACTTCCAGATTCCAGATTACGGGATAATAGGATATGCGCAGCATGCCATTAAATATAGTCGTAAGTAGAACCAAAGCTTTCCTGGGTAAGCGTTTTAGCATTTGACATGTGATGAGATCATATCCCAGAGACTTATGACTTTTGATATACGGATGGGGCCATAATTACTATGCATCCGACGAAAGAAGAGCCCTGGTCATCAATGCTGTCTGTGCGGTATAAGATTAAAAAACGTCTAGTTAAATCATCATTCATAGTTTGACGACTAACTGACGTTTACAGAGCTTTATTTTAGATTTTAAATGAAATTAAGCAAAACATATTTTTCAATAATATTTATCTACGATCGTGTAAAAAGTGACAATTTTTTATACGATTTTCTGTTGTGAAAGTTGTCATTTATGGTACTAGTGCCATAAAAATGTTATTGCACAGAAATGTCAACGGAAGATTTGTCAGGAAAATGTTATTTATTAAGTGAAACTATAATACAAACAGTGATGCATGTAACCTATCCTATAACATCAAATCTATCTATATAAAATCAAAAATCATTAACATTATTATCAATTACATAGTGTACATCTACACTAACCCTGCAATTTGTACAATTCTGTATTATCACTCTTGGCACTTTACTTGGACCGGGTTCTCCGATGGAATTTTGAATATTGTTCTCATTATTTGACGTTTGCTTTGATAGTTCAGTTGAAACTTCTTCAGAAGTTTGTTCTCGTCTTTGTAAAATTTGATTTGAAATTATTCGTTTGTTGTTAATCGAGTTTTCTATGTATGACTCAGCCACCGACGAGCTTTTCCATTTGCCGTGTCTTTTTAAATTTAAAATATCTGCCCCAGCGTCCGCAAGTAGAGTTGAAGATGACCTTCTAAAAGAGTGACCTGTGTAATCAGGGGGATTTGGTAACTCAAGGTATGTAGCAATCAAAGAAGGGATTTTGCCGAAAGTGTTAATGCCAACGGGTTGAACTGAGCATTTTCCATTTCGATAATAAACAAACAGTCGCTCATGAAGAGTGTGTGCTGGACGAAGAGAAATGCATATATTTTCTGTAAATGTCCATCATATTTTTTGTATCCCGTGTAGACCCTTCGATAATAAATGCTCGCGGTTTCACAGTTTTTGAAGTTGGTATTTTCACTAATAACGTCGTACCCCTCTCTTCAACGTCTTTAACGCTCATGCTGTGTAACTCATCTCTTCTAACAGCTCCAGCAACTCCAAAAATGGCCGCTAACTAAAATTGACACAACTGTCAGTCTAAATTCAAATTAATTGATTTTAAAACTTACTTTCATCATCAAAAACCTGTCATCCGTTGCCTCTGTTAGAAATTTTTAGACTTCATCCTTAGTAAATACTTTGGATTTCTTGCAGTGATAACCTTTGGACTGCTGTTTCATAAAGGCTGTCAGCTTTGAAAATTTCTTAAGATCAATATCTTTTTCTACCAGAATCGACGCCTTTACCATAGAATATTCGGACCACAGGCTCGAAGGTTTTACCTGTTTGCTCTTTTCAGAAAAGTACGCAAGGAAAACGTTTTCCGTCGACTGTCGACTAATTTTATTCTGACAGCAATTTTTAAACTTGTTATAGAAAAGTTCATATTGACTCTTAGATTTTTCTGGCAGCAGAGACAGAACTGCCACATGTGCAGCCTCTGCTATCTCTGGAGGATCGTCGACAGCACCCGTGTACATTGCCACTCAATTAACAGAAATCGAAAAACAGAAATGGCTTACTTGTTGATAATTTGGTTGCTAACGTATACGTCATTGCCGCCTTGCTTACAGATCACAGTTATTTTGTTATTGAAAAGGATACGATCTATTTGAACAAATTTTTTTCTATTCACGATCGTAGATAAAACTTTGTAAGACACTCTTGCAAAAAGGCTCTTTATTGCACTCATAGCTCTTAGAATGCTCGCTGACGCTCGTATTCTAATTTGACCTATTCGTGCAATAATTCATGCCTTTTTGCACTTGTATCTTAAATAACTATTATTACATTTTATTTTAGAATATATAAGAATCACATTACTAATACGTAGAAACAGGGATAGAAATTGTTTAAGTAGATGGAAGCTGCGAAAACAGTACATGAGTATTGGTTACTGGAACGTACAGGGATGGAACCTAACAGAAAAGGAAGTGTTCGATGAGCTGTTAAGATGTATTGATATAACCGTATTAAGCCATGGGGGCTGAAATCTGCTTGCTCATTGCAAAGGGTGCGTTCGATGGTTAAGAAGAGCGATCTTTTGCCAATTTCGACACACACCCCGATTTACTTTCTTTAGCAGTCTGATAATGAGACTGTCCTTCCACTCTGTAGGCATTCTTCTGGTGTTCGAAATAGTCTGTTTAAATGGATGCAGTAAATGTGCAGTGCTAGGGTAGAAACTAAATAGCTCAGATGGTATGATATGTGGTCCAGCTGCTTTTGAAGTTTTAACTGATTAACTTCCTTCTTAGTTTCTCAGACACTGAGTTCATTTGTAGAAATCCTTAGATGTTGGTGTGCAGCGTAGGTGGTCAGGTTGTTAGGCTGTTGGTTGTGGTGGTACGCTGAAAGTGCTTGTCTTTGAGAAATTTAAATTCAACGTCATCTAGAACAATGTTTAAACTGCTTCTGCCTATATTATAATATGTTGCTCCTGAAGCTCATAATTTAAATAATTGAGAGTACTATATTTTTCTTTCTGAAATAAATACAAAAATATAGTTTATAAAATCAAAGAAACATCATACGCCATACCTTCTCTATGCATCTTATACATATATAGGTAGTTTCTCTGATGACCAGTTTAGAAGAATCTGGTAGGTCTGCAGTTTTCGATTTCTTGCAGGATCACTTTGTAGGTACCAGGACTAGATAAAACTAGTTGGTTACTTCTACGAGTGTTCACCCTTTTAACAGTAGACATACTAATTTCTTAAGTCTCAGCAGCTCGCCGCAATAGACAAACAATTGTACAAAAGATCATAAATAATAAATTAACTTGTCATACCTCCTGCACACAAGCAAGATAAAGGAAGTAAATGCCCACCGCCTTTTCCTTCTCGAAATAGTTCAATAAACTCAGCAACAATTACCGGAACTGTGAGCAATGTCTTGTCTTGCACAAAATTACACTTTTTCTTAACTCTGGACAGAACTGCTGCTTATTGTTAGTGAACTACTACAAAACTGTCAAAAAGCGTTTCTACGACAAATAACCTCAAAAAATGGAATGATAGAACAGATGTTCATCATATGTTTATAGACACATACAATGTTGCCTATAATTGTTTGTTTGTTTGTTAATGGACAAGGTCTAGGCATGCAGAGTACTAGGTACCTTAGACACCGACTGCTTTTGGTCATATGGTAAAAGTCCTACTTAGAATTTTGTCGAGACTAAGGAGTTCCAACCCTAGCAAGGGAGCTTTTACTTGCTACACATCGTAGTAACGTGGGACCCACGGCTTTACAACACTTCCGAATGATGGCATTCTGTAGAGGCTTTCATCTGCATTTTTTATTTTCGAAAACCTCACCGGGACCGGTTTTTATTACAAAAATCGGTGAAAGATTATAAATAATCCTGAAAATCGTACGACACTCATTAATGACCAATAGAAAAATTAGTTCACGAGCCGTAACCAAGACAATAAAAAAATTCTTGGAAATTTTTTGTAGGTAGACTAACCTAACTTTGAGGGTTTGTGGCGTTACGATTTTCTTACCGAATCTGCATTCGAGCATTAATTCATATCCGGAAATTATTTTCGTACATTCCAACAACGTCCTAATTTGCCCTCGCGTCCCGCTCGAGCAAATTAATACGACGTTGTTGGATCGCACTCAAAAAAATTTCCGGAAAGAATTAATGCTCTTATGAGATTATATGTGAAAATTTACCTAATTTATGTATAATTTCCGTATTAATAGCACCCAATGTTTTCCAAATAGTTTTGCTAATATATGTAGTTATTTTTACTGTTTACTGATAATAGCTTCATTTGATCTAGGGATTTATAATTAAGGTCGACAACACTGTATTTTACAGCCACATGCCTCGCTAGTCAAATCCATTTCCAAACACCCAGAGACGTGCTAATGTAATGCTATCCTTGTCGCACTCGTAAATAACGAGAGTGACGCATAGAGAAAACGATTTCTGTTCTAACTTCGTGTAACGATGACGCAGGGCTCATCTTTGGCTGGATGCATAGTATATATAACAGCAATAAGATAACATGAGCAACATAATAGAATGCTTGAGTAAGAAAGAGATGACCATACAACAAAATTATTTTAGTAGGCACAATTAGTTGACTTATGTCATAATTAAAGTTAACGTCAAGCCTACTCGTATATTTCCTACTATGTTTATCTCTTTCTTACTCAAGCAATATGTGTTATTTTCATGTTATCTCATTGCTGTTATATACTGATGGGGCCATAATTATATATAACAGCAATGAGATAACATGAACAACCAAATAGAATGCTTGAGGAAGAAATAGATGACCATACGAAAAAAAAATTTAGTAGGCTTGGTTGACATCTATAATATAATTTTCCTTAATGTGTGTTTGTCTGTGTGTCTGTGGCACAAAATAAAATCTCACGTTCCGGCTTCACAAATGTTTATATTTGTTTAGGTTTTGTTTTTCTTATCTTAGCGCTCGGCTCGGAGCTTGACCTTTCGCGTATCCTATTTCACGTGCGCGCCGATTCAAGACTCGCAGCGCGTAGCGCGCGGTTTGCTTGTCTGTCATAATTAAAATAAGCGCCAGGCCTACTCGAATATTTGCTACTATGTTTATCTCTTTCTTACTCAAGCAATACGTGTTATTTTCTTGTTCATGTTATCTTATTGCTGTTATATATAATTGTGGCCCCATCGGTATAATTGTGGCTCCATCGGTATAGTTGTGGCCCCATCGATATGTAACATCTTGTTGGATTTATGTAGGAGTAAATGTTTTTATTGGGAGCGAGAGCTAGCAGGAGACGTCTAGAAGGTCTTCGATTTCGTTGTTCTTTGTACCAAGGTTTGGTTACGTGGGTTTGAAGATTTGAGGGAGATGTACAGCGATTGTGGTCGCTTTCTCTTTGTTGGATTCGGCTCAGCTACTAGTTTTCTAATTGGTAGAACGGTGGTTTTCGGTCGTTTGAGGTTTGCCATCTTTTCCTGGCTCTGCGTTTTTCTACGACCAGCTTACGTATACGTCGAAGATTGTTATGAATTTTTGTGTGTGTTAGTAGGTCAGATGTTTTAGCGGTAGTTTAAGTTGGTATTTTCCTTCAAGAATTGCGAGTAGAACGTCCATTTGGTTTTGTTGGTGTACATTTTAGGTGTGGTAGTTTTTTCTTTTTTACTTGACCTACGAGTTATTAATATTGACGTGTGATATAATGGCATATTTAGGTTGGATTCTATTTTGGTGTAGGTATCTGGCAATCCATGGGCTACAGCGTAATTCAAAAGATCCGGTAGTTTATTTAGGTCGCTGGGCCAGTATGTTAGCTCTCCTATTGATAGGTAGTTAAAGTTGAGCGTTCGTAGAGTTTGTAATGGATTTCTTCCTTTGGTGGTGATTATTATAGAGCACCATTCGTTATGTTTGGCGTTCTAGTCGCCAGCAGTTCAGCCTGTTTCCTGTGATAGCAAAAAACTCTCTTTATTCTTCTGGTGTGATAGTATGTCTTGGAGGTGAGTAAAGTGATATTATTGTTATCAGCCAGAATTTAATGTTCAGTTGTTTATAGTTTGTGGTGATGGAGGGAATTACAGATTATTACGGCTGATCCCCCGTGGGCAGTACCGTCGGGGTGGTTAGCAGAGTAGATTGTATAGTGCGAGATGTTCAGCACAGTTCTCTCAGTAAAGTGGATCTCGGAGATGAGGATGATATCTATTGAGTTGATTTGGAGATATTTAATTAGTTCTAGTTTGTGGTTGGTCAGCCGGTTGGAGTTCCAGGCGGCTATGCGGACAGTTGTCGCCATTATTTTAATGATTCACTTATGAATGTTAGCATGTTAATAATCATGCTGTTTTGACTGATTAGTTGATTAAACACGGCTTTAAATTCTCCGACGAAATTGGCTAGTATGTCTGTTGTGTTGTCTTTTTTGTCCATTGTAGTTAGCTATGTTTCTGTTTGTTGCAATGTTACTGCAGGGTATTTATTTGGGCGTTGTTAACTTGAGTATTGATGCGGACAACCGGCTCAATTCCATGGGTATTTCAATTTCGTTCTCATTTTTTTTTAAATTTCTGGATCTAGCATTTTGGAGATCTTTGTATACGGAGCAGCCCTTGCTGTTAGCTGAGTGTTAACCGTCGCATAAAGCACATCTAGCTGTTGTATCTCTGATTTTATTTGCAGGTAATTTGGTTGTGGCCTCCACCACATTTGGCACAGTTGAAAGGTTTGTGCAGTACGTTTTAGTGTGGAAATAGCTTTGACAGCGAATGCATTGTCATTCTTCTTTCTTGGGAGCCGCTTAAGTATTCGAGTTTAAATATTTCCCTGTTGTTGGGTTTTATTCTATGTCTACGAAGAATAATGGGAGAAGTTCTTTACTTTCTCTGTTATGGGTATTTCGAGTGATGTGACTTTGTTCTTTTAGTTTCTTTTTATTTTATCAACTGAGGTAGCGTGATGAAGGCTTCGTATGTGGAGTACTGTCCTTTTTTGACTACACCTGTTATAATTTTTTTCTACTCCCGCATGTAAATATTCTGTTTTCTTCACAATCCACAGAATGAATAAGTAGGCTATTGTAGTTAACTGAACGAATATGATTTCATATACACACACGGGCGGATATGAAATACACCAACCACAAACCACGTTAATCGTGATTACCTAGGCAACTTTCATTTATTGTTTTTTTTATGGGCACGCGCTGCTCAATTGTGTATATCTTATTAATTAACATTGAATAGATTTTCTTTTAATTTTCCATTTTTTCCATTGATAGGTCGTAGAAAAAATACACTGTACAACTCGACTGGAATGTCCATATCGCTCTCGGATAATTGAGCACTCCGCCTACGGCGTCCTTCTCAAACTTTACCCCGTGCGATATGGACATCATATCGACTCTCGCTGTACAAACTACTATTACCATGTCATCATAATTTTCAACTCCGTTAATATATATTTGTGTTGGTTTTGGTATTTTGGGTTAGCCAGCTTGTTCTTCTGTTTCTTTATTGGTGCGTTCTGTTGGTAGGTTGTTAAATCTGTTTGATATGCTGATTGGATTTGATCCGTTATTAATTGGAATACAATTATGGCTTTTTTTGCGCTCTTTAAGTACTTGCCAAGGATGCTTATTTAAGGGTGGAAATTCATATTCTGTTGTTGGGTTTCCTTTGTTGTTAAAATGCCCATTGCCGTCTGGCGTGTATGTTTGTGTAAAGCCGCGTCCACATTAATAAATATTTACGTTGTGCGTTGTATTTGACGCAAATTTGTGCGTGTGCATTGAAATTAATGTAGATGTGGACGGTTCGCCGAACACAAACGTACACAAATATTTTCGTGACGAACGACGGACGCTATCCATCGCCCCGGCGGTTTTTACTTGAACTTCAAAGAAATTTGCGGCGCAACGTTGTGCTGATGTAGACGTATTTTTAGGAATAAACTTTCTAACTTGTAGAAGGAAATTATTAATTAACCACGCTCTATTACCTCATTTTTAGTAAAAAAGAAATATGCGGCCGTTATTATAATGCACCATTTAATTAGAAAAAATTAAAATAAACTCAATAATAAGAAAGACGTTACTAGATGACACAACTTTATCAATATAAAATGGCGGTAGCGGCTTGTTAACGGCATTAGCAATTGATGAAAGCACAGGACAATTCCGCAACGTTCTTCTATGTCATCAGTGGATTTTAAAATCCTCATTAATATGATTGGGCCAAAAATCAAGAGAATAGATTCAAAATGCCATTGATGTTTAGGATTCCACAACAATGTATGCTCTGGTACTCTTGAATAAGTGCCAATGCATCTTCGTTGTTCCATTCCATCTTCTGTTATTACTCTTTATTTCCACAAATGTTGCAAATATAAAACTTACTAATAATAAGAGAATGCACAATGCGCCGCGCTGCAAATCGACGAACAGACGGATCGCCGAGACACAACGCACAACACAAATTTGTGCGTCTAAAAATGACGCCCCTCCATTAAATTTGCGTCGAAAATAAGTGCGCTATATTTTGATATACAACACACAACGTAATTATTTATTAATGTATACGCGGCTTAAGATTATAGTTTGATGGCTGTATAGAATTCTGGTAATATGATTGCGGTAGGAAAGGTAGAAATATTTGATTAGGATGAACAAATGCTACCCACATGTTGGACGAATTTTGTTGACTACCATGCGCATATTGCTTGATTTGGATAATTATGGTAATTGAATATCTGATTTGGTGGATTTATAAAATGTTATTTGAAATTCCATTGGCGTTTACATCGCGAGCGATAAACGCCGCTATCGGAGTTAGGTCAGACAGACAAGTTATTGAACTTAAACTTGGCATAATATTAATTCACGTATGCTAGCAACGACGGTGGAAGTTTTCGGATTAAAAGTTGTTTGTTTGTTTGTTAATGGACAAGGTCTAGGCATGCAGAGTACCAGGTACCTTAGACACCGACTGCTTGGGTCATATGGACAAAAATCCTACTTAGAATTTTGCCGAGACTAAGGAGTTCCAACCCTAGCAAGGAATCTTTTACATGCTACACATCGTAGTAACCTGGGACCCACGGCTTTACATCACTTCCGAATGATGGCATTCTGTAGAAGCTTTCATCTGCATTTTTTTATTTTTGAAAACCTCACCGGGACCGGGAATCGAACTCGCGACCCTTAGATCAGTAGTCAGGATGCTTACCACTGAGCTACCGACCCCGGATTAAAAGTGAATGCAGGTAAAACAAAAATTTAGCTATTTTGTATCCTGGACTCTTAGTTGCAGCTTATAAAAAAATTATAGCTAGCTTGTTAGTAAAACTTTTAATCAATTACACTCAGGAATACAATTAATAACTCTTGGAAATTAAACCTCAAACATAATATCATCTCAATGTTGCCCTTGACATCGTATGCACTCCTCCAAACGGTGTTTTGCATTTATTAGAACTTGTCAGCATAGTGCTTCGGAAATTGCTATGATTTGTTCCTGTATTTGATGCTTAAGTTGTTGCTAATTCCCGGATGATTTTCGTACACCTTACAATGTTTAATCAAATTGGTGGATGGGGTTTTGATGAACATGTCATAAATTGTGCTGGCTCCGAAACATTCTCTGTACTGGCACAAAAGAATGAGCATCTTCATAAAATTCTCTTATACAAAAAGCACGCTGTTCCCCACTAAAACGCTCAATTTGGACAGAAACTCCTAAAGACGTTAATCGTAACTTCGACGCTAAAAAATTTCTAACATTGACAGTTTTCCCTAAATGTTAGAAACACAATCGAAATTCATTATGAGACACCCTTTATTTCGAATAAAAGGAACCTAGATGTGGTGTTATAACAAATTGCCGAGACTACTATCCACCACGCATCGCACAAACGTCTCCACGAGTCAAAAACTTAACGTTAACACCAAATCGCTCTGTGTCATTAATCAACGCTAACTGTCATAGAATATGTGGGTGCCAATTGAGCCGAGACGCGTATTCCGAAGATGAAATATATATAAACCTGAATTTCAATCATAGACATTTAAAGATCGCAGGAATCGCAATCGAGCTGGCGCACCACCAGATCCCGTGATTTCTCCAACGTGCAACGCGCAGCTCCAGATTCTTTCCGCATCCGCAAATTATTAGTCCTTCAATGTTAACGTTACTTGAGAAACGAAAAAGGAAAATAAAAAACCTAGAAATTAATAAGACCAAACTTAAAAATACTTGAGGATAATGATACACCGCATACCTTCGGTTTGGGGCGGCCAATAAATTACCTTGCTTGTAAAGTAGCCTGAAAATCTTGAACCAAACAGTCCGGGCGCAGTAATTCAATAGTCCAGTATACAGAATCTGCACTGATTACTGATGTTTGTAGGAATAAACCCGTTCTGTAAGTCACTAAAAGGAACGCTAAAAACATCTTTACAAGCTCGAAAGTAGAGTTATGATAGCAAATTATTCAAAGATGGACACCGGAAAACCTCAAAAATTCTCAAAAGAAGAAGAATGCCAATTTAGAATTCCAAAAATTACAAAAAATAGGCAGCTTGGTACACGCAACGACGTTTAAAGTGGCTTACAAGGAAGAAAATATTTTAAGACAGTTGTTAATAGGAATTTGTACACATTGAAAGTATATTTTTGTATTTTCAAAACAGGTATTTTTGGTTTTAAAGATTCAAACTAAATTGATGCCAACTTATGGACTCGTCCGATGGGACAGTATTATCTTTTGTTGCAGCATGCCATTGCGAATGATTTTTATTAGTTTTGCTGCTCATTTTATGGTGTTTTAGCATTTATATTAATGCATTTTTTTCTATTTATAAAGCAGGTGAATCAAACAGAAGTACCATATCTCCATCTGATATTTTATATACTTTATAACGCAGGGGGTCATTTTAAGCCGGATCTGCGCAGAAACCCGCACCCCTAAAATCTAGGGCATTCAGCGACCGTGTGTTAACAAACTTGCACGCATTTTAAGCTTACGCATTTCATTAATTACCAAATTTATTATATTGTTTTCGATTCATCCGTCCAGTAAGTGTGGTGTTTTATTTGTTGTTTAATAAGTGATTTAAGAGCAGCGAGGCGCTATATCTGCCAGCCCAAACGCGAAGGCCAAAAATTTAATTAATTAGTGTACTAGCAGCTTTTAAATCCAGTGAGAACAATAAACTATGTTGTGTATGTGTGGAAATATTCAAACCATTAAACAGTGAACTGAGTACGTGAGTGAAAATGCAAAAAAACAGAAAACTGGGAGTTCTCTATTCAACTCAACAACGAATGCCAAAGCGTCGCTTCCCAATTTTCGACATCAGCTAACGATATTTGATCCCCTCTGGTTTCGCTTCAACCGCGATGATTAATAACTTCTGGCCATCGCTCACCGGCACCCCAAAACACAGCTTAAGCAAGGAACCTCGCATCGCAGTCGGTTTGTACAAATGCGCATCAAGTATTTGCAACTACGAGGTAAGACTTATTCTTTTGCTGAGGTGCGTCTTAATTTTAATTTCTGCAACCGCTTTAATTAGTGTCAGAAAATAGAAATAAAGACATTCGAAAACGGCGTATCGTCGCGTCTTCAAACAAAACACATTTCGAGAACGGCGTCGGACCGTGTCTCAAAGATCTGTTCTTTGACAACTCTGCCGCGTCGCGGAAACAAAGACACTTGCTATCGTTTCGTGGTTTCTCGGCTATAAGAAATTTCTCGCACGCATGTTTTGGGAATGCCGCAAAAGCGTCGTCAAAGCCAGAGGCTGTTAAAACAGAGCGCGCATTCAAAAATTGAACAAGCGCCTGCTCTGAAGACAATAGCAATGGATTCCGCAAGCCCCTTGGTAATTCAGATGTCTACAGATCAACTACAGCAATTGCTCAGTGGAACACAAGCTTAGACAAATGAACAATTGCGCCAAATGCAACACGAGTTTCAGCAAATCCTGCGATCGCAACCTGCTACGCCAGAACTTTCAACATCAAAAGGGAGTTTTGCGAAATGCACGTCGCGGTTTGCGGGGAACGATGGTGCAGCGTTTCTTGACTCTGTGAATACATATCGCAAGTGTTTAAACGTGTCTGATGAAAACGCGGTGCGTGGCTTGTCAATGCTGCTTGCAGGTCCTGTCGTAACTTGGTGGCAAATCAAATCTTCGGTGACTAATTGGGCAGATGCTGAAACAGCAATGAGAAATTCTTTCGGGCCGCTAAAACCCGCGTATCAAATCTACCGCGAATTATTTGCAAATGAGCAGGACGAGAAAACATCGACTGATGTTTTCGTCAGTAATGCGAGAGCTATGTTTTCTCACTTAGAAAATGTACCGAGTGTGGCAATTCAAATTGATCTGTTATTTGGTCTTTTGAATCGCCGAATTCGGAAGCGGATTTTCCGAACAAACGTTAAGACTTACGATGACCTGCTTAAACTTGCGCTCGAAGCTGAATAAGCCTTACAGGAAATTCAGCAAAGTGAATTTTCGCGGTTTCTGCAATCAAGTTCGTCAAAATCTAGGAAAGAGCGCCCGCGATGCGATTATTGTCGCAATTTCGGACATTCGATTGACGACTGCAAAATTCCCGAACGCAAACTTACAAGAGACGATCAAGCAAGAGATAATAACTTCAGCTGCGCAGCAGTCAGTGAAATGTTACGGGTGTGTGCGTGCCAATTGCCCCAACTGCAATCCAGAGCAACCACGTAGAATAACTGCCAATTTTGCTACCATGTTGAATTTCGCTACTATTATGGAAGCGGGCGTCATCACAAATCCGTGCACTAAACCTCTACTAACGATTAAATTGCTCGAACAACAGGAAATCGCCTATAAAGATTCAGGTGCTCAAGTCGGCATTGCAGGAAGGCGTGTACGATTATTTAAAATCGGTTAATCATCCTTTCGCGTCATCACGAGTTACGATCGCGTATGCGGATGGAATTGAAAGAGAAGAGGATATATTGCTAGCTCAGGTGCAATTAAAATCTGCAGGTAGATCTATACCAACAGATCTTATGATTCTGCCTAAGTTGGAAAATAATCGTACACTACTAGGCATGGACTTCCTGAAAAACGTTGGGATTGTTATCAACTTCGGCCAGTACACCTGGAGCTTTGAAGACGATCCAAAGAGGGAGCACGAATTCGCGTAGGACATCATTGTGCTAGAGGAAGGGGGTTCCAAGTCGTACCAAGTTATGGTCGAAGAAGAGGACTCGAAGCAAGAAATCGTAGATTCTGTTTCAAGTGTACCTGAAAGACCATGTGCGATCATTGATCTTAAATCGAAAACCGAACTTCAGCTGCGTGAAAATGAACGAGTTAATCTGGCATCTGATGAGAGGACTCGACTCAAGCAGCTACACTTTAAGTACAAAAGTACCTTTAATCAAGGGGGGAGGCAACCCCTTTTGCAGAACATGGCATGAATACGGACACACTATCTGAAGCAAGTGAGTCTAATGAGCATGCCCAACACCTTCGAAAGCGACAACCTGATAAGGCACGGATAGATTCTCCGCCATTCGAAGCAGGAGATTTGGTGCTGGTCAAGTCGTATCTACTGAGCAATGCGGCCAAAGCAACTACGAAACTAGGGCAACGTCGCGATGGGCCATATGTCGTCATTAAAGTCGCTAATCCAACCACCTACGAGATTGCTCATCGTACCAATCAAAACGTTTCCTTAGGAAAATATCAGGTATCTGATCTAGCACCATATCCCCTGGGAAATAAGGACATTCCTGAAACCAGTGGTACCCCTTAGGAAAAGGGGTCGTCCCAGGAAGCTGAAAAATAAAATCCTGGACACAAAGCCGTGACGTCTGTTTGATCCAGAGGGGTGGGGGCTATAACGCAGGAATCATTTTAAGCCGGATCTGCGCAGAAACCCGCACTCCTTAAATCTAGGGCATTCAGCGACCGTGTGTTAACAGACTTGCACGCATTTTAAGCTTACGCATTTCATTAATATGGTTTCCGATTCATCTGTTATTATATAGTTGTTCAGTAAGTGTGGTGTTTTATTTGTTGTTTAATAAGTGATTTAAGAGCAGTGAAGCGCTATAACTTCTAAAAAATATAAAATTTCAACCCTTTTACATTTCATAATATGCCCACAGGAATGGAGTACCTATATGCAAAATATTGAAAATTAATAGAAAAAAATTATGTATGATAGGTTCAACCTATTGCATTAATTTCAGTACTCTTTCTTTGCAGTTTTTATGAGTATAATAACATTTTGATTATTTGATTTTATGCTGACTGTGGTTCAAATTATTCTAAATATGTAATTATGTTGCCAATTTTTAATTAAATAAAATCAATGTAAATAAGCTGTCTTTGAGCTATTTGTATCAGGTTATTGATCAGCACTTATGAATATGCAACATGAAAACATTTTCCAAGAGGAATTCTCAAGCATAAATCCCTACAAAATTATTGATAGTGGAAGTTCCACCAAGCCGATGACTCATTGCATCGTAATAGGTAGGTACTTAACTTAGAGTGAGAAAATGGATTGGTCAAGGCCATATAACACTCATGCACTAAATTACTGACTCCCCTGAATTTCTACTGGGAAAATTTATTAGTAGTGCATCGAATTAAAAGGTCTATGTCAATGATAACCACTGGGTTTTTTCGCGGTTTATTTTAAATTCAATACAATGTACGAGTAGTTGCTGACTTGCAATACACCGAACTAGATTTAAAATATTATTCTTTGCGTTGTGTAATATTGACTACTTAGTATTAATCCGTGTTACTTTCTGAGCTAAGGTTACACAAATATAATGTTATGTTTCCCTTTCTCTCGAGTGTTGGCCTACGGAATCATAATTTAAAATTACATATTCTGTTTTTCATCCGTAAGATAGAACGCTGTCTGTAGCAGCATTCACCAATAAGTTTTTAACAAAACTTATCTTCTAATTTAGGCTTTAAGTGGAGTGGTCACCTAATTTATGATACATACTTTATTATTAAAAATCTAAAACATGCTTTAATACCATCAATTAAAAGCCATCTGAGCAGTCTACGGTTTATGGTTGGGAATTTTCCCAAATCCATTTTGCCTACTTTAATACATCAAGATGGACATGTGGTACGTCACTACTACAATATTCTTCGATCAGGTACGATACTGACATGATACCATCTACAGTTTGTAATGAAACACAGTTGGAGTTCCCGAACTGAAGAGGGAATCCAGAGGTCCACTGTTTTTAGATACACCAATATATTCCGTCATTTGCCTATTGGTCGTGCCTTTTCAAAGGTTTCAACATTCTTAACGAGGAATCACATTAGCGTCGTCTGATGCAAATATTGGTTTCGAGCGGTGCCATCCCTTAAAGTTTACTTCTGTGGGTAGGTGGGACTTCGGACGTGAGCAGACATATGAGCCTGACAAAATCTAAAAATTTAAAAAAATCCGGCTTTTATTATTTTATGGCAAGTTGACCTACGATAATAAGCGTAAATTTAAACAAATTTGTATTTACAAGGAAGAAACTATTTGAGCTGTGTTTTTACAACTTGGTGGCGATCATACTGCAAATTATCAAGCGCACTATGCTATTTTAACTCATTCATTTAGATACAAAGGCTTTTTAATTGTATATACGGACGACTAGTTATGATTAAACCATATGGCGCAGATCATTGAAGCAGCTTTATTAGAAACATGCTATCTATGAGGATAGATGCGCAGTTAAGAAATGGCACTCTTCTCCAACTGGGTTTGGATCACATCCTTTTTCGTGTATATTTACTAGTTGATCTTCTTGACCAGTCTTTATTGTTTCCAGACCCTGATCTCTTAGAGTAATTCGATTAGTCAGGGATCTCTTTCCGGCAATAAATCATGATTAATGAAGGCAACGGAAACCCATTTTGATGTCCATTCTATGGAAGCCCAATGACTACATTCGGCTGGAGTGCCCCAATTGGATCTTGAAGAGGATCATACTGAGAACAGTCAATAGCAGTGAATTAAATATATGAACATGGGATGTGCGCGGCTTGTTGCAAGTGGGAGAAACTAATATCTTAAAAGTAGAAATACACAGATATTCTTCTAACTATGGACAGGATTTAGACATTACAATTTCATCAAAAACAACACCATCTATTTTTTGAACTACCATGAACAATGTAAAAATGCAGTGACTTGTGTTATAATCGAACTTATTACTTAGTATTTAACGAACGACTTCAAGGATTGGGCAGTGGCATTATTTTGATTCAAGAACTCAACGTTTCGCCCACTTTCATAAGGGACTTCTTCATCAGGATAAACAAAAGAGCAAGGTAATTCAACGTGTCGACCACGTCGGATGCAAAACCGTTTTTCTAGAGAAGCCAGCCAGTACGGTAAGTTGTAAGGACAATTTACGCATTTAACGCTTTTCCGTCTTATTCTCCATTTATAACCTAGGTTCTGGTGTTTTTCCGGTTTATTTACGTGTAAATTAATAGTTTAGGTGCGCTTCAAAATCCAATCTCGTTCGTTAGCGTTACTCGGTCCATTGCATATCATGGCAGCGTTTTAAATCTAAATTTTGTTTTGTTTTTCCGTCTGGATGACACGATTCGCCTTATTATATTTTTGTTTGTTTTGTGGTGCCAGAACGCCAGATGTCGGGGAACCCCCTTGCTGTGCACAAATATGTTGCACAACTTGACGTCATGCATATGTTTTCCTGTAGGTTAGAAAAAGCAAGTCTTCTTCCAGCTCTTCCCCACCCCCCGTTTCATGCAGCCGCGTCTCGCGAGATTCAACCTCGAGACGTCAAGAAGGCAACAAGTGTTGGTTTTGGTCCCGCCGGCAGAGGTCTTCTCCGCCCTAGTAGAAATTGTGATGTATTGAAACCATGGAGTTGCTATCCGTCAACTGCTGCGTCTTTTGAGTGGCGTGTTAGTAAATGTTTAGCCGAGAAATTCCTGTATCGTGGAGCAAGCATCTCTAATCAATGCTGTTAGAGCGGATTATAAATCTGAACCTTTGTTATTGTAGTCACGTATACCGTATCGCAACCCCTGCCTTTCGCGCGTACTTTTGTCCCTTCGTGGGGATGTCATACCGCTCAGATCCGCTTGATCTATCGTCCCTATGCAGTTTCCCGTAGTTTATCTAGTATTTTGGAGGCAAAAGCTTGGACGCGACCTGCAGTTTGGTGTGACCTCTTGTAATAGTTTTAAGGCGCACACATATACAGTGAAGTTATTTTCGAAGTGTCGCCATGTTACACAGCGTTGTCGTCAATTCAAATATTAAGATGCTGAATAGAAATTACTGCGATGAAGTCATTTTGATATTTACCGTCAAGTTTTAACGTTTATATGTAGTTTATATTTATTTAGTGAGATTCAAGTAATTATCGTCATTGTGACATATTTAGTTGTTTATCGTCAAGATTTATGGTTGAGAGTAGTTTCTTTGTGTAAATTTAAAGTCGTTACCGTTTTGGATATAGTTACATCGATTACTGTAAAGTTTACAGTCTCTGTTTAGTTTAAACGTTGCGCGATTTACTTTACTAACCTTTTTCAAGTATTTTTAACTATAACGAGTAATCCATTTAATCTTCATTGTCACATACATATTTTGCTACGTTAATATACTTCAGTTTTATTTAGTTATGGTTTTCTTTAAAAGGTTTATGTGCAGGGATCCGTGCTCAAGCATTGCCAAGGTTGAATCAGAAAGGTTAGGTACGTTCGTTCCACCTTCACAATGAGCTCACCTATAGTGTTTTTCCGATTTAGTCATTAAAGTGGTGGCGCTTGGCAATTAACATCTTGATTTCGTTTACCGGATAGTAGCCACTCCACTGAGTGACCCGGCAACTTTTTTTACAGCCCATCGTAACGAGATTGGGGCAATCGATCCGAGAATTTCCCGAGTTTGTGCCGTGTTATTGTTATAACGACGAGTTCCGCCTATAACAAGCTGGCGTCGTGTCGTAAAGTCGATTTCGTAATGTAATAAAGTCAACCTGTCAACCATGCCAGAGCCGAAGCTCTGTGAACGATGGGAAGGAGAAAGGCGAAACATAGGGAAGTGTCGTTGAGGTGAGCGGAGTTTAGAAATTAGCGCTTTCCACATGGTCGGAAGGAGTCTTAATTTCGATGTAGATTATTAGGATGTTTCTAAATATCAATAGCTTTGCGAATCTTTTTGCTGAAGAAGAATGGGGATTTGCAGAAAATAGAAGATCATTGTAAAGGATCTTATGGCTCGTATCGCTTTGGTGTTCGGCGGTCGCTGATGATGAAACACTGCGAACAAAACAAAACTGCTGTTCAGAGAGTTTTTACTGAACGTCCGGCCAATTTATACAATGTATACTCAATCTTATTCAAATATATGCACCCACTTCATAAGTAGATGAAGAAACTATAAGTTATTTTTCTATCACCGTTGAAGAAACTATAAGTAAAGCACCTAATTGGGAGATGTCATTTAGGCTACCTGTATTATTAGGGATTTTCAGGGCAAGATTTAAAAAATTTAGAAAAATTATAATTGGACATTATGGATTAATCAGCACCAACTACATACGTGAAAGGCTTCTGGATTTCTGTGTGAGCAACCACATAACTGCAAATGCTACGGTTAGGCAGCATACAAGACGACTACATAGACATCGTACATCTATAAGTAAAGGATAGCAATTTCCTGTTACAGATTGCAGAAATAACCATATACCTCTAACTGCACGATTAAAGCAAGATATACAAAAGCGATTTTAAGCCAGAGGAAGGGATATGAATTTCTTTAAGCGTCAATGTTCTTGCTACAAGAACAACATGTTGCAGAATCTAGACCTATGTGGTTTATGGCTTATGTGAATCATATGTAACTTGGTTTGTTTAATATAACCGTATTAGAAATTATCCTGTTTGATATTTTCTAAAGCAAAATACAGTATGAGCTTTCAGGAAAATAAGTGTCGTCTTAGAGCGTTGCGTACGCTCATTTCCAGAAGCCATGAACAAGGTTCTTCGTGATGAAAGATATTCACAGTACATATTGGGCTGATGACTCATCATAGTGTTGGCGCCTAAGCAACAATAAGATATCTTTCTCTCATAACTACTTATCGCAAGCAAGTATCTACTCTTTCATTTTAAGACCACGCAAGTCCATTATCTAGCGGTGCTAACCATGTAAGCCTTCTACAAGTAATAAATAGGTAAATAAAAGGAATTCTTTAAGGTCGCTGTCCGACTGTAAGTCGAGAAAGTTTAATTATCAAATAAAGGGCTTTTGTTTTATGTTCTTTGTGTACTGGGATTTATTTAGAACTGATAAAAATTGTGCTGTGACCTCCGGGAGATGACCCGGGAAACGTAAGCACGCTTAGGCAACCTATTGTACGTTGCGCCTATATCTGGTTAGAATAACTGACAGTTTTACAAAGTAAACAAGAGAGCGAAATTCCGCTAAACAGAACGCCAACAAAGTATGAGAACGATGAATGATTAAGAGATGAGGAAAAAAGATAAAGATGGGATGTAGAGGAAGAGAAAAACAGTGAGCAAATACGGGCTTTAAAGAAGGAGAACCGTGAAGAGCAAATTTGAGATGCTAGAAGATGTAAAATATGGGTAAATAACGGAGAGAAAGGGATATTGTTATTAAAGTACGCAACTTTTAGAAAAATTAAGGAGTAGCTACAGTGTCCGAGTTGTATCACAGAAACTTTAGGTGTGGACCTGCTAGTCAACTGAAGCTTCCAAGGTAACGTTAGTGGGCCCATTGTCAAAAGTTCCCGAAGTAGGGGCGAGAAATCGTATATTGTTCATAAGAACACCTGCAAAAAATAGTGCATAAATCACCTCGACCATCATGAGCAAAAGAAGATATCTCAAACCACTACAAAAAAATCTGGTCGACTTTTACGCTTCAAAGGAAATTTTGATGTAAAGTTTTGATTCTTGACTTAAAGAGGAAAGCAAAGATAATAAGCTGTACTTAATAGACACAAAGAAAGCATTTTACAATTGCATAGCTTCCATTGCAACAGTTTATTATCTTAGTTTACGTCAACACCCCAACGGTAACATTATTAAAACAGGCATTTTATAAACATTTATTATATCAGAAAGACTCAAAAAGGAAGAGCGACAGACGGCAGAAGTCTTCAGAAAGCGACACTAGTTTTGAGGATCAATGAAGCATCCACCTTTTTTTATTTTTATAATTGTATTTTTTTTTAAAAACGTCTCAAGTTGCCCCTTTATGGTTCACTTAAGACAAACTACGTCGTTTATGCAATCAGCAGGCAATAACCAAATATATCGTGTTTTTTAAATTAACAATGTGATAAAATTTCTTATTCTATTAGTAACACACATTAATATGTAGCATGCTGTTAAGCTGTGAGCGTTTATTAAGTTACCTTTGTTGTAGTATTAAGGTGCGAACAGTAATCGAAATGAATTAAAATAGCTAACATAACTTTCCTCGTTCAGAGGTGTAGCGTCTCTCAAGATTACTATTAACTTTACGGATAATTTAAAAGTGAATAATTCACAGTCTTTTTTTATTGACGTAACCATTACCCATTTTTATTTAGGAAATGTTTTGAAAGCTAATGAAATCACTACCCCAACCAAATTAAATTGTAGAGACTTTTTTTTTATTTGAATAAAATCAGCTCAGCGTTTATATATGCTATACATGATTACGTTACATGAATCTAATAATGTCTTTGGTGTAGCATGTTGAGGTTAGTGTTAATCTCCTCTTAAGTTACATAGTTAAATGACTAAAGAATAGTTGCCTAGTTTAAGTCGATCAGGTCTTGAGGGAGTTTTCTTTTTAGTCTATGATGGATGTTCTTTTGTCCAAGGTTGTAGTACACTGCACTTTTACACTTTTTAATATTTTCAAAAAACTTAGTACACTGTTTATTTATAAATTCTGATATAGTTGGCATTTTTAATTCTCCATGTATTTGTTCGTTACGTACAAACCACGGGGCGTTCACTGCAATACGACAAATTTTATTCTGGACGACTTGGATCTTCCTTAAGTGTGTTTCTGATGCATTACTCCATACTGGACAAGCGTAGGTTAAAACTGGCCTTAGGATTGATTTGTAAATTAGCAACGCGCACTCTGTTTTGAGGTGTGATTTCTTGTTTATTAGGGGGTACAAGATTGCTTGTCTGGCGTAACACTCGTTCAACTTTTTATTTATGTGGATACCCCATCCTAGTCGGGTGTCCAGATATACCCCTAAATATTTGACTGCCGAGTCTCTATCATTCCACTTAATTACGGTTTGTCTTAATTGGACGTTTGGAAGATTTTTAATTTGCTTTAGAGTAAATACTTTCACTTGACTTTTTGTTGTATTTATCTTAATTTGCCAATTATCGTACCATTTACACATCTCATTTAGTGAGTTTTGGAGGTGTTCGACTGCTATTATAAGATTTTCATTTTGCACTATCACAGCAGTGTCATCGGCAAACATTCCTAGGGTTGTGTTATTTGTAGCTTGTAAATCATGAACGTATAAGTTAAATAGCGTTGGTCCCAGTATGCTTCCCTGAGGGACTCCTGCTTTGATTTTTCTTGTATGGGACAATGTTGCGTTTACCCGTACTGCGTATGTTCTATCGCTAATAAATGAGGTAATGATATTAATAAGATAGTCGGGTATTCCAAGTTTAATAATCTTATATCGTAGTCCAGCTATCCAGATTTTATCAAATGCATTTTGTAAGTCTATGAACGCTACCACGGTATATTGTTTGCTCTCAAAACCCTTTTCAATAATTTCAGTGATCCTCATCAGTTGGTGTGTTGTAGAATGCTCTTTTTTGAAGCCAAATTGGTGTTTAGGTATAATATTTAGCTCATCTAACACTGTTTGGAGCCGCGTGTATATTACTTTTTCGAGTAATTTTGAGATCGTGGAAAGTAGACTTATGGGACGATAGCTTTCTACATTATGTTTATTTTTTCCGGTTTTGTGAAATGGAAGTATATATGCGTGTTTCCATTTTTTTTCGGAAAATAGCCCAATCGAAGACATGCATTAAAGATAGTAGCCAAAAATGCTAATGATTTTTTGGTGAGATGTTTTAGTATAACATTGGTTACTAAATCTGGACCCGGAGATTTTTTGTCGTGTAAACTTATGATGTATTGCTTAATTTCTGTCGGCGAAGTGGGTACAAATTCAATCGATTCTTGAGCTATGAAATTATTATTTGTGTCTCTTACCTCTTGCAAGTGCTCTGTGGAACAGGTCGTGTCCTCCGGGGCAAAGACTGTCTGTAGGTGTGAGGCTAGCACGTTTGCTTTTTCTTCATCGGTTACATATGTGTTGTTGGTGACTGTCAGAGGGTGTATAATATTAGGTTGTCTAATTAATCTTCTAGTAGCCTGCCACATTGTGGCGTCACGAGGTTGAAGTTCTTCAATGTATTTGTTGTATTGACTAAACCTATAGTTATCTAATTTTTCTCTAACTTTATGTGTCAGTTGATTTAGCAGGTTTTTAAAATGGGTTAGGCGTGTTCTTTGCCATTGACGTCTAGTTCGGTTCTTTAATTTAATTAAATTTAGTATTTCTATTGGCGTTGCTGGTTTATTACGCTTTTTTTGCTTCCATGGTGTTACTGCTGGAGAGATGCTAGTTTTTATTGCATCTGTATATTGTTGCACTGCATCATCTAGATTTTCGGTTGATGACATTGGACCTGGGTTTTTCAAATTGATGTCTAGCTCATTATTAAAGATTTCCCAATCTATATTTCCTTCAATCAATTTTGGTATTACAGGAATCCTCTGAGGTTCACTGTAAAATGAAATTATTACAGGTAAATGATCTGAGTCAAGCTCATTTAAAACCGTTTGGAAAATAGGTTTGCTGAAATTTTTATGTAAGATGACATCTAATATATCAGGCTTGTGGTCTGGTCTGTATGGATAGTAAGTCCAATCCCCGGGTGCTGAGATTTGTATGCCATGAGTAGTCATATGATTATTTAGTCTAGCTCCATTCGGGTTGCTGACTCGGCCTCCCCAATCTGTGAGCTTGCAGTTCAGATCACCTACCACTAGGGTAGATTCATTGCTGTGAAATATTTTGGCAATATCTTCTTCCAAAATTCTTTTATTTGGCTGTTTGTATGCAGCATAAAGTGAGACGTTAGTGTTGTTATCTAGTATGAGTTTTACTGCCACAGATTCCAGGTTTTCTAGGTTGGGGTCAATTAGCGAATGATGCGCTAATCGTCGTTTAATTAAAATCGCTACTCCTCCTGACGCTATTTGGGCATCTCTGTCCTTTCTGTAAACTACGTAGCCTGAAGCTTTAAATGTTTCTGTCTGGATTAGGTGTGTCTCAGATATACATGCTACATCCACATTATGTCTTGCCATAAATTCTAATAAGATAGCGCGCTGGCGCTTTACGCCATCAGCATTCCAATTTAGGACTGTTATGTTATGAATTATGTGATGCTTATTTGGATCCATGATTAGATAATAATGGAATTATTGTTGCAAGATATGGCATTATTTTATCGATGTGTGGAATGATCAACTCTACTATCTTTGTAATAATCGTAGTTATTAAGTCTGTGGTTTCTTGGTGGTTTGTAGCGCTGGTTCTGTTACAGTTGGTCGGGAGTCTCGGGAATTCTCTGTTATAATTTTGTAGTAACTGCTGGTTCTGTTGATTACTTGTGGTAGCTTCTGTCGTGATTGGTGTTGTCCATGCTTGTGGTCTAGTTTGTATATTTACATGTGTCTGCTGGCTAACTTTTTTGTAATAAGTACATCCTTTATAGTTAGCAGGGTGGAGTTCCCCGCAGTTAACACACTGTGGCGGTACTTCGGGTCTTTTTGGACAGTTAGTGTACTCATGGCTTCCTGTGCACTTAATACATCTTGGTTCCGACCGGTAATAGTTTCGAGTGTGCCCATAACGCTGACACCTTTTACATTGCGGAGTATCTTTAGATTTTCGTCTAGGCTCTACTTCTATTATGCTGTATTGAATTTTTGTTAATTTAAAAATATCTTTAGCAACATCAGAATTATTAAGATCAACGGCACACAGTGGTATTGGCTTTTTGTCCTTATTATAGAGCCTTACTACTTTTAATACCGGGTATTTTAGTTTTGTTAGCTCCTCCCGCAATTCATCTTCAGTGATAGATACTGGAAGATTTCGAATGATAACCGATAAGTTATTTATTTCCGGATCTTTAAAAGTGTGGTAGTTGATTTTATTTTCGTTATAAAATTTTGTCATTTTTCGGTAATCTTCAATTGTATTTAAATTAACTCGTATCTTGTCTCCTCTTTGTATCGTCTCAAATTCCCCTTTTGCTTGTTCTTTAAGGTCTTTTATTATTTCTTGGTATTTCAGTGACGAAGCATAATGTAAGAAAATAGGTGGAATTTTTATTTTATTTTCTTTAGCTGAGCTGGAAGTTGGAACGTTTGATTGTTCAGTCACAGTATATATACTTCACACAGTAGCGAAACTCTCTGTCGGCACCTTTGATCTTAGGTACGCGATTTCAGTGACCTTGAATGCGGCGGCCATATTCTTAGCTGTAGTATTGGCGCGAAATTCAAATATTACGTCATAGTACTTAGCGGTAGTAGTGGCGCGAAATTCAAATATTACTTTATAGTACTTCGTGGTAGACTAAAGAAAATAACAATGCAAACACAAAAATCAATTGATAAATATTTATTCTCTTGAAATTATGCGATTCGCTGGATGAGGACCTATTATAATTACAAAAACCCTATCCTTTTTGGGAGGTTTATTAAAATGAAAGGGTTTTAATGAAATCTTACAAATTAGATACAATTTTACAAATCAAACAGACTTTACTTGTCTTCGTCTGTCAGGTAATCAACTATTATAACTAACTTTACAATAAAGGAACTTTACAAACTATAAATAATCTCTCACTTTACAAAATGCCTTTAATTGTGAGCCAATATCTGGAGTTTTCTACAGCCTTTTTGAGTTTTAAAATCCCTATTTATAAACTTTAATAAATAAAAAAGTCGCATTCTACAGAAAAGCTTAATTAAAAATTGTAAAGGAAAACTTTCACAAGGGTGGTGAAATTTGCGATCACTGAAACTGTTTATATATGTTTCAATTACATTCTTTTTAACAATAACGTTATGGAACTGTTTCAAGAAGTCTTCTTCTAATTTTTGCACAAAGTCAACAAAAGATTGTTGTGGCATACATAAGTTGCCAAAAGTATCTTTATTTTTATTTTCATAAGCTCTGAAATAGTAATAGAAACTGGAATTATCCAAAGTGTTGTGGCTTCTTGCAAAACTTTCACAAGCACTGCAGGAATGCACCGCTAGACATCTTTTCATAAGGTAACCACATATATACCTTATGGAGTTTTGCTGTGGAAGGTTGCTTTGTCTGTAAGTGCAATGATCGGCTGATAAGCTCAAATCAAGTGTGGCAGTAGCACGAATTTCGGTTGACACGCTTGCTACATCACGACAAGCAGATGACACTTTCAGAAGTAATTCATCGAAGTCAGCAGAACAGTTTTGAGACGAAGAATGCAGAAAAGTCATGGTGTATAATTTCTTAAATGAATTTAAAAATTGGATCGGCGTCGGATTGTAAGAATTCCCACTTTGTTTTCGAATACTTCCAAAAAAGTTTTCTAACGCGTCCTGATTTAATCGCCTGTAGTAAGAATTTAAACCCAACTGCTTTTAGAGATTCCCACAATGCTAGAAGTGCTTTAATGGTAATTAACCAACAATATATCGAAGTAATTTTTCTCGTGACATCTTGATTGTCGGACGTTAGAACTCGAACATTTTCAAAAAAATGGATAGCTGATTTTAAAAATTCGACTTGGAATTCTTCGCCTTTAAAGGCAAGATTGAATTTTTTGCATTTAAAGACACTGGAACTATTAAATATATCAAAAAGCTTGTCGCAACGATCCACAAATTGTGCTGTTCCCATTGCTTCGACAGGCAATGCCCGTAAACTCACATATGTATTTATTCCAGCAGCTACTGTAGCACTTAAAAGTTGAGTTGCAAGCTTCACTCTCATCTTCTCGAAGTTTGTCGGGTTCATGTGGATATTGCTCAACTTTGGAGCTAATCGACATTGAAGCTTTTTGTCGTTTTCGTAAAATCTACTTATATAATCCCATGACGTTTTATTATTTTCATATTCAAATGCGTATTTCATTAAGTTATTCCTAGTCGCTTTAATCAAGTGAGGAGGGTCAAAAATATAGTAGATTTTCAAATCATCCACAGTAAAAAATGGACTTTCAGGAGTAACATTTACAGATTTGGAAAATTTTACAAAATTTCCTCCCATGTCACTGACCATAGCTACAACTTGTAAACCAACTTCGCGTAGTCTTCGAATATTTTCAAAAATAATATTTTGTACTGTAGTACTTGAAGATGAACTGTTGACGAAGAAGTAATTGAGAGGTAGCTTCCACTTATTAAATATGCCACGTATCATTACTACACTCACATTGCAAGCAGGTTTCAGCTGTTTGTTATTGCCTGTATCGTCTAAACCAATCACCTCATCTGTCGATATTTTATAAAACAGATGTGCCTTTAAAGACATTTCATCTATACTTATTATGCAAAATTTGTCATTCGCACTTAAAGATTTTACTTTTATTTCCAGCGATGTAAATATTTCGCTTTGAATACCAGGTCCAATTTGCAGATTTTCTGTCATTTTTTCCAACGTTCGTTTGCTTGGTAACAAAAATGTTTTGGAAAGATATAAATAACACTTAGGACTCATAAAATATATACCCAAGCAAAACTTTTTAAAGTCCTTAGTAAACCTTCTGCCACAAACCTTTTTAGAATGTTCACGTGCTTGAATTATAACAAATTTGGCTGTTTGTTCAGGCAAAAATTTGGCCAAAAGCACTTCAAATTGGTCAATAGAAATTTCGTCAAGATGTGTTTGACCTACACTCTTCATGTTTCCAATGTTACGTTTTTGGAGAACGCTGACCTTTTTTCTTAATTTATTTTTCCGTGGTGTATGGGCACTCAAAATACCTGTCGTCTGTGTAGCAACTGGAGATGTCAACGGAAGTGGAACTATAATAGGCGCTAAAGACATAGGCAGTTCATTACCATCCGATAAACCTAAAAAATAATATAATTACAATCGTGTTCCAATTGCTTTACAAATTTCTTTACCTGTTTGTAGGTCTAATCGCAAAGATTTATTAATCTCAGGTTCAGGGTCGGAAGTAGGCTTACGTTTCCGGAATTCTCTTTCCAAAGTAGGCTCAGGCTGGATGTTCACAGGACACGCGTGGGTATGCAAACGATTTTTCAAATCGTTTAGAAACATATTTGATTCAAAATGAAGTGAACAAACTCTGTAATAAGAATTTAAAGTTTGCACTTTTTTCAAGAGTAAGTCAGGTCTGTTGCAGCTCTCTACCCATAATTTAGACCTAAAAGAATTCAAACCATATTTGTTTATTGTATAATTAAATTTCAAAGTTTCCATTACCTTTCTGGATCTTTTGGGAAACTGAAAAAACTTATTTCTGGTGCTTTAAACTTCTGTGCTGATTTGCAATCCTTATATGCACACACGTAGCCCCCGGCTTTAAGCATTTTAACAAATTTAGGTACTTACTAGGTACGAATTTAAAAAATAACCACACTCAAACTTTTCAACACGCGAAAGAAAGAACACCTTCAAACCAAAACACGAGACAGCTGATTGAAGTGCGGCCATATTCTAAGCGGTATATTTTGGGACATGCGCATGAAATTCTCAAATCCTGAGTTTCGCTACTGGGTTTTGTTTATACTGTGGTTCAGTTGTGTCCATCTGAGTGATAGCTGCGGCGTGGGTACCCTGATTAACTACTTCTTGTGCGGTTAGTATGTTTTCGTTTGATAAGAAAAATTTATTGGCTGTAAGTAATTTGTCCGGTTCAAAGTAATATTTTTTGTTGTTAATTATCGGTGGCGTAAGTTGATTTCCGCTTCGTTTCAAGCTCATTTTGTATAATACGAAGTCCCCCCTGGGGGGACCGCCTGGTTGTTACGATTCACTAGTTTAATTGAAAGTTTGGGTAGTGTGATTGTTAGATTAAGCAAAACAATGTTCCACTATTCCGCTATAACAACGCTTTATCGAATAACAACACTCCGACGACACATGCACGCTCGACGAAGGTCTCGATAGAACTCAAATTGTAGAGACTGTAAAACAACACTTATTTAAGACAACCACGACGGACATATGAATACCAACGTCAAAGTTTTAGCATTATTCTGCAAGACCTCAAAAGGTAAGCTGAACATAATTGGCATACTTAAAAACTGTATTGATGTAGAAAATTTTCAGGGTTTTATAAATCGATTTTTGTCGATTTCATTCGGCAGAATAATTGGAATCCATTGAGCAAATCGAATCAAATACAATTGATTAATAATGTTTTCAATGATGTCATAAAGAAATTGGGTAGCAAATTATGAACCCCTATACCGTTAAAAAATGATGTGGTGATATTTATTTATTCACAAATAACTAACATAGAGAATATTTTGAAGTTTACATACTTAATAGTATTAATATTGTAAAATGATTTGAATAATTACAGTCAATAAATCGAACTTGTCACAGTCTAATGATTCTAAAAATTCAGCTTTATAAAATAAAAGAATATAAACCCCAACTAGGATATCTTTCCTTGCGAAACAACGTGCACTATTAAAATTACCTTATAATAGATGATAAAGTTCACCTTGACGTTGTAGCTTCCACTCAATAAGTATTAATTGTATATTCCGCCGTTAAGTAATAGAAGAGCTAGCAGTCACGCAATAGCTCGACCTTCGTGTGGTTCTGCTGTTTTGCGATGAAAGTATAGGATTGTACTGGGATAATAGTGTAGAATGGTTCAAGCAAACGCGGGAAACGTAAAGAATTTCTGATTCTCTTTGCTCATACTTTGACATAATGCAAAAATTTGGATCCGGGTGCACATGCAACATTAAAAAACTATGTACTGCACAATATGAAGCCAGCAATGAGGTTTTCGGGCCCTCTGTATTATCAACATGATTAAAAAAGTAAGTCAATTTATTTAAGCAAAAACTAGTCATAAGGCGTGTGTCAATAATTCTTTTAGAAAACATGGGCAGTCCAGTAAACACAAATAAAAAAATAAATATTCAAACCTTTTCTTAAAGATTTATACAGATGTTCCACCAATGACAGGTTATTTCATACATCGAATATTTTTAGTTTTGATTTTTTTAGTTTTAGTTCATGGCTAGGTAAAGAGAAATCCAGATGTAGTTGGAAAATGTCTCTAATTTTACCATATCTGCAAGTGCAAGCGGTCCAGAAACGCCGGCGAACTGTAGCCTTTCTGAATACGATGGATAAATACGACCGACACTCATTCGAGTAGGCTCTCGCTTGGCTTGTTCGAAGAAGTTTTGTTGATACATCATCACTGGATAGCTGGACACCTCACAGTACCTGGTGCTCCAATAAGAGTCGAACATAGGTCTTATCTCGTATAACGATATGCAAGTTTGAAATGACACACTTATGAATGGCTTTTCAAGAAGATATATCAAGGAGTTGTTGCGTCTGCATATTTTAATGTGTTCAAGCCAGGTAAGCTCGGATGTTTCAGAAACACCCTGATATCATCATCATATAAATAAAGGAGAACGATCCAAATGTGCGTGTCCGTCACGACAATTGCAGACGCGATGTCCCCCATTTGCGTTTGCATGAATTTCGCCGTCGCCTCGATTTCGCGAACGGGGCGGAGCCCCGAGGTCACCCTTGGAGAGGGGCAGAGCCCGGAGGACCACCTTGAAGAGGAACGAAGTCCCGGGCCCCCCCTTGGAGAGGGGCGGTGCCCCGAAAGCCCCCTTGGAGAAGAGCGCAGCCGCGAGAACCCCTTGAAGACGGGCGGAGCCCCGAGAGCTCCTTGGAGAGGGGCGGAGCCCTGTGGCCCCCTTGGAGAGGGGTAGAGCCTCAAAGGCCCCCTAGAAAGGGGGCGGAGTCCCGTGAGCCTCCTTGGAGAGGGGGAGCCTCGGGGTCCCCTTGAAAAAGAGCAGAACCCCGAAGACCCCCCTGGAGAAGGGCAGAGCCCCAAAGGCCCTTTTGGAGGGGGGGGGTATCCAGAGGGCCCCCTTGGAGATGGGCAGAGCCCCGAAGGCCCACTTGGAGTAGGGAGGTGTCCCGAGGGCCCTCTTGGAGGGGGGAGGTGTCCCGAGGGCCCCCTTGAAGAAGGGCGGAGCCCCGAAAGCCCCCTTGGAGAAGGGAGGTTCTCCGAGGACCCTCTTGGAGAGGGGCGGAGCCCCGGGGCTCCCTTGGAGTGGTGCGGAGCGTTATTTGAGCAGAATTTTGATTAAATCGATGCGATTTTAGAAAAGAACAGTTCGCGTTTCTTTTTGAAAATTATTAGCAAAGCTTTAAACTACTCAGTGGTGACACATAAAATCACGTTAGCTAAGCGTAGCTAACGTGATTTAGTGACCTTAATAAAATGTGCCAAGCAGCACATACGAAAATACATCAGGATAGACCGCGCAATAGCGCGGGCAGCCCCGTTTATTATTTATTAATTACGCCCGCTCCCGCGCAACAGTCCCCAACAGCCGTTGGAATGAGGCGTAGGATGTCTACATTTTAACAGGGAGGTGATCCATCATGCTGATAGTGGAGGTGTCTTAATTAGAAGCAATAAAACGCAGTAGTCTTCTCCACGTACATTTATTAAAAAGGCGACATGTTTCGAAGCCAAACTGGCTTCATCTTCAGGCCAAAATGATCATTGGTTAAAAACAGGTGAAACCACGTGTTCAAATTTTAGGTTAAGTTGAGGTTATGCGCTGAAGGCGAGGTAGTAATACAAAATTCACAAAGAACACCACATTGGAGAAGAAAATTAATTCAATAACCAGCAAACTACGTTATAAAGATCGTTGTACTGGTTATTACATTAAAATTTAACATTTAACAAATAGCAAGTAAAATAGCGACCATTCTCTGACGGAGAACTAGGCCTAGTGCCTTCTCCGTCAGAGAATGGTCGCTATTTTACTTGCTATTTGTTAAATGTTAAATTTTAATGTAATAACCAGTACAACGATCTTTATAACGTAGTTTGCTGGTTATTGAATTAATTTTCTTCTCCAATGTGGTGTTCTTTGTGAATTTTGTATTACTACCTCGCCTTCAGCGCATAACCTCAACTTAACCTAAAATTTGAACACGTGGTTTCACCTGTTTTTAACCAATGATCATTTTGGCCTGAAGATGAAGCCAGTTTGGCTTCGAAACATGTCGCCTTTTTAATAAATGTACGTGGAGAAGACTACTGCGTTTTATTGCTTCTAGTCTACATTTTAAGCTAAACAACAAATTGATGCCAATTTTAAGATCTGCGCTCCTCGTAGCAAACGCTGTCCATAATTAATCAACGGCTCAATTTGCAAAGGTAATATATTAATAACCAGGAAACGCTTCCTGCTACAGGGTGGAGAGGTAGTCTAGTATCCACATAAAAACACCCTGTTTATCCCCGAGGTACCTCTCACTTAATTTATGAAAAATAGCACTGTTTGGATTTGTTCTCTGAATGTCATTTTTTGGCAGTGGTCTATTATGATGTCTTTTCGGACTTTTTCCACTGTCTAGGGTGTATATCACACGACGTTTCTGGAGTTTTTGATCTACTTCCGTTCCTAACTACCAACACCTGAAAACGGGAGTACATCAAAAACTCCCGAAACGCCGTGTGATATACACCCTAGACAGTGGAAAAAGTCCGATAAAACATATCACTTTTTGGAGTTTGACAGTTTCGAAAAGCGCCATTTTCTAAATAAGTAAAAATCACTGGGTATTGCCGCCACACGATTTAACTTTAACAGATGTTATGGATATGCTAAAGACTATCAATAATAAGATAGAATTTGTAAATAAAGAAATGCAAGAATTGAAAGGCAGCGTCGAATTTATGTCTGAAAAATATGATAAGGTTCTTTCCTTATTAAACAACAATATTGAGGACGTAAAAATTAACAAAAAAGAAATTCAACACCTGAAAGAACAAATGGTTGAAAAAGATAAACAACTAAAAACCCTAAACTTGCAGCTTGCAGTAAGTGAACAATATTCACGAAATAGAAATATTGAATTATTCGGAATAAAGGAAATGCCCCTTGAAAATTGTAAAAGCATCGTAACAGCCATTGCCAGTGAACTAAATCTAAATATTTTGGAAGAAGATATAGACATTGCGCACCGTGTACCAACCTATCGCAAAAACGGTCATCCTCCTATCGTAGTGCAATTCTTATCTCGTACCAAACGTGATATGTTAGTGGAAAAAAGGGCATTAGTAGTCACAAACCGCAACGTTCCCGGAGTGGAAATTGGGCAGAAGATTTACATTAATGAACACCTTACGATGGAAAATAAGCAACTTCTTAGAAAAACCAAACTACAGGCACGAGACGCAGGCTTCCGCTTTACATGGGTTAAAAATGGAAAACTCTTCGTGAGAAAAGGACCTGAAGACCCAGTAATCAGAATTTTCACGGAAGAAGATGTACTTCAAAAAATGCCCACCGGTATTCCTAAATAAATAAGTAAAAATTTATTTTATTTTTCTGTCTTTTTGCTTGTTATTAAAAGTAACTTGTTTCTATATCTTTATGGAAGTGTTAACTGATGACACTTATATTAATTTTAATACAGAAGTCGCCTCCAATTTGACCGAATTTAAACAAAAAATCGTGAACTTTACGAATAATAAACAATCACTAACAATTTTTCATACCAATATCAGGAGTATCGCAAAAAACTTTGATGAACTTGTTGTATTAATAACTGAGTGCAATTCAAATTTTGATGTAATTATTTTATCGGAGACATGGACTTTAGAAAATATTAACTGCTTTCATTTAGATAAATATGTATTGTATTATCATGGTAGCACATTTAACAAAAATGATGGGGTGGTAGTATTTGTAAAAAGCACTTTGCCACAGTCTTGTCAAATAATTGATATCAACAATAACTACAAAATTATAAGACTGCAAATAACAGCCCATAATAAAAAAATAGGTATAACTTCACTTTATAAACCGCCGCCATACGTGACATCAGATTTTCTAGTTGACCTAAATCAATACATTAGGGGTTACTGTACCACTGCTAATGAAATTCTAGTAGGAGATATGAATATAGATATTTTAGACGACAGAAATGACAATTCCCAAAATTATCTTGATCTACTAAGCCGTTTTGGTTTCACCTCTTGTATTAATCGACCAACCAGGGAAGAGAAAACTTGTATTGATCACATCTTTGTGAAGAACAATATAAAAAATGTAACTTTTTTGCCATTGGTATTAAAATCTAAAATAACTGATCATGACCCAACTTTTATACAATTAAAGTTTAATGAAAATGTAACTCAAGAAAAAGAAAAATTGTTCGAAACAAAATTAATTAAAATAGTAAATCATACAAAATTAATCAGTAGGCTTAAAGCGTATGATTGGCAACATATTATCACTACAAATATCGATCACTCGATTGATTCACTGGTTAAGATAATACAAGAGGAAATTCAACTTTGCAGTTTTACTAAAATTAGAAATTCCAAATGTCAAAAAAGAAAGCCATGGATTAGCAGCGGTATAGTAAATTCTATAAATACTAGAGACAGGTTATATCGTCAGATGTTGCTAAACCCTGGTAATAATATTATAAAAAATGCTTATTTCCAATACAAAAATTCAATTAATAAATTAATTCAGAAAGCAAAATCGCAGTATTACCAGACAAAAATAGGTACTGACAAAAATAACCTGAAAAATTTGTGGTCGTTAGCAAAAGAATCGTTAAATATAGACAGTCATAAACAAAAAATCGATAAGTTAACAATAAATAATGTAAATGTTGGTGACAAGAATCGACTATGTCATGAATTTAGTAAATACTTCGTTAATGTCAGTAAGGAATTAGCAGAAACCATTCCCACTGACCAAAATGAAACTGACCTTATGATTAATGGGGTACGTGAGAATGTAAATTCTTTTTTCTTAGGTCCTACAGATCCTGTAGAGGTTGCACTTGTAATAAAAAAAACTAAAAGTAAAAAAAGCGCCTGGTATTGACGATATAACCTTCGAGTCACTAAAAATAATTTCTAATTGTATAAACGTCCCGTTAAGTGAAATTTTTAATAACTGTTTTTCTCAAGGTTATTTTCCAAATTCCTTTAAACTTGCACTTATAATACCTGTACATAAAGGTGGTGCACCTGACCTGGTCAGCAATTATCGCCCAATATCGCTGGTATCGAATCTTGCAAAAATTCTTGAAAACTTAATTAAAGTCAGATTAGTAGCTTTTTTGAACCAATTTAAAATTCTATCTAGAAAACAGTTTGGATTTACCCAAAAAAGAAGTACCGCTGATGCAATATCGCTATTAAGTACTACAATATATTCTGCACTTGATAAATCAAAGTCTTGCCTTGCCGTATTCCTTGACCTTGCCAAAGCCTTTGACACTGTGAATCACGGTATACTACTTCGGAAGTTGGAGAGGTGTGGTATTAGGGGAACCCCACTAGAGCTGTTTAAGAGTTATCTGACAAATAGAAAGCAGATAGTTAAATTAGAGAATAGCAAAAGTCAACCTGAACTTATATCTTGTGGTGTACTCCAAGGTACCATACTTGGCCCGATTCTATTTTTGGTGTATATCAATGACCTTTTGGAGAATACAAAATTGTGTGGATCAATAATATCTTATGCGGATGATACACTGCTAATCATTGAAGGAAATAATTGTCAAAAATTGGCTGAATTGTAACATTTTGTCTCTTAACGCTACAAAAAGTGCATTTACAACCTTTTCTATACACGAAAACAAACAACCAAATTTTACAGACCTACTAATACATGAAAGAGGATGCATCGGGGATGATTGTACTTGCAGTGTAAAAATAAATAAATCGTCATCAGTGAAGTATTTGGGGATAATTGTTGACCAGTTCATGAGGTGGGATAAACACACTGTTAATGTGTGCAAAAAATTGAGAAAAACTTTGTACATATTCAAAAAATTGAAACAAATTTTGACTACCAAACAACTGCTTTCGTTTTATTATGGGTTGGTGCAGTCAATAATTTCGTATGGAATTATAGGTTGGGGTGGGACAGCTTGTTACTATAGAAGGAGAATTCAAATAGTGCAGAATATGATTTTGAAAACGATTTTACATAAACCTCGATTATATCCCACTGAAAAATTATATCGTGAATCAAATGTCCTTTCTCTAACGCAATTACATTATCTAGAAATCTTAAAACACATTAAAAAATTTCCTAGTTCTATCCCCACACATCAACACCAGTATTATACTAGAAATAGAAATGATGCTGTCCCACATCGATAAAAAAAAAGCACTGGTCAGAGGTCTTGCACGTACTACATACCCCATACGTATAACTTATTTCAAACATTTATACTGAATCGTAATATTGCACTACATGACAGAAATTTTCTCAAAATATCTAAACTATTTGTAAAGAACACGATTCAAGTGGGTTAATATTAATAAATTTGCTATATCATTTTTTTTTCTACTCTACTGTAGCACAGAATATTGTGAGAGTGTGAGTGTGTGTGTCGCCCCCACTGGATGGGGTGGGTTCGGTTTCTGGGGGTCGCCATTTTTATCAGGCAAAATACTTAGAAATAATATGCATCTAATCTAATACACAAACTCTTGAGCTGAATGTGCACTTCATGGGCTGGATCCGCTTCATGGATTGGGTGCGACATATATATTCAGTAAAAATAAACTTAAAATATTTTATTTTCTATTATTATTTTTTCGGGAATATCAATTTCATGAATATTTTGCTAAGCCACACACAGTTGTTTTACAGCTTGTGGCATAAAAAAGAAAAACCAACTATTTGTATTAATATACATAGAAATACCTACCTCTTTTCTTCACTCTCCACGTTAAGCATTTTAGAATGTATTCTTTTTTTGTTTCTTTAGGAAACTAATATTTTCTTAAAAAAATTGTTAGAAATAACGTATAATTAATTAGTATATTTATCGTCCATAATTGCATAAATGCTATATACATTTTTTTTTCACTGGTATATGTATATGTGCTTAATAAAGAGAGATTATTATTATTATTATTATTATTATTATATTATTATTATTATATATTATAGGCGCTAAATAGGTTATCAGACAAGCACGAATTATTGCCGTTATTTTTTTTAAATCTAAAATAAAATTTCTCCCATATGATGACGACTTTTTGGCGGTCACTGTATATTTAAACTCACTAGTGTAACTACGCTTTTGTTGTAACAATCTACTACGCATATGCTCAGGCGCAGTGCACACCAAACACAAAGAATTACACTTGGCTTCTATTTTGATAACTGTTTGCATGTGACCAAATATGGTTTAAAATCAACCACCTGCAGCTATGGCTAAGGAATATCAGTTGCGAAATACATGGATTTGGTCCTCTTAGTTTTCCACGAAGATGCTTTTCTAATCGCGTTTTAATGACGTAGATGCTCTCTTTGCTGGCTTCCTGGTCAGCAAATGGCCAGACTACAATATCTTCAGGACTGCGGTACATCTAAATTGATACTATTTTGAAGCGCTTCTGCTATGAGATTTTCCCTGGAAAACTAGGTCGTCCTGCTGCGCTTGTGCCCGCGAACGAAGCGAGAGAATTCAAAGTACTGTACACTTCGAGCACTGCGGCGGTGGGAGTTAACGACGCTCTCTCAGATGACTTCTCAATCTCCGCTGGAGTGAGACCAGGGTGCATCTTATCCCCTCTCCTCTTCAACGTTTACAGCGAATATATCATGAGAGAGGTACTCGAATACTGGAATGGCGGCATCGCAGTTGGTAGTAAGAAAATCAGCAATTTACGTTATGCTGATGACATCCTGATAATAGCGTGAACTAGAAACTTTCATGCGGACACTAGGGGTGCAGGGCACGGTATACGGACTTGAAATTAACAACACGAAGACAAAAGTGATGATCGTAGACCGTCCCAACAACAATAACCCAGATGCCGTGAGAGTCGCTGGCTATGAGGTAGTCAGTCGCTTCAAATACTTTGGATGTGCCATCACCAACACCAGCGAGTGCGAGCCTGAAATCCGCAGACGCATCACGATGGCGAGGAATTGGACAACAAAACTGACTCGGATATAGAAAAATACCTTCGTCACCGCCAAGACGAAACTAAGATTGGTTGGAACTCTTATTTTCCCCATAGCAACATATGCGGCAGAAACTTGGACGTTGAAGACGACAGACCGCCCTAGGATCGACGCTCTGGAAATATGGTCCTATAGAAGGATGCTGCGAATACCGTGGACAGCACGTCGCACCAACGTTTCGATCCTGAGACTACTCGGCGTAGAAACAAGACTGTCGACCTCTGTGAACCAACAGTTCCTCAAGTACTTCGGACATATTGCCAGGAAACCAGAGGCAATGGAAAAACTTATTATTGAGGGAAAAGTCGATGGCCGAAGGCCAAGGGGACGTTCACCATCCCGATGGGTGGATCAACTAAAGAACCTGACCGGGAAGAGCTTACAGGAAGCAGCCCATCACGCTCAGAACAGGAAATCTTGGAGGCAAGCCATCAACAGACTTGCAACATGATGTGACTACACCCTTACGTAGGGTTAGACCAGAAGAGAGATCCACAACTACATTAGTGCGCATTTAAAGCAAATTATATCGGATTCAATCTCAATCTCAATCTCAAAGCCTTATCTTACAGTCCATTTCTGAACATAGGCTTCTCTCATTTCTCTCCATTTATTTCTATTCTGCGCTTGTCGTGTCCAGTTTAGTCCTGCAGTCAGTTTTAAATCATCTGTCCAGCGCATTTGAGGCCGTCCTCTTGTTCGTTTTCCCAAGTATGGTCGCCAGTGTAGTAATACTTGGGTCCATCTTCCATCTTGGCATCTGGCTATATGGCCGGCATAATTCCATTTTAATATGGCTATTGTCTCGGTTACATCTTTAACCTTTGTAGCATTTCGGATCCATATATTACTCTTCCTGTCCTTCAGTGATATACCCAACATCTGTCGTTCCATGGATCTCTGTGTTGTGGCTATTTTATTCATTGAATTTTTGGTTATTGTCCATGTTTGACATCCATATGTCAATATCGGGAGAATACACTCGTCAAATAATCGTGTTCTAAGTTTTAGAGGGATATTTTTGTTTTTAAGTATTTGTCCCATCTTTCCGAAGGCTACCCACGCTAATCTTCTTCTTCGAAATATTTCGGTCGTCTGGTTTTCTTTACCTAATTTTATTTGATGTCCCAGGTATGTGTAGCTGTCGACGTTTTCGATTTGAGTGTTTTTGAGAGTAATTTGGGGGTCCGTCTTGCACATCACCTTCGTTTTATTCAAGTTCATTTTTAGTCCGATTCTGTTTGCTATTGCATCTAGTTCTTCCAGCATTTTCCGTAATTCTTCTGGACTTTCTGTGATAAGGACTATATCGTCGGCAAAACGTAGGTGGTTTAGTCTCTTGCCGTCTACTAGTATACCCTTATTTTGCCAATGCAGATGTTTAAAAGCTTCCTCGAGGGCTAAATTAAATAGTTTGGGTGATATAGTGTCCCCTTGTCTGATCCCTCGCTCGATATTTATTTCTTTTGTGTTTTCATGTAATTTGATCGTCGATGTTGCTTTCTCATATATATGCTTTATTAGTTGGGTGTATCTGTGATCAATTCTTGCATTTTTTAGGCTGTTTATGATTATCCAATGTTCTACGGAATCGAATGCTTTATAGAAATCTACGAAAGCAAAGCAAATGTTAAGATGATACTCTGTTGCTTTCTCTGTAAGTATTCTCATAGTAAGGAGGTGGTCACATGTACTATAATCCTTCCTGAATGCAGCTTGTTCTACAGGCTGATATTCATCTAGTTTATTTGTAAGTCGGTTAGTTAGTACCTTTGTAAGGAGTTTATAAGTTTGTGACAATAGACTAATCGGCCTATAGTTTTCCAAATTTGTTCGATCTCCTTTCTTATATAAGAGAATTACAATTGCCTTGTTCCAAGCGTCCGGTATCTTTCCTTCTTTTATGCATTCATTAAACAATTGACATAGTTTTTGGATAATCTCTTCGCCCCCTTCCTTTAACATCTCTACGGTTATACAGTCTTCTCCGGGCGCCTTGTTGTTTTTCATAGCGTTCAATGCTAATTTCACTTCTTCTTTATTTATATCTGGTATGTCCTCAGATCCCACGTTTAGTACCTTTGTTGTACATGATTTATATTCTGGATCTTCATTTAGTTGAGAAGTGTACATGTCTTTGTAGAAATTTTCCGTAATTTCCATTATTTTTTGTCTGTCTCTTGTCTCTTCTCCGTTTTTGTCTTTTAAATTTATGATTTGTGGTTTACCTTCCGATTTTCTCAAACATTTTAAATTTCTGTTTTCTTCGATGGCTTTCTCTATCTCTGATTCGTAATATTTTTGTAAATCTTTTCTTATCAATTGTCTTGTTTCTTTAGAAATTTTTCTGAGTTCTTCTGTTTGAGTTTCTCTAGATAGTTTATTTCTCTGTTTTATTTTATCTCTTGTTATCTTGCTTAATTTTTCTGTTTTCATATTTTCCTTCTTTGCTACTTTCTGCGCCGCTTCTTCCAATGAAGTTGTTATATTCTTTGCTAGGTCTTCTAAATTTGGGGAATTTGCTCTACTTTCGTGTTGTCTTAGATTGTGTTGTAGTTCTTCTCTGTATCTTTCTCCGTTTTCCTTCAGTTTTCTCGTGTCTATGTTTATATGTTTTTTCCTTCGTTTTTGTAAGGGTCTTAAGCGGTGTTTTATTTCTATTTTGGCTCTTATTATTCTATGGTCACTAGATATTCTAAATGAATTTAGAACGCTGACATCTTTTACTATATGTTTTTGATCTGATATGATATAGTCTATTTCGTTTTTCGTCTGACCATCTGGACTGACCCACGTCCACCTTCTCTCTTTCTTCTTTTTGAAGAAGGAATTCATTGCGTATAAGTGTTTTTCGGATAGAAACTCGAGAAGTAATGATCCCCTTTCATTTCTTTGGTCAAAACTAAATTTACCAATATTTTCCTCTGTTTCGTCTTGTTTTTTCCCCAATTTAGCGTTGAAGTCGCCCATAATAATTAAATAAGTGCTTTTGTTTTTATTTATACTTCTTGATATATCTTCATAAAATGATTCGACTTCTTCATCTGAATATGACGATGTTGGTGCATAACATTGGACGCATTTCACTGTGCATTTGTTAGAGATTTTCAATGTTATGGAAGCGACTCTGTCCGATACACTATCATATTCTATAACATTTGGTGCAATTTTTCTGTTTATCATAAAGCCTATTCCTCGCTGGCTTTCATTTTCCGAGCCCCGATAATACAGGGTATGGCCTGACTCTAGGGTGATGCAGTTCTCACCTCGTCTTCTTGTTTCACATAGTCCAACTATATCCCATGTAATCTTTTCGAGCTGTTGTTCTAAGTCGTATAGATCTCCTTCCTTCATTAGAGTTTGTACATTTATCGTTGCCATTGTCAATTTCGTGATATTTTGACAGCCTGTTCTAGTCCGGTCATTCTTAGCACCCCTCACCTGTTCGCTATTCCGACCGCTGTCTTGGTTGGGAGCTTGCAGGTCGCCGGAGACTTGGGGCCATTTCAAGTTTCTTCTAATCATATGGAGAGTTTGAGGTTTTAGGATTTAAAACGCCACGCTATCCTACTGCGGGTTGGCGAGTTGATGGGGAGAGGATAGGTGTTGTTAATGTGGAGAATGGGTAGGAATAAGGGTTAGGACCTGACTCTCCTCGGTAATAGGAGTTAAGAAAGAGTCAAGGCTCACGTGGGCAGGGTCGCATCCCTGAAGTAGACCTATCTTCGCCGGGATCGCGAAAAGTGCCTACCCGCTACCCGCTATATCGGATTATGAATACAAAATTCAGCATCTTCAAGAACGGAAGACAACATATACTCCTAATATGCTAATTATCTAAATTCCATTTTCAAGTGAAAAAGCAAACAATAGAAATACCAAAGATTTATTGTGTAGTATTAATTACATATCCTTTGCACACGTTAACAAACATTTTCTTTAAAATATTCACGAAATTGAATAATATATGTTATAGGAGCATATTTTCTTGAATCCATTCGAAATACGAAGCCACATTTGTATTAACTGACGGTTTTTGGCCTCGACAACCATCGCGTTTCCACCAAGGAGCGATTTCCTCCAAAAACCACTGATTTTTAAAATAGTACATGACTGGAATGCCTTCGTCCCCGTAACACAAATACTCGCTGTTGTTTTTAAATTCCCTAGTGCAGATATTGTACTCATCTACGGGTAAATTATTTCGAGCTTCTTCTGCATTACACTGTTCAATTGAAATCAGTTCAACCAAGAACTTTTTCTTTTCAAATATTATTTTACGGGTTTTGGTTAACCCCCATCCGGTTGCGTACAGTGTGTCTCCAGGTGTTGGTGTTTTCAGACCTGGTATTGGCAAACAAATCGGTCTGACGTAATCTGCAGAAAAAATCGAAACTTAAGCTTTCTATTGGGAATTTATTTTCAGTTTTCGAAATACGACAAGGAACGTACATTTTAAAATGATCAATTACGAAGACCTATATCAACATTAATTGGTAATTCAAAGGGAAACAGATGCGACAGTTGTTGGTCTAGAATTGGTAAGTCACTTTGAGACAGTTTCACAACCATCATTTGATAGCAGACAACCACTAATTTTCATGTCCGCTACAAAATTGTATCCATAAACTATAATTGAAGGTTTAACTTACCTGAATATATTACTGTGGTGTTAAGTCTCAGTAGTGTCAAAGAATGTAGGCCGTGAATAAAGTCATAGAAGGGGTGCGTGATGGCTTGCTCGACAAGGTACTCTGTGAAGTTGCTACACTCTTCCTCGTACTGTGGCAACTTAATGCAATCTGCTAAGTTAAAATCCCCTAGCCGAACTGTAACACTAAAAGTTATGTAAAGAGGCAAATCCTTTGCAGCAAACTCTTACGGATAGAATTGGTAGTTCGAAAAGGTCGGAATAAATGGTGTCGAAGTGAGGATATATCTATCATTGATCAGCGTTCCGCAACCATAACCAAATTTGGTTGGCTTATCTATAATTATAAGTGCAAGCCACGGATATTCGTCAGAAGTTTTAGTCGTGTCATCTGCCATCGAATATAGTCATCGGAGTGTTGATAACCACAATAGCTCAAAGTTTTTCGTTACATTCTGGATGGAAGTGGACATCGATATTGCATTGTTATAGATTGTAAAATTCGTTAACAGTCCACAACATACTACAAATTTTTCGTCATCTATACATAGAAATTTTTTTAAATGGCCCTCCGTTCCCTTTTTGGGATTGTCAAACGCTTTCATGAGTGGAGGACATGCTAACAAGGTGGTGCATTCCCCGTCCTCTCCATTCGGAGTAGTGCACGGCCACCGATTCTCTGAAAATTATTCTGTTAGGTCAAGACTGCTCTATTCAAGAAACCATACTTTATGAGGCTTATTACTTATCATCATTATATGTGATACAACTTTCATTTTGGGCGTCTAGAGACTTCTACTGCATATATTTTGAAGTCTACTACATTTGCAACCACTCGTATTAAATTTTAAAGGTTTACCGTAAGGCTTGTGGGTTTCTAGAGTTTTTCAATTGTGAGTAAGTATAAGTAAACGCTACATCTATTTATTTTGATTTGAATTTTACTGGTTAGTAATTTCCAAATTCCACTCCTTCAGTTTGTTATATATGCAATACTGAGCATTGCTACGTTCTATATTTCACCTTCTAATATACCTCCTTGCTATCAATTCTAAAAAAGTAAGCCCCTTACAGAGTTCGAATTAACGGAAATACCTACAGAAAGTGAGGATGTGTTGAAGAGGCAGAGTAGTAGTAGTAGATTTGGAGGTAAATATAACCAATTTATATAAAATCTCTTCTATATAATCAAAATATTACAAACCCTTTATTACACAAATTTTGAGTAAAAATTTAACAACAAACAAGAGCGCCCCATATTAACGTCGTAACCTTTATTATTAAAAAACAATGGACATGAAGGATACATAATACATTGGCCTACTTATTATAAGCGATAATAATCTAATAATTGTGGGCGACCGGTTGAACAACTTACCGTGATATGCTACACTTGACCAAACGTAGTAGACCAGTAACGACGCTACACAGACTACAAAGTACAACGAGATAATAATTACTCAAGAAAAACACCCCCGGCTACTATCAAAAGTCAGAAATAGTTCTAATTTGATAAGAGCGCACGCAATCGATCGAGCGAAGTAGTTAAAAAGCTCTGAATGAAAAACACCAATTAATACTAACAAGAACTATAGATTACATAACTCGCGAATACGATCGTCGAAAGGGCTTTCTCAAACGCAATTCATTCTGCGCTTTCAACACACAATCGCCGAATACCGTACCTAACTATGCACTCGTATATTCGGGATTGTTCGTTGAGTATTCTTGCTATAAATAAAAAGCAGTAAATAAACAAGAAGCTGACAAAATGAGTGAATAGGAATTGGTGGCCAAGAAGTGGTTGCCCGATGGTAGAGCAGTTACATATAAAAAAAGCGTTAAACCAGGAAACAACTGATGGTTGCTTGGATCTACGACGGGTCCAAACAAATAAACCAAAAATGTTTCTATTGTCGGGAAGATTCAGGTGCGCGAACGATTAGAACAATTAAGAAGCCTGACCTTAGTTGTTATGATGTGTGCTTGGAAACCCAATATAAATAACTGCTACAGGTGTTTAATTTTCAGTTGCAAGTATCCATTTTATAAAACATTTTAAAATGTGATTAAATTAGTAATCTGTTTAGATTACTTACTTAATCACATAGTATTGGTGTGTCAATATAGCAGAAGTAAACAAAGCTTTTTAGTAAAAAAATGCGTCGCATTGTTCATGCATTTATCACTAATTCGTCGGAGAACATACTTCAACATCCATTCAAGGACAACTACCGATATAACTTTGGAAGCTTCTAGATCATAACTTTGCTAACCTTGTTTTGTAGAAACTAGTGTTGTGATTTTTTAGTAACTGAAATTAATACAAAGTTGCTGTGGTATTGATTAACATTTTTTAGGTGATTTTGAAATATATTAGTTTACTGCAATTTAATTATATCAAACGTTGAATTACAATCATGGTAGGGTCAACTATTCCCGCAATTTGTTTGTATCTACACCGCCATTAGACAAAGCAACGTTCCCCTCTTTTTAATGATATCAAATGTACATCAAGTTATAAGCGAAAAACATTTTCAGTACTGTACACACTGTGAAAAATAATTTATAACATGTTATAGTAAGTGCTACTGGACTGGGAAAGTTGTTATTCATTGTCGCGAGCTCTGCGGTTTCTTGATTTGTAATTTCCAGCTATTTAAAGATAGCTTCATGTCTCTATGGTTGTTGTTCGTTATTCCTAAGTGGGAGAATACAAAAACTATTATATCTGTGAAATATGAATGTACACATGGTTTTATAAAACATCAATTCTGGATAATAACCTTTACTAAACTTGCAATTTGCTCAAGATTGAATATCGTTTAAAAAAAAGCAAGTACGAAAAAGGTGTCTCTTATTAATGTATTAAGTCAAGGAGAGTTATTGATACAATTTATCTCTTATCGTCTCTTTATATAATAGATTTTTAGTAGCAATTTAACAATTAATAGATTCTTAATTTCCACTATTGCCTAATATTTTTCTTGGTTATTACATTAACCAAACGGTAGGTATCTTGCAAACTCATTATGGGAGAGCCGGCACATTAGTAAACGAGGTTGGTGCGTTGCTCTTGACTGTAGTGAGGTACAGACAAATTCTTATAAACGTTTGAAAGATACAAGTGCTGCAGAGATCTAGTGGGCGAACGGGTGCAGATGTCGCCCGCTTTTAATGCTTTTGCACAATTAACTAAAAATGAAATCAACTTCGTGCGGTTATGGAATTTCTTCATGCCGTATGTTGCAATAATGCGGTCGAAATTTGTTTTCCGTCTGCATCACGCAATGTCTTTAGAAGATGGACCGTTTGCACATCGAAGTAGTTGTTCACCTACCCTTTAGTCCAGAGCTAGCTGCTAGTAATTTTCATCTGTTTCTTAAGTTGGAGGAGGGTCTCAGGGGAGACCAAATTTGATTCAGATGATCAGGTGAAAACAGCGGTGGCATACTGGCGGCGAAGAATAAAGAATTTTGTGTCAACATTCTAGAGAAATATATTGATGAAGGGGATATAATGTTGAAAAGTAAAATTTTTTATTAGTAGTTACACTATTGTGTTTCATTATCATATCTCTACTGTAAGCGATTTTACAAAGCAGGGTGCGTTATTTGTCAACCCGCCCTCGTATAAATTTAGGTTTGTAGCAAGGACTTTGAAAAAAGTTCACGCACATCGTAATCCGTTGAAGAACGTCCCTTTTGCTTTATTGACGTACTACATAAAAGTAACAGAACTGATTACATTAACAAACTAATCTAATTTTCAAACTTATACAGGTAAGTACACAGTTCAGCAACAGCCGCAGTAAAGGCTTACGTAATTGCTGGTGCAGTAAGACGGCGACCGAATTTAATACTACAAGTGGTATCGCGGCGATTTTAAATCTCAATACGCTGCAATTGATCTCTACGCCGTAAGGTAGAAGAGGACAGAATATGCAAGTTTTTTAATTCAGTGCCTGCTCGATAGCGAAGGTTTTGAAGCAACCGTTAAATAAAGCACCTTTACGGTATTCTGAATCTCAAACGCCCGTTTACTAAGCTCTGTATCTACGGGTAAAGAGTCTCTTTACAGGGGAGATCTGTAAAAATTTCTAACGGGCTATGACCAGCCCGTAAAATTTTTACTGGCTGGTCAGAGACCGTTATACATTTGTATTTCCTCTTGACTCTTGACCTAAAACATCGTTTATTGTTGTCTGAACTCGTTAAATGAGTCTTTACAGGCACGGTGACTGTAGAATGTTGCCTTGGCGATTTTGCAAGAAGCTTTTCTAATAAACACAGGATGTATTAACCACTAATATTAATTTTTACAATTTTCAGCAAGCGGAAATAAAACGTTGTACGCGGCTCGCTCCTACGTCGCTCACCCTGTAAATTATCCGGCTCGGCTCTCCCATAAAGGCTTGCCACATAAATAACTGTTACTAATCTTGCCCGTGAATTTTTACCGATCTTTCCCGTGAAGACAGGTTTTATCTGTAAAAAAAGGTGTTTACGATTCAAAATACCATAAAACATTCTACAATACCCGACCGTTACTAGAACTTTACTGGATCGCACGGATAATATGCCCGCTTCGTCTGCTCGTCAAGTTCAAAGTAACGGTCTTGTAATGTAAATTACTATTACAAACATTATATCAATGTTATTATTTACCACAATATCGAACACTCACCTGACAGCCTATGGACAAGCCTAAGGAACAATATTAAAACCGCCATTACCGCAACCGAAAGTAAAAGTCGACATTCCCTTAAACAACAATGGATGTCTCCTGAACCATTCAAGTTAGTTCTTAGACGTACCAAAATAAAAGAACTGGATTGCACAATTAAAAATTCAATAACAATACCAAGAATTAAATTCAATAATACAGCGAAAATGTAGACACGAAAAAAACAGCTTTTGAGGACCCGTGCAAAAACAAACAAAAACATAAGAAGTGAATGTCGTGAACTTTTTAAAATCATACAGGAGATAACTAAGACCTAACCTTTAACTTGGTCTAACAAGGATGAATCTGGTAAGCTCATAAATGACATTACCAAGATAATAACAACCTGGCAGCAATATTGTTCTTCCCTTTACAAAAATCCGTTGCCGACTCCTATACGCATCAACGTTGAAAGATTTGTGGGGGAACCAGCTATAATATTCAGCGTGCCTGCAGTTTTGGTTTCTACTTCTTGTGATTCCCTAAGCGACAGTATTAGTTGAACCGCACTTAATCTAAACCTTTTTTGGGCTTGCCCTATCCCATGTCTTCTACTAGCATCCGTACCAGTGACTTGCCCTATCGCTTGCTGCCGTTTGACGTACATGTTATAAATCATCCTGTATACCTTAATTATTTACTAATATAGGTAACATAATATTTCACGTGATTTTACCTTTAATTTTTTGAGGAGTATATTATTACACTAGTTTAATAAAGGGACTTACTGTAGCAACGAGTGAGTTCGGGGTACGACAAGAGTAGCGAAAAGCGCTCCAATTGAACGGGTGCTGCAATGCCTCTTATAATCGAGTATAATGTACTATTTTATCTAGTTTGTTTAAAAATAATCAAAAACTTTGAATTTTGACAGTTAATAAAGGTGGCAATTTGTCAGTTATCTAAGACAAGGTAAGGTATTTTAAAGTTCTTATCTACGACTAATAAATAATACATACATTTCATATGTAGTTTTTACTACATAATGCTATATATCACTGCCTCTTACACTTACAAGCCATGCTGTTGGAGATTTGGCAACGCTGATCGTAGACCAATTTTTGTACTGTTTATTTATAAAAACGTCTGTTCAAATGTGGCGTGTGAGTAAATATTAATATGCTGGACTGCTCTAAGTTTGAAGAAATACATTTATGTATATTACTGTACCGTTCGTGATAAGTGAAAGTGAAACTGCTGAAATTTATGGGTTTTTATTAAGTATTTCACTGAGGTAAGTAACAATCTAACCTCATTTTTAGGGCATTTCTTGTAACTTTTAATTTTATATTTAGAATGCAACGAAGACGTATACCAACTACAACAGTACCTTACAAGAAAATCGTATGCAAACTATAACAACATTTTCTTTTCCAATGGACGATATTCGAAAGAAAGCATGGCTTCGTGCAACAGCACGAGAACGTTGGAGCCCAAGAAAAAGTGCTGTCGTGTGTGAAATACATTTTAATGGAAAAGACATTTGAAAACGTTAGAAATGAGAGTGCGGATCTGCAGAACTGTTGCTGCATTACCCTTGATTAGCTGAGAATGCTGTCCCAAGCGTATTTCTAAATTTACCAGCATATTTGTCGTCGAAAGCGCCTTAAGAAAGGACAAATCCTGAATGTAGAAGTAGACAAGTATTGGAAAGACATGCACAAAAAGTAAAAGTGTTTTCAATGATGATATCAGCAGTTTTTAGAAGTTTATGAAACTGAGCAGATAAGTTTATTATGTTCAAATAAGACTATTTACAGCAGTAGCACCATAGTTTTTGCATATATGTTGTACTCTCAATCAGCAGTGGTGTATAGAAAGTTACAAACTTTAAAATAATTACTGAAATGTTATTTTATCTATGGGTTACGTAGGTTAAGTTGTTTTATTTTTATAAATATACTGTTACATGTTTGTATTACTCGAGTATGTAAATAAATGTCACAATTACAGAAGCTATCTTTAGTTAATTACAGAGTAAAATATGATAAATAGTAAAACTGTGCTCTTTAAAGCAAAATTATTTCAAATTGGAGTATTGTAATTTAGGACCACCAACTACCAGAGATGCAGTGTTGTCAAGTCTAACAGTATGGCTAGTAAGTGTAGGAAGCAGTGTTTATATTAATCCCAAAGGGAATAATAACGCGGGATTAATGGTTATTATTCCCTCTTGTGCCATGGAAACAAAATACACAAACTCTAAAATGTCAAAACGGTTGTGTTGGAATCAGCGTTTAAATCAATGTACTTTGAAATTTTCAGAAACCATAGTAACAACAACCAATTTTATTTACGCCTGTCCAATAAAACGCGTCGTGTTTGTGTATTTGTATTGAGACGGATAAAATGAGAGTCTATTACTTGTACACCCCCCGACATTGTACTACAAGCTCCAGAAACAACATCTACCTTGCTACCAAAAAAATCGAAGTGCATTTATAATAAAGCTCCACTCTGTACATTGATGGAGGAGGCGATATAACTTGATTAAAGTGTCACGGAGGCTGAAGGTTGACATAGGTAGCTGAAGGTTACATTGATCAGTATATGAGAAACAAGACAACTACAGCCGATACTATTGTTCAACAAATAAATAGTAATGAAGCCTCTTGTTCCTTTACAGCAATCGAACGTATAACCTTTTATCGTCTTTTATGTACTTCCCTGCATTTGGGTTTTTACAGATTATACATCTTTTTATCTAAACTGTTTTGTTTTAATTTCTGACAGTACTTTCATGTATAATTACAGTATTCTAGGTGACAACGAGACAGTCAGCTAGAGGCAGGGCTGTCCAACACAGATAATTTTGCGGCCCGCGGATCGATAGATACTATACTTTGAGAATACATGAATCTGGAATATAGATTATAAATAATTTAAAACAATATAAAATAGGTACATAGGACAAAGGTACACAAATATACCATTAGTAAAAGAATTTTTACTTTATCTGGAAACATTGTGTTAGGAAACAGTCCCGTCTACCTCCGATCCTAAGCTTGTCTTGTCGGTTGTCTCAGTCTGGCAGTTGCCACCAACTCGAATGGTGCTGTAGCGATCAGACACCTGTTTTTGATTGTTTTTTAGTAGTGTTTATTTCTTCTAGTTGTTAATTGTCGTTAATTAATTATTATTTTGACATTTTTTACTTAAAAAAATTTATTGACAGCCGTGAAAAGTCATAGTGACAATTTGGAAAGTACGGAGAGATCAATTAAATTTGTAATTACTGTAGCCTCTGATTCGTGTTATAAGTTTGGCAGTACTGAAGTTTATTGTTAGTTTATGTTAAATTCGAGTTTAGTAGGTTAGGTTTTGTTTGTTATTTGACACAGACTGATGCAAAATTTAACCTTCAAATCTCAAATTTGATATAGCTTGACAGTGCTACCAACAATGTAGTAGTGAGTCACATGGTTTTTATCTCACTATTGGATAAAGGACCACTTTAGAGGTCTAAACCATCTCTGTATAGTAGCAAAACGGACTGGAATCTATTCAGAGAAAATCTATACCAAATAATAACCTTAGACATATCACTAAAAACTGAAGTCGAGATAGAAGACGCAGTAAAAGATTTAACCAAAGCCATACAAACTGCAACATGGCAAGCAACACCAGATAGCAGCGATGCACATATAATAGAAAAACTAACCGATAAACGGAAAGGTAGGAAAAGATGGCAACTGACAAAGGCTCCGACAGATAAACAGAGATATAACAAATTAGCTAAAGAACTTTAAAAAAAACTTACTACATAAGAGAACAAAATGATTCAATACAAGAATATCTTGAAGGATTAACCCCGACTGAAGGCACCGGCTACTCCCTTTGGAAAGCTACTCGCAAAATAAAACATCCACAACAGCAAGTACCACCAATCAGAAAACGAAACCATTCTTGGGCTAGGACAAATCAGCAAAAGGCTGCAACGTTTGCCGAACACCTGAACACAGTATTCCAACCTAATCCATCTCTACAATTAATAACAGAAGAGGAAATCAACAAACTTCTAGAAATCCCACATCAGATGGCTATGCCGCTGAAAAAACTAACCAATTGGAGGTAGAAAGAATAATACAACACGACATTAATCCGAAAAAGGCACCGGGACATGATCTCATTACTGGAAAAGTCCTTAGGGAATTGTCTGAAAAAGGCTACCGAGCTCTAACTTATATCTAGAATGCGATAATGTGACCAGAATACTTTCCCTTACAGTGGAAAGTGGCAGATATTGTCATGATATTGAAACCCGGAAAAAATCCAAACGATGTTACTTCATATCGGCCTATCAGCCTATTGCCAATTATCTCCAAAGTTCTAGAAAAAATCATCCTGACACGAATAACATCAATAATAGATGAACACCAGCTCAAACCTAATCATCAATTCGGATTCCGAAAAGGACACGGAACCACAGAGCAAATACATCGTCTGGTAAAACAAATCAACTTAGACTTTGAAAATAAACGTTATTGCTCAGCAGTAAGTGTGGATAGTAGTCAAGCTTTTGATAAAGTTTGATACACCGGCTTATACTACAAACTGAAATCAGCATTCAAACACCCAGTATTCTCTCTCCTAAAATAATACCTCACAAACAGAACATTCCGAGTTAAGTATCAAGAAGAACACACCGAGCTGTTTCCAATCCTATCAGGAGTACCACACGGAAGCATTCTCCGGCCCATGCTTTATTCCATATATACATATATACAGATTTGCCAGAAACCGTTGAAACAACCATAGCCACTTACGCCGACGATACAATAATTCCAACATCACACAATAACCCCATCGTCGCCTCCAGGAACCTTCAAATATACCTAAACCAATATGGAGAATGGTTACAGCGCTGGAGAATAAAATCCAACGAAACCAAATCCGAACATCATACTTTCGCACTTACATACGGAAACTGCCGTCAGTTTTTCTAAATGATGCTCCCATTCCGCAAAAAGATGTAATTAAATACGTAGGACTCCATCTAGATCGAAGAATGACATGGCGCACTCACATTTTCACAAAAAGAAAACAATTAGGTTTGAAACTCAGGCAAATATACTGGCTACTTGTTAGAAACTTTGTACTATCTACTGACAATAAACTTCTACCATACAAATCCATATTAAAACCTGTCTGGACATATGGAATACCACTCTGGGGCACTGCGAGCAAATCGAATATAGAAATCATACAGAGATACCAAAATAAAATCCTCAGAACAATTGTCAACGCTCCATGGTACGTACCAAATAATTTATTGCATAATGACTTATGCATGCCCACAGTAGGACAAGAAATTGCAAAAATGATCGCCAAATACAAAGACAAGATATCGACACATCCTAATTAAACGGCAACCACACTATTCGATGATGAAGACGCGCCAAGAAGATTAAAACGGTTTAAACCAGCAGACCCCACAAATCGCTTTATTTAAATAGGTATTCAGTTGACCCATTTTCTCATATTCTTAACAGAACTCTAGAGAATGCTTACTGGAGCATTACTCTACCTGACATGTATATAGTTGATAAGTTTTTAGACTAAGTATTCTCATAAGCAGTATTTATAGTCCGTAACAGCGGACAGATTGTACAAAATTAGGAGTCAATAAAAAAAAGAGGTCTAAAATCGAGCTGGTAATAGCCTAACTAGGAGGTGTTGGATGACAGTATATTATGTTATTAAGAGCAAAAGTTATACTTTATGTGGCGTGGTTGGACGGTTTATCTGCCGAGCTTACGAGGCAGATCAGTACAGCCGAGCCACATAAAGATACTTTTGTTCCGCATAACATATAGTATTTTTTCTTCAAACCTTTATAACAAATTATTTACAACGTTATGAAAAAAATCCGAAAAAAATACTTTATCTCGTTACCGGAGGTAATCACTTAATCTGCCGCTGGCAAGCGGTAGATAAAGTGTTTAGATGCCATGGCAATGAAGTGACAGTTTAGCATCATGAATCGAGCAGTATAATGTCACGTATTACTGATGTTTGAAGAAAAATATTTTTAAAATATTATTTTCGTATTTGGTGCCCACATATTTTAGTTCTGCTGCTACATCTTATTTTTATGGGTATAAATTTGATGTATTTTGATGGTCAAATATAATTGCGGGAGGCAAAATTAGAAAGTTAGTGCTGCAACTAATGAATAGGTAACCAACCTCTATATTATGGGTATCAATTATAAATAATTTGGGGCTGACATCCCCGTGCTCAAATATTATTTTCAGAGATTATTATTTTTGGTAACAAAAAATAAATATTTGAAGATGAAATCAATAATTCTTTGGTGCTCGATTAAATAATACTCTCAAATCAAATCAAATCAATGTTTATTCATAAGAAAAAAATACAAAATATAGAAAATGTGACGAACCCATTAAAAGGTTTGTATACTATTATAATTATTCACCTCCGAATAAACATCATGCACTCGAGAATAGTGAGTGCATGCTACACCACTGAAAACTGATAGCCAGTTTGTGTGTGGTATTTAATTTAACTTTATTAGATTTAAAGGTATTCTGAGGACAGTACACAAAATATGATAAAAATTAGATAAAGTTAGTTTAATTTGTTCTATACGTTTAAGCAAAAAGTTCTTCTATTGTTTGCCATGACAACTCTAAACTCCACTTCTTAGCTATGTGTTTAAAATTACCGTTAGTTACCCTTATGCTAAAGCAATTTATGTAAGTATTGAACAGGTTATATACCTTTGGTGCGTAATATAAGAAACATTTTTGACCAATTGTTTTATTCATCTTTTTAGTCTCGGCCATCTGTTGTTCTCTGATTCGTGTGTTGTAGCCATGACTAATTATAGAAATACAATTACTCCTTTTATGTATTTGTTTTAAGACTATAAATAAATATAACTTTGCAACAGGTAGTATTGTGATATTTTCGAACAACAGATGGCTTGGATAATGGCGGGGTTTTTTAAATATTATTTTAAGTATAGTTTTCTGGATAGTATATGATTTTTTAATATGTGTAGTGTATGTACCACCCCATCCAATAATTCCATAACTCAAAAGTGACTCAACCAAACCACAATAAAAAATATTCAGTTTATCGATAGGTATAATATCTCGTAATTTTTTAAACGGGAATATCAGTATTCGCAGTCTATTAGCCAGCAGATTTATATGTGTGTCCCATCTAAGAAAGCAGTCAACAGTGATACCTAAATATGTAATTGTCTTTGTTGACATAATTTGTTTACAGGAGCAATTAGCTTGTTCACAACCCGTTGCATGTATTTTTAATTTGTTTATTTTTGGTTGAGTGCGCGAATAAATGCTGAACGGCATAAACTTGGTTTTTTCATGGTTTAGTGTTAGAAAATTTAAATCTAACCAAGATTGTATTGTTGTCATGTCTTGTTCGGCATTCATTACAACATCTTCCCAAGTGGAACCCTCAACAAACAAAACTGTGTCATCCGCATATGATATTACCCTCCCATTTAATGTCAAATGAAGAAGGTCATTCATGTACAGTAAGAATAGTGGCGGTCCCAGCACTGTTCCCTGAGGGACTCCACAGGTTACCGTCTTCGGTTGACTTTTTTCTCCGTTAACTGCAACAACTTGTGTTCTTCCATCTAGATAGGTTTTGAATAAATTTAGAGTAGATCCTCGGATTCCTAGAATTTCTAATTTTTGAATTAATATATTGTGATTAACTGTGTCAAATCCTTTTTTCAAATCTAAAAATATTGCACAACATGATTTTGATTCATCTAGGGAAGAATAAATCTGCTCTACTAACACAGAGATTGCATCACTGGTACTCCTGCCTTCAACAAATCCAAATTGATGATTTGATAAAATATTGTTAGTAGAAATAAAGCTCATAAGCCTTTTTTTAATTAACTTTTCTAATACCTTGCTTATGTTTGTAATTAATGATATAAGACGATAATTATTCGGGTTATCAGTTGAGCCACTCTTGAGGACCGGTGTAACTACCGATTCTTTAAGCGAACACGGATAATAACCTTGTACAAAACATTCGTTGAATATGTGCGACAGAGGCACCGAAACATCATCAATGATACATTTCAGCACTTCCGCAGAAATATTATCACTGCCAGGTGACTTACTATTTTTTAAAGATTTAATTGCGCTTTTTACTTCGCTTGGATCGGTAGGAGTTAAGAAAAAAGAGTTTTTGGATATTTTTGAGCATTTGAGCCTGGTCAGTAATATTTATATTAATCTTTTCTGCAAGTTGACATCCAATGTTAACAAAGAAGTTATTAAAATTATCCGGGGAAATACTATTTGGCAATTTATTTTTGATCTTTACATTTTTGTTGATAGATTCATTGGCTATTTTCCATATGTCTCGAGACTGGTTACCTGCATTTGTAATTTTTTCCTTATAGTAATTTGACTTTAACTGTTTAATGAGTTTGGGTATGCTGTTTTTATAAGTTAAGTAAAGGTTTTTTATTATTTCGTTATTAGGTTGATATATACTTTGGTTATATAAGGCATCACGGATATTAATTGAATTAATGATATCCTGCGTAATCCAAGGTTTTCGTTTAAAGTTTTTACTATTTATTTTCTTTATTATTGTTGCATTTTTAATTTCTGACTGTATTAATTTAGTTAAATTTTTACAAGATTCATCAACATCTTTATCGATTACATGTTCCCAGTTAACCTCGCCTATTTTCTGCTTAATTTTCTTATAGTCAATCATTTTTCGTATTCGATGTTGTATGCCAGATTCCTTAATGATACTATTTATTTTTAGAGAACAAAATACAGGACAATGGTCTGTAATTTTGGATTGAAATATAATTGAGAGTGTATTATTTCTTTGAATATTTAGGGATTTTATAAATATGTGATCCAGGCATGTAGCCTATATAATAACTTTTCCTGTAGTAATTATTGGTTTAGCTATGTTATGCTATTATTTCGTAGAATATAATTCAATCCCATGCAGTCAAAAAAATGTAAACCTTTAGTTCTTCTAATGTTAATTCGGCCACATTTCTAATTATTTAGAATTATGTTAAAAGAGCGCGTTTATTGTGTGTAATTATATTTTTATAATCCTTGCTCCCAACAAATGTATAATACATCATATTTACAGTGAATGAAGGGGAGAAGCATTGAAGCTCTACATTTACTGCTAAACTAAGAAAATTATTGTAAAACGAACAAATATATATTACCTATCCTACTTCGATTATGTCCTTCCTACCACAAATATTGAGAAATTTGTGTAAAAACAATCTCAACAGTTGACCGAAATCGCTTAGAAATGGGTTGTGACGAATATTTGACGTACGTAAAAATTATAATGTTGAAACAGATCCTAAAGTAGAAATAAAGAAGCTAGATGCCAAGACTGAGCATCTTTGGTGTTGAGCTCTAACGGTATGTGATTGCCAAAGGCAACTACCGGTTTGTCCACTCCAATGTTATCATTATTTTGTAAATGACTAAGATTTCTGGCTCTATCAGTTCATTCACTTTATACTGGTGGCCTGCTGAGGTTAAAATGCGTAGTGTTATTGTGTTTATACTCGTGGTGACCACAGTTATCGCCGCAAACCGTAAGAACTTAATGTTTTTATTCAGTATACAGTTAGTCACGTCAGGAACAGTAGCTGCCTTGTAGAAAAATTGTTAAGACATCATCATTATTAATTTGCGATCGTATTTTATATCCTTCAATGAATTTAGTTGTCGTGTATCATGCACGATTCTTTTATTATTTTCAATGATATTATATCATCTAGAGGCTGCGGGTTTCTTTCAATTTAATTTATGTGGGCAGTGATGTATAAAGGTACTTAATGATATAACCTATAATGGAGGAAATCACTTTGAACATCTGTAGTGGTTTCTGTTTTTAATATTTTTGTGTATTCAACAGAAACGTTTGTATTTGTTGAAATGACATTACAAATATAGCCTTAAACTGTCAGATGCAAAATGCCAATGTCACGTTTACTGTAAACACCTACCCCCTAAGGGGTAAAAGTTTTCGATCATATGGTGTAATATCCGGTCACTAAATTACTAATGCAACTGTCAATGTCAAAATTTATAAACGTTCCCTGAGTGTACTTCAAACCTATAGAAAAGAAAGGTACTAATAAATGTTACACGTTTTCAAATGGTACTGGTCCAAAGTATTGTAGAAATATATCTACACTAGCTGAAACCCGCGGCATATGCCGCATTTAAAATATACGACGAATCTAATAACTTTTGTTGCACTAAAGAAAGTTTTAAAAGCACGTTACAGATTGGAAATATTTGGATAGCCTCCAGGCCACTTTCTTCCTACATATTGGATACACCGATACTGCTGAATTGAATAGTGTCTTCTTTTTACTTCCTTTTACGATAAAGGAAGTATTGGATTCACCCCAAAAATTCGAAATTGAGTTTTCAACAGATCTTCACGTTTTAGGGTCCCCTGATCCCAAAAAACATATTTTTTTTCATTGGTCTGTGTGTCTGTCTGTCTGTGTGTCTGTCTGTCTGTGTGTCTGTCTGTCTGTGAACAGAATATCTCAAAAACGAAAAGAGGTATGGCGTTGAAACTTCATATATAAGTTTTGTGTACTATGTAGATGAGACAGCAAGCTTTTGAAGAAAATCGCATAACCGGAAGTAGGTGTTTACTCTTGTGATTTTTCAGTTTTTTTCGATTTTTTCAAAAACGGCTCTAACGATTTTTTTCAAACTTTACATTTTTATTACATTTTTAATGTGCATTGACGTGAAATAGGTGATTTTCCAGTTGAATACTTCTAAAGTGGGTTTCTTTTGTTTTTTTTTATTTTTTTTATTAACTCCTATTTTAAATGGAACACCCGGTATATTATTACATTTTTGAATTCTGCTTAAGATTTTAGAGAAAAATTGTCTCTTCAACTAACGCTCTATTTTGTACCGTTTTTGTAGAATTCGTAATTTTTGAAAATTTTTGACAAATGCTTAAAAATTAAAAATTAAATTTTTGACTAATTATATGATCACTGTAAAAGGAAGTTGTGTGAGTGTATCACACCAGATTTTTTCTGTTCAGTATTAAATGCCTAGAGAAATAATAAACCGTTGGTATAGAATGAAATGTCCCTAAGACAGAAAGAGAACTGAATGTCAGCGCCTCTAGTGGCCGGGAAGTTCATTTTGGCGGGAAATTGAAAATACATTTCTGGTAATATTTTACTATACTGTTTATTGAAATTTGATATTTGATAACCTAGCATGAGACAATCAGTGATAATCATAGAAATCCATAAATCATCGTATTGGTCCATGCTGGTTTATCAAGATCGTTTTCACATGGCAGCTTTGGTTTTCACTTCCTTGGGTACTGATATTAACAATTTGTGACCAAGGTATAATTACTCGACGCTATTCTTGGGCTAACAGTCAAAAAAAGAAAAAAAACGACATAATATAATAGTTGATTTATTGTCCAACAAAAAAATCTCCATTTATAGGACACTTAACAACTACAAAAATAATTACATAATTTGGTGCACAAATAATAGGTATAAATATATAAATTTAGGCATAACAAGTTTGGCTCCAATGAGGAAGTCATCGCAGCTACGGAGGCGTTTTTGGAGGGACAACCGTCCCACTTCTATTTGGAGGGGTTAAGAAAACTGGAGAAGCGTTGTGCTAAATGTGTTAGCTTGAGGGGGGAGTACGTTGAATAAAATGTTTCATATTTCGCTAGCACGTTTCTTTCTATTTAAAGCCTGGAACTTTTCAGCACATCCTCGTACTAGATAAGCTGCCTTAAAGCAGCATATTTTATCGTAGGTAAACTAAGGTCAAGAGTTTCCCAACATTTTGAGGTAAGCTGTATTTTGTCTCAAACTGTTGCAAATTTACCTGTTTGTAATATTGGTGTTTGAGGACGAGGTGTTATACTCTCTGCCTCAGTGTTCAATACTGCACCTGGTGTAATACAAGCAAACTCCATAGTTTCCCCAGGATGCTCTAATCGAAGTACTGCCGTAGGCCTTGCCCCTAGCTGGGGCTCAAGAATTTCACCCTGCGGGATGCTATGTGAATATTCTCGTTCGATCTGGGGCATAACTGCTAGGAAAAAATAGCATGCCACATTCAGCTACTTAAAAAAATAACCTTAACTCACCTGGCATACTGGTTGAAAAATCTGCAGTAAGATGTTGTGCCACTTCTATCAGGGATGAACTTTGTTGCTCTGCAACTACCCCAAAAAACTACCTACATGCGTTATGTATACACCTACCTAACTGGCAAAAATAGTTTTGGTAACGCTGTTCTTTTTACAACATTATTTGGGCCAAAATCTTCTTTGACAAAATGTTTGTCGCATACCCGAAAGTTATCGTAAACATAGTTTTTATTGAGGGTAAAAAGCTTTCTGTTACCAATTGCATGCAACAACTTGGAGTATAATTCAGGGTTTTTTTCAGGATGTATAAATCGATGTCGACCGTGGTTCCTCTCAGGGATGCAGTTTGGCACGCAGCAGTTAATTTTAACCATTTTAAATTGGTTAAGAACCTGGAGAAATAATAAACCAAGTCTTATTTCTCTAGGGGTAAGAATAATGACTGACAGGAGAGCGATGTCCGGTAAATAATATAGATCACTGCAAGGCAAACTCTACAAGTGGCGCCATCTGATCGGCCGGGAAGTGCGGCTCTTTGAGCAACCATGACTGTCCTCACTTTTACCCATACTGTTTTCATTCTATACCAACGGTTTATTATTTCTCTAGGATTAAATGCTAATTATTGTTACAATGCTATAAATCCAGTTAGTGGAAATGTCACTGGGACAGTTTCTAAAAACTAAATTCCTGGAATTTGCTGATCTCTAAAAGCACTATATTTAGACAAACCTACAATTTTCTGAAAATAGGGACAATTAAGTACTTATCTGCTTTTGGAATATCCCAAATATAAAGGAAATATTATGTTTTATTGTTATGATGGATAATTTGTATACGTATTTAAGTGTCTAATTCCTATTCCAAAAACTCAGGTAATCAACCCCACTTGTAAAACAACCTGATATCAGCAACATTATTGCTTAAAGTTCTTGGTGTTCAGTCGCTTTTGTAATTTTGTCTTGGTATATTGTTTATTTGGCTTGGTGTCTTGTTCTTATAAGTGGTGTGTGAATCAACATTAGGGCGACCACCCGTCCCGATTTACCCGGGACAGTCCCGTGTTTGATGACCAATGTTCCGGTCCCGAGTTGGTATCGCCCGGGACATAACATTTCCCGATAGAGGGTAAATTTATTTCCCCCCTTTATTTCATGTATTACGACTTCATTTCGTCAGCAAAAGCAATTGCTGACAAAATTTTTTAGCTCTTTGAAAAAGCACAATCTTCCAAGTAATAGAATATCAGCATTGTCTGCAGATAATGCAGCCGTAAATTTTGGAAAACAGAACTCCGTCTTTAAAATACTATCTCTCGAAAATGATAAACTCTTAGCTGCACATTGTCCAAGATTTTAAGAGTTTTACTTCCTCTTACGAAAGGAAGTATTGGGTTCACCCCAAAAATTCTAAATTGAGTTTTCCACAGATTTAAAGTCCCCTGAACCCAAAATACATATTTTTGTTCATTGGTCTGTCATTCTGTCTGTGTATGTGTGTCTGTCTGTCTGTGAACAGAATATCTCAAAAACGAAAAGAGGTATGGCGTTGAAACTTCATAAATAAGTTTTGTGTACTATCTAGATGCGACAGCAAGCTTTTGAAGAAAATTTTTCAAAAACAACTCTTAAAACGATTTTTTTTCAAACTTTACATGTTTATTACATTTTTAATTTATATTGATGAAAGATAGGTGATTTTCCAGTTGAATACCTCCAACGATTTTTTTTAAACTTTACATTTTTACTATATTTTTAATGTGTATTGATGTGAAATAGGTGATTTTCCAGTTGAATACTTCTAAAGTGGGTTTCTTTTGTTTTTTTTTGCTATTTTTTTTATTAACTCCCATTTTAAATAAAACACCCGGTATATTATTACATTTTTGAATTCACCTTAAAATTCTAGAGAAAATTTGTCTCTTCAACTAACGCTCTATTTTGTACCGTTTTTGTAGTATTTGTAATTTTTGACAAATGGCTAAAAATTTAAAATGAAATTTTTGACTAATTATAAGAACACTGTAAAAGGAAGTTGTGTGAGTGTATCACACCAGATTTTTATGCTTGGAGTTGCGTCGCGTGGTATTGTTTTGTTTGTTGATTTAGCGTTTTTAAAGTTATTTTAACAGTTTTAAGTGTAGTTAATAGTGGTTAGTAGTGTTAGAAATATTATATAGTGACATTATTGTTTAAGAACTAAGGTGTTGTTATTGAAGAAAGAGATTATTAGTGGGTAGGTATTCTCCAGCATACATGGCCAACTTCTATTTTAAATAAACGCAATTTTTTGAAAGGGGAAGAAAATGGAGCTGAGCAATTATTATTTAACCCTCGAGGAAGCACACCGAGATAGATACATGTCGAAAATATCAACAATTGAAGTTGATCCTTACTTAATCGCATTAGAAGATTGCTCGACCGAGATTGAAAGTTTCCCGAAAGTTTTTTATCCGGATTTATTTAATTATTTAGTGTACGCCAAAAGTGCATATACATGTGAACAAATGAAAGCCTACAAAAGTCTCGAGGCATATAATCAGGCAGCTTGTGGCTGGGTAAAGATTTGCGTGAAAACCTTTGGGTGTTGCGTGCTTGTATTAGGAAACGTAAGAATTTAATATATTATAATGATAATTATGTACTTAACTATATTGTTTGTTGTAGGTGTTGCACTCTCAACGTCTAAGAGAGAAGTTGCTATTGCCGTGGATAATTGCGAAGAAGGACGGTGAAATTGTGTCTGCGCATTGCGACTGAGTTGCTGGGCTTGGTCAAAGCTGTACACATGTGGCAGCAGTGCTATTTTGTCTAGAGGAAGCTGTGAGGAAGTTGGAGCAAGTTAGTTGCACGGGTAAAACGGCATATTGGATGCCCCCAACAAATAAGCCTGCCGATCCAAGTCGTGGGGTGGACTTGGACTTTGCAACTGCAAAAAAGAAGAAAGTTGGGCACGATCAACCTCTGCGATGTAGAGACAAGGAGAGAACAGTTGTACCCTCAATGACTGAAGATGAGAAATTCGATTTACTTCGAAATTTGGCAAACACTTCTCAAGGTTCGGTACTGCATACCGTCACGAAGCCCTTTTCTGAGCGGATTTATGCTGAAATTGAATACAAGAAAAAATTTACGATTATGGTACATTATAAGGAGGAGCACGAGAACAAAACATTACGTGAACTGCAAGAAATAGGTAATTATAGTTAAATACATTTTTTTGTCTGTAATTTAATTAAATTTAATGAGAATAACATTTACCTAATGTAACAATTTTCAGGTTTGTCCGCAGATCTGTCGGTACCCAACCTAGACTGCAGAAATATTGAAAAGGAAACACGACTGCAGTCCAAATCAAGAGCTTGGTTTTTGTATAGAGCTGGAAGAGTGACAGCTTCTAAATTTAAAAGCTGTTGCAGGACCTCCGCGGATAAGCCATCCATGTCAGTAATCAAGTCCATCTGCTATCCCTCTCAATATAAATTAAAGGTGAAGGCCCTAGAGTATGGATGCGAACATGAGGTGCAAGCCGTTGCTGATTTTACTAAAAAAATGCAGGAGACGCATGAAAATTTTGGAGCGGACAAGATGGGTTTGTTCATAAATTCCAATTACCCATATTTTGGTGCATCTCCAGATGCAGTTGTACAATGCGATTGTTGTGGTATGGGTCTTCTCGAGGTGAAATGCCTATATTGTGCAAGACATAGTGGTGTAATTGAATTGATGGAAGAGAAAAAGAATTTTTTTTTGAAGTTTAAGGATGGTGAAGTGACAGTTTCAGAAGACCATGCCTATTATTATCAGGTGCAAATGCAACTTGCTCTTACGAAAGTAGACTATTGCTATTTACTTGCGTGGAGTAAGGAAAACTGTACTTTCACCAAAATCCAATTCAACAGCGTATTTTGGGAACGTGAAAGCGAAAAAGCAAAAAATCTGTTTTTTAAAGTACTTTTTCCTGAGGTACTGGGAAAGTATTTTACAAAAGCGGAAACAAAAGCAGACGAAGCAGAAGTAGAAAAGCAGGACAATGACTGGGAAGATGCAAGATGTCCTGTAGAGTTATATGATGAAGTTGTTCTAACAACATCAGAGGACGAAACAAATGGTGCTGCAGAATTGCTACAAGCCGATCCAAATAAAGTTTTGTATTGTGTGTGTCGGCAAGAAGACGATGAGAAAACGCCAATGATAGGGTGCGACTCCGGGTTCTGCAAAATCGAATGGTACCATTTGAGTTGCCTAGGTTTAAAAACAACACCTGATAATAATCCGTGGATTTGCAAGTTTTGCAAATAAACATTTATAACTCTTTCTGTAGGTTTAACATACAGATTTTATGAAATGTAATGCTTTTTTGTGAGCTAAGTAATATGTAAGGTATTATAATAGCTATTATATTAGTATTTATTTGTTGGAATTAAATAAAAATAATTTGCTTTTAACAGTTTTTTATTTGAAATATTTAGTCAAGTGGAACAATTCCAGGACACAAATTTAATAATACTGAACAAACCACTACTATTTTATCAATAAATGCAAAATCATCGTCCCCCTTTTTCAGGGCTACTAAAGGGAAAATTTCGTGCAATATTTTAAATTTTAATTTCAAAAGCCCTATCACTCTCTCGATGTGAATTCGTACGCTTGCTAATTTCCTTGTCGATTCTACCTCTAGAGCATTCAACTGTTTTCTTTTTTTTTAAAAAGCAGGGCACTGTACTTCTGCACAATAGATTTTAACTGAATCTTCTATGGCAAAACCTCGATCAGCTACGACTAAGTCGCCCGGCATTAATTTGTCGAGAAAGCCACAGGTTTCAGCGGAGTAATGCCTATTAAAAATTTCATCGTGTGATGGTGCTTATGAGACCAAGTTTTTGCAGCTGCCTCTAGATTTGAGGGTTTCTCAATAAAAACCTCGAAACAATCAATTATCACTGTAGTGCGTAACTTTAAAACATTTTTAAATGAACTGGGCATGTTCATTTGTATATCCTCTCTGCTTGGCCATTGTATAAAACACTTTAGTCTGCAATAAAGAATTTCGACAACCCTTTCAAATGTTTGTGCCGCTGTTGTACGGTGGCACTGAAATCTATTGCCCAGATCAGTAAACGCTAAATTTAGCCTTAATTTCATTAAACCTAACACTAATTGTTGAAATTTTGTCAAACTGCCTTGTCCTGAAAGGTAAGGCTCTACTACTTTATAGACATTTTCTAAATATACATATTCAGGAAATCCTGTATAATATAATGTATTACTATCACTATTTTTGAAATAGTCCTGGTCCAACTTATATTTTTTTAATTCCTCCCTTAACGAATCAATTTCTTCATTTGCTTTACGAAGCCCAAATTGAAGCTGCTCGTGGGTGATCTCCGCTGGAACATCAACATCCATACTTTCTTCTACGTCTTCTGGTGGATTAATAGGTATTTGTTTAGTCTGTAATCAATTAAAACTGTAATACCTACTTTCAAATATAAAAAGTATAGCATTCAGATTCAGTACTAACATGCACAAAATCGAGCACTAAAATCAATCGATACATACCTTAGCATTACGATCTTTCAGTCTTTTAAATCTAACTGTTGATTTCACCTGGAGGGATGTTGTGTGGCCCATACATTTTGTGGGTACCCAATCGGGGTTGTCTTGGTCAAACAAAGAAGCCGGTTTTTCTGAAGAGGAAGTCATTTAAATTACAAATTCGAAATTTTTCGCTACTACTCACTATTTCTTACCAGAATGAAAATGGAGTGAACATACACGACCTTATTTAAGTTTTGATTCTGTCAAATCGTCTCTCTTGATTGCAGCAATCCATTTTTTTCTCCGTAACTGCAAGAGTTTGGAAACTTTTCTGCCACTGGTGAAAATTGAAGGAATTCTGTAAAAAATATAAAATCATAATAAAGAAAACAATACAGATCGTGAAATAAACTATTTAATTTATATACTTATTTACCTAAAGAAACGAATCAATGGTGCATCCCTGGCTGCATTACTACCACACTTTACCACCATACAGAACGAAGGCATTTTAAAAACTGAACAAATAATCACTTATGGCAATAAAAATATTTAAATAATCCTTTGGCAGCCAATTCTAATTAAAAAACTAAATATTTTTGCAAGTACAGCACTCCGAAACTACGGTTACCGTAATGTTTACATTACAATTTTAGGTTATTTTACCTCCAACCTCGAATTGTGGTCACGTGATGCACGACTCCTTTTCTTCCTAGAGGTAGTAAAGTCCACTTGCAAAAAGTTTATAACCATATTTTTGTACAAAGCTCCAAATTTAGGTTATTTGCAGATTTAATATTTATGTGTACATAGTACAAACATTCCTGTGTAATGTAAAAAATGTGTGTAGGCCCTAACAAGAGCATTAATTGTTCTCTCCTTCCATATTACTGGCTCTTAGAAAATATCAAGACCACGCCCACAATACCTAACTACGCATAGACCACGAGTTGAAATGTTTGACCTTGGGAAGTGTTCTGCTTTATTATAGAGTTATGATAATAAACTGCCTGCATTTTGTAACAGGAATAACGTAAATCAATCAAGCCCAAAACCAGTCGAAATTATTCCCTAGAAATTATGATAAAAATGTAATTTTACCATAATTTCTGTTCTAATGAAGGGAGGGATTATGTTACGTGATATGTTGGGTAAATGCTTACGAAGTAGTTCCCAGCCCCAGCTTCAAGCTTCTTAGAATATTTAGTGATAAGAAATGTTATATAAGCATGTGCACACTGTACTTAGGCAGTTCTTATGTCAGTTAGCATCTAGTAGACACATTGTAAACTGCATTTTGTAACTCCGTAACTTGAATAAATTATTTTTTTTTATTTAACAAGTTTCGTAAATTATAATTCGCGCACTGCCCAGACTCACTCGAATGCTCGGCGATTACATGATCGTGAGTAAGGATTACGAGAATGGCGCTTATAGATACTAAAAGCACGAGTCACACTAGGCTGCTTACCAGCTGCTGCTGACCAGCGGCTGGCAGTAGCACCAGCAAGCAGCGGCTGGCTAGCCGGTCACACTGTCGGCTGCTACTCGCCAGTTTGCTATTCGATATTCAGCAAGCAAGTCTTCTAAAAGGTTATTGTACGATACCTCTTTCACATTCCGATTCAAATAATCTTGACGTAAGGTCCCACAAACATGGATAATTTTGAAATATATTTAAATACGAAATAATTTCTTTCCCATTCCACTTTAATTCATTCATTGTAACAATATATATAACAATTATAACAAAAAACAAAAGACCACGTGGTAGGCACGATAGCTGGGTATTCGATGCTGATAGTGGCAATAGTGGTCAGATTGCGCTGCCGGCTGGTATCAGCGGTCACGTGATCTATTAGTCGCCGCTGCCTGCTGCCAACAGTTGAACATGTCCAACTTCGCCAGCCGCTGATGAATACTCGCCGGCTGGCGACGCCAGCGTTGAATTTTGTGGTCACACCAAGCTGATTGACGGCTGACAGTAGCGGCTACTAAATTTTTGGCTGGCAACCAGCCTAGTGTGACCCGTGCTTAAGCAAAAGCAACATGGGCGCCAGTTGCCGTGTAGCGCAACGATAACGTTAGACTAGCCAGCAGACTAGATAGTAGTACACTTTCCGCAAAAAGCGTCTATTTGACACAAACCAACAATTTAAAAAACTAAAAGGTATCGGTAAATTGTGAAAAGAAAATACCAAAACTCTAATAAAACGAACAGCCAAGCGCGAATAATATTCGCGCAGATACCGATAGAAAAGTGAGATAATAAATTAAAACAAACACAGTTAAAGAGTACATCAAAATTGACATTACATAAATAACGCTACGTTTGTCATCTTCCGAAGACCCCCAGTAGATAAACTATTAATACCTGAAAATTATAATGAGTTTGTTAAAATCGAACAACTAAAAATTAAAAGCATTAATATTATATTAAATTTAATCGGGGATTTCTGTTCAAAATTAACTCAGAAAGTTATTATAAATAAACATTAACCGGCATATTAAAAAAAATGGTGAATTAATTTTTCGTCTGAATCTGAAAAACGAAGATAACCCTAATCAAGGGAGTCTCCTCAGGCACCTCAAGAAGTTGAGACTATCGGGCCGTGGCTGCCAAAAATAGCAGTGAAAATTAATGGGAAGATGAATTCGTTGCATCGGCATGCAAAACCAGTGAACTTGTTGAACTTAAACGAAAACGTATTGTATCTTCAAAAGTTTCAGTTGTGCTGAACCGGACTAATACCAGTATCAGAAACTCAACAATGATTTTGGCTCATGTAATTAACGAGGCAGGATGTACTACATCTTCTGCAGTTCTCTCCAAAATACCGTCCACTCATGGAACTGCGATTCTGTGGTCGTCGACATATGCTTCGAACACAGGCAGATTAAATGGAGCCTGTACAATTCTAGAGCACCTCATTGGGAGAAATTTGCTGTAGATGGCATGCCGACACCACATGTTATAAGTGATCGTTTCAGATGCCTTTCACGTATGTTTTGGTAAGTCTACTGGATCAGATACTTTTATTTTTAAAAGGTTCCGTGACAATTAGTTTAAGCTCAAGCATGACTATAATCGACAAGAAATTTCTTTAATATTTGCATCGGAGCTTCAGAAAGAATTCATATCTAAACAATTAAACGAGAACCATCCTCGAGACGACTACAAGGAGCTTCTTATTCTTGCAGCATTGTTGATTGGGTTGAATATCGTAGCTACTCCAATTCGGAAGCCTGGTGCACTTCATAGAGTTGGATGGATGGCAAAGACAACTTATTCTATGAAAATCGAACTACTGCTAGAAGGAAATCAAACTGCGTTTCGCCTGACAGCTCATGAACTCCAAGAATTTAAACGATTTAATCGGTTTGTTGTCTGCGTTTATATTGTGTTTTGGTATACAAGCAGATCTGCAACTGACGCACCAAGGAACGATATTATGTTGCTCCCAAGATTCCAAAATTATGGTGATGAAAAATTGAAAACTGTTAGTCTCAAGGAGATGCAGCACCATTCTTGGTATCTAAGCCCAGAGCTAGCAGCGCTTGTTTTTTTTTTCTGTCCCCTAAAGAGAAATCGCACACAATCTCCAATGAGAACGAGGTGTGCACTTGCTAAAGTCACTTCTTCTTACAGTTCGTGATGTAGAAATTTGTTTCTTTCAAGTTCTTGGTATAAAAGAGTTTTTTTAATGGGCCCGTTAAAACTTGAACCGAAACGCAGGCATTCAAGAAAGCTGCAGATTCAGTTAAAAACTTGCCTTGTGTAAACGACTGCGCTGAACGTGGTGTTACTTTGATTCAGACATTCAATGAGATCATGAAGGATGAAGTCTAGAAGCAGTACTTGCTGCAAGTTGTTTAGAAACATAGCCCGAATGTAATTTTATTGTTAAATTCTAGTTCGTTATTATGTACTATTGATAATGTTAAGTTAAAACAAAAGTTTCCATTAATCTAAGCAGTATTTTTTGGCTTTTTGGCTTTAAAAAATTTATTTTATAGTATTTAACATTACTAGCTTGGTAAAATGGTTTTTACTAGAGACAGTAAAACCCGTTACCTTGCGTTTATTGTTGAATACTTTATTTGTTACTCACTTGTAAATAACTAAAAATTTACCAGTTATAGACAATGTCAGACTGACAAGCAACTAAATTCATCACTAAGAAAGACAACTCTGTCTTTGCAAGCTATCATATATCTATGAGCACGGGTGTAAAATTTTACTGGTTAGCCAGTAAAATTTTACAGGCTAGCCAGTTAAGAGACATTTTCAAGGTGAATACAGTGACTTGATAAATTGATGTTTACAAGTGACGAACAAATAACGGTCTTTTCAAATTACCATTTAACAAGGTCACTACTTTCATCCAAGTAGTGTGCAATTTAAAGAGGTTTGGGAGACCCCTAAATATTATTTAATTGAGTTAAAACTTTATTACTAAATTACTGTAGTGAATCATATACTAAGGAGAGAGTTACCATTTTCAAACTTTCATTTTTATGGGACACTAGTACGTATGTGGCGCCAAAACTGCTAAAACTGGCATTTTCTCAGAAATTAAAGCAACAATTAATTTCAAACAAATGCCCAGGCGGTATAAAATGATGTTTGTCACACAATTCAGTAGGGCGTGTGAAAACCAATTTGTAAACATTCGTTGTTACACGATCAACTTATGTGAGGGACTTAGGTTACTCGTAAGTAGATATTACGAAAACTGTTAAACGGCACACTGCTGATATTATATATAACTGCCTCGGATAATTTATGAACTTCGGCCTAATCGACCTCGGCCACAAAATATATCCTCGTCCGTTATATGTTCAATATCGGCCTTATACTGTTAAATACTCTTTTAATCAAAATTGGCCGCTGACACTTGCGTTGTCTCAACTCTTGTCTAAGTATTGTATTGTAATGGTTCACTGCCCATAGAAATTCTGATTGCCTAATTAACTAAATGGCCAAGGTCAACACGAGCACAGAATTAAATATTTTATTTATTGCAAGATAATCAGTACTTTACATTAATAATTGCACTTGATGTGAGCAGCAATAACTAATAATTTGAGGGATAAAAGTTAGCATGAAATAAAGCAGGTTTCAGAAGGGTTACAGTCAGAGTTTCAGATATTACAAATGTTCGGAAGGGCTAATGCAATTTAATTTGTAACTGACCGATTTGATCTTATTATTGTCAGACATAATGTGATTAAAATAATACAGAATAATTTTTTAAGTACAGAAACATATGAGCGTTATGTATTAAAAGTGTATAAGCCAGAAAAAGACAAATTAGCTGAAAGGTAAACGAAACAGTGCTAGCAAAATAATGAATGCAAAGAGCAATGAAAATGGAAGGCAACCGATTGATAGACAATTAGTGAAACGTTAAGTGAACTCCAAGTGTATAGTTCATTATAAACAAAAGCGATTTAAAGGCAGAGCAAAGTGTTGTGACCTTATTCCAAGAAAAAGACAATTTTACTAGTTAGGTAAACCATGACATCAAAACTGTAGTCTATAAGATTAAACATAAATCCTATTTTCCTTTATAAAAATTGAAAATCTAGTTGGTAAGTGACATGACTGTCTTTTTTTGTTAATAACAGAACAAGCTTGTAAAATTTGTGTTGGTGCGAGTTTGAGCTCCTCAATTCATCATATAAAATTATAAATAAAAAAGTTTTTAGTTATACTAATTGTGTTAAAAGTTATTCACCAGTGTCCAGGACATCTGTGGGTATAATTTTCCAGGTGTTAAGAGGTCCGAGTGAAGCAAATTACCCAACAGAAGAATTACCCAAGTGCGAGTAACTTCGAGGGGCCAATTCCAACAGTAAACAAGATCGTCCAGCAAGAATAGTGCCTGCTGCGTGTATGGAGGACATTCAGAGACCAGTACGTGCAGAAATTCCAACCAACAAGCAATTCCCAAGTCCATAATTCCCGTGGCGTCGTTGGGGAGCGTATCCAGCGTCCGAGAGGTCTCCGACAAAGGTAGGATTTTGCAGAAAGCCTGTGATGCAGCTCCCTAATTCGCGGGATGCGTCAAGATCAGACTGTTTACGAGGTGTAGCGCCAAGTTCCAGTGGTCCAGAACCGTCCAGTTTTTAGAAATGTAGGTAGCGTCCCTTGGAAATGCGGGATGACGCGGCATTTTTCACTTTTGGCCGGATATAAAACAAAAAGCGATTACGCATCGGTTGCTACTTCACACTAGAAACAAACCAAGTTTAGCAGTTGCTATGTCACAGTATTAATATTTACCCGACCCGTCTTTGCCATTTTGGTGTTTTGATATTCAATTTAACGCTGTTTTTGCACTAGAAGATCATCGTGTTTACTGAGTCAAATGTAGAGGTTAGCAAAACGTCAGATAGAAATTGAGCATTTGCCCGAAATATTTGAGAGTATTTGACATGCAAGTTATTTGTCATACCAAGTTTTCCTTAATTTTATGAATCTACCCCTGAACCAAGTTTGATTCATGTTCTAGGGAGTTAAGCCAGAATTTATTGTGGATAGATAAAATAAGAAAAGGGCAATAAACCATTTATTTGTCGTAATAATTGTTGCACACTTTTAATTTTCCCTGAGTTTGACAGGCAGGTTCGTAATTGAATATAATACATTTTATAAAGTGTAGTTTCCCTTACCGCCATTAATTATTTTATTTAAAAAGCTTATTATATACCTTTATTAGTGAAGGTTATTACAATATAAGTACTCTAGCGTTCATCAGAGCAAGTATATGTAGAAGAGTACCGCCATCCTTTGATCCGTAAAAATGCAGCCATTGTCGCCATTTTTACTCCGATGTTACTTGTCATTTATTACGATTTTTTAAATGCCGTATTCCTGTGTAGTAAATTACAGCGAACGCTCCGAAAATGGTGTACGATTATTTTTATTAACACAAGGGATTAAAAATAAGGAGAGAAAGAAGCAATGCATATATTTACAATATTGCTAGAAAAGTATTTTCAGATAGAGGTTACGTTTATTAGGTAAGTTTTTAATCACTTTTTCCTGTGATTTTGAATTTTCAGAAAGTAAAAACTCACTTTAAATATCACTATTGAAATTGCTAAACACTGCATCTACCTGCGTAAAGCATTTTGCGTTTTAGAAACATTTCACCTAAAATAAGTTTGTATACAATAGAGCTGACGTGAAAAGACCACTGCCTTGGATTGTTTCTATATATTTTCCAGCAAAAAAAAAATCTGAAAGTAAGAAGAAATTCAGCCGTAGTACCTAATGATAACACTTAAGAAGGTATAAAATGGGTAGTATGTACATGTTTCTATGTTTTGGAATGCCCAGTGTTTTTTTTATAGATTTCAAGTACTACCCACAAACGCAACCGAAGCTGTAATTGAAATTATGGAAGTTTTTGACGCCCTACCGGCTGCTTAATTTTTGAAGTCAAGAGGTATTACTATAAACACACGACACATGTCCGTAATCGATGGTAGTCAATGTAGAACTTTTCTAAGCTTCTAAGCTTTAGTTATTTTGATTGTAGTGAGTTTTTTTTTGTAATTACTACTTTGCTTCTAGTTAATAAAGGCATTCAAAGAAAACAATGTTTTATTTTAGTTTCATCCATATAATCGCACACATGACCTGCTGAATAATTAGACCAACGTCACGTCACTTTGAAGTTTGTCACACAATTCCGGGAAAACTTCAAAGTAGCGCATATGTCAGCGGAGTAAAAATGGTGGACGAGGCGGTACTCTCGTATATATACTGGCTCTGGCATTCATGATCCTTTAAGACATCTGTTGACGAATTCTATATGTGGGGCAACGTATTATTAGGTGTGGGCTGTTCCAGATGCTTTGTAAGCTGCAAAAGAAGTTTTGCCTTTTCTTATTCTGTGGCCAATGTCTTCTTCAGTGCCTCCACTTGTTGCCTAGGTAGTAGAACTCTTCTATATTCTCAATTTTTTGGTTGTCTCTGCATGGTTGTTGTAGAATGGTCGTTCCAAACCTCGTTATTTTTGTTGGAGTGCTTATTTCAATGCCAATCTTATCCTTTCTCCCAGAACATTTAACATTTAACATTGATATGATAGGCATAGTCTAGTCCCCATAAACTAATTGCAAGTGTTGAAAGTTCGTGTTTTGACTAATACAGACCATCACCATATTAAATAGAGGTAGAGTCAGTGGACAACCCTATTTTACTCTTTTTAAGATAGAAATAGATTACTACCATTACCTTTATGTAGTACTTGGCAGTTTACTTATTCGTAAAGCATTTTAATCATTTTAATTAGCTTTGCAGATGTGCCAATATAATCAAGTATTTTCCAGAGCGCAGAGTCCTTAAGAGAGTTATATGCTCATTTGAATTCTATAAAGATCATACATAGTAGAGTGCTCCATTCTATGAAGGGTGTTAATATGGTACACACATGATCAGCTATTAAGTCTGACACCGGCTAGTTCAGGTATTTTCTACCATAAATATTAATAACGCGTAGGATGATTTTGTAGACCCTAAAGGGTTATGCCTCTACAGTTGCAGCATCTGGAAATACCTTCCGTTCCAGACAGTTTAATATCAATTCCTTCCTACATTTAATAAGCCTTGATTTTGTCTTCCCTATTTCACTAAGTATGGGTTGCAATACCGCAGATGCTTGATTAATGACAGCTTCTATAGATTTGGCTGGTACTTCGTCAAGTCCTGTTGGGCGTCCGTCTCTGAGTTCTGTTATTGCTGTCCTGTGCTTCCAGCACAGCCGAATTCTTTATTTTCCCGTAAAGTTTAATTTGTGCTTCTTTGGATTGCCATTATGGTGCTGTGCCGAGTCAGCGTATTTGACTGAATCCCTCCAGGCTTTCTCGAACGTCACCTTTGCTTATATAATCTGGTAATTTGTCTGTGACCTTCTACGTTGCACTTTGAATTGTTCCAACGCCTCCGGTGAGCACACTTAAGACCTCATCGAAGTTTTACTTGACTCTTTAATTTTTAAGAAACGTAGTTTGTTCATTTAACGTAATATTTAGACTATTATTTCAAGTCATATGTATATTGGGTGCACCCGGCGTACTGTACGCTTATATCAAAAGTACTAGCAAGATACCCGTTCTTCGTACTGACTACAAATGTTTGTTTTTTCTTCCCAATCTTAAATAAATTTAAGAGGGCCCCCTCCCACCTCACTCAATACGCTAAACGCCTAAAGTACCAAACGCTGCAGAACAATTATGTAGATAAAAGGGAAACAATATTCTTCCGAAAGAAGTTCTCCATAACTCTTTTATGCGTCACGTATCCCCTGGAAATATGTATGTAACTGTGGTTCCCCTTTTATAGTTTGACAAAACTATAGTTTTAGTATTTCGCGAATAAAGTAAAAAAATATATGTACCTTATTAAATGTTGTATACATACATTACAGCACGGTACCCGTTTCCACCACTTGGGGGTGGAATTTCAGAAATCCTCCTATTTTATTCTATATTATACTCAAGGCGGAAAAAACAATCACTTTAACTTCTTCTTTAACTCCTTCTTACTTTAACCCCATTTTTACTCCTTTAGGAAAAACATTTCAAAAAAAACTCTAAACCACTTTTTAAAGATCTAAGAAACACATATGCTCAAAAACCACGGTCTGATTCAATAAGCACAGGAGAGATGAAAAGTTCTATAATTCACCCCTGAACCCAAATTCGCACCTTTAGGAGTTGATTCCTGCACAATCCTAAATTACGTTTGTAGGAACTTGTATAGGTAACCTTTCTAATTAAAAACCAAATCGATATATTATCGGCCCTTAGAAATATTGAGGAATTCGTGGGAAGACGTTTTACCCCTTTTCTTCCTTAAAGAAAAGTAAAGTTTGGGCACTTCATTCCATGTAGGAACATGGCCTGAGACAAGGCGGGCCAGGGTCGCCGAAATCTTTTTCAGAAACGCAGTCAATCTGGCACAGCGTTAACGGCATACTGGGTGATGTGGTTAGCATCAAGCCCTCGACGACTGCCTTACCTTCTTTACTTCCACAACTGTGGTTTCGGTGCTCAATTTTTAAAGCGACTGGGTGGGCCGCCCGCCAGTTGCCACATGTCGGGATTGAACCCCGTACCATGGCACCGCAGCCTGACGCCCTAAGCGCTCGGCCACGCTAGCGACTTTTTTCCTTAAACCCCTTTCGAAATATTTTAAAAATACATCTATATGCCAAAAAAAAGTACTATAAGTGAACAAACACGGGACATATAAAGGGTTCATTAATTCACCCCTAATCCAGATTCACACCTTTAGGGGTTGATTAGGGGAATATCCTGAAATACGTTTTTATGCATTTGCATTCACAATCTTTGCAAGTATACGCCAACTCGATATCTCGTCGGGTTTAAGAGATATTGAGGAATTCGTAAAACACATTTTACCCCTTTTCACTCCTTGGGGGTCAAATTGCAAAAAAAAATCTCTTCTTAGCACTACCTTACGTAACAAATTGAACTTTGCACCATAATTTCAAGTTCCTAGTACCAATGGTTACGGCTTTGCTTTGACTAGGCCGGGTTGTAACTTTCCTTTAAATATATTGAACTGAACCTTAAAGTATAGATATTAATCTGTTTCTAAATTACAAATTTGCCCTATTATGTATTTGAATGTCAATAATAATTATTATTAGAAATAGCTTTTATCTAGTTACTTGATTTCTGAAAAATTAATGTTCTAATAATTTTAATCTCATTTGCATAAGTCACAATACTTGTGTCAACCAACTGTCAAATCAAATCTGAAATTCCAGTCACAAATACCCAATCTTTACAACGGTACACTACAATTTTAAAAACACAGTAAGTAATTATTTCTTAATTAGTTCACCTTTTAATTGTCTTTATTTCGTTTCTAGTTATGATTTTTAGTAAGAAATCACCCACATTTTATTTGGTCCGCACAACGTTTCCAGATGTCAAGATTCTGTTAACCTGCTACTCGACCCTCTCAAGCACCTACCCGCAATGTACGGTTCACAGACAGACAAGACGTCTTAACTGTCCAAGATCAGCAAATTCCACCTTTTCTACAGCACCCAGCGAACAGAGCAAACCTGAAGACATCTACTTGCTACCGCATCTGCTGCCCTGCTGGAATGTACTTCTCTTACCCGATGATCCTCCTCTGGAAGTCCCACTTAGCTCCAAACAGCTTGACGTAATCCACTTTGATTAATCTAATATGTCAAATGGACTTTTCCAATAAAATTGACCAATTCTATTTTTTCAATAATTCACTTTTGTAAAATAATTCTGCTATCTATTACTTTTTTACCACATACCAATAATCTTCATTAGTTAAGTCTATGCTTCTCCTTGTTATTTTTAAAATTCCATTTTTATTTACCACGTAGATTTTAAGTATACCCCTTTTTATTAGTCAAAACATTTATCAACAAAAACAGGGTTATTTTAAATATTTTTAAACACCAAATTCATTTTACTGTATTCTCAAAATTTGTTATTATCAATAATTAAAAGAAAATTACTTAACGATATCAAATCCCTTTTTATACACACTAGTATTCCCCATACTACTCTACGCTTCAGAAACGTGGGTAATGCGAAAAGTGGATACCCGACGAATAGATTCCTTTGAGCTGTGGTGCTGGCGAAGGTTACTCAGAGTGTCATGGACGGAGAGAAGAACTAACGTGTCCATCATTGAAGAAATCCAAGAACCTATAAGATTATCCAAACTCATATATGGAACAATTACACGATACTTTGGCCATGTCCAGCGAAGAAATTCAGACAACCTCGAAAGATTAGTTGTGCAGGGCAGAATTCAGGGATCGAGACCGCGGGGACGATCACCAAAAAGGTGGACGGACCAGATCAAAGAGGTCACCGGCTACACTATTGAGCAGGCTACAAGAACAGCCCGAAACAGAAGTCGATGGCGTAACATCGTAAAAAGAAGCATGCAGAACATGTAGTTCTTGGGTCACGACGCTTCTGACAAGAAGCTTACGACGGAGAGAGAGTCTTAATATATTTGAGTTGTACCTACTAAATTTCTATTTTATTTCAAATTAAGTATTTGTCATTCGCTTCAAACTGCAATTTAAACAATATATTATTATCAAATCCATCTGTTTTTCAAATAGCTGTTTTCCATTCATATTCCCACCTTATACATGAATAAATCCAAATTAATTTTAACCATTGTAATCCCTTAATATAAATTTAATTCTAACACCCTTATGGTTGTATCATTACAATATATATTAAAGGTAAACATTTCAGGGTGTCATACCGCTTAATAAATTTGAAGATTTCTTCAACTGGTTGAAGAACATCTTGAATGGCGTTTGGGGTTGGACGACGTTTCGACGAAATCACATTCGTCATTTTCAAGTCCTGATAGTCCTGGTTTGGCTTCTAGTTATGCGGCAACACGACGGACTGTCAACTTGATGTACAGCTGACTGAATAGGTTGTTTATCAATTACTGTGGCAACTAGCATCGAGGGAGCTGTACTGCTAGAACGGATGGCTGGTGTTCGTAGAGAATGGCCGGCCGTTGCTTGTAGTAACGTTGGTAACCACGATGCAGGTAATCGGCTTGTGTCGTCGCGGGTGTTCATACAATTCGGACGTTTCACGATTTCGATGGCTTCTCGTATGATGCATGCGTCTTTGTGTTCGACGCTGGCAATGCTCTTGGTGTTGTCGAAATCAATCTTGTGCGAAGTATCCCATATATGATGCACTAGCGACGAAGTGTGTTCCATCTTCTTAATATAATTCTGATGTTTCTCCTTGCGTGTCTTTATCCTCCGGTTGGTGTGGCCTATGTAGCTGCTATCGCAATCCCGACACGGTATCTCGTAGACTCCTTGGTTTCCAAAGGGATGTACTCTTTAGGATTCCTCAGTATGGACTGGATTATTCTATCCGTGGTAAAGGTTGTCCTGATGTTACATTTTCTAAGGATTCTTCGATTTTCTCTGTCGTGCCTCGGATGTAAGGCAGGTACGCCGTGCCACAAGGCTCTCCTCTTCTGCGTCTTGCGTTTTGGTCTTCTGTGGTCGGAACGCTTTCCTAATCGCTGCTCTGCCATAACCATTTTGTTCGAATACTCGAGCAAGGGTTGCTAATTCTTGTCTTGTATTCTCCTTGTCGGCTATCCTTCTTGATCTACAAACCAGTGTTGTCAGGACTGATTGTAGTTGAGCAGGGTGGTGGTGTGAATTAGCATTTAGGTAGCGATTGGTGTGCGTGGTCTTCCTATAAACCGTGTGCCCCAATTTTCCATTCTTCTTGGTGATGAGAACGTCTAGGAATGGAAGGTGGTTGTTCTTCTCCAATTCCATCGTAAACTGGATCTTATTATGAATGCTATTGAGATGGGTAAGGAAATCAGCAAGTCGATTCTTACCGTGACCCCATATGGCAAAGACATCATCAACATACCGAAGCCAAAGTTTCGGTTTGTAAATGGTGCTGTCCAGTGCTTTCGATTCGAAGTCCTCCATGAAGAGATTCGCAATGACGGGAGACAAAGGTGAACCCATCGGCGCTCCTTCTACTTGCTTGTAGCGTTGACCATTATAGATGAAATATGTATTCTGGAGACAATGATCGGCAAGTTTGATGATGTGTTGAGGTGGATCATACTTCTGTTTAATGACGTTTAGAGCTTCGGCAACTGGCACTTTAGTAAACAGAGAGACGACGTCAAAGCTCACGAGGATATCGGTCGGTGTAATTTTCTCCTTTTGCAGCATCTCGATGAAGTGGGTAGAATTCATAACGTATGAAGCCGCATCTGCCACATGCGGCTGCAGATGTTTAGCTACGAACGCTGCAAGTCGTTGGATAGGTGATCCTATGGAACTAACGATAGGCCTAAGCGGTGTTCCATCCTTATGAATTTTTGGGAGACCGTATATCTTGGGACATTTAGACGACTTTTCTCTAGGTATAAGTTGATTTTGCACTTCAGTTTCGATGTTACTCTCCTTTATCTTCGACTTGGTGGTCTTCTCCAAATACGTTGTTGGATCTGTGGAGATACATTTGTAAGCACTGTCCTGCAGTAAAGAAATACACGTTATACATTTTATAACGGACATGTGCGTTTTAATTACTGCAACTTGATTTATGGCCTGAGTTAATGTAATTTTATTGCTTAACCTTTGAGCTTATGAGTTCTCGTTTCTACCGGCACTTTTGTTGCGTTCGATACTCATTGGTGCCTGTTTTGTAATGGCGAATAAATGTAAGCTTTTGTAACGATTGTAACGAACTCATGTCGTCTTCACTGTTAACTCGCTGGCACTCAAATGTGGCCAATGTGGTCGCGATGGTTTGAGTCTAGCATATATTTGGTAAGACCTCTTTATCTGGTCTTTCTTCATCGTGATAATCTCTCTCCTTACATGCTGCTGAGCTATTTGTTTGCTAACCTTTTGGTAATCTGGTAAACTTCCTTTAGATTTTAATTTGAGTTGCTTCTTGTACTTGTTGTGATCAGCATATTCGTCCACCGTCGCTTATCTCTTCTTGCTGTTTTTTAGATTCTTTTGTTTGTTGCTCTGCTAGATGATGCCCTTCCTTTCCTGTTTAGTGACCGTATTTAGTTTGTTTTTAGCTTGTCCTTTCTTTTCTTAGAGTATACGTGCTTCATTTGATAATTACTCTTCTCGTCTAGCCCTTCTGACTCCTTCAGATCAGTATAGCCTGTATTCAATATACTCGCATGTGTGGTTTTGTTGCTTTCTAGATTATTATCTGTGTTGGCTATACTGGGTGCAGATTCATTAGTTTGGATTAGTTTTCTAAAGTCTCGGTGCGGCGTAAAATAAATTTTTAGCTTCTCCAAGTGGTATTTTCTTCTATATATGTAAACCGCTGCATTTTGGTTTGGGTACCAGTTTGGATAACTCCTATCAGGAAGCAGTGGTCGCTTGCCACATCTGCCCCCTTTTAATGGGCACGTCGAGGAGTGGTGTTTCAATTTCTCGTTTATTGTTATATAATCGAGCTTTATAAATTTGTTGATTAATGATGTAATCTTATACCGTCTGTTTAAAGTTGTAGGAAACATAGAGCATAAGTGTGCTAGACAATAATGGATATATATGTTGCGAAAAGAAAGCAAGATGGTACATGTAATATTGTACTTGTTTGCTAGCTACAAAAGCAATAATTGCATTTCCCATTTCAGTTACTCTTATGGAAAATAGAACCTTTTCCAACTTGAAATTGCCATATTCCGTATAATTTTAGGCGACCTATCGTTGTGGGGAAATAAGGACACCCCGATTACCTAAATCATTGGTAAAACAGAACTCTGTGAATACTTTTCCGTTGATGTTGCGATCACATACACCATGTCTACCCAGAATTGATTCAAGATCTGTGTTGCTTATCTAGGATTTCCCCTCTCCTATCATATTGAACAGTAATCGTCAACCCTTTGTACATTTATTCGTTCTCCACATAGTTCGATAGTTCAATTGGTGCATGGCACAGTATCATCGTTAAGTTTCTTGTCTTACGTGAAAACCTTGCTCTGATATTGGGTCCGGTCTAGTAGTGTCTTTTTGGCCTCTTTGGTTATTGACAATCCTAAGCTATTTATTCTATTTTCTTCCTCGGGGTGCGGACATCCTTACGATGTGAATATGTTTCTATCTACCATTGCAAGACTGTCGCATCCATCTCACTTCGCTGAGTTCTAGAACTAGCATTTTGTACCGGTCCATTTAAGTGGATACCTGAGCAAGTGTGACGGTGCTTAATAGCGTTCTAACGTTTTATGCTCCAAATCGGATTGGCTGGTACTTTCAGAATACGTTTACAATGTCGACTATCAACTATATCCTAGTCGTCACTAGCTGAGAACAATTTGAGGGCAAGAAAATTATGTTTTACCAGAAAATTGTAATTACCTTTGCCAACTTCCTAGAAGTCAGCCCTAATTTAAACACAACCTGCAGTTTCTCTGAAAAAATGTGAAATTACTATTATTATATAGGTCTCGAGGAAAAATGCCACACGATCTGGAACATTTCTGAAAGCGATTTAATAAAATTATGTATAGTATTTGGTCTTATTTAGCTATAGATTTTTTAAATGTTTTCTAAAAAACTATTACCCGTATCTGTTTGATAACAAAACAATGGAAAATTATAAACATTGCAGAAGTCTGTCTAATTGCTATCAACTAGTATTACATTACATTTATTATAAGTAAAGTAAACCAGTTAATGCCTGATCAATAATTACCTGAAATAAGCTAAGAAATGATACCTATGCATAAAAACTGTTGAATTAAAAAGTTTGATCAACGGTCAACGTACACTTTAGATACAACAAATCTACATAATCGATATAGAGCTCAAATGATTTCGGAGGCTTTCACGCCACGACTTCCGGGATTGGACCATGTTATTATTGAGGTCGAAGAACTCAACGTTGCGCCCACTTTCGTAAGGGGCTTCATCAGAAGGAAAAGCAAAAGAGCACATTAACGCAACGTGTAAACCAAGCCAGAGGCGAAACACTTTTGCAAGGAAAATGGATAGAAGAGCACGGCAACTCAACGTGTAATCCACGCCAGAGGCGAAACTCTTCTAAGGGTCGGAATGAGAATTCGATCGTTAGAAGAGTTTCGCCTCTGGCGTGATTTACACGTTGAGCTACCGTACTCTTTTGCTTTTCTTCTTGATGAAGCCCCTTACGAAAGCGGGCAAAACGTAGGGCTTAAATGTTAACAGAATATTTTAAGTTAAGAATAATTAAAAATACAACTTGAGTAACAACCTTCATGTTAACAAATATACTAAATGGGCTAGTTTTAGGGTTTATCTCACAGAAGTTACGTTACGGATATAAAAAATATTTACTTTATATATCCATAAAAATAAGCATTGCAATATGTAGTAGCAAGCAAGCAAGTATTGCATTTTATAAGCCTTAATAGACATTCGAAAACACTTAAATCCTCTCTTCGATGTAAAGTCATGGTTTATCGTTATTGTGAGCAACCTATTACCTGATAAACCGATGGAACCATAGTGTGATATTAGTTTACTGTTTACCATCAAACAGGCATACGAGTTGAGCTTTCAAAAAATAAATATTTTATAATTTTTTGCTTTAATATGCCGCTTTTTTAACACTTGTGTAAAATATAAGATAATTCAGGAAACTTTGGATGGCGTTCTTGTAGTTTCGACGGTTAAAAATTTAGCTGTCGTAATGTCAGTAACTACCTCATGTCTTGTAAACTGAAGTCGGCAAAATCTTAGCAAGGTGAGATCCCGGAGCAAGACAAAAATCCGCTTGTTATACATATTTAAAGAAAAATTTTATCATAAAGAAGTAACTCAATTTTGCAAATACTTCCCCATTAAGTCAAACTTCTGGCAATTTCTTTAAAGCGGCAGTTCAATAAAATAAACGCCCGAAAATCTGATTTATCTTGATTGGAGAGGGTGCTGCGGTCGCATGTGGAAAAACACAAACGGCGATAGAAATAAACGATAGGCATAACAAATCAGTGCCAGTGGCTGAACAATTAAATATTTGAGAGGGTGTTGCAGGCTGGGTCAAGCAGCGAGTTAATGTGGCTTTTAACACGGCAACTGGCTGTTCTTTTATTCAATACCTTAGCTTCTGTAAACGAGAACTTGACATCTAGCCGCCGGATTGATTATAAAACCACCCGGGAGTCGCGCCACTCATCACACCTACGCCCCAACCTTTTGCCTATTAACAATGAATTAGCCTATCTTAACTATCTGCCTCCTTCGATTCTTCCTGGGGAAGCTTCAGTCACGTGAATAAATAGTAGCATTCGAACTGGGGATAGTATATCATAAAGATATTTCATTTTTCATTTTTAAAAATCGTATGGAAATTGTTAAAGCTAAATACGTTATTTTAAAATTATTTATTCTCATTGTCTTACTTCTAATCACTATTTACAGCTAAAGTTTAAAAAATTAACATTGCATAAAATATAGTCGCGATCTGGACCATAAAATGCACTTCATTATCCAAATATGGCTTGTTGCTTATGCAGTTGTGGTATTTAAAATTTCTTTGCAATCCTCTATGGTAAAATTTTATGCAGGGTGGGGCACGAGAACTTGACGAGATTCAGCTATCGGTAATATGTCAATTGAGTATGCTAACAGAATGTACTACTCATCAAATGAATACACCATGCATTAACCGTTGAGACATTTTTCGACAACGGTGACAAACATAATGACCCAACTTACACTTCCAAATTCCTTGGCATGGTACAGCTCCCAGCCATCACACAATAAAATTGTGGATGCATAAGTTTTAGAAGTACACGCACAGTACGAACACTAGACAAAATGTTCTTCAAAATATGACATTTGATCAGAATTTGTGACATATATTTTAGCGAAATAGTCTAACAAGTATTGTAAAGCATAACATTATCGAAAATGCCCGACAGCAACGTCGTAACTTTTAGTATTCCATTCAACTAGCTCAAACTGAATGCCGGGGAGGGGTCGCAAGCATAAAGAATGCAGAATCAATTTACCTACTGGTATGAGCAATGGCGATTTAATAGAGAAGAGTGCCAAGTTCAATAATTTACCGTAATTTGCTCCGCCCCACCACAAGGAGTAAAAAACAGACTAAAAGAGATAACGAGCAAAAAATATAGAAAACGTCTCCTAGTAACATGAACGTCAAATCCGAACGCAAAATGAACTCATAAACCAAATTATTGACATGTTAATTATTATAATAAGTTCAGTGCACCAATAATATACAGGATTATATATGCAATTCGAAGTTATGAAGACCTGAATAAAGAAACCTCAATCACGCGCAAGCAAAACTACAAGTTAAACTGATTCGCGAATGCGGTCGTCGAAAGGGCCTTCTTAAACGCAACATTTTCGTAGAAAAAAATTGATGATATTATCGGTCATTTCCAACAGGCAATATTCGCTTCAATTGCAGCATAACGCATGTTACTGTATATAACTAGATTAACCCGCTTACTATTTTTGTTGCAATTACAAATACGAAAGCCAAAAGCTTATACAACACAAAAAGTTAAAAACTGTGGTCGATCAGTAGTCGCACAGCGACAGTCAGGTTTATACAATAATATAGAAAAAAGTGTGTTTGATATCCAGCAATCGCAAAATTTTAATTAGTTAATTGGTTTAAATTATAATTAATTCTTTGAAAATAAATGCAATGTAAAATCTGATACGGAAACGATTGGCACTCGGATTTCGTTTACAACAATTCAACACTTGAGGTTCGGCAACGACCATAATTCATCCAACCAGAAATTTACCTTCGAAGCGCGAGAGGTGTTGCTAGACACACACTATTAGTGAGATCTAACTTTGAAGGATACGTTGCAAATTAGGAAAAATCCAAAGGATCTGCTGCTGTAGAGATCCACGACCTCTTACTTCGACGGCGACCTTTGAAATCCCAATTGCGAATTCAGATCCGGACGAAAGAAAAAAGAGAAGCAAGGAGGCGGCAAGCATCAAGAAAAAGAAAACAAAGTTGATTTAGCATTAGCCCACGTCAAAATGGTTATAAACACGTCCTACCTCAGATTGTGGGTGGCCAGTAGACATTTTGCTTCAAAACGGAAAACGACCATATACCGAAGTAATCGGCGCTGCGGCGATCCAACAACGGAACCAATATCTGCACATTGCGTGGCATTCAGAGAGTTCTAGCATTCCTCAGTCAGTTCTAAGTTGTAACAAAACCTAAAAGCTATATAACATACATATAATACTTGGAAGAAATACAGGTTGCATAATCATCACCTAGTAATTAATTTTAAGCAGAAGGCTAATTTGGAAATGTTCGAAAAAATATAAGAGTGTTTGGGTACTAAACGCAGTGATTCGAGTTAGATAGGATACACGGCGTCTCGGCGAAGCCTTTTGAGTGCCTAATTTGAAGTAGACGATGATATTAGACCAGCACTAAATATCGTTAAGAATTCCACACCACCAAACTCGCTTCATTAGTCCGGCGACGAAAATGTTCCTTGTTAACCGGAAATTCAACTCGATAAGCAAGGCAGATGTTCCTGGCTGCATAAGATCAGCCGTTCCTTATTCGGTTAGTAATAAACCGCAGAGATCTGTAACACTTCAGTTAAGCAACAACCAGAAGTATGCTAAATTATAAGTTTAAGTAAACATATGAAATTTAATTTACCTTAAATAACTCACTTAGAACGTAGCAAGTAAATTCAATTACTTTTTTGTAGAAATGGTAAAAGAAACCAAGTAAATAGCCACAGATTAGGTTTAGAACGTCATTTAAGGTTTACTGTTATACTGCTTATATGTGTCAAATAATGGGCATTTCTTATACTAATGTGAATTGAGTTATCCGATAAAACATTTAACAAGTATTCGCGATCAAAAATAGGTTAAGAGGGTATATAGAGCTCATTAATTTATCTTACCTATATGCACAGAATTTTAGAAAAAGAGAAACCCCGTTTTTAGTAAAACTCGTATTTAAACAAACAACTTCAGCAATAAATTGATAAAACTCTAATTCGATATTTCAGTATAAAGTGCTATTTATAAATTGCTATAGTAAATAAATAGAAACCATAAATTAGAAGACTAGATGTGTATATATTATTTATATATTACAATTTAATAAAATGGTTGGCCCCCAATGCTTCTTTCTTAGTGTGAACCTAAAACCTTTATGCGAAAGTGAAGTAAACAAAAATCCCACATTTATTATACCCATATCGCAGCCGAGAATTGAGCTAGTCGGAGTTTTGTGAGCCTTCTGAGGTAGGTTGCTTATAATTGGTACAAAGTTTCGTATAAACTCGCCCTGTAGTTCAAGAAGCAAGCGTCAGAGAAATGCTGTTTTCCAAAAAGACAAAATGGCGGCCGAAAAGTTGTATCCCTGCGCACATCTTCACTAAGTTTATGCACTTTGACCGCAGCATTTATTTATACAGGGTAAATTCTAAATGGCGGACAATAAACATAGCATCCGATTCTGCATCAAAGATGGAGCAATAGAGTGTTATGCCAATTTGCTGTCAGCCTCATAGATTAAGCGTTATTGGCAATCTTAAGTTAGATTCCAGGTTACTTATCGTGCGATATTTTTATAAAACAATGATTTGTAGTTGTAGTATTATCAACGAAAGTAATCACCAATCTGTAATTGTAGTCATCATACCCTTGGTTTACGTAGAATTTCCATCAGAAGTTTGAAGTTTCTGCAATGCTTGCGTTTCCCAAAAATATTGCAACAATGTGCAATACAATTTTCACATTTTAAAACAAACGTAGTCTTTTACGTACTTTAGTATTTTAAGTAATTTTACTTTTTATGACATTTCTGTGACAATTTTCTGTACAAAACGCCGTGCTTAATTGTCTTCGTGTTCTTTATCTTCATAATCTTAGCGATACCTTCAGTTTATTTTTATTTTGGTTTATTTGTGTTTATACGTGCTTTTTCGTTACTATACAGTTCTTGAGTTTCGATATTAATTTTTTGTTGTGTGTTGATATCCCAAATTAGCGCCATGGAGTACAGTTTTGTTAAGTATGGAGACATGTACTTCATCTTAGGGAAAAGTCGTGGCAGTTTGTATGCTGCTGCTAATTTGTATGCCGAACGGTTTCCAAACAGAAGGCATCCAAGTGCTAATGTCATTCGACGACTGAATCAACGAATGCGAGAAACTGGGAGAACTGCACCCACTCCAGTAGCTGACAGAGACCGTCCTCATCGAATGTTACCAGAGGTTGAAGAAAACATCTTAAATGTAGTCGAAAATGAACCAGAACAAAGTACCCGGTCCATTGCCCGAATGTTTGATATTAGCCAAAGAACCGTTCATCGCTTATTACAGCAAAATGGCTTGCACCCGTATCATTACCAACGCGTACAAGGATTATTAACAGAAGACTACCAGCAAAGAGTCAGATGCTGCAGATGGTTACTTCGTGACCAAGAAAGGAATCCTGGTTTTATTGATCGTATCTTGTGGACTGATGAAACTACGTTCACTAGAAATGAACCATTTAATAGCTATAATATGCACCAATGGAGCGATGAAAACCCCTATGAGCTGTACCAAACGAATCATCAAGTTCGGTTTAACGTTAATGTGTGGGGTGTTATTATTGATAATAGGCTTATTTTACCTGATCGATTAAACGCGAATAATTTTGTTGGATTCTTAGACAATTATTTTACGGATCTATTAGATGATGACATTTCCAGAACGATAGATTGGTCGTGGCAGTCTAGTATTACCTTGGCCACCAAGAAGCCCAGATTTAAGCTATCTAGATTTTTCTTGTGGAGAACATTAAAAGCGTTTGGGTATGAAGTGGAAATTGATACTCAAGAGCAACTTCAGCAACGAATAAATGAAGCAGTTATAAGGATTCAACTAAACAATATGCTTCAAAACCTAGAAGAAAGCATAATACGTAGGTAGGTGTATGAAATGCATAGAAGTTGGGGGTAGCCACTTTGAGCACTTACTGTAATTTAGAATGTTTACAAAATAAAAAATTTAAACCGTAGTCGATAGTCCTTACTAGTTACATACTGTTAAATTAAAAATGCAAACAACACATTTATATTAGAATTTTACTATGAAAAGGGTCTACTATGCCTGTATACAGTCTCCTTAGGTTACTAATTAAATCAAGTGAGTTGCTATGTGAATTGCAGGCGACAACACACAGCTTACTACGACTGACCGCACACTGTTGCTAAGTTTTCAAAACTTTAAAAATGAATTCTTCAAAAACGAAACGCTGGCGAGAAAAACGTTTGTAGAATTTTTTTACTCGGTTTTTAATGCAGAATCGCGTGATGTAAATATTGCCCTCCATTTATGATTCACCCTGTATAAAATTGGTCTTGTCCAACAACTAACTAATAAACATTTAGCTGCTTCCCAAAATGTTGTTGAGCAGTTTTTTCGAATTTGGATTAAGAAGAAATGAAAAACGTCCTGCTTACGGCAGATGGGAAATATCATCAATCGTTGGGTTATATCAACGGAATTTTTAATACTTGGAAGCCAACAATTCGATACATCTCTATCAATGCACTCTGCATAGCAAAAAATACTGCCCGGTATAGAGTAGTGTCCTTTGCAATAGTTTTTGCTGGCAATAATGAAATTCTTGCTGACATTCGAACATAATCGTCACTGAAAGTAGCTGGCGTTCTTGCATTTCTACTGAAATACAGTTTGGAACAGGAATATTTTCCCTGACGTCACATGCGTATTAAACAAATGTGCAAGTGATCTAGCATTTTTAGATTATTTCTGTGATTGCTCTATACGTACATGACGCCAGAGAAAAGATTACTAGAATAAACTGTATCAACTGAATCTACAGAAAAGTACCATTTTCGACTACTCTATCTTGAGTTTCGGCGTAGTGAAGCCAAATATGGGAAATGAAGTTTGTTTCTCTTAAGCAATATCTAAATTTATTAACAACAATAAATGTACCCAAGAATTTGTTGCTAGACGAGCTTTTTATCGTGTCTCTGATTTAGTGAACAAATATTGTACTGGTATGATACTTACAGAAATTCTGGTTGCATTGCTAACTTACGAAAATTAAAGAAAGATTCAAATAGTCCCAGAATTAGTATTCTATTTGTTGCAACAATAAGTCACTAGTCAACATTGATAAATACATAAGACATGATTAGCAATAACTGTAATTTAATTAACAGAGGTTAGCAATTGATGAAAACAGTATTGTCAGGGTTGAATTCAGCTTATTTTTCTATATTTGTGCTCGTTATGGCAAATACATCTAACTTATGATGACTGAAAGGTTAATTTTGTAACGTCAAGAGATGGTAGTGATTTTGCTTAAGTACAGAGGTGTTTCGAAGCGTGACAAATGTTTTATGCAGCGTTTAGTATTCATATCGTTATGTCAACAATCGATAACGCAGCTAAAGGGTTAAGAAGGCACAAAGATGCAAAGACCATTTGAAAAGCAACCTGAGAACTAAGCAACGCTAGAATAAAGTGATAATCATTTGTAAAACAGTGTTTATTAAACTAAAAGTGAAAATATGCAACAAAAGTGCGGTTAATGTGTTCTAGAATGACATTTATAAAACCTTTTATTAATTAAGGATTATAGATTGTAAAAACTTACTTAAAACAAGTGTTGCTTATTGCTATGGAGACCCAGATGTTGATTTTTTTAATTAGGGAAGCCAAGCAAACGCTTGTTTGTAAGATTGGCTCTCAGTTTTGAATTGATTTCGTACATAAAAGTTTTCTATTTTTCCCAGTTGTCGAGTGTTATTCATTCGCCTGTGTGAAGCGCCCAGTTGTGCCTAATTTTGGTAGTGTTTCTAAGTCCAAGCCCACAGCAAATTAATTCTGAAGCTTCGCCCATTAGTATTTGACTTTGAATGAATATTTTTAGAAGTTTTAGAGCTGCGGGAAGCAGGAAGCAGTGTACATTGTATAGAGGAGCCTGGTATTTGGTATACTAGAAGGCAGCAGCAGTTAAAAGCGTTCCAGAAGGCAGCTAGGAGCTCAGCATCGCTCGAAGCAAGATCCGGGTACGAGGTAAACTTTTGAAGCCCGATACAAGAAGCCTGGGGGCTTCGGGAAGTGCAGAGCAAAGTACAACAGCTGCGGAAGACTTCTTGTGTAGTCCAGAGTCAGGTAGCAGCCACAGGGAGCGTTCTAGAAGGAAATTGCGAGCTGTTGGAGTCACCTCATTTTGCAGAAAGCAGACAATTTGGAGAGCAAGAAAAACAGTTGCCAGTTGGCGTCACCTGTGACGTCAAAGACAACAAATACATGTTATCCAAACAACTTGATTTGTTATATTGCATTGTTATTGTTTACTTCAGGTGAATTTATTAATTGTTGGTCAATTTGCCTTCAATTGCGCCAAATTTCTGTGGTTACAAGCAGCTCTGTTTTCATCAATATTTGAGGTTAACTGTCATTTATTAAAATTGAGCATTTGCTATACTAGGGTAAAATTTATACGGTGTTACAACCTAACCTTGCAGATATTGGATTTCTCAAAAGCTAGCCGGCGCATTAAAATTAATTAGTTGCCAATAAATAAATTATAGGAGGTAACATACCATTTATAATTACAACTAAAACTCAAGTCAATAACCATAATTTTTTATAAGCAACGAATTATATTTAAACCTTGTAGTATTTGTGACACCTGTTTATTTATTTAAAATAATTTTATCATTACAAACTTGTCATCAAACAAAGTTATCATCAAGCGTCTGTGTGTGAATTTGGTTGCCTATATCGTCTTTGTGATAGTCCTTAGTGAATTTTGGACATTTGAAATTGGTATTTCCTATTTTTCGGTTACCAGTTTCTGACATTTTTTGGTGAGTCTCAAATTAACTTCGTGTGCTGCAAAATTTATTTTTTGTGTCTCCTTCTGATTACGCCAAATTATCCCAAAAAATTATTTCTAATCTGCCGTAGATTTGGTTGCATTAAATTCTTGAATTACTTCATTCATCTGTTAGGTCAGGACCTGTTAATATTTGGAAGTTAACACTTGTCGGCCGTTCGACACCAAAGTTCTGCGTTGAATTCCTATCTTCATGTGGTTTGACGTTTGGTCGATTTCATATTTAGGCCTTTTTTTGTTTGCTCTCCTCGTTTCCATGTTTCGATCAGCTCCTAATAGTCTCAGAGTGGACGTTGTGAAATTCGTATCTTGTACATCTGGATGTCAGATTGCTCTTTCCTATTTCACCCTTTGAGCACCCGATGCGTAGTTACCGCCATTTTGTTTCCCACCGCCTTCGAAAACCCCATTGGAAGTTAATTAATTCAAATGTTGGAACTAGTAAATTATCAGTTGCGTATTTTCAGAATTTTTACTATATATTATAATTGTCAGAAATAGTACACGGCTAGTTTCACTGGTGGGTACTTGCACACCACCCGGAAATTATGCGAAGACATTTCCTTAATTATAAATGCGTCATGTTTCGTGAGGCTTCATCGGTAATTAATATACGATACGCCTTTTTTGTCATTAAACATGGAATAATCAAAAATGATGTTCACATAGTATGGCTATGGAATATTTCCTAGTTTATGAATGCAACTATGTTTATAGTTAAATGTCAAACTTGTTTGTGTGTTTGTTTGTTATGGACAAGATCTAGGCATGCGAAGTACCAGGTAGACACCGACTGCTATGGTCATATAGTCAAAGTCCTACTTTTAATTTTTCCGAGACTAAGAAGATCCAACCCTAACAAGGGATCTTTTACATGATACACATTGTAGTAACATGGGAACCACGGTTTACAGCACTTCCGAATGATGGTGTTCTGTAGAGGTTTTCATAATCATTTTTTTTATTTTTAAAAACCTCACCGGGTCCAGGAATCGAACTTGCGACCCTACGATCAGTAGCCAGGATGCTTACTACTGAGCTAGCAGCCCCGGCTATGTCAAACTTGACATTTTGATTTTTAAGTAATTTATAGTTGCATTCATAAATTAGGAACTATTCCATAGCCATACTATATAGATGAAAATAATTTTTGATCATACCATAGTTTTGCTTTGAGCGCCTGCTGATGCTCATTTCAATTAGTGTTTTGTAATTTTAGCCATCTCGATTGCGAGCTCTGTTACTTAGTTAAATAATTTTTGCTTGTTTAACAATTTATGTATAAATTTGAATTCTAAGTGCATTTTGAAAGCAACGAAGCTGGTGTTCCTTGTGTAATATTAATTTTTATGTAAACTTTTTAGCTGCGGTTATGATTAATACCTTTTTATATTTTTGTATATTTATTTTATATATCAATTTTTATAATAGAATCTTTTCAAATATCTATTCGGGCTTGGCTATTTACCTTATCTTACCTTACCTTGCTACTTGAACTCACATATATAGCTTATCCATTTATTAGAACTATCGATACCCTCTTGTTTTCTTAAAGGTCAAGATTGTGTGAGAGACGCCCTTTAAGGGTAAGTTATTTGTGTTTGAATTGTTCATTGGTGTGTGCCTGCTATTTTTGAACCAGTACCGTATGCCTTCAATAGCGCTTCAAGTTTTATTTTATTAGCTTCTTGGTACACTGAAATCATATTTTTATCGCATCTGGGCAGCAGAAGGAACACAGCTGAAAAACGTTATACACCTCAAACAATTCTTCTTGTCCATTTGTTCGGTATAAGGGAGCCCTCTGACAAGATACAAGGCAAACGAACTATTTTTTGACAATGGTATGTGTTTACATTTCTCTTTAATCCCTGAACATCGAAGTTTTTACATTACAAATGATCTAGGGTAATACCACAAGAAACTGTTTGCAATCATTTTTACCTAAACGAAAAAATTCAATAAAATGTGACATTATACTGCTTAATTAATGATGCTAAACTGTCACTTCATTACCATGGCATCTAAACACTCTATCTACCGCTCGGCAGCGGCAGATAAAGTTATTATCTCCGCTGACGAGCTAAACTATTTTTTTCGGATTTTGTTCACAACGTTGTAAATAATTTGTTATAAACGTTTAAAGAAAAAAACTATATGTTATTCGGAGCAAAAGTATCTTTGTGTGGCTCAGCTGTACTTATCTACCTTGCAAGCTCAGCAGATAAACCATCCAGCCACGCCACATAAAGTATAACTTTTGCTTCTAATAACATAATCTATAATATAATTTTCCTTAATATGTGTTTGTCTGTCTGTGGCACAAAATAAAATCTCACGTTCCGGCTTCGCAGATGTTTATATTTGTTTAGGTTTTGTTTTTCTTATCTTAGCGCTCGGCTCGGAGTGTGACCTTTCGCGTATCCTATTTCACGTGCGCTTAGCGCGCAATTTGCTTGTATACTATTATATTCCATCGGTGTTGTTATCGACAATTTACCAAATTCAGTTGAGTATCCTCAAGAGCTCTATTATTTACAGTAATATATATTACCGCACTGTTGTTACAAAACAGAAAAACACATTGAACCAGTATTTATTGATGAAGATAATATATTGAACAATACACGTTTGATTATGGCACATAGAGTAACTCGTTGTTTGCCGCCAAACTCGGCTCATCGTCTCGTTCTGGCAATCAAACTTGTTTCGTCAAGATTCTCATAATCAAACTTGTATTGTTATAGATATTAACAATACAAGTTTGATTATGAGCATCTTAACGAAACGAGTTTGATTGCCAAAACGAGGCGGTGAGCCGAGTTTTGCAACAATCAAACCAGTTTCGTTGTGTGCCATAAGCAAACGTGTATTGTTCAATATTTTATCTTCATCAATAAACTCTGGTTCAATGTATTTTTTTATATAAAAAGAGTGCAGTAATATTCATTACCGCACTGGCGGTAATGAAGCTCTTAACGATACTAAAATTAATTTGGTTAAGAGGCTATAACAACACGGATGAAGATAAATATTTATTACCTTGAATGGTATTTGAAAAGATTATAAATACAACACTATAGGTATGTAACTTCGATTTGACTGCACACTTTTTCAAAATTTTCAACTACTAATTTAATAGGTACTAGAACTTTCAAAATGATTATTATTGATTTTTACAACGGCACCGATTTGCAAACTTCACTTTGACGTTTTGATTAAATGTCAGTCAAAGGCTACACACTTAAAACCAATCGCGATCACCTCAAAACAATGTGATATTAAGTGGTTTCAAGTACAGTTAATTTTGATTGACCTTTTGTGACAAATTGATAAAATCCATTGGATTGATTATTATCGAGTTGAAAAATCAAATAAAGGTTTTAGGATAGCAAATAGTGTTGCCAACTTTATAAGCACAAATATATCAAATATTCACCATAAAACTTAATCACAGTACCTGAATATACCAGTAATAAAAATGTCATGAATGTTTATTTGTTAAATCAACTTTACTGAAACATAGCTTGCATATATTTTTATTTGATGGTATAGAGATGAGAGAAATTATTTATTTTTATTGAAATAGTAAAATCACATCGCTTTTTCTCACTGAAACTTTTGCTCTCTGCAGCTTTGCAGTAGTAATTCTTTGAGCAAAAATATTATATTTTCAATCCGATTGGTTTTTCATTCATGCCAATACAAACTTTCATATTAAAACAGCTGCAATTAAATTTGTATTGCGTACATTGGAGTTCCTCCCGAAAAAATAGTAGGTATCAGTCTTATGCCACTTTTTTGTTGAAATTAATATTAGCAGCAAGTCAGGGTGAAATTGCAGAAACCCTGAAGGGATTTATTCGAACACTCTGGCAATTCCGCATAGCAAGAAAATCACAATGGCACAAATTAAACTTAAATCTAAGAGCATTACAGACTCCCAGCAAACTGGACCATGACCATTATACGGAAGAGAACATTACGGAATCAAAGCAGCTCATTGCAGGATTAGAACAGCGTCATTACGTGATCGGTACACTGGATCGGAACAGCTAGAAATACCCCTAAAGTTAAACCTATCGCTCCCAAAGTACAGGAATCTAAGCGCTGAAAGATATTGAGGTCAAATGGACAGGAAATCGCCAGCAACCAGCAAAGACAAGTGAGCGCTCTCGCCGCGACCTGGCGGTCACAGTGAAGAAACGTAGCGCGGACAATTTAAGTAATACGTCAAATAGATATAGCTCGAAATACTTCGCTTTTTACGCATAACATTTTTTGCCACCTATTATTATCCTGTGCCATTGCCCCTACCAGTTTTCAACACTACAATATTTCTGTCAGTTTCAGCGTGTGAAGCGAGTTTTCAGTCGTAGTGGTATTTTTTGTAGGAAAGTACTGTCTGTCCCCAAATGTAACACGTTTCATATTGATTATAAAGGGATTATACTTTAACTACTAACTCATATTATTATCATATTATCGTATTTAATAGTGTGGTCTTTTGGAAGATAATCAGTTATAATTGCCCCTTTTAAAATTCCAAAAAATTGAGGACATAACTTCTTCGGCGGATGGTTTTGTCTTTTTTTTGTGGAGAAGAAGAGCCGGCGTGTTTCCATTGATTTTAGGTGTCTTTTCTTTCTGGTAAATAATGGTATAAGCATGACTACTGGTTACAAATCTCCTCCAAATAAACGGCAGGATTTCTTGTAAATCGGTCCAAACATTTCTTTGCAATCTAACACCGAACGTGTTTTTGTTCGGCATTCAAAAATCGCAGCACCTATCTCGCATACATTTTCGACGTACCAGATTGATTGTGTTGTTGAGATGCCCACGGTGTCGGCTACTTCACGTACTTTTAACCATGGGTCTTTCAGATTCATGCCGTAAATTTTGCTTATGGTTTTCTTATTTGTTGATACAAGCCTTTACGACCGGACTTAAAACCAGCTGTCCACTTTTTATCCTAGAATATGAAGTTGTGGATTTAGCCACTGCAGCGTCCATGTCTGCATTAATTTATGTTGGAGTCAGGCGCTTTTTTAACCAAAATAGTAATTTTGTATTAAAAACTTAATTTCAATTAAAACGAATGTTAATATAAAAATATGTGTTGTCATTGCAGTGAAGAAGATTGGTAAGGATTCTGCTACTTTAATCCAATTTATAGCATACTAATTTAAGAATCTATCAATAATATGTATCCTCAAAAAGAAATTGGCTTTTAGTTTTCATGTCTCATCAGATATAAATAATATTAATACCTAGCTCTGTCTTCTTTAGGGAAACAATTGTCCCAACAACGTAAACTCCAAAAAATGTTGTACCTTTTTTTAACGATCCAGGCAAAAACATTCACGTTCAGGCGCCTAATTCTGTAAGACACTGTCAGTAAGTGGTGTAACAGAAGCAGCATTCTCGGTGTGATAAAATGCTTATAAAATATTTCGGGTATACTTAGGGTAGTTAAGGGGTGACATCAAAAGCCGTAAGGATCGTGTATTGTTGAAAAGTTAAAGCCAGGAGTCCCGCAGCGCGCACACGTAGAGTGGAGGTTCGCCTCCGGGACTTCTAGATGGAAGCAGGCCCCCAGGACTCGAGCTGAATATTCTTTATACTCTACACTTAGCCGAATGTCTTCTACATCAAGACGCCCTCTCAATTTTTTAATGCTAAATATAGACGCTAGCGGTCGATCTGAATCCTAGATGCATATTTACATTGTCAGATATGCGTTTGCGTCTGAGAAAAAATGTAAAGAAAATGAAATTCCTTGTTTGCATGCTAGCAATAAAACGAGCAATGGTCAGCCCCTACTACTACAGAACACTCTGAAAAAAATATGTAGGTTTAATAATTGTCCTTAATCGACATAAGTCTTGACTAACGTTTTATTTAAGAATATAAATAGGAACTCTATATATAACTAAAGTAAATAGGCGTCATGATATACTTAGCATTAATCGTTCAAAAACTTTACAATTACTTATATAAATAGTATATTATGTAATAAGTTTCATAAACGTCACTTTAGTCACGAGTGTTGAATAAACGAGTGTCTAGACGAGTTTATATAATGTATTACATACTATACTATTTCTACGACCACAAATTTAGACAATATTATTTCATTAGGGTTGTGAATATTAGGTTATGTTAAATTATATTCGACAAACGTCAATGTTGACTGTTGAAAACTAACTTGATTTTAGTTTTGGCTGTGGCTAGTAAAGCAAATACAGTTAAAACCTAACTTCACATCGTGACTAAAACATCGTTGCTAACTTCAGCCCGTGACTAACAGGCTCTTTAGTCACAGGTGATGAAGGCATGATTAAAAAGTCACTTAGGGACGTGTATGTTAGTATGTTAAATGCCATTTTAGTTATAGGAGTAGAAACTAGTATATTATGTAACAAGTTTTATAAACGTCACTTTAGTCATGAGTTTATTTTAATCTCGAGCGGAGCGCAGCGCAGCGAGCGTTTAATAAACGAGTGTCTAGACGAGTTTATATAATGTGTTACATACTATACTTTTTCTACGACCACAAATTTAGACAACATAACATTATATTGTTTCATTAAGATTTTGAACTTTATGTTAGGTGAAATTATGCTCGGCAAACATCTGCCAAACAAGAAGTGAACGCCTAAATGTAAAAGGTACAACTAGTTAATCCGGTCTAGGACATTTGGGCGCGGCCGTTTGGGCGCGGTCGTCTGGGCGCGGCCGTTTGGGCGCGGGGACACTTGGGCGCGAGACACTTGGGCGCGAGACACTTGGGCGCGAGAAAGGGTCAACATTGGGATTCAGGAACACATTAAGTGTGAATAATTTCAATTTGGCATAAATAAACAAACATTTATTAAATCATTATTTATCCTGAGAAGTTAATGTAATTAATCAAACAATATTAAAAGAATAATCCAATTATTTATTGAAACCGTTATGAGATTAATTTTAAATAAGGTGGTAGTATGTACCTATAATAGATAAATTTTGAAATAAATCCGAATAAAAATAAAGAAGGTAGAATATTAGATTAGTTTTGAAATACTTCTGAATACATAAAAAAGGCAGTACATATGTTAGATATGAAATAATAATTCTGAAATGAAATAAAGATGGAAATAGATTATAATTATATAGGTGTTGAAAATAATTTAAAAAAAAATCATTTATTGTGCTGGTAAATGAATAATGCTGTGTAATGTTTAATATGTTTCTAATATGTGTTCTATTTTGACCGAAACTAGTCGTTTTCGAGTTTTGTTTATAATGATAATACTTAACAATAAACCTTAAATTTTAAAGTAATCAATTATTTTCGTTATGTTATGAACCGACTAACTGAAGATAAAAGCAGAAATAAGAATAATAATAAATAATCATATAAAAAGATTAATTTTAATAATCAAAATTTATTTTTGACATTTTTACCATTCTAATACATATTATTCTTACAGTAAATATATACAATTTTTCAAAATATAAACAAGAAGCATCCACGCATTTATTTCATAATTGTACGAAATGCTTCTTAAAAATTCTAGAATGTCCCTATTGTTTACGCCGTCTACATGATTATATTGATTATTATAATATTTAACCTAAATTTTTATTTTCTATCAGCCTGGATACATTTTTGTTTATTTTTTCAGTGGGCTCATTTCCCGCAAGTAACTGTTCATAAGCACCATCCCTTCTTCGTTGAATAGTTTTCAGGCTGTCGACGAATCTCCAAATGGTTGGATTGTTCATCAATAGCTCTGTTTGTACCCAATCTCTATTCATTTATTCTTTGTTACCTATTATTTTAATGCAATAAATCTCCGCAAAAGATTTGCTAGTATTTACCGGAAAGTTAAAATTTTTAACTTGCTTTAATAATATTTTTGACAATTAATATTTCTATACTAAATTTTTGCCGCCCGCCACCTCCTTGGACGTGCTTTAGGTAATTTTCGTTATTTAAAATAAATTTTCAGACCTATGAATAGTAAAGCTAGCTAATACTAATATACGTTAATTAATTTCCTCGCGCCCAAATGTCTCGCGCCCAAGTGGCTCTGCGCCCAAGTGTCTTCGCGCCCAAACGGCCGCGCCCGAACGGCCGCGCCCAAACGGCCGCGCCCAAATGTCCGGCTCCGAGTTAATCAATAGAACGTTCCAATACACGGGATTTACAAACATTTCGTTGCAATATTTATAAAATTAGTGCTTATTAGGTTTGCTTTAAATGACATGAGTAGTTTTCTTACAGTGCAACATAATTTTAGAAGAGCTTTTAAAATCATAAATGTTCTCTCACTTCGTGGCTGATATGTATTGGTTCTAAAGGTTCTACTCTCCATCTTATGGGAGGAACTTAAACAAGTTGAGACGGTTCAAGATCCGTATTGACAGTTCAGCACACTATTGGCATAGAGCAGTTTTTGCTATGCGATCTTTGGGACGACCGTTCCTTTAGACATAGTCAGTCTTCGTAATCTGTGTTGTTAGTATGGCATGATTGTTATGTTACACAGGGTGTGCCGCAACTACTACCACTGAAGATTCAGGTAAGCCTTTTCTATCATGAAAGGTGAACACACACCTGCAAAAAAACTTGTCCTGTGCAGCTCAGTTTTCTTCTATTGTTTAGTTAATGTTGCTATCTCCAACAGCATATTATGAGGAACTATAAAGAAAACTGAAATAAAACGCATATTTTAACAATAGGAAATTTATTTAAAATAACAATTATTGACTCATTTGTTTTAATTATTTGTATTTCATTTTTAAAATGGTGTTAAAGAATAAGAAATTTTATTAAAATTAAACATGACAACAATGCATATTTGGTAACCTGATATCAACAAAAAATAAAGATGGAAACAAACATTAAAAATTCTGAATGTCAAATTTTGACTGTCAGTTATGACATCCGATTTATTCCAGACTGTAATTTCACTTGCGTTTGATTTGCTTCAACCATAATTTGTCTTTGTACCATGGAGTACGCGGCATATGAATATGCAGGCATGGTATGGGTTTTAGGAAACTAGTAAGGAAGTTTTAATGAAGCTGCAAGGGTGTACGCCATACTTTTTCCCAACAGAAGGCTTTCCTCTCATACTGTAATAAGATCTTCAGATCGAAGACTAAGAGGAACAGGAACCATTATTCCAGCTTATGATATGAACGGAGGTCGACCAAGAATGAGGTAACCCAAATGAAGTAGAAATGGCTCTTTATTTAGCTCTTCACTATTTCAGTAGCATAATACAAAATAAAGTACAGCGCACCATACATAGTACATTAAAAGTGATCATAGACCAATATACATCTCAAATGTCACATGCCTAATAATTAATTTAGATATACAATAAAAGGGAGAACATTCAAGTATAAAATAAATATGTTAAGAAACTAGATATAAATATTACACGAAAATCACATTTGTTATTCAGGTATATCTACTTGTTGCTCTGATCTCCTTTTTTATATCTAATTTTGAAATTGTTTACACTAGTTGCTTTTTACTTCTTTTGGTAAAGCGTTGAACATTTGAATTCCTTTATTAAATATTGTTTGAAAATCGTTATTGCAACGTAAACTATTATTATTTCTTGTGTTGTAAGCATGAACATCGTTATCTTTTGTAAGTAAATTTAGTTAGTAACTAGGCAATTTTTTATTAATAATTTTCTAAATGAAGATCATTGCATTCATGTTTATTATGTTGTTAATTGACTGGAACTGCAAGGTGTTTAACATTACTTCGATGGGTGTGTAATTACTGCATCCCAATATCGCTCTCATAACCCTATTCTGTAATATTTGAAGATGTTGAATAATTGATTTGGGGACTAAAAAAGTACCATACTATAACAAGAGGATTGATCCACCCAAAAAATGGATTGGAAACGCTTCGGCGTTAGCCATAATTCTAAGAATTGCACGGCTCAATGATGATGATTATAATAATAAAAATGGAGCAAATAATAGTTATTTATTGTGTAAGTGTTTTAGATGGCGTTTTATCCAAGCAAAAATGTTTAAACGCGAGAACGCAGTTCGAGCGTTCAATTTTCTTAAGTGGATAAAACGCAACTAAACGCGAATGCAATACAACGTTTTATCCAACAACTCAATAAGTATCTAAAAAAACATACGTTTTGTATTGACAGCCATGTAAAGTCATAGTGACAATTTGGAAAGTACAAAAGATCAAATGTTATAAGTTTGGCAGTACTGAAGTGTATTGTCAGTCTCTGTCAAATTCGAGAGTTTAATAGGTTAAGTTTTGTTTGTTATTTGACACAGATTGACGCAAAACTTAACCTACAAATTTCGAATTTGGCATAGCTTGACAGTGCTACCAACAATGCAGTAGTAAGTGACATGGTTTTATCCCACTAGTGGAATAAAGTAATTTCATTATTCCACTAGTGGATAAAGTGGTACTTTAGACGATTCATAAGTGTGGATAAAACTTCAATTATAAGGTGATTGTGGATAAAATAATATAAAAATGTCAGTAGATCTTTCTAGGTTATGACGTACGTTTTAAGCATAAAAGGCAACAAAAAGTGCGTTGAGGACAAATATTGATCATTAGCATTGATACTCACGCAATAAAAT